>LN902843.1:10370655-10970655 GCA_000469725.3 Echinococcus multilocularis | reverse complement strand
CAATTATTACCCATTTGCATCTGTTCTTGTGACAGCAGGAGTATTGGGACAGTTCATGAAATTACTTTGGTTTTGTTTGATACTGTCTCCTCTTTTCAGTATTAGTAAAATATCTTACGATTTGCATTAGGTTTATTCAGAAAACATTCGGAGCTTCAAGATGCTTAGGGTGCGAATTCCATTTTGGGCCTTCATATCTCGCTTCCGGTTCTCTTTACTCCTTTGCTGATAAGATGCTTCTCAGCCTCCCATCCGGGCTAATTTCTTAGCCTTTTAATTAACATCAGGGTCAATCTTTAGGATTGACCTCTGGATAGGATTATTGTGCGCGATTTTGTTTGCATCTCGTATAGCAAATTAGGCCATCTTCTTAGCCACTTTGTGTTTACTACTCTGACGGTCCAATTTGGTACTGTTTCCCTCTGAACTGTCGGTAAAATTTTAGCCGCTGCCTCAAATACATACGCTTCAAGACATTTCAAGGGCGTAAACGTCTTAAAAAAGTAAAATGTAATTGGGAGAGATGGATGACATGATAAGAGCTATAGATGTGCAGATCGTTTCTGAATGACCCCCACCTTAATAAGCACCATGGAGCGTCCGATATCCAGATTGTAGGACGAAGATGGGGCAACATCTAGACAATCCTTTTCTGTACATCTTTAGCATCAGTGGAAGGGTGCATTACTTACAAGGAAACGCATGATGGACTCTCCTAATCTATTCTAGAAGTTGGACCAACCGCTCAAAGGCCTTCGTGCAATCCTGGCTTCAGTGACCCATTTAACTATCATTGATACAAAAGAATGGCACACCAGAGACGCCGAACAACCAAGTAGTCAACAGAGCATCTGCCTGGAGCTGGCTTCCAGTGTCTCAGCCCTTTCCCTGGCCAAATCTACCCCACCGGACGATGAGCACTCCACCGGTAGTCGGTGTGAGAAAGCAGAGGGAAACGGAGTAGGTGCTCTGAAGCCGGAGACTCCAGTATTCACGGCTAAAGCAAAATCAGCTCAGTTGGTAGAACAGAAAACGGCCCTTCATCGACATCATCTACCCGGTCATTTTCACATCAAGCAGCACAAAGATTCAAGCCAGACTCTACCGAGCACTTTGAATGTGAGTAGTTTGATTTAGTTCTGGAGATGAAGACCAATTTTAGTGATTAAACGGAAAAGCCATGAGGCGATTCGCAATGATCTTCATTGATCCTTCTCACCTTTGGGTGACGATGCTCTAGCCTTGGACAAACTGTAGGATTTTGGTGGTATCTTATGGCTACGGAAGTATTTCTAATACAGAACGATTGCTCGTCTTGACGTATTTGGCGCTTTATAAGACAACCAGAATCTTTGTAGTTGATGGGTAGAGTAACTGAAATGGCATGTCTTTTTCATAGTCTGTGTTCGATTCCCAAATGAATAAAGCTTTTTGCGTTCAGATGTAAAGAATCTGACGGCAGTTAGGCAGGATTCAGCCTAGTTGTTCAAGATCCTCTCAGCAACGCCCCAAACACAGGAAAACTGGGTCCTAAATCCATGAAACTGGAAGTATCTACTATTATCTGCCAAATGTCTGGGATTGAGCATACGCCCTTTCGAGTGCCTACTGCCTGCTAACTGTCCTCTTTTCATATTATGGGATTTGTGCCTAATTCTGAAACTTTGAGCAATATCCCTCATTGCTTTGCAGTGATTTTCGTCGATCTCATTGGAAGAATCTGATCGTAATGCAACAAAAACATTTATGATATAAACTCGAACCCTGTTCCAGAACTGGTGACATCGAAGACAAATGCGATCCATGGATCACTATGATTGGCAGCTAAGGTAAAGGGAATACCTATTTGTCAGAAGGACAAGGAATTGAGGTCAAGGGGATGCCTTTGGGAGAATGGGAAGATCGCGCTACTTTTATGAAACGATTCCCAACACCTATGCTTTCCACTTTGCCTAGACTTCCAGCGAGCCAGGTCCTCTGTACACCAGTGAGACAGTAGTGCAGCCGCCGGACAAATGCATTTTTCAGACGACCACGAATTCTCGTCTAACTGCGACCACCAATGAGTCTTCGTGGAGCCTTCTCCATGCCACCATGCCGATACCCTCTCCCTCTGCCCATCCCAACACCACCTCCACCTTCTACTTTGATAACTCTTGTACGTCTATGACTTCCCCCTCGCCACCAAGCAGCAGTGGTAGTGGTGGTAATGGGCGACCTTCAAACCATCCAATCATGGGTACGAGTCTTTACTCAGCCGGGAGCAGTGCGGCTATACAGCGCTCTTGCACTTTTCCCAACAGCCCACAGGAGCCATGTACTGGTACCCCCCGACCTCTGCAACCCTCGTACAGCCCAAGCTACACCTCTGGACGAACTCTGGTTTCTGTAGAGACGCAGACTTCACGAGAACAGGTGACAGAGTTGGATGAAGCTGTGGGCGAGGTGGTGGACGTCGTGAAACGAAATCAAAGGCCGGTGGAGCGGCGTCACTTGTACATCAACATATTGGACGAGTTTGAGGGAGGGAACATAAAGCTGTCCAGCTGATCTGCTTCCTCTCCTTTTGTGGATTTTGTATAAGTCAACAACGACCTATTATTCCATAAACTATTTCACTCCCCCTCTCTTCTATAGGACACAGTAGTGTATTGTTTTTTTTTTCATTTTATCTGTGTTGAGAAAACGTGTATTTCAAGAGTTTGGAGACGCTCAAAGAAAAACATCTCTTATCGTAAAAACCCCAAATATACAGGTTATGTGCCCTAAAAGGTGCCTTTACCACACCTGATGGATGGGCGCTGAGAACGCATAACCTGGTTGGAATGAACTTGAACATTGTCTCTGACGCGGCAACTTGATACTATCTGTGTAACTGAGCAGCCTCCTTACCTTCAGTAGGTTGTATCATGTCACGGCGATGGCTTTGCTGCCACATGAATGCCCTCCTAGCCATTTTTCTGGTGGCGATGCACATTTACCCCTACCGGTATGGCACATTACGGCTCCGAAGGGGATTGAGGGGCTACATGGCAATGGAATTAGTATTCTGCATTTAGGGTGGTAGTACGGCATTCGGAACTAGAGTGCTCGGAAGCGAAAATAATGCGTCAGTAGGGAAATGGCGGAGTAGACACCCTGTTCCTAAAATTGCGAATTCCAATGTTAAGCACAGAGTAGTTTCGCCATTAGGGAACATACAAATTAGTAAATTAAATGTGGGTAGTGATGAGGCTAAATGGTGAAATATTTGATAAGGTAAATACCGATGCATAAATGTAGGTTTTCCTGGACTTTAACTTGAGTTAATAGACATGTGCACTCTCTTTTTTGACATATTGATAGTTCAAAAGCAGAAGATTTGTAATGTTTAGCTATGATTTATCAAGACGGTGTCTATGGATAACACAAAAATGCAAAGAACTTAGTTTTGTTTATTTTAGAGCTCACAAAACATTTCTAAATTAAAGCAAGCAGCTTTAATTGAAATTTGCTAAAATAATATTTTAGACTGGATCAATATATTAACAGTATTTACACCAAATTTGTTTACAGTACCTAACACTTGCCGCGATTTTTCAGATGCCTAGTTAGTTGTTAGTTTGTTGACTTGCTTTTGGGATGGCCATTAAGAAGTGCGTCTCAATCATTGGTTCCGGCAATTGGGGTTCGACAATAGCAAAGATTGTCGGGCGGAATGTTTTGCAGATGGAATCTTTCGAAGATCAGGTATTTGTTAAAAAGATTTATTACTTTTCTACAAAGGTGCGGATGTGGGTTTTCGAAGAGATAATCAATGGTCAGAAGCTCACTGAGTTGATCAACAAGAAGCATGAAAATGTAAAATATCTTCCTGGTGTAAAGCTTCCACCGAATGTTGTTGCTTTGCCTGATCTTGAAAGTTGCTGCCAAGGCGCTGACGTTTTGATCTTTGTCCTACCTCATCAATTCCTCAAAAATGTATGCCAGGCACTGAAACCACATCTGAAACCTGGATGCTATGGTTGTTCGTTGATTAAAGTAAGTACATCTAGGTGAACTCTACTGACCACTCGAGCAAATAATTCACACCTGCTCATCTATTCGTATTGGTATCTCGAATTACTTTAACTTTTTTGATAAGCAGTTTTCCGTCGATCGAATGACTGACTGAAAGTTGTAAACCACGGAACAGCATCGTATTTTAGTGTTATTGACACTTTTGTAAGATTTATGCCCTCTGATTTTGTTTCTCGGTGTCCCAAATCCTGTTCAGGGCTTATTGTGAAATTTCACCTTTATTATCGATGCTACAAGTAGCTTATTGTTGTTTGACCACATTGCGACAGTTTCCCTTCATCTTACTTATTATTCGAGTTCTCATCCGGCATTTTTATTTTGTTGCCAATTGCTACCCCTTTGCCTTTCTTTTGCACAGACAAAACCATTCGATTTAGTAAAAAGTAAGTTAAAAGACCTCCGATAACTTTAACTCGTGCCATTCTTAGTATGCGTTTAGTTGGCTAACATTACCCGTTCACCACTATCCGTAAACTTAGGGTAAAGTCAGGCTTGATGACTGCGTACAAATCTGTGTTGCACTTTAATTTGAATAACCTCCTTACCGTTCCGTCATATGCATCTGCAGCTGGATGATTTTGGGCTTTCTAAAAATTTGATACCCAGGTTTTGTTGACCGTATGCCTCAGAGGAGCCATTCTTCGCGAAATCCATATTGTTTAAAGGATTTTTCCTAAATGTATTTATTTGAGTTATTGACGTAGGGTACTGTCAAGCTAAGGTTCACCTCATAAATCAAAATTTTGTTCAGAACTACTCTTGCAGATTGTCACCCTCCTGCATTATCCATCCTTTTCTTGCTCAAAACAATGGTTAGCTGTTCCAAAACCTTGCTCATTTTTTAGTCTCGAGAGCCTTCTCTTTGCCACTACCTGTAATGAGATACTCTCACTCAAATTCGCTTTTCTTTCCAAAAAATTAACTCAGTTATAAACGGCTAATAGGTATGCAAACGGTTGTGTGTGCTTGCGATTACACGATGCCTTATTGTTTACAAAACTCGACAAAGCATGCTTTTGGGTGCATTCTGTCCCACCATCTATGTGGTATGTATGTACTAGCGCGTTCCTTGTTGGCCGCTGCACGCCTGATTGGATCCTCCTTAGGGTCATAAATTCAAATTGCCTTGTATGTGCGTCCACATACGTACTTCAAAGTAGCGGCAAAGGCGTTTGATGCTATGCCCTTTTTCCTCCTCTTTAATAAAGTGTCAGAAATGAGTAGTCTAATCTGCTCTTTATCCTTTTTCCCCTCTTCAAGGGTTTAAACAGAGTGCCTGGTGTGGGAGTGAGCCTGTTGACAGACCTTATTCGAGAAACGCTTAATATCCCCTGTGCAGTTATGATGGGTGCGAATTTGGCTTCGGAAGTGGCAGAGGAGAAGTTCTGCGAATCTACAGTTGGATCTTTGGATCGGTCACGGGGTCTGGAACTGAAAGAACTCTTCGAGGTTTGTTATCTTCTAAGGATAGAAGGTTAAGTTTTTTGAAGAAACACGCCCTTATCAATTTTGCGCCTATTTGGTGATTGGTCTTCTAGAGTCGTTTTCGACCTATGTGCGCGCCTGGCTAAATCATGGCCTTGATCTAACTGTGTTAGGGTGCCCAGGTCATCCATGGGCTTGGGCGTCTTGACCGGTTGCCTGGATCGAGGGCACATCTAAACTGCACACGTGGTCGTATTGTACGTGCATGTGTCCACACTGCAAACACAGTGTGATGGGTACGGTTAGGCAACAATAATTTAAACAGGGATATCAGAACTTAAAGCTGGACATAGGAGGCAAAGCAGCACAAAAACAAATACTAATAACTCTGAGTAATTTGCGATTGGAGTAATGCGCTTGTGAGTTTATTTCTCAACAATTTTACGCTGTTGTCCGTTAATAGTCTCACTCTCATGTGAAGGCGCATTATCATGATTTCACATATGTTTGTCTTTAGTCGTCTGGTAAATTGTTTCCCAGATCCACTTTTGTGGTATTATGAATGAATAGATCAAGAACCTCGTTATTAGATTGAAACTTAATTGATGTAAGTGGTTCAAAACAGTCAAGATGCGAAAGATTTAAGCTGGAACTAACGTAAATAGTGAACTGGAGGCTGTAATCGGAGTAAATGTCCCAATTTAAGTGCCTTTTGGGATATTACTGTTTCTTATTCGCTCCTCCTCGGGGGCCTCATCGCTATTAGCTGAAACAGGTAATTTTTTACAATTTATATTTTGAACAAAGGCCCCGCTTATTATGTGAGCTGTAAACAGTTCTATTGCACTGATCATTGTTAGGGTCGAAATTTGCTCTCTTATATAAACCGTGGATTTTGTGCTTGTTAACGTGTGTACAAAAGTAATTGCTGTTAAGGGTGCTTATATTGTGTTGATAGATGGCCATGCTACTAGTGCTGTTTAAGTAGGCTAGACTGTTTCCTGTCTTTTTAGACACCATACTTTCGTATTTCCGTGATCTCTGACGAGATAGGCGCAGAATTGTGCGGTGCCCTTAAAAATATTGTCGCCATTGGTGCTGGGTTGGGCGAAGGCCTGGGCTATGGAGAGAATACTAAGGCTGCGATAATTCGTCTGGGTTTCATGGAAATGAAAAGATTCATCTTCCAGTTCTTTAGTAAGAGGGGTAAGTATCACGATGTCCTTATTTTTGACCAGACCTTAGACCCACTAAGTCAAATATCAGTCGCTTTATGCATTAAAATCTGTCGATTTGGTCTATTTCCCCCACAATGAGTAAAGGCTTGGATCGCTTAAACACACAAAGCGGAAAAGTATGACATGAAAGGTAGGTTCGTTTGAATCAATTCTCATTCCCAAAGGGCACATCTCCCTAGTATGATTTTACGATAGAATATTTGTTGAATGTAATTAATTGGCATCTTTGCTGAACTTCAAACACAATACATTAACATGACTTTTATTTTGATCAAGGAAATAAAGCTGCAGCTATCACATTGCCAGCTATTTTCCACTCGTCAGGGCACTGTTAATAATTTTTTTTATTTTAATAGGAATAAGACTCCTCTTCTGCTTCGATATTTTCAGTCTGCGTCCACGCATTTTTGAAAACATTATCTGTCCTTTTTTCTAACTCGATCCACGAATATTTATTGGTGGCTCACTGTGCTTCGTATCTACATCATCTCCAGAAATTCCTAATTTCTTTCCAATTAACCATTAACTGTGGTTTGGCATCCAGTGTGTAATTACTTATTCATTTCCCCGTGGAATTAGTGTTAGCGAACCTATTTTCACTTTTGGTCCTAGAGAAAGTGAAGCGCTATAAAAGCCGTTCGGCACAAATTACCCAAATTCCCAAAAGCATAAAAATGTGCAGTTTGAAAGCGATTTAGCACTTGCTCAACGCTAACGCCAATAAGGGCGATTCTCACCGTCATTTATTATTTTAAGTGGACAGATATGACCCTTCGTGTGCTCTCACCTTTTTTTGTGTCTTAGACATTAAAACATGACCTCGAAGCGGTTTTTGATAATTAATTGGCATTTCATTACGTAAGGTTGATGAAAAAGAACATCCAGATGAATGCTTTTGGTCCATTTAATTAAAATACATTTACACACAAAGGCAAGTCCGGTACCCCTTTCATTACTCCTTTATTAACGCATTTGAGCCCCATTAGTCTCCAACATCCAATTAGTCTTTCCATAATTAATAGACGAAGGGACTTTTTTATGGGCGAATTTTAATGAATTGGGACATCAGATTTAAATTTATGGGGGAGACTGGGTTTTTGCTTGTTTTAGATTCACTTTTTATCTTTTTTAAGGGTAGGCTTTGGTCTATTAATGCTGTCCATTTTAAGCCTTACTAATTATATTTATCTGTCAGTGTTCTGCAATCCATTTCGTTTTCCAATGGGAATTTTAGCCTTCGCATGTGTTATCGCTTCGTGGCAAAACAGTATTCCACTCATCAGAATAATGAATCACTGTAGTAAAAGACAAGTGACACTCTCAGTTCTGTTTTGTGCCTTATTTTTCATTATTACCATGTGCTTACTAGTGTCAGAGTTACTTCTTAAAGTGACATGTGAATAAAGGTTCAGGCGCGATAGTAGATTGTCAGTGGCCTACATAGTAAATACGGAGTTTATGGCTGTCATGCTTCAAATGTTCAACTTGGGTGTTAGAGTACGTTTTAAGAAAGCCTTTTCGTATCGCCAAATTAAAACCATACTGGAAGATCTTTTAGTCACCGAAAATAACAGAATGTCCGGTGTTTCTGTAAATTGTGAATTTAGTGCACACCGAACTGTGTTTTGACTTTTTCGACAGAAGATTAACAGATAGTAAAGTTATTTCAAGCCAGTGTTATTATTTTGGCAAGGAATACACGAGTTTTCTCACTCACCGAATAATGCATTGTGTGAAGCTGGTTGGGAGACGGTGCAGATGCAATCAGCGAATAGTATCATAAGTAAACTAAATCCTATATCTTCTCATTATTTAGTTACATTTTCAAATCAACTTCGAGTGCCAGTTTTGTAGACAGCAATTTTCGAAATGCTAGGCGAGAATTAAGAAGAGACTATTTCTGATAAAACGAATTGAAGGACTACACTTATTAATCTACCATTAAAAACAGACTCTGTTGGCGTGATGCGGGACTTTGATGTGCAAAAAAACTCTGTAGTGTTCCCCAAGTCATGGAGACCTAATTTGTCTTTGGGCTTTAAGAACTTCATTGGAATAGGGTCGATATAGGTGCAACAAAATTTAGGATGATAGTGCGAAATAATCTGAGGATGTAAGAATTTTGCTAGCGCATATCGTGTTGTATTGTTCCTATTTCCTAAGCCATAATCGTTGGGTATCAGATATGCCACATTTTGAGCGACGTTGTGTTGATCAGATAAAGTGAATTGATGGCCTACCGGAGTGTATAACTCATTTCCTGTCATTCTTACGTTATTTTCCGTTGCGGATTTTTTTTTTGTGACAGTAGTTTCATTGAGAAAACAGAATTTGGAGCAGTGGAATGGTCTGTAGTCATTTGCTGACATTATCATGTAGAAAAACATGCTTTTGGGACTACCACAGAATCAACTAGAATATAGTCATTTACATTTAAGTAGTAGTCTCTTACTTGAGTGAGATATTGCTTATTGAAGTGCCTGAGTGGACAAGGTGTTCCCATCTTCCTTGTCAGAGAATCATCTGCGAGATTTACCTATCTGTGTCCACGGGTAGGCTTGGTGTTTTGAAACAGCACAGAAGAGCCGAAATGTCATCTCTTTCATGCCTCAAAATCCGCCACCTTATTTGCCTTCCCTCAATTTGTTTCAAGCCATTTATTGAATCCTTCTGAGTTTATGGTGATGGTTTCTCTTCTGTCCCTGGCCAAAGAGTCAATCTCATCTTCAGTCTCTCTCACGTGAGACTGCCAGAATGGAAATTTGGCGATTATTAATTAATTTCCACTTTGCAGTTGACTACTGAATACAAAGTCATTTATGCTTGTATTGTCCCAATAATTCCACAACGGAATCCGTATTTCCAAAGTGCCTACTCTTCCATTTGGATCATTATTTCCTTAAAAGACGATAATCTCGTGTCAAAGCTTGTGGTTGAAATAACGATGGTCCGTTCCAAAATGGAGGGAACCAAAGTGGAATGCCATGAATCATTAGATATTTTGCGTTTTTCATAGTTTTTTTTTTCTACACAACTTTCTGCCAAAGATGATGTGTTTGTGTTTTGCGCATGTCTGTGTGTCCTTACGTGACACACGTACACGAGTTCATTCAGTATTCAAAAGGGATGGGAGGTAGGGAAGGCGAGAGGTAACAGAAAACCACGAGTGTCTGGTTTTGCACAGCATTACCACGATTAAATATTAACGTGTTTCTTGGCCTCTCACAGTTGGGATGTGTAATCTACTTTTTTTTTCAATGACGTTTTCTTTTTCGCAAATCTTCGCAGAATGAATTTGGTCAAAATCGCATTGGGAGTGGCTACTTCAATTTTATGTCACTCAAGCTAACCTTATTGGGTTGAATTTTAATTCAACTATTGGGTTATAAGGCTGAGATTTACTTGTTTTCACTAAACTTTAATGGTGGCGTCTCTAGCACATTGCGTTAAGAAGTGTTGCCGTTTTGGGGTCACTTGAGAGGGTCCTATTTCATTAATATTGGGCTACCCTTTTAAGCTACCTCCTATTTTGAGTAGCCTTATGAGCTTATTGATAAACGGGGATCAGGCGTTGTCTTCATTAATGATTTTTGTCATGGAATGAATAAATCTGACATGGTTAGTTTGAGACGCCAACGAAATAATTGTTTTATTGGTGCAGGTGCAGAATATCTTTTCAATTTGCTCCTTTTTTCAATGGTAATCTGCGAATCTGCAGTTGAATGGAGAATAGGTGATACCTCCGGATGTGAGTCACACCGTGGGACTAGAAACATTAACAATGGGTTTGGTCGGCGTGATTGTGCGCATTAGACAGGAATATACTACAATTAATGCTATTATTTGAAAATTCTTGTTCCAGATTATTGGCATGGTAGACCGCCTTTCCATCCGCATTAATCTGCTTAAAACGCATTACTAGAGCAGGGATGTATGAAAAACCCGATTTGATGCATTTTCAAAAAACGATTCTCACTGCGAGTTTTGCGTTTCACGTCCTCCAGTTTATTCTGTTGCCTTTCAGCACAAACAAGGTGTCAAAATTGTCATCAATGATAGCTTAGGCACATTTCATTTGATTTATAATTGTTTTGCTTCTGTTTGTTCAAAATAACCACTGAATAAGTAGACCTTATAATCGGAACGGGAAGTTCCAAACGTATTTACCCAATTGTTTTTTCGATGTCCCCACTTTTTCTTTCAACGATTAAGGTCTTGATTCAGTATGTTAGTGTTTTTTTTCCAACCCGCTAACTCCGATGACAGCGCACCCAGTAGATTTATTATTTAAATTGCTCGACTCATGAGGCAGGAGAGAAAAAAACCCATCCCACCACTTTTTTCACGATTGCCATAGGTTAAACGCTTCTTTTTCCCTTTTTTTGTTAAAATAATCCCAACCCACTTAGCTTTCTGTCCTGCCTATTAATAAAACAAATTGAGTGATGCTGCTGTGAGTAGTTACTGCTACTTAAGAGAGTAAATTTACCGACTGGCAAAAAATTAATTAACTCTCTTCCAATTGTCTACGAAATTTGTGTATAGGCCTCACATCTTCATGTTGTTTGATGCAGTTGACTGTTATTTTGGTTTCTACGTTTCCTATTTTCAAGGCATCAACATTTCTGTGCTGTTGCTTTCTCAAAAAAGACCAAGAAAATTTGATTACGTCAATGAATGTTAGGTCACTTTTTAGGTTCCTACAATTTATATCGCCTTCATGGGCGAATATCTGGGGATTGTTTGAGGACTGGATAAAAATAGCCGATTCATAAATCACGGGGGATGTGGAGTAGATTAAAGGCACTTTTTATGTTCCACTGGACGTGGTAGAAGTTTTCGGCTTTTCATAGGCATCGTAAACTACCTTGCTACTTTTTACCTACTATCGAAAGTGTAAAATGCATGCCTCTTCAGGAGGCACGATTTAGCTACACAACCGATTTTAACGTGATCGAATCGTTTATCTGCTTACAATCTGCCTTTTATAAATTGGTGTTTTTTTATTTCTTTCTACCCACCTTCGCTTTTAACTGTTGTACCTTTCCTATTTTTCGGAATTAGTTAAAGAAACAAATGATTTAATTGCTGGGTGGTTGACTGCATTTTAAATTTTTTCTTTGGAAGAATTGTAGTGCTGTAGTTTCCCAATCCTGGCTGTGAACCGCTGACATATTTGAATTTTCAGTAATGCAGGAGCATATTTCTTAACAAATTTTAATAACTTAAATGGTACCCAAATCCGCCTTAGCAACTTGTTAGCTTTTGTTCTTTGCAAACAAATTTGCCAAAGAATGTTCAGCCCACTTATTCATATACTGCTATCGTGGCGCCCAGCTCCTCCCTGAGTATGTTATGAGGCGGATGCGTTTATTATAAGTATACAGAAGGGCGGGTGGTTTGCTAGCAGAGATGATACAACAGGATTATTACGTGGTGACTGAAACCTGTGGAGATTGGAATTACAATTAGAATAAGTGCCGTTCTGTTAAAGCCTTGCCACTTCTGTCCACTACCTAATATGCAAAAGGACTTACAGTAAAGTCGTTATTCGAAAAAGTGATTGGTATTGATAATCCCCCAGACCTGTATTTAGTTTGATGCTCCGAATTGAAATGATTCTGGCACTTTACTGTCTTCCCTGAAGTAAAAGTGTTTAACGTGCTTATTATTCGCAAATTTCTCCAACTCTTCTTCCCTCATCGTACACCTTTCTTACGCCCCATCTACATGCTCTGCCTTTTTCCTCCTCCTACTCTTAGCATGTTTTTTTTCCGGAGCAGATATTCTCACCTAGATAAAACAATGCTCTCCTCCTCACGCCTGCTAATTATTCCCTTCTCTTTCCGCTCTGCCGCATTACTTTCGACTTCCGTACTAGTGTCCTTCTTCGCCTTCCGCAACTTTTCCTTTCAGTTGTTGGCTACTGCGTCGCTTCGTTAGGTGGATGGTTGCGTTACCTCAGTTCAGACCTGACTGCCAATTTGAGTGTCTACACTGTGTATCAGTTGTCACTTTTTCCCCCGTTCTTTATGAGCAGAGATTTATCTTTTTATTGAAAAAGTGAGAGTCTTATTTTCGTCAATAAACCAGCGACAATGATAGCGGTTGGATAACATTACTGCAAGAGGGAACAGGACGGTACTTGAACCAGTTGTGCGTGGGCTTTTAACTTAATGCTCTCATTTCTGTGACCAAGTCTCCTTTGAGACGGGCATTACTATTCTGCCGCGTATCTCTTTCATCGCATCTCTCCTACTTTCGCCTATTCCATGTCACGCGTATATATGCATAGTGTAGCTATCTCACTGGGAATTCAATTACTCTCTCCCCTATCCTGCTTATATGATTAGGTGGCGAGGAAAATGTCGTATACCCTCACGCAATTGTGATTATTTTGTGCTGATAGTGAGTACTGTGACTCCCTTGGGGGAGGTGTTTCTCTCCGTTTATCAGCTAGGCGTTTACAATAATCAAGTCTACCATTGAGATCGAAATTTCAGTGTTGCTTGCGACGTTTGTTGAGATAGCGGAGGAAATTTGTGTTGCTGCTTCTGTTTTCAAAAATGCCGATATCATGATTCCAAATTATTTTTATTTTTATACTCTTGATAGTAGAAAACAGCAACATTCTGTGCGTTGTTTACACTCAGCTTCTTTCACCTAGTTATTAAGTTTTTTAATTCGGACGGCGAACACTGGGTATTAGAAATGGTTCATTTAAACGTACTTTTCAAGTTATACCCGTCTGACATGCCACCGTGTGAATTAATTGGCTTGAATTGTCTTGATCCACAGGGGAGGCGTCTTAGAAAAGATTTTAACATATTTCTCGGATCAGAGCTAACATCAGTTTGTGGGGAAGATATTTTTTTAAAGAAATTGAAGTTTATCTAAAATGTTGAGATCTGTTGTTTAATCACACAAGCGATCATACCTTGATTGTACTTTTTCTTGTGTTTGACTGATATGTGGATTGTAGTTGTCTCCAAAGGTGTTCGCTTCCTGTGGTGCTTTATAACCATGTCCTATTGAAACATGTTTTCTAGGCATTATGCGATTATTCGATTTTCCTTCCGGATACACTTATAAGAGCTTACATTTCTGATGTAGTTTTCTTTAAACGCATTAATGGGGACACCCCCTCCTCACTCCTCTTGTGCTTACATGGACAGCTCAAACCAGACACTTAACCTAGTGTAATGAGTAAACTAACGCCCAGAAATGGGTTTTTTTCTGTAACAGGTCTACAAGAGTCGACTTTCTTAGAGAGCTGCGGGGTCGCTGACCTAATTACCACCTGTTATGGCGGTCGTAATCGCAAGATTGGTTTTGCACTGGCCACCACTGACAAGTCGGTGGTCGACCTTGAGGCAGAGCTTCTTGGCGGCCAATCGGCACAGGGTGTGCTAACTGCCGCAGAGGTCTTTGCGATGCTGCACGATCGTGGTCTGGAGGCCGAATTTCCCATCTTCACGATGGTGCACCGTATCTGTCAACGGCAGGAGAAGGCGAACGTCTTCATTGAATGCCTTAGGCGTCATCCGGCCCACATTTGCTTCTATCGCTCTTTAGGAAACAATTAGTAGATTGACCATCACCACCGCCCGTGCCTCTTTCGAGATCCCCATCTGTTCCTCCATCTGCCTTCCCTCCACACGTCCTCATTTTGTGTCACTTGGCTTCATAGTTTTGTCTAGAGAAGAAAAATGGATTGGCGTTTAATTGTATGCGGGTTCCAAACTCGTTTCAACTTTTTGGGGTCAGTAGATTTCTTCTGCTTTGCTTAACCATGTTACTTTGAAATTTTGATAATATTTGTGTAGAAGAGTTGGTTGAATTGTAGTTTAGATTGCATGCCACTAGCATATGACTCGTCCCGTCTTTCTTTGCTGGAGTTTTACTTAACTGAGCCATCTTTTACTGAACACATTTGCAAATGTTTAGCGGTGCTTTATGACCAATTTGCCGAAAAGTTTTTGCCGCGCTTGAATCAAGTACCATTCAATCAGGCAGATTTGAATCACATCCCTCTCAACCGGCGTTTGATGAGGTTTCAAGACAGGAGGGGGATGCTTCAGGCCGACACACTCGTACTTTGTAGTGGGTACGAGCAGCTGCGTGTGCTTTGAAAGTTTATACAAATTGTAGCGGGTTGTGCCAGAAACCGTGTGGGGTTTTTTTACTCCATGACATTTTGCTAAACTGCTACAAATTTACTGAGAAGTGGATTTTGAGGAATACGGAGGCATAGGGTCTGTGGTGTTTCGTGACAGCCGGCACTCGGCTTGAGCTTTTGCCCTAATTGCGTCCGCTTACCCATGCTTTTGCGGCCGTGCGTTCTGTGATGAGGTAGACGTTCACTTCATGCCTGCGTTGGGAGTGATAAAGGCACGAGAACAAATGGTGTTACTTGATCATGTCACGTGACTGCTCTCATTCGGCAAGCCGACTACACTTGGAATTTTGAATATCAAATGAGAGGTGAAAATAAACATGGTTCGTTTGTCAAAGAAAAACAGCATCTTTTAATCTACTTCTTCCGGGAAGGGAATGTGCTGGGAGGTCAAATTTGTCCACGAATTCGTAAGACACATTGAATTTTCTTTCATTAAATAACCTGAGTGGGTTTTAGTGCTTGACAATGGCTTGAGTGGAAGTTAATGCTGCGATTATTGGAAATTTGCGAAAACTATTCTCAAAGCCATAGAAAAATGGAGCCAGCAAGTTACTCTAAAGGATGAAGGAACCTACCGACAAGCAAATCTCATGAAACTCTGAGGTCACAGGTAGGATTCTGCGCCATCCAAGTCGGACAAATGGGAAGGTACATGACCAAAATTTTTAATGGCATTGAAGAATTGGTATAGCACAGCAGAAAAACTGGATAATTTATTTAATGGTGGAATTATTTAAGTGGAACGAGAATCACTCTCACATATTCCTAATCAATTCTAAGCACCTGCTTAGATGGGTGAGCTAGGTTAAGCACGAACCATTTTAGTGCTCTTAATGAGCTCCAGTAACATTATAGCTGCTGTAATGGTCGTGACTGAACTAGTTAGGAGAAAATTTTAAATTAATCGGCACTCGAAAAAAGTGGTTTTATTGCTCCGACCAGAACACCAGTTACTGACTGAGTAGACACGCGCCCCAGGTGAAAAAAAATGTATCGCGAGTTTTAGCTAGTTTTGATACATTAGCTATGAACCAAGAAAACAAATTGGTAGTCTAGTTTTGGGTTGAGAATGCATTAAAAGAATGTTTACTCATCTGTGAAACGTCCACTGCAGCGATTGCAACAACAGCGAACGACTTCGAAATCGCCTCTACGTACAACCTCATGCGTGTCAAAAAATGACTGGGAATTAGCTCAAACGTCAGTGAGAAAAGCTGAAAAAACAAAATACTTTTCCGTTAAAAAGGTAGCTAAAAGTGTCTACTAGGTAGGTCGTCTTAATAAGTTTAAAATTTTTACGGTTAAAACACATCTTTGCGTGCACTACTTCGGAAACAACCTCCTTAATTATAAGGTCCGGAATACAATCTGCAGACAAGAACTGCTGTATTATTATCATTAAAACATGGTCTATAATTTAGTTGTGGGAAAAGCTATATTTCTTGAGCAGAAAAATATTGCTCACTGCCAGTAAAAAGAATTTAATAGGCAGATCTTGTGCTGATTAGACCGTTGAAGTATAAATTTAAATAATTCTGGCTGTTAATTTTTTTGAAGAACTTGCACTTTGAGCTGTAGTATGTACTCGCGTGGATATTGCGAGTCAGTCAAAGTCGTTTTTAAAGTTGCTACGTCACAGCGGGCAACTGTGTATTCATTCAAACAAGTAATAGCAAAACCTTCCTTGCGGATCGCAACAGTTCTACAACTTATAAATTCCTTGTCAGAACAGCTAATGTTTCAAATTTCACTTCACCGATTCAGTAATGCACCGATTTGATATGTGAATTTTTTAAATGGGAAGTAGTTACCGTCTCATTTATCTCCTTGACAGGTACATGAATTAATTTTCTCCTAACTGGCAGATCATTTTATAAATTCAAGTGACTTTTTACCATAGAATCTAAAAAAATTCGAAAGTGTTGTAAAAGGTTTCATTTGTTTTAGTATTCACCATTGCAGTCTGCAATCTAGTTGTTACTCACTGAAATTCATGCTCGTTGCGAATTGCGATGTCATAAATTGCTTGCCTCTCAAAATAATAGACCTGACTTAAGACATCCCGCCTATTCAAATTGAAGTGTTGTCATAAGGGATACTTAGGGGTAAATATGCACGCCCATAAGTGCAAGGAATTGCATTGTGCTGCGTCGCAAGAATAAGAATAGGGCCTTATATTTATTCGTGTCCCGGCCTTGGATGTTTTCCGGGGAGATGAGGAAGCATATCCCACCCATGATTGTTTTTTCTTTACCACATGGACGATCCATATTGATTTATTTTACCCAGACAATACTATGCATGCACCCGCAGGCAAAGGAAGTATAACTTTGTGAGGGTAAAATGGTGCGCGTTCTAGAAGTGTGGGGTGGATAGTGGGTCATTTTGGACTAACCAGGGATACGTTCATTCGTTTGACGAGCGTCGTAATACAAAGTTTACATCTCATTAGACGTACATCAGTTGCTTAATCAGCAAATAGCCTAAAGTAGATGACTTTTTCACATAAGGCAAGCAATAATAGCCTGTGGAGATTAGTGTCTATCAGGCATTAAATGCTTGAAGGACTGACCAATTTATGTAGTAACTTTCACTACATTCTCTTCTCACTCGGTGCAGACGTCGATGAATTGTTTCACTGCCGCTAATGCAATAATCGGTACTGAAAGTTGTTATTGACACGTTAATCACAGTGGTAGCACACAGTTTTTTAGTCTTCAGGCCCATGAATAAGCGTTCTCCCACCATTAATGTTATGTAGGACCTGGTTTCGATTAAGTCATAGGCAGATTCACATTGTTAGAATTTGCTCTAGTACTTTATTCTGCTGTCAAATGCTACAAGCTTCAATGTTTCACCATAAATCCGACAAAGAGCTTACACATCTTTGGAGAAGAAAATTAATCCTTCAAACAAGCAAACCCAAATCGCATTTTTATCAACTGAATTTGATCACGTACTGGTGCATAAACGTGCTCTCACCGTTTATACGCAGTCATATACATTCCAAAAGTCTCTGCAAGCTAATGGAGTTTATTCCGGAAACTGAAGGCAATTATTTTTAGCTGCCTGACAGCTTTAAAAATGCAGATGTAGAAGCCTGCAATTCAGCATTTTTTTCGAAATAATCACTATTATTTACAATGGCCTTTGAGGTCACTGCCAATTCGTCGAAAAACATTCCGAGTTTATTATTTTTGCTTCCTCAACTCCTATTTTCGCATGTCCACCCTAGAAGTTTCCACCCACAGTAATCAATTACTTAAGCTATCATATGATATAACAAAAGGTAAAGGGAATTAGGAAAAGATCATTAGCACTCAGATTTATTAATTAGTCAGCCACATTTAACTTGTCAACCTTCTAAGGGCTACTAACAACAAAAAACCTGAAATTTATAGTCTGTTTTTGAAGAGGATAATAATGTAGCTCATCGAGTCTGAAGAATGTGGCGTGGGGCGGGTGCGGGCGCGGGCGGAGCAGCTACAGACGTGGCCCGGAGGCCATGCCGCCTAGCTGACGCACAAAGGCAGAGCCTTAAGGCCCCACTATCCCCAAACGAGGAGTTAAACAAATATTCAAGGTATTAAAGATATATTGCCGCATTTCTGTTAATTTCAAATATATTGTAGATCTAACTTAACAAAAAGGCTTTCTATGTAGGCGAACTAGGTTAAATTTCGCACCGCATTTGACACATTACCTATAGTCAGCATTTAATGTACCCAGATGTAGTGGCATATTTTTAACTTTAACCTCAATCCAACTAACCATACTTGACAGATGCGTAAAATTGTCTTACTTATCAGATGTAAACAATTTTAGTACTGCAAAGGGCCAACTTTTTATGTCAGAAAGTGTGGCGCCAAACTGTTACACTTTTAAGGCCCATTTTATCAACACACGCGTTTTGTCCACCGATGTTGACGATCTGGATACTTTTTCAAATTTTCATAGTTTAATCCGTCTGCAAAATAAAATTTTACGGTCTTGGTGCTAAATGCAAGCCAACATCCACTTTTGTCAACCATCCCATGGCTTGATTTTTTATGCTGGTAACACTTTGAAAACCACTCATCTACTGGTAAATTAAAACAAGCTAAATCACCAAATAGTTGGTTTTTGGTGTCATGGAAGTGAACATCCTCAACTGCTAATTTAAAGCACGCAAATTTTTTGCCTTTTTAAAGGCTCGACTACGAAAACAAAATTCCCATCTGGCAATTAGTTAAAAAAGGATCGCGAAAACCAATTATTTTAAAAGTTGCAATTCCCTTTCTGTGGTGTCATGCCTCAACTTTAATGCACGTCTGTCACACATGGAATTTGCAGATGCACCTCGGCAGTGCTGATGTTGATGTCAGCTTAATGGTCACAGCCAGACATCGGAGACGCTCAAGTCGAGGTGGGTGGAGGGAGGGAGAGAAGGGGGTGTAGAATTTTCCACTTAAGGGCTCCCTCGTGTATCTTCCCAAAATTCTGCCCTAATTTGCTTATTTGAACCCTCACGATCCAATAGCGCATCGTTGGACAACCGCAGGAGTTTATGGCTCCCAGGATTTGGTTCCAAATCATTCAAATGCGAACTCCCCGATTGGTTTGTATTAAAGCGGGCCATTTATAAATATATCTACGATACCGAAAATCCGTTTTAGCCCGTACGAATGTAGACTGTCAAAGCCTCATGTGGCTGAGTAAGTAGCCTTATCATTACGCGGTAATTAACTTTGGGTGAGGTCTCATTAGAAAGACTTTAGGCGTATTTCTCAGAAATTTCTTTTTTATGGCCTGTTTTACCCCTCTTATTGTAAGTGATATTCGCTGCTGGCAAGTTAACGGCGCTTGGATTAAAGTGACTTAAGAGTAGCCAAATGTAAAGGCATTTGAATCAGAGTTCATTTATTTACAAAAAGGCAAAGAGAATATATTGCTATTTTTTTGACCAACATCTATTAGCAAAAAAAATGCTATAAATACCTGCTAAATCTACAAAACTTACACTTTATTAAGCAACCTTCCTCGGTGCCGTGTTGAGGTTGAACACAAAACAATTCAATGTTTATTAAACCTCTTTAACAGCAGTAACTCTCTAAGTGTGCTTGTTTACAGGGTTTTATGCATTAAAGAAATGCATCGAGGAGGACCCTACTTACAAGCCTGATGCATGCATGATTGTGTAGCGAGCTGAACCGTGGTGAACATGAAGCGTAGAATACGGGCTGAGGGGAGGAGGGAGGTCTTTTTGGCCTGACTTTTAATGTCTGCTGTTTCTTTTTTGCTAAACGTGCTAGACCATTTTTTTCCGATGGATGACAGATGTAATTGTTAGGTAATGATGGGAAGGAAATTATCTTAATTCAAAACTTACTGCTCTATTCATGACAAAAAAATGTGTCCGAGGATCTGCAATCGGGGTCGGCCGTAGCAGTGCACGAATTTAATCACAACAAGTACGCCCCCCCCCCCCCCAAGGCTTACGCCTTATTAATTCAACCACAGGAAGTTTTTTTGCTGCAGGAAGTTTGAGGAATAGAATATGATTAAGTTGCCCACAAAGAGCAAATAATAAATACTATTTATAGGACCACACAAACACTTATTCATAGAAGCTATGTAGGTAGTCTAATCCATTAGCGAAATTCTCTGCTCCCTTTCACTTCACGCTCTGTTTGTAGAAAAGGGAGTAGAATGCGATAAAACTACAACCAAAATCTCATCAAAAGGGGATATTTTGGTCTGCTTTTTTCCCAGAACCTGAATTTATAAAGCAGTTTTAACATTGACCGAAACGGCATAGGTGATTTGGATCAGACATAAAACTAGGATGAAGATAAACGATGTAGAACTTTTGGGGACTCAAATTACTCAAAAAAATGACTTGGATGAAAGCACAAATTATTCGCAGAATGCATAATTCTTTTCCTAAAAAGCCCAGGATTTAAAACTTTTATACATAAGAGTTAATCAGCAATATGCACTACTAGTAGATTAAAACACAAATCCTGCTCTCAAAAAGAGCGAGTTTCTGTGCATCCGCTATCAAGAACTACAAAAAAAGTTATTTACAAGTATATCAGGAAATCTAAACTTTTTAAATTTTTTCTATAATCCAAATGAAATAGCACAAGGTTGCCAGCCACATAATTATAACATCAATTTAAAAGTTCGAGATGAATTAGTCTCAGTGTTTCTGGGTTAAGAACATTAATCACACTTAAACAAGCTTTTAACTAAAAAATGAGAAATAATTACGTTGACGGTGAAGAGAAAAAACTGCCACAGAAATTACTATTGTCAGGTGTAGGTGAATATTGTCACTAGTCGGGAATCCAATAGAAATGCCAACAACAAATAGACTTTTTTCACCCTTATATGCGATCTGAGTAAAAGAAAGTTGTGAACAGGCGATAGGGAGTATGCTATGGCAGCATACAACAGCATACAACAGCATAAAACTGGATGATGCTAACAAGTTTTCCTCCAAAGTAAATACCAGGTTGTTACTATAAGGAATACATAAAAGCAAATGTCATCTTGTGTCTGACAGGTATTAAAGTCATCACTCATTAAAGTGTCAGGAGAAGGGATGTGGACAAGAGGTATGAACCTACTTTAGGAGAGAATCTAAAAGGTGTTAACAGCCAAAAGGTGTTTTTGCCAGTAATTAATGTTTTCTGAAGAGTAAAGATGGGGAGGAGAGATAGGGACTGGGGGGCACCCGCTATTAAACAGGGCTGGTTGGCAGTTAGAGAGCAGACGCTATGAAAAGAGCAGGAAGAGATAAGCGCGCTTGTCTGTCAAAACGTCACAGCGATGTTATCTCTTTCTCCCTCTCTGCCTCTATCTGCCCCGTCTTGAACCCCTTTGGTTCTTAATTAACACGGTTGCTGATGCATTAAAATTTTAATTTATAGGCCTTTAGCATTTCACTTAGAGCGTTTTTTGTCCCTTATTAAATCTTCTTGTTTTTACTTAAGTGACTAGAAGAAAGGTTCCCAATTTTTGGGCCATTTTTCAAGCAGCAACTACTACTTAGTTCTGCCAAACCGTCACGTACTTAGAAAGCGCTTAGGGCAAGGGAAGGTCTAAAATTCATTGCTCTGAATAACTGTTTATAAGGCGAAGGGTTATTTAATATACAAGCGAATTATTTTCTAAGATTTTTAACTCCTTTTCAAAATAAAATTATTGCAGTTAAATAACTTTAAACTATTAAACGCAAATCTGACTGTGATTGGAGGGGTAGAACTAGTGCAAAGTTCATTTCATCTGTAAGCAAAATGTGTTTTACTTTTACTTTTTTGAGTTGTCAGTTTTGATTTACCATGTATACTCCAAAGCATCACTGAAGTTTTTTTTGCAGAGAAGGAACAATTTTTAGAAATTGAGGAAAATCCTAGCGTTTGACTGAAATCCAATTCTCAAATTATCAAGAGAAGAATTATTCCGGAATGCCGATCTGTCGTGCTTGCCATCGAGAACCAGAAAACACTCAGAAGGTTGCTATTTCGAATCCAACGTTGCCGTCTTAAACACTCGGTTGTAACATTTTAGTAAAGGTGAGTCTACCACTTTCAAATTTTGGGCAATGTAGTTTCTGTTAATTAAGGGGCATGAAAATAGTACAAAACCATGGCTGTTTGAATGAAGCAGAGCAGAACTTAGTGTATCCGAACACTCGCCCACAAATAGAATGGAATCTTAGTGTTTGCTTGATTAAATGCCCGTTCTACATATATTCATCGTGTCCAACTTGAGACCAAAATATGCGATGATTCGAACCATTTGCGTTAAGTTTACCCATCAGCAAATCCTGAAGTCGCTCTGTTGGCAAATAGCCATGCTTTGCGACGCGTAGCCCCGTGCTAATTTGTTTTGGTCTCGTCGGTATGGGATTTTAAACATTACCTTCGATTAACTACTCTCACACGTTTTAAGTAAGCTTGCCCTTAGTCTACCTTTTATGCATAAGAGCTTTATTGGAAGGAATAAAAGGAGCAAACCGATATTCTTTCGGAAACTGAAGTATTTTAGCTGTCAAAACATAGGTGAATATTTACTAGTCTAGATGTTAGCGGGTATATTTTCACCAGTATTGGGAAGAAATGGGGAATTGAAAATGTGTTTGTGAAAATACGCATTCCATGGTTTTTTTTGGTTGCCAAGGCCAACAGTCGTATTAAATAGCATTGAGGATCTTCTAAAGTAACCCTATCGTGGTTACTCAGTCTCCTATGTTTAATATGCGCCTTCTGTTCATGTCTACTTGCCTAAAACTGAAGTAATAATTATCAAGAATAAGTTAATTAGTTAATTTTTAGTAAACTTAGGCCCAAATTCTGTGTATGACACCATGCTTAGTAGATTGACTACTAAAGCAACTCGTGACGTCAATGCGGGTGCCACTTTACATCAACGTTGGCCACATGCACAGAAAAAATAAGGGTGTCTTAACTACCGTGACTTAAGAACGTAGCATTTTATTCAGCAGTATGTACTGAAAGGAATGAAAATTAAAGCCTCCCGTAACATTTCACTTTACCACACAGTTCGCATTGGGCATTCAAACATCCCCCTCTTCGATAACTACTGTTGATACACTCCCTCTAGTCAGAAACTTAACACCTTCCCCAACCAAGATCTCTGGGGGAAATTGCTCCCGACAGCGCAGCTATTTTGTTGTTTCAGTACCACCCAAATTACCGTTTTTTTGCTCAACTGAATTGCAGCTCGAAAACTAAGAGAAAGTAATTTTCTTTTGATCGCAAAAATCCTACATCTATGCGTTAACGACGGTGTTTAATGTATTTGCAGTTATGACAGAGAACACTACATATGTTCGTGATCAAGAAATCAGCTAAGAAATTACAGTGCCACATACATGCGACGCCAGTGGTAAACGTGCCGGGACATCATATGATACAAAATCATCAGTACTCTCTAGGATCAAGGCGCAATAAGTGTACTTTATACGTAATGGGTACTCACTGCTGGTGTATTCTATAAAATAACATTTATTTAGTAAACTTGCCTTTTATGCAAGATAGGATGGAAGGCTGTATATAGCGAGGATAACTCAAAATGTAAAGAGCAGTACCTTTCTTGGTGAAGCGGACTAAATTATTATTCTTGCCTTGTCAGCTACCATTGAATCCGGAGGATAGCATGGATGTTGCACATAAACTAGGGTTTTAGAGTTTTAAAAACAGTCAAATAATTTGTAAAAGCATAGATTACTCAGAAGAATGACTTAAAGCATTAAAAAACATGAAATATCAATTTGTGGTGCATTTTGACTACAATTCCTATTGGCAATCCGAAATAGACGCAAGAAGGCATAAATCAGCAATTAAAGGGTAAGACAAAAATGAGAAAAGTCGTTGTTTAAAGACAGGACCTTGGTATTCACCGCGTGCCTTAGTGTCAGCTCGTACCAAGACATCGCGTAGAATACCAAATTCACACAGCGTCTCTCTTAACCACCAGGCCAATAAATGAACAAGGCTATTGAGGAGGAGAAGGAGGTGCCTCAATTCACCTACCTTGCACAACCCATGCGGCTGTCCGACCCACAGTCAGTACGACCACGCTCAAGCCTCTGTGACAGTGATATGGTTTACCTGAGAGAGGGAAACGTGTCGCCTCTGTCCCCTGCTTCGCCTAAATTTCCCCTGAGCAGTGCTCAGGCGCGTCTGCTCAGGAGTTTTGCTTTTGCACCTGTCTGTACACTCTAGATCCCTTCTATGCCTAAGCCAATCGCCTTCATGCCAGCCGTCTTGTCCACGTGCACACGTGAGTCACGGAGAGGGGAGATATACGCCTTCACCCTCTCCCTCCCTTGCCCGGCTGTTTGCTTCTTCGCCTGTCCGTCTCTCTGTCTAGTCTACTGCCTTCTCAAGCTTGGCGATTTCGTGGACCAATCACAGTGAGAGGCAATTTATGGCAGCAATCTCACATTTATTTGATTCACTGCTTTTTACCTTCCATTTCTACGCTACTGAGGAGAAGAAAATCAGTCATTAATAAAATCCCAAGTAGAAAAACATAAGTTAAAGGACAGGGGTTGAATAAGTATAGGTATGGACCAAGAGCTACGTCACCAGGAGTGTGGTACAATTTGTGGAGACCAAAAAGATCAAGGAGACGTATACTCAACCAAATGTCATTGTACAAATTCCATCCATGCCGTCAAAAATCGTTGTGTTATTTCGTGTTTCCATATCTCAACAGTGGTCGATCTAAAGGTTCAAAGCCTAGTCAGGGAGGGGTGATTTATTAATGCTCACTGAAGCGATGATTCAGCAACCATCTTTTATGGCTGGAGTTGACGCAATATGTAAGTAATCTCGGATTTTGTATCTTAAAATGTTCCCAGCAATTTTAGGATGCATATTATCAATTGAAAAGCCATGGAACAGTATGGTGGTAATCTGACTGCTTGTTTAACTCAGGGGTTTTTGTCCTGTGGACACTTAAGACTGCCTTCGTACTTCCGCCCAGCGGCATCACCTCCGAACAATGAAGTGGCCTAATAATATGTCTTCTTTCGTCCTCAAGGAAGTCTTGGAGCTCTCTGACATCTTGTATTTTTGAAAGGGAAACCCTTTTAACTATTTTGCGAGCGAAATTGTCCATGTACGACCATATTCGGTTTAATTAGCTTTATTTTGGAAAAATCTCACTAAAATATTTACCCTTTTACGAATTACTTTGCCTAGCAGTTTGAAATTGAAAATTGTTAATTTAGTGCCCTATGGACAGCACTGCACAGTGGGTCGGAACATTTTTCGGTGACTTTTACCTACAGATCCACGTGGAGTAAGCTACTTTCATTAATGTAGTGAAGATTTTTGAAGGTATTTTTTACTCATCCCATTAAAATGATACATTTTGAGAGTGCGTACTAAGTAAGGCCTTTTGCTAATGCATTTACTTCCAAATTTTAATTCATTCGGGCGTTGTCAGCATTCAATCTATTTGGAGAAGAAAAGCAGCTCTCTGCTTCGGTCTATTACGAAACGGTGGCACCGCAAGCGCAACGTAAGTGTTATACCACTAGATGCAAGGCAATTTTAAAACTGAGCTTTTGTATTGCCCCGGGTCTATGCTGAAGATGAATGAAGCCATAATACTAGGGCAGAAAATTTTTGCTAAAGTTAGGGAGGATACTGACAGGACTCCGAGGCCTTGCCACCCAGAGGAAGTACGAGAGTGGAAATTTAAGTGCCCGCAAAACCAACTCAAAAAAATAAGTTATACAACCAAGGCATTGCATAACTCCTACTGTATAATTAAAAAATCAAAATAAATTGTTATAATAAGAGGAAAGGCAGACGGTGTCTGTTTTACGTTCGCAGTATCCAATCACAGCTTCGCCAGGCCTCTTTAGTGCACCAATCAAAAACAGAAAGCCATCTAGGATGCACTGTTGGGGAAATATTGTCGAAATTACTATCAGCTCGATGTAATTTATCAATGGAGTTCATATGGAAATGAAATGATTTCACTTTGAATCATGACTAGTAATACTTGGACCTTTTCGTCTCCCTTGATTTTAGCCTCCAGGTGGATGGATGCCGCCTGTGCTACTACTTTGCTGATGACAAAACCACTTCTGAGCTGAGTCGCTTTATCGCTTATTTGTGGACAACTCTGGAAATAAATATAAGGTCTTAGAAGCTTAAAAAATGTTTTCTTGAATTCCGTCCTCCAGGCAGAATTCCTTACTTCGAAAAGTCATCGTTAGGGTTGAGATCCTGCGCTTTTAAATACCTTGATTTAACTGCTGAATAGAGTGCACACAGTCCATTGTAAATGTTACGCTTACTAGTCTAACGCATTAAGCTTTTTAAATCTTTCTCACTCCGGTAAAACGGTGTGCACTCACCAACAAAATTCACGGCCAAGAGTTTCACTACCAACTCCCTTCACATGGAGACACACTAGCTCTGCAGTCACATTAGTCACTTTTCCGACAACCAAAGCAAACGTCAAAATTCCCATTATAATCTCCGACTCCCTGCTTCCCTAAAGCATTTGTTACTGTGACATTGAAAGGCGCCTCGCCCTGACAAGAGGGCGGTGTGGTAGGATGTTTCCTTCGCCCCTTTATAGCGCATTTGCGAACCAGGAGTAGGAGCGAGTTGTGTTTGTTTCTCATCCTTTTTTTTTCAAAAACCTCGAATTATTTCATTTGAACCCGAAGAAGGAAGTTTAATTTAGGAATGCACTTTGTTGAAAAAGTTGGGAAACAACTGATCGGTAAAAGATGTGAAATTTAATTTAAACGTCAACTTGTAATTATGCTCACTGCAGAAACGGAAGGTATTTTGAGATTACCATATTTCTGGCGTATATTTTCCAATAACCGCTTTGACGAAAATATTTAAAAGAAAGTAAAACAACTTTTCGAATGGAAGTTTGACAACATTGTCAGCCAGGATGGTTACGATGATCCATGGTAAAGTGCTCATTTTGCCTGAGGTTTTGCGAATAAAAGTAGTGTACACCCCTCAGTCTTTCTAGAAGACGAAAAAAGGAATAATAGTAGAGTAGAACATGTAGTGACGACGTGGGAAGGTCTGGGGAAACTACTGGCATGGCTCTGAGACCGTACCACCCAGTGGAAGTACAAAAGCCGAACTTTGAATGTCCACTTGAACAAAACGTCGGATTAAACAAACAAATTAGGTATCACATAGCCTCGCTCTCTTCCTTTGAGCTTTGCCCCTGGGACACTGCTTGGTATATCTTCCGCATCGGCCATCACAACAAAATTAGTGATGTAAGAAAAACACTCATGAACAAACTGTGCAAGTCATAGTATTTACGTTACTGATCCCTCTTGGCAATTCTACCGGAACTTGAGTCTCGTCCCTTATGGGAACTGCATTGTAATGAAGGGAATGCAGTGGTCATCTTGTATGTCCATTGGTAGTCTCAAGATCACTTGTAAAAAGAAGGGTCATGCAACAAAGGGTGGGATGGAGCATGGTTTATCAACATGGACTCTATCCACCTAGTACTGTGGTGAAGGAGATTTCACGTTTTTACTTAATCGCTATTCTGATGCAGGCGCTGTAGACAGCTCCGTAACGAACTTGTACAAATGATTTACAGCTAGTGTTGCTTCACTTGTCTATATCATCCCTGGAGAATAGGGAATTAAGAGAGATGCCGAAGGTAGACGTCATTTTTAACCTTTCTGTTAAAGGTTGTCACCCATTCTCCCATCCACAGAATGTGCTCTTCTTCCGCCACGTAAGGATTGGGTTTGCTTTCCGCTATCTTTGATGCGGGGCCTTGAGTCTTCCTTAGAGCCAAAGGAAGTTATATAACAATAGAGATCGTGTATATTCGACATAGGGAGGGGCTGGGGGGCTGCTGACACGGCCTCTGGGTCACACGACACAAAGAAAATACAAATGAGGTGTCGTAAGTATTCACAAAATTAAAACCATGGGTTCAGCACATAAACAAAGTAATTCAGTAGTTTTGATATCATTCAACTTGTCAACTATTGTTGGTATTCTTTTTTCAAATGCTCAGTATCTTCTTTTTAGCACAAAACGTACAAATCGGTCAGTGTTGTATCTTTCATACTACTTTCTTCATGATATAATTTAAAGCAAATTTGGATTTGATGATTTCAATCATCACTTAGAATGGAATGCAAGCATATCTTACCCTTTGATTTTTATTTTTATATCAGATGAAACAAAAGCGACTACGAGTGCTTTTAGAAGACAAAAGGCTATTATCTATGGCCATTCAGAAGAAATAGAATTCCAACCCAGTCCCAAATAGCGAACTGCTCTTAAGAGAGACAATGGGATTTGAAAGCACTTACAGCATTGTCCATTTTTTTAATCACCAGTACTACTTTTCAATCAAATCCCCTCAATTTAGCAGTTTAGCATTAATTATGATGGATGTGATTAAATTACTCACAAATCATGGTAACAGGGGCACTGTCTCCGTGTCGTCCTCGTTCCTATCGCAAAACCCTTCTTATACCACAACGTGCAGGGGTGATAAAATCAAAAGGTCAAAAAGGAGCAAAAAATTCCACTGCCTATTTTCCTATTCCACATACATTTATGTGGACATTTATTTCAGCGTTCTATGGTTTTTTTGTAAACCTCCATCTTCACGTCTTGCATCGTCTTTGATTCATTAAAAGAATTTCTATTTTCAAATGGGATATGACATGCCCCAGTCTTCCCATCTCCAATGCATTAAGCCCATCTATCTATCTATCTATCTGTGTGGCAAGAAAAGTTGCCTCGTCCTACCACAATGTGGTCCTTACAAATAAAAATTGCATAGATAAATATTTTTTGACAAAAGACCTAGCTGTAATTTAAACTTTTAGACTGTTTTAAGACGAATCTGTGCGTCACTTATTTGTGTCGGTATACCACGCATTACCCAATCTCCGTTTATTAAAAAAGGACATCCCTGCTTAGTTGGAATCCTAACCTACTAGGCCTGAAGGATTAACGTAGTTTTAGCATCAGGTACAAATCGAGTGGCTAAAATGACTTAAAATCCACAGTTAAAGTGTTGAACTCACGCAGAAGGTTCTCAAAGCTAAATTCAATTTTTCGCCCTAGCATTTATTGTTAAGTTTCTAATATTTTATCCATATAAAGTCTGACAATGAAACCATATCCGCATGAAAGGTAGTGGGGAATTTCGTTGTCGGTAGTAGTGGATATAGTATCGCAGCCTCAAATCAGTGACCTGTCATGTGACACAGTGGACCCAATTTACAACCCACTAAATAAAGTCCAAAAAATTTGTGGTCACATTTACTGCTGACTCTTTAACAAACCGGACAAATATGGCGATTAAAAATGCTCAAAAAGTTAACTAAGCTAAACTGAGTCTATAGATTGTTTCTGTAAAAAGATAAACTGCAGGAACGGCATGAAATATCAAAAGAAATTGTGGAGCACCCTGAGTCGTTCCTAGAGACGAAAGAAGTGCTAATCCTAGGGCAGAATATACACTATCGACGGGCTGGAAGGCCAATGGCATGGTCATAAGACCATGCCGCCCCACGAAAGCAAAAACCCGGGCCTTAAGTGCCCGCGAAGCCAAAATGAGGAGTTAAACAAACCCCCAGGGTGTTTAAATTATTCAAACTTTTCAAAAATCCATTTCGATGAGCAAAAAATTCGAGTATATAGCTCCCAACAACGCTAGCAAAGAAATTTGCAGATATCTTATCTGCTGAGGGCAATCTAAAATTAACATTTTCAAATATGGCAGGTGACCCAAGTGTGAGGGGATCAGAATGAGAAAATACATGTAGAACCTAAATGACCGAATAAAGGCAATGGAAATAATTGGACCAATCCCCTGTTATAACAAGTCCTCATCATAGAAGATGTGGTTTAAGGCTTCGTGATACTGTATTCATCGATGACTCGGGAAGAGTCATTAATTCTCGAACAGTAGCTAAAGTGGGAAACCTCGGCTTAGTTTACACCGAAAAATGGCGATTTGGAGGTCAGATAGCTAAATTTTATCATCGCAAAATCGCCATAGATGCATATATTTAACAGATATATAGCATTTACATATTACTCTGCTGTTTGTTTGCGAGGTGTTGGAGGGTCGTAGTGATACGCATTTACCGAGCCACTTAAACGGAAGGTTCGTTCCCTTAACCCACTGTAGTCCTGGTATTTATTGCTCAACCAAGAAAGCATCCTTACAAAACACTTTGTCACAATTGTTTATGAAGGTGGCTTTAAATGCTGATTCTTATGTAATTTAATAAAAAGAGGAAAGGTATAATTTGGATGGCAGAAAAAAGTGGCTGGAGCATCCGCCTTACTATTTCTGCTTGACTAAAAAATTAAGCCAAATTTGCTTCGTAGTAGGAAAGAAAAGTGGGTTTGGGATTAATAAATGCTAGACTTTTAATTAAATCCTCTTTCTTCTTGAGTGGTTACAACCTACACCTTTTTTGATGGATAGAGAGGAGGATTTGAGTTAAGAACATGAAAACTTTTCTTTATTGAAGCTCGGTACCAAACAACTTTATTAATCAGCCATTTCAAAAAGAAACCTACAGCCAGATGCAGAGAAAACAGAACAATAAACTCGTTTTGCAGTCGCTGAGTGAACACATGACTCCCTTCATTAAACCCTCGACTTCTGGCACGCGATACTTATCAACAATGAAAGAGTTTATTACAAAATCGCAAACACAGAAGAAAACACAAAATTTTGCTACATTGTTGAGAAACACAGGGTTCCTGATCTAGGATGAGACCAAGATCCTTTATTTTAATCTTCGAAATGCCAACTCTGCTTGACCAGCTACAGTGACATCTTGTTGCGCCTTGTCTGTGATTTGTGTGCAAATTAAGTGAGTCTCTGTAGCTCACTGGTTAGCTAGCTGCTTCGCTAACTGGCACGAGTACGCCGAACGCATGCATCGGAGTGGTTGATGGCTCGCATAAACTCCGGCGCAAGGTGCCACCAGGTACAACCACCAAGTTAGCGATATCTGGCTAGTGTATGCAGTAATGGTGCTCATCAAGCCTATTAAACCTGCCAGTCAATTAAAATTGGAGGCCGCCGCAGCACCTAAACGCACCCTCCTCAGTTTGGTGCAACGGAAGAAGAGCGAACATCAGGGCGAGTTGGATTTATCTCCCCTGGATGCAATTCGAATGCGGCTCATGGAGCAACGTAAACAGTCAGAAGAGACGAGCGAAAATCGCACCTCTACTGACAAGCATGCAATCACCCCACCACCAGCAGAAGGCGAGAGTGAGGAGGTGTTTCAATACAAGGATGAAGAGAAGGATAATTCCTTCAAAACTGCCACGGAAGAAGAAGATCATAAACAAGAGGAGAAAAACCTCATTGAGATGTAACTATGCATTGTCTTTTATGTCAAATACATGCTTTTACGTACATAATGAGGGTCAATGGATTTGCAGCCGACTGAGGCGTTGGCGCTCCAATAGCCAGATTAAGGTTAAAAGTTCTTTTTAAAATAACCGTTAAAGACATTTTTTATACGAAAAATTTTCAGGCTTCGTATGTAAATTGGATTTCTTATTTAAAGACCAGGCACTCCCGAATTTCAACGACTCGTCTCTTAATAATCACATAAGAGGTTTTCTTGACGTAAGGCAATCTGCGTTGGTTTTTTTGAAATCTTGTCAATTATTTTTCTGCTCTATGCATATCAAAAATGCACTTTGTATCAAACGAAAAACATGCTACTTGCTATGGTAAATCTTTCATCCAAGTGCAGACCTATTCGAATATATGTGTAGTTAAAGAAGCCATTTGTGGATCATATACTTGTAAATTGTCATTTCCTCCACCCATGGGGTTAGTTTTCTCTGCAACACTTTACATTTCTTTAATTCTTTATGGATGCATTATCAAAATCCCAAGTTCAACTGATGCTTAACTAAAACCGAAATTTAACCAAAGGGAAGTAGGCCCTGAATTCCAAAAGGACCCACCCCGAAAACAACTATTGAACGGACAGGTGGACACTTTAGTGACACCAAAATGCGGTAAAACAATTTTAAGCAACTTTTACTTCTCGTTGCTAGCATTTTAACCACTCAAATTTTTTACTTTTCCTTAAATCTGTGATGTAATTAGCCAACGAATACCTACTTCTCCTGTATTTGCGACCAACTTGCCAAAACCCACCTCAGAAAAATACCTTTTCTCACCTTTGTATAACGCGTAAGCTCTTGAGGGGGAGTGAAATCCGCCGTTACACCTGAGGCCTTAATGAAGTTAAACAATATTTAATGCCAAGTTACAAGAGTAAACTCAGTTTCTTAACATCTACAGCAAATCGCTAGTTTTCACAACTTTAGCACATCTCCAGTGCAGGACAATAAGACATGGTGGAGGAAGATAAGCCCTTTTTCCCATTCACTGAAGCAGGAGGTAAATTTATTGCCTTGGCCATTGCAAAATTTTATCTCCTGTTTGAAACTTTCATTAAATCCTACAATATTATGTGTTTTTAATTGCTAATGGAATTAGTCTCTTTCAGATGAGATCACGAATGGCTGAACATACTTATCTTAAATCTAGATAAGATTATGCCGTTAAAATTTGAGTCATACTTGGCCTTAAACTCCATATTAAAGCAGTGTATCTGATAGTACATTATATAAAAAAGACTTGCATGTGCCTCTGGTTTTCATTGTTGAAAAGGTTGTGACATACTGGGGGTTTGACAACTTAATTGGTATTGATTTAACTTCAAAGAAGCACTTATTCACGTTGGCATAAGGTGTAAAGCAATTATAATACAAAAATTTGATGCAAAGGCTCCGTTTCAATTCGCATTGTGCTCGTGTAGATCAGCTATTAAAGTATCAGGAAGTTCACGTGACATGTTCAAACACAGGTCCTCAAATCAATTTCCCACAGTGGTTGCAAACGCATAGCTTCTGCATGATTAAGTAAATTTTTAGCTATTTTTACACATGACCGAGATTACAGAATTTCACAGTTTGTGGCCAATGCTGAGTGGTCGAACTACAAAAAACCGCAAATGCGAACTTGAAATTAATCCCAAAACGCTGCTCAATGAGACATACTGTGAGATACAGTTGCCCACGGAAGATCTCGCCTTCAACACGAATGCAAAAACCGCAACCAGTTCACCAGATCGATTGAAAAAGATCTTTGCCGACCGTCAATCACATCGAAGCCTTGCGGAGCAGAAGGTCAGTGATTGGCTGCTCAAATATCGCTCCTATACCCACATTCCACCAAAGGACATGAGTGATGTGCCAGAGAACATTTGGGCTCCCCTCGACATCGACCGGAGTTCCAAAAACAATGCCGCCTCTGCTCTTGGACGCGCTGGATGCGGTAGGAGGGTCGCCGAACCCCGAATCAAGCGCAGGGTAATTAATTGTTCCAAAGGCAGACCATCAAGACTGCCATCGGCTAGCCAAGCAGTTTCATTCAGTCCAACAAAAATATGGGACGGTAAAGGGAACCAACCATACTTCTTCGAACCACCTTATAGAAAAGCTGAAAGCTGCCTGAGAACTCGCGAAGAGTCGAAAAGATTGATTGCACTGAAAAGCATTGAAAACTACATGAATTTGAGCAGAGGCCTACTCAAAGGCTCGAGATTGATGTCATGAGACAAAAACGTTCACATTTTATTTGATTCTCCCATCCTTCTGTTTTCTTCTCCCTTATGTTTTTTCATGCGCCGTATGTTATTAATCACTAGTTTGCCTATCTTCACTCCACTCGATTTTTCCTAATTTCATTTATTTCGCCTTCCGAGTGAAGTACTACAGAGGTTAAAACGGAGTAAACAATGTCTAAGCGCCCCTTTACAAACAGAATAATCTGTCAGCAGCTATTGCATTTCAAAAAATACTGCAGCAAAAAGGGTGTATTAGTCAAAAGTCATCTGGAAGGGCTCTTTCATATGGTTCTGATGGTGCTCTGATCGGTACACAAGAAGTTAAAATATAGCACTATTCTTGTCATTATCTTCCTATTTAAATATAGGAAATTAATAAATAAAGTTGTTTACTTTATTCTCCTACGGGATCTAAACAAAGTTATTTTTGTAGAATTTATTGTTGAAGTAATGGAGCACAAAAGCGAAGGCACTTGACTGCAGATCATGCAACGCAGTAATGAATTTAGAAGAAAAATAAACAAAACTGGACTTCTGAGAGCAACGGCAGACCAAAAGTACAAATTAAGAAACAATACTTAGGCCTGCTAATGGTGAATGTGTCCAGTGTTCAGAATGGTCCGGCGTGGCATCATCAATCTTAACTTGGCATGTCAAACGTTATAATCAAAGAAAACTACATATTAAATGAAGAATTCCACCTATCCATCTTGCATACAAACTAAGTTGAATATTTGCAATCAAAGTAATCTTACCCCTTAGAATTTTCGCTATAAAGTTAGTAAATTTGTGAAACTCTGGAAAAACAAATTTTGCTATAGTTTAACGCACATTAGGCAATGACACATTCCTTAAAAAATTTATGGTTAAAAATTTGTTTAAGGGAGGAAATAAAAATCCCCACAGGTCGTTTCCAGAGTAATTTTAAGCCGTAAGCAATTTCAAAGCGCTGATTGCATCGTCACTGTCTACAAGATGAATAAACTCAATCGCATCTGCATTCTAACTCTGAAATTCCTGAGTCTGCAAAGTTAGTACATCAGTCAGAGTAATATCTTCACCAAGGAAAACGCTAATGTGCAAGCTTTTGTGGAGGACGGTAGCCAGGAAAGAGGGAAGAGTTTCATTTTTACGTTCAGATCAGAAAGAATTAAAGGGTTTGACGGTGAGAGGGCCTGAGTATCCATTATTTGTCAGAAAAGGAGGTTAAGGCTTAATTAAGACCATTTTTATGGAAAGGGAAATAAATTCATCTCGGAACCGCGTAACGGTTTACTGTACAGATTTCGGTGAGAAAAGTGCCATCACAGGAAGCCTAAAGAAAGGTCAAATGAAACGGATAGCATTTTGCAATAGGGTACGTAGGGTTGAAGGCTAAAAGAACATTCCTATGGACTTTAAAATAGGGCCTAAATAGAGTCTCCGATTGTCAAAGTGATCCGATCGTAATGTAATTAACAGTAATTGTCAACATTTTCGTCTTTTTTGAGATTAAAATGCAGGTAAAGCCTGCTATACACTTATGCATTCACAAACAGAGCTACCCCTTTTGCTTTACAAAGCTTGATCTCTACCTGGGACATTCACGTGGTTGACTCATATTGGAGGTTGGAATTACAAGTATGTAATTTCTCACAACTTCGTAGAGAGTTACGACATTTGCTAGTTACACACACCCATATTAGCTGCAGCAAAACATTTCGGTGGTGCCCAAAGCCTGTAGCATCACTGAAAAGCTTATTTGAATTCGAAACTGCATCTTTTGACTACTATTTATCTGGTAAATCTCTCCGGAAAATGACTGCCACATCATCTCAGGGAAAAGAAGTGGGAAGTGCTTGTTCAAATTTGATGTGTCAGGCAACTCAAAGCACAAGATTCGTCTAAATTTTCTTAGATGCTAATCGTTTTAAAGATATATGGTAAGGTAACTGAAGTTGGATGCCTTTCATAAATGAGTATAAGAATGATATCTTCACCTCTAGCTATCATGAGCAAGCAATAAATGGAATCGTTTGAGTAAAATCTGCCATGATAACGACAAAATGAATGTTTTGGATTGCGTCTCAATGAAAAGTTCTCATCCCTACTGCGATAAGCATAATGGGAGGTTTGGGGACATGCTTCTGTGCTCTCTCCAACCAGCGTCACAAAACAGTGACTTTTATAAATCCGCAACTGAAACAAAAGGATTGACTCTCTGTTTACCTTTGACTTGCGATTAACCTCTACTTTCCCTGACAATTGATGCCAACCCATTATCTCTGTATAGGTGACTCACTTTCCCGATTTAATTGCAAGCCATATAAAAACCTCCGGAGCCACTGCCTCAACGTACAGCATACTTGTTAGGTATGCGCTCTCCAGCTAAATGCTTTTGAGTTGGTTGTGCAGTTTCGTGATGGAAATTTTACTAGAAAAAACCTCGAACCACAAATTTTCAGGAATATTTATGGCAGGAGAATGCATGAACTTTCCCACTTGTTGAGAACAGAAACAGACCTGATAAGTTGTCAGCGTCAGTGAGTTTGTCAATGGTCTTGTGTGTAGGCGAGGGTGGATAAACATGCGTAACAGCTAGTCACTGCGTGTTAAGACAGCACAGAATATGCTCCCACGCACACCCAAGGAAAGCTTTCCAACATCACACCAACCCTCATTATAGTCAATAAAAGCTCCTTTTACACCGTGCTTGTAAAAATTCAACGGATTTATCTTCTATCCTATTTAAAATGCGATAAACTGCTAGTCGAGGCACCTCATTTGCTGTTTATCTGTCAAGTAGAGGCTTTTGGTGTGTACTTCTAATGCGCAGTCACCTCTCGTAAGTCAAAGGGCGAAAACCCTCAGAAACATGCAGTGTGATACATTTTCTTCAGGAAAAATAACAAATGGGAAAATGGTTATAAAGGAACTAAAAAGAGAACGTTGGTGGTATTTACTAAAACAAATTAAAAATGGAATGTTCTTCTAAAGAATCTATTTTACCTTTCAATGAGCTTTAAAACAGCCCAGATCTAATAAAAGCACTTTAAATCATTTCTTGTAAAAAGAATAGAATAATCCAGCGAGTGAGTGTCAAAGGATTACGTTTTTGGCAAACATGAAGGTGTTATTTCCAGACTTGGGAGCACTGCAACTGCTCAGTACACGAAGTTTGATTAATTGTGTGCTGTACAAACCGCGTTATTGCAATAAGTGGCTAAAAAGGTTTTTTGCTTCTCTATTTAAATAAAACTGGCAATTCCACAATGCTTCATAGGAACTCCATCTACCCATAGCCTTAATGGGTGTGGCAATACCTCTGAAAGTGAGTACTTCTACTAAGCTTCCGGTTTTTTGGTCAGAGCACCACAATTCGCCTTGTTGAGGGCTCTTGAACTTTGCTTTTTCAACGGGCTTCGGTTTGTCTCACTTTCCGAACTTCACCTTTGAACCATTAGTACGTGAACTTGAACGAAGGGCAGGTATGCACTTGGGTTGATCATCAATGATACATAGAAGTTAAGTGTTTACTGGCAATAAAAGCAGGTGATTAAATAAGCGAATATTTAGTTACAAAAAAGTGAGCAAGATCATATTCTTGCTACACAATTTAGTAAGAAATTAGAGACGATGGTGGGTTGGTTAGTTTGGGTCGCTTCAACAGCAATCCCGATCCCTGTGTATGTGCGCTGCTTCTCACCGAATGGAATAACGTTTTCGTTAGCACCTTTGGTCTGCCCCCCATACCTGGGTCTTTTGGGGTTGGGGTAACCTTAACTCGGTAAAAACACGCATGTGCCACTGACTTTACCCCTAGCCACCTCTTCAATTTAGATGCGGAGACTACCAGACTCGGTTTCTTAATCGACACTGGTGCTGAGGTTGGCGTTATTCTGCCTGGAGCTAAACAGCTCAGCCTTAAAACTACTGTGTACATTACGCCGGTGGTCAACAACACGTTCATCCACGCTGACAAAAAGCAGTCCTATTCTCTTGGTTGTGGTCTACTATTGTAATTCCTTTTTGTATCAGCAACTACCAGCGTTCAACGTTATATCAATGGCGTTGTTTCTCTCCTGCATTTCAGCGTAGTCGCTTATGTAAGCGCATGAAGCTTCCCATTGTCTAAAAAGCCATAACACTTGATTCGATTGTCCCTCGATTCGCTTTACCACTTGATAAGGCGTTTCCAGTACTTCTTGTGCAGTCTCCATGTGTAACATGCTAGAACACGGCGTTGATCCGGCATTCCAGCAGTAATTGGCATTCCTCTCCTCATGTAGTGGTGAGGAAAAATTTTTATGTATGAGAACATAGGGAAGACAACCGAGAACTTAGTGCTGTGATGGTATCTGGTTAGCATCACATAGCCAACTCACTGCGTATTCCATACAGACACGATCTGGTGTGTAGAAAGGGCTGGATCCTCGCCTGGTCCATCCTCATTAATATTTGCGCTACGATCACATTTTGGACATGCCACAAAGCCTCCTGTCAGCTGCCTACAACCCATAAAGCCAATTTTTTACGGAGTATTTACTTTTTAGTATAGCAATTTAAGGAGGAAATACTGTAGTGCTTATAAAAACCACCAAGGTAACCGTTTGGATGCACGCTTCCAGGCAGAAGGGTAGCAGGAATACATGTACAGGTTTGTCGTGGACATCTGTCGAGACGGCGTTGGGCAAGGCCAGTCATGCGTGGGAGTAAGGGTCTGATTTATGCAAATCAACTCCTGACGGCTATTTAGCCACACACATCTGCACATAACGCCGTTTCTCTAGAATGCTACGGAGAACAATTCACAAAGAGTTTTCGCTACATTTAAAAGAAAGGTGGATGAACGTAATGGGTTGTTGGCTTCAACGCGTAATGTTTTTTTCGGCAACACAGACTACTGGCTCACAAGAACGGCTTACCAATGGAACTTCAATTTTGTTTACACGTATGCCTCTCTAGGTGTCGTTGAGAGAGGAGTCTGCTTGCCAATTCGTGTGTTTGTGGAGCAGTGAATTGGAGTTTTGTTGGAAAAGTGAAGGAGCAGGAATTGGGAACACATGGTTGTGGTGGATAGATTTGAGCCCTAATCCTCTGACTGTATCAAACCCGAAGAGGGCAGTAATGCAGCCTATGATAAAAGCCGATCCCTTCCTATAGTCCCATTTCCGGAGGAAAGAGAAGGCAGTTGAAATTCAAGCAATTCTATTGCAAATTCAGAATGAATTTGGCAATTCGTAAAAGCAAAACAAAAGATTTTGACTATCTTAATCATGGTTTGTAGAGTAGTCAGGACAAATGCACTGCTCAAGAGTATGTGAGGTGAAAACTCTGACTGGCAGTCGTGTGATGCATTCATTTGAAGCAACAATGCAGGTGATTCACTTCAACAATTCGCACATACTAAGGGAATACTCACTACACAATGATGAATTTACTCCTAATGTTTCCTCGCTTCCAACACTTTAACTTTAAAATTGAAATAGTTTACTAAGTTACTGATAGGTGATTTCAAAAGAGGCAAAATTCAGATTATAACATACTGCTAGAATAGTAGTGTATTAGCTGTAATACTTTGGTTAATTATTTAAACCCTCGTTTTCCTTTCAAGAGCAATTAAGGCTCTGCTTCTGTGCTTTCGCTAAACAGTATGGCCTCTGGGCCATGTCACTCCTACCCCCCCTTCCTCCCAGTCCTTCTGTTCGTCACCAATGCATATTCTGCCCCAATATGATGTCTTACTTCATCTCTAGGGGGGTCTCAGGAATCTACAGGACATTAATATAATTTCTAATTAGTCTCTTAAACAATTTCAATACCCTAAGCAGTAGCAAGTTTTTGATGTCAAGTGACGATAAGCATTGTTCATCCAAAATTGCGGTGATTAATTACTGCAGCATGCTTTTAACAAAGTAAGTCATCCAAAGGGGCGTGACTACTCCTAGTATATGCACTTATCAGGTTTTCTGTGTCTTAGCTATTAACGGAAAAGTTACTTATTTAAAAATTTTGATACTTACAGCAATGGGAGAACTTAATAACAAGAGGATTAGACCAACTTTACTTTGGGGGCTTTCAGAATAAGGACTGCTGCTCAGTTAATATATTTGACTTCCGAAAATAAAACAGCAAAATTAAGAAATCCTTCACATGATTACTTGTCTGAACATGCTGACAGGGATCACAAATTAGCATCAGCAGTACAAAACCTTCAATTTGTTGACTCGTTAAAATGCATTCTCACATCAACCAGTCGACGCACTGTGAATGCTAATTTATGTTCATTTAAGGAATCCTTTTTAACTCAGTAACGTTTGTAAGTACTGATAGAAAATAATTCTATTTATGTATCAAGTAAAAATACAGCTGTAGTAAGCTTATTCAACGGAGCAAATGAGTACATATTCTTATCATATGTCAATGGATCCTATAAATGCGCAAGCTTAAGAAATACGTTAATTTACTGCAGGTAAATAAAGGTCTTTAAGAGTTTCTGGTCATAAGTCATCGAAAGCTCAGCAAAATATTATAGAAATGGAAGGTGTCCTACCTTTCTTGGAGGAGGAAAAACCATCTTACTCTTTGCAAAAAAAGACCACACTTATTAATTGAAACTAATTTAGTCGTAGACTTCCCAAGCCAAGCATATACAGCAAACAGGTGAACATACTGAGAGGCAATTACAATGGGTTGAAGGCCAATTCGTAGAGGTGACTTGGAGCACAGCAAATTTATGTGAGGTGGTAGATAAAAAGGCTGCGCCTGGGATTTATTAGTTACATCTAATCAGCCAAACTACACACTTGGTACAAATGAGTATATAAAGAGTAAGCTACTAAAGGCGGGAAATTAGGCGCTGAAAATAATGGCTTGCATTTTTTACCAATTGCAAAATAATTAGTAGCCAAAAAGCCAACAAATGTACCGCCATTTGCTTAAAATTTACCACAAGTTAAGTGCATTCAACACATTCTATTCAAATCAACTAATGGTGATAAGAGATCCCCAGTTCACCAATAAGAGAGGGGGCGCCAGTCTTGATGACGCGTCTATGAGATCTATGCGTCAAAGCAACTCAAATATAAAATTTCAACGATGGTAGCAATCGTTGACCTTCCGGCCCCGTTAATTCAAAAAATATGTGATTTCCTTCCGATCGACGATGTGCTTTCCATGACTAGTTCCTGTGATGCGTTTGCCAGTTCCATAAATCAAAAATCTTTTTGGCTACGACGTCTTACTAGAGGCAACAATGGAGCGTATTCTTGTATTCCAGGTAGATGCTTGTGTCAATGCACTCGTTTGCTACGGATTTTTTTGTATTCATTTTGCTCAAAACTATTTGGTGCAAACTTTTGTTGAAACCTCCTTCTTTTAGTTTTCTATATGTAGTCTTGCCTGTATCTTTAAACAGAAAAACGACTTAATTGGAAGGACGTGTGTATCGCTCATGAAACCATTGAGCGCTGGTTCTCAGGTGACCATAATAACCTTGTAAAGCGAACAGGTCGACACTACACCGCCCACTGTATCGACGCAATGCAAATACTGAAAGTAAACCTCTTCCTCCTCATTCCATTTTTCTTCAAGCCTCCGAATCACAACCTTTTTGCAGTTGGGGATCGCGGTGGGACCCTTTCTTTACTATCCCTCAAAGCCCTTCTGGGTGAAGAAGAACCTACACCTAACTACACTGATACTCAAGCACATAATGTAGGCGCTGTCGTGGTATTTTTAAATTTGGTAACTATTTTAGGGCTGGATCTGGACTATTTCCAGCGACAGTAATGTGATAGCCACTGGTTCGTGGGATCGACATTTACGAGTGTGGTCGATGAACAATGCGGCTGTGGATCTTCTTTCTCAGTACAGGTTGATTTGGATTTTGAGTTGAAACTCTCCTTTTTCGTTGTACCCTTACGATAAATAAGCAAGGCTGCTGGTCAAGGTTTGTCTGTCTAAGCTGCCATCAAAATGACTTTTCTTTCTTAAGAATGAAAAGTTATTCGTGCTGGTTATTATCAATCAAATAGAAATGGTAAGGTTTACTTCGTAAGAAAGTAGTCAGTAGATGTAAGGTTTTTTGAGCACAGTGCAGTGTGCGGGGAGAATTTCTAGGTTCCACATTCTCCCCTTGTGCAAGCGATGCATAATCAATCGGATTTTTTGTTGAGATGGCATTTGCCCATGTCTCTTGATTTGATCAGTTTCGATGGCCAATCTGCTACGCTGAAATCTATCTTAAATCAGTTGGCTGTATCAAGTCATGAAGCCGCGTCGGTTAATGGCATTTGATAAGTCAAGGATCTGGTCCCAGGTTGGCCAAGTGTCATGTCGAATTCTCCTTTCTTGCTCTACTTAACGCAATTTTTTTTTCTCTCGTGGCGACAATTCGGGAGGTCAAATAGCTCTACTAATATCAATTTCTCGTTTAAGTGACCCGTTTCAGTTTTATCCTTGCTGAGTGGTTATAAGACGCGTCTTTTTACGTTTGGTTTCATTGCATGCACAAGATCCAAGTATCCTCTGATCATATTCGTGTGTTATGCATAAACTTTGTAAACAGTTCGTCGATTCTTCGGTTTGTTACCTCAGAAGAGTATGCTGGCACAAATTTTCAGCTTTTTGAAAGGAGGATTTGAAAGGAAGATGTTCACAAACTACATGGTTTAGTAAAATATTGACGATGCATGGTAATGGCAGAAGTCGGGGAATAATGCTAGCAGATCCTATTGGCTTTTGAGTTGTATGCTAAGTAAGTGATTCTGGGATTTCATCCTTAATTCCTTAATGGGAATTGGATGTAGTACATCTTTTTTTTCAGGATGAACTCGGTGGTCCTCTGTTCAGATTTTGTCGATCCAAATCTCGTAGCCGTAGGGACGTTCCACAAGGAGTTGGCAGTCTTTGATTTCCGTGTACCAAGTCAGTACTCCGCCCTATCAAACACCTATCATCAGGGCACAATCCTCTGTCTCAAATCGCTCTACGGCCTTTTCAGCAATATAGAAGGTTCTCTATCCAGTGGTTTCCCTTCTACCACAACGCTAGACTTCAGCGATGCGGATTCCGTGATTTCCACCATGGGAGATGTCAGCCTACACGGGACTTCAATAAATAACAGTTTGGAAGCGCGGAGTTCGCTCTCCTCGATGGTTTCCGCTGGTGATTCTGATGTTTTGCCACCGCCATCGCAAAATGTTGGCTTCTATAGCGGTTGTAAGGGCGGAATATTGGCGGCGTGGGATCTACGCAAATTTAGCAAACCTGTCGGTGAACACAAGGTATTTAAGAGTACGATTTCTACTTATTAACACGTTAGTAAAAGGCATTTTTGGGATATTTTCTGTTTGGGATGAATCTGCGTAACTGTCACCGTATTTTCGAGCTACTGATATATTCTCTATGCTTGGTATAAGTTGTGGATTCTAGCTAAATTCCAAAATTGAGCTACTTTAGCTCAAGCGTGTTTTGTTTTGTTTTTGCTTCGATTCCGTTTCCAGCTAACGGAATGACTATTCTAGAAGTTTTGTACTTTTTATACACAATGATGTTTGAATCGGAATCTTTTATTCAGGCTCTAAATCTATACTTTGTAACGCGAGCCTACTAGGTAATTTTAAGTTAGAATGGATTTGGGGCTTTTTTGGGAGGGAAATTAACTTGTTATATGACTACTTTTGACCATTGCAACTGTCAGTTCTGACTTGATTCGGCTACATAATTTGTGACAGCTGCGTGAAAGAGAAGGGGAAGGTGATCTGTCATTTATCTGTTGCTGTGGATAGAATTTTCATCGGAAGTACGATTTCATATTCTCCGACATGGGTAAAATTCTCTCTATAAGTCGATTTAAAGGTTCTTAAATAACTGTTCCTATGCGACAGATTTGCAGCCTTCCGGAAGTCCGGTCGCTTACACCCATAATCATGAGGAATAAAGAAGACAATTTTTGGAAAGCTTCCAAAAATGATAAAAGCTTTGTTTGAATGTTAGATCTGCCTACCCCCTATTCAACACAGTCTTGCGCTTGGCAAATTGGGCCCGGTGACTGCCTAAACTACTGTTTTGTGATATTTGACTTGATGTTGTATGTTGTATAATCGTACCATTAGCAAAAGGGGTACATAAAGAATTGCAGCTGAGATAATTAGTAAGAAAATATTGCATACACAATGCTGGAATCTAGCTTGATGTTTTCATTCGCTTTACAAAAGTCATTTTCTTTTATTTTCTTGTCTGGGTGGGAGAGGGATAGAAAATGCTTAATGATAAGAGCAAACACGAGCCTGCTTTTGTTTATCCAACCCCTCTTTTTCCCAAGTATCAGTGGTAGGGTAGTTTTTCTCATCCTTGTTATTTGGTGACTATTTACTTTCCCCTTCCAGCCAATCGACTTCCTTATATGGCTTTGCAACTAGCATGAGTTGTTTGAGTCACCTTCAGAGGCGTGATTAGGGCGTACAAGTCCGGAAGTAGCTTTGTGTGGAATAGCTGGAAAACTAGCAACATTGAATGAAGTTTGAGGATCCACTTGTTCGGGAATTTGTCTGGATTAGATATCATTGAGTATTCGAGCATCGCTTCTGGGGCTCCCCGTGATTGTTCTTCGGTGCTATCTAGTCACAGTGATGTTTGGGTCAATTCTCAATGAGACAGGAACAATGATTTTACTTTGGTTTTATTTCAAAACGAGAACTTTTCTGAGGACGGTGTTAGTATGTGCTTATTGTCTTTTTTCTTATTGATTCCTACCTGTCAAGCGTATTACAGTGAATAATTTACGAAATACCACTTAAAACTGGACAATGCCCCACGGCACCTAGGATTAGTGTTCCAGCTGCTTTTTGTTTGAAATTTTTCCAAAGCATAGAAACAAACCTTGCAGTTAAAGAGAGCTCGTTACGTCGTCGTCCTTTCAATCCTGTTGAACTATCTACGCAAGTTATTTCCAGCTTTTACATCATGAATGATCATCGAATTTTTCTCAAACTTTTCTAGCTTCTTTAATTTTGTTTTTGTGTTCTTATTGTCCATGACGCAGAGCTTGAGATTCATACGTTTGCTAGAAGCTGATACAATTTAACCAGCCATTCTTCTGATATTCTTCAAAAATTCAGTTATTTAAAGCACGTCTCTCTTTGACAGCAACCAGGTGATTGATTTGGACGTGTGCCTCGTTAAAACATTAAAGGTAGCTCTCATCCTCCCTTGAGCATGTTCCACTGCGTTACCATCACTATTTTACCAATTTATGCTCGAAGACGCTGCAAGTCATGCGCGTCTGAAAGTAGCTCTTTTACCAACTTATGGAAGGGCTGGAGAGGCATTAACTTATGTACTAGGCGGAGATTGAGCCTATCAATGTTGAAGCTGAATCGTGAGAGACTGAAAAAGATCTTGTAATTGCAGAAATCCTATTGCATTCATGTTTCATCTAAACTTGAAAAGCTAAGCAAGTTTTACGTAAGGCAGTCACGTACACTCGTTAATGTAACACTTTTAACGTTATAGCTACGGTCCTATCCCCGGAAGATATCTCTAATGGATGGAGAAGAGATGTGGGTGGCTGAGCATCCGAACCGTCTGCACGTTTTCCACGCCGCTTCCTCTCGTTACAACAGCTCCACTCCTCTGCTTTCGCTTCTTCGTGTATGTCAACCTTTCTGATACACTTGCTCGTTATTATTTACTCGAATTTTGCCAGGCAATGAAGTATGAAAGCTTAATCACCAGTCAAACTGTTATTAAGTCTGCGCTACTTGCAGCGAAGGGCTCTCTTACTTTGGGAATGTTTTATCAAGCTAAATTCCTTATCCTTTCGGACAGGTTTTAGTTTAAGAATGTGCAGGTGGTTCATCATTACTTATGAGTATTTATAATGAATAATTTATACGCCATTGTAAAGTGGGGCAAGACATTGAGAAGACAGAAGTTTAGGCAAGGGTATTTCTGGTCGAGTGCGGGAGATTGACGCTCATTCACTGACTGGACCTATATGTCCACTTGACCCTAGACAGCAAGGGTACATCCCCTATGTTCTTTACTGGATCCTACCACTATCCCCCTATTTTTAACCCTCATTAAGTGTTGGTCGAAAATGATGTTATTCGAGCTTGTCCGGCTGGTTAACAGCTTAGATCTCGGTTTCAAAACTGCAGAAGTTTCTCGTCAAGTCTTTTTGTGGGGTGGAATCAAATAGTTTAACCGAACAACTTAGTTTTGGAACTAAATTACCCATATGCGGATGCTACATCACAGTAGCAAGGGAAGTTTATCTGTTTTGTGCATGATCAGAGAATTGCTCACCACCATTGCGATTAACATGCCATCAACACCTTTCAGTAGTTTGCTGAAATCAGCACCAACTGGGAAGAGAATGTCGTGCAATAAATGGGTTCCTCTCCTATGCGTTAGCAGTTGGCAGACTAAGATTCACAAAATAAACATTTATTTTTAGCTCCCCCACCTACTTCATATGTTAGATTGCTGACCAGAACAAAATATTTTGAGTTTTCTTTCCAGACATAGGCGCCTATCTTTAATCTTACAAAAACCTTTTCTTTAGATGATTTTCAGAGGGTACTAATCATTAAACAAAATGTGCAGTTGAAGTAGCGATGGTTCTGTGGCTCGAGTAAGCAATACTAGGGAAAGTTTATTTTCTGATAATCAACTTTTTTGTTTTTTTCCCACCGCCACCATTGCTGTTGTGCTACTTTGCCCATATACCATTTAACCGAAATGAGGCAATACAATACAGCTCATTATTGTTTGAATGGCTTAATCCACCGGCTTTTCGGAGGCTCAGACAATGATTCGACTCTACCTGTTTATTAACATTCCTTTTAGTCTGCTATGCCTCGTGCTCTCAAAGAAGTTAATTTAATCTAAGTTACACTACCTCCTTATTTTTGAGTCTGGGTGTTTCATTCTCATTTTTCTTTAAGCGGCCTAATGCTTATCGCGTCGAGAGGCTACTTGCTGCCTTAGAAGCTTTACTGTCCATTTTCTGTAGAGCGTACGCTTTGCTTCCCCTACTTGGAGAGTAAGAGGGCTTTCCTTCTGCTTTATTCGGGAGATTAGACTAACACGTCAAAAGATATTATTAAGCATGCTTCTGGGTTTCTTTTTTATTGCTGTGCTTTCTCTCCAGCCCCCACTTAGTGCATTGAGACTATTTGCAAGACAGGAGTGACGAGTAAGTAATGTGTAAGATGTGACGCGCCTGTTGCAATCTTCATTTGAGGGGAAATACGTCCAAAACTCGAAGATATTTCAATGTAATAAGTTTAATTTGCTTTCTTAGTGAAATCATTTCAATTCTTTCATCACAATGTAGGGCATTCTTTTCTGTTTTCAGTAATTCTACACTCATCTTTTTTAAACACTCAGGTCATAAATTATCGGCTAATTGCTCACTAAGGGGGTCTGGGAACCTTCCAGTATTACTCTTTGTATGCCAGTGGTTATACCTTGCTACACTGATTACATTGACTCGGCTTTTTTCTGTAAAACTGCAAGAGATGTATATGGAATGAATGTTCATTTTCTTATGCATTAAGCCTAGATGCCGGCCAAGCTCCTTAGTTAATTCCGTCTCGTTTGGTGATACTTGTACCTTTGGAATCTTTCCCGAAGCTCTCCTCATCGTGGAGATGCACCGTCATTACTTTATTGAACGCATGCTACAGCTTGTGACTGTCTTCCCTTAAAGGATCCTTTTCGAGACCCCCTTCGGCGAAATCGGGGATAGGTAGTAAAATTCCTCTTTTGGAGATGAGTTCTTTCAATCAGTCAATGTGGTAACGCAAGAATTTTGTAACGTCAGCGAGCGGGATGCTTGATTAACCGGAAAACTTGGGAGTCTCCATCTGTTCAGCGAGTATAGTTTCAGTCTTTCAGCTTGTCTAGTCTCTGAGTTAGCAAATTGTAGCATCGGGTCGCTGAACGTGAAATCCCTAAAAGTATTAGGCAGTGCCAAGTCACTTCAAATTGTCTAGTCCTTCTCATTGGTTGCTATGATGTTGCAGCAATCATGTCGAATGGCTGCTTCACTCTGTAATTACCTCCTAAAATTTTCATCTGAATCAGTTTGCCATGGAAATGCAGATAACTTTATTGAAAATATTGTGTGGTTTTTATTTGAATTTTATTCCAACACCATGTCATACAGCGCAAACAACTCAAAGTACTAATGAATAGTCTGGCTAGTGAAATAAATGCACCCGAATTGGGGCAGTTTTACTTATACTTGAGTCTGCACCATATTTTGGGTGCATTAAGAGCTTAAACCCGGTGTTCATTGCCCCTTTACAATTTGTTCTACATTTAATGCTTCCAAGCCTCGGCACGTATAGGCGCAGGCATCTTAACAATGAATGTTTTCAAACCGTTTATGTCTACTGTTACCTCAGCTGTTGATTAGGGATGGAGTGATTAACGAAAGTGAGCGCTGCAGTTGCGAATCTCCATGGATTTAGCTATCTGCGGCAGATGCCTTCCTTCTATAACACTTAGACTTAATAACCGGTCCAGCGAAAACAGCTTAGCACCCAAGTACCTTCTTTGAAGATGCGTAAGTCCGGATAGAAGGACCAGTGGTTTGTTAACAGAACTGGTATATAAATAATCATTTGACATCTAGATGTCCTTCTTTTACTACTTTTCCCATGTACTTTTTTATGCAGTCGCACAAGTATTCAGGGAAGTTGGGCGCAATTTCCGCGTTAGAGGCCACTCCAGGAGGCGTATTTGTGGCGTTGATGAGTCGGTACTTCGACGTTCTACATCCCACCATGCCTCCGCGTTCCATGCTGAAGGAACCCATCTCCAAAGACCAAAGTGGAATTTACGTTTCTGTGAGTATTTTCTATATTCTCAAAAATAATTGAGTAGACCTTCTGCATATTCACCTTTACGATAATGACTATGCGCTGGAGACAATCGCCTGAGTGGTTGTTACCTCTATGTAGTTGTCTAGAGACTTTAAAATTAGGGCTACCACGAACTAGGGGATTGGTAGATCTGGCACAAATTGGTTCCACTAATTCTTTTTTCTCATTGTGACTTTAGCTGGATGGCTGGAGTGCTTTACATCCACCTTTTTGAACTTTTTAGTCTGCTAGTATTCAACCTACAAAAGGTGTTTTTTTCTCTTATGCAACACACTGCTATGTTCTTCACGTTAATGACACAAATGTCGGAAATAAAGTCCAAGCACTCGCTCTTGTTTTTCTCTGTCACTAGTGCCCTTCAAGCTGTCACAAACCAGGATTTAGATAGATTCATATCTCACATTTGGATCCTCTGCACCCTTCCCGTTTTTTTGAATCAACTACCAGTGTTCTGTTTTGTTCGCTCTTTGTTTTTGCTGTAAGTGGGAGTTCGAAGGAATCTCATAAGTGCTTCTAGAAAGGCAAACGAAATCTTCATGCTGACCATATGCGTCAAATGTAACGAACTTGTGCTTCTTGCACACGTTCCACCGGCAAAAAAATGTTAAGTTCTGCAGACATCGCCTGGACAAAGTCTTAGTTGGAGTTTCAATCGTTTCGTACCATAAAAAAGATTTTGCTTCTACAAAGTTGACTTTTCAACGGGTACTTGGAAGGCAGATAGACCCACAATTACAGACCCGAAAAAGGGCAATAACAAAATTGAATAGTCATCATTTGGATTTCAAAGTTATTATTGTCATTCCTCCTTAAACTAGCCTTTTTACAAGGTCTCAATATTGGAAATAAATGATAACTTGGGTGTTCTTTCGAGTAACCTCTGAAATCTTTGATTGCTTTACTTTTTACGGCGCCTTCTGAATGATCCCCTTTGGGTTGCTTGCTGAATCCAATCCAATCTCACATTAACACGTTAGTTATTAGTGGCACGTATATGTGACGAGCCTGATGTCGAAAGCATATGATTGCTTATTGCTTATTGCGAAGACATTGATTGGATTTCAAACAATTAAAACGTCAATATAAAAGGCTCTTGGCGTAGAGATGATTATATTTTTTTCCCGGAGCAGTAATTGTTATTAACAGTAGGTTATTTTGGTGGCATAAGTTTCGGTACCATATTCTAACACGAAGACGTCTCATTTTCCTCTAAGAACTGGGTAGCAATTGTGGCAAACTAAACTTTACCACATTTTATTTTATCGTAGCTCTACGACCGATTAGGTATGCCTGACGTTTCTATTTCCTTCCCGTTCAGTTGTCGTTCGCTCATGAGACGCTGCTAGTGGGAGGCGACAACGGAAGCATATCCTTGTGGATGTCTAGAAGACGGGCTAATCAACTTCTTGATGGAGAGTCACCTTGATATCAACAAGTCGTGATTTGCTCAGCGTTATTCTCCACCTTTTTCTTACCTCATTGTTTCATTGTTGAAGATGCATTTTTTTATTATGACTGCATTTTTGATCATGCTATGAAAGCTTTTTTATGACTAAAAATGTACGGTTCGAAGTCTCTCTCATATTTGACTTCTAACTGTGATAGCTCGTTCATTATTAGGGTTGTGCAGATTCGATGCATTTCTAGTGTAGCTTACTTCTATTAACCTAGTGTTTGCCCATTCTCTTGTATTTTTTTAACGCTCGCTACCAACGTCACGAATGTGTGATTTCTCATATGTCTGCTGTGTTCTGTCAGTTTATGCTAATTTATTGCAACAAATCGTATCAGAAACGGATCAGTTGAGTTTGGGGCAACAGAATAGATGCAGACTGTTTGCTAAGGTTAGAGCAACTGTAATTTTAAAGTTTTTGATCAGCAGTTGAGTTGGTCAGACAAATTAAGAACGTCTGGGCTGTGGTGGTCGATTTGGCTCTGAGACCGACTATGGCAGATGACATAATAAACAAGGTTGAGCCACTTGAAAATTCGGTCCCTGGTACTTTGCGATTACGGGAAAGTGAAATTAGGATTACAGAGTTAGCTGAGCAGAGAATCAAATCTTCCTCATGACTCTATCAGTCTGTCAACTTCCAACTTGTCATCACATCAACTGGCCGAGGTGGCATTTTAATACCTGCCTCGGTGTTTGCTCAAAGCCTACCTGGTTGTTTGTCTTTTTGATTGGCACACACGACTATGGCATTAACGGAAAATAAACAATTTTATTTTAACTGAGACTGGAAGTGGGCCGATTCGTTAATTTACTCTCACAGAATGCAGTATAAAAAAGGAAGGAATAGTAGTAGCAATGAAGAAGTGAATGAACTCCACATCCCTACGTTGAAGCAGGTGCTATCCAGTCATACTGCGCGTCATACTTGTATCCATTTTTGTCCATAACTTTCCAAAAAAGGCTCCGCAAATACCTGTACTTGGGCTCCTCCTCGTAGGCTAGACTTCTACAATAGTTTATGTATTTAAGAAATTCCTCCGGCAGTCCTTCGCACAGTACCTCGGCTTTGACACTCTGTTTCGTCTTGTAGATCTTGCGGAATTTTTCGCGTTTACTCTCGGCTTGCAATCCCTGCCAGGGCAGATGTCCCTTAGTTAAGTATACCAAAACGTATCCCAAGGATTCCAAATCATCTCTACGCGACTGTTCACATCCGGCATGAGCGTTAATGCTGCAATATCGAGCTGTGCCGGTTAGACTACGAAAATCGCGAAAAGGATAGTGTTCCTGGGTATTTGGATCAATGTAGAACTTTGATAGACCAAAGTCGATGATATACACAGTGTTTATGTTTTGTCCTGTCCCCATCGCAAAGTTGTCTGGTTTCAAATCACGATGCACTAGACCACACTTATGCACAGTTTCAATCCTCTTAATCATCTGATCAGCCAACATGGCGACAGTTTTGATGGAGAATTTTAAATCACAGTAGACGTGCAGATCCTCTAGACTCGGTCCCAGCAATTCCATTACTAGAACTGTGTAGAGATTTTGAACTCCATCACGTCCAAACCAATAGAGCTTTGTAATCCCGGAAGCGTTGTTTAGTAGTTTGAGAAGATCATACTCCGTTTTGAGTTGTATTGGAAAGCCGGAACGAATTAGTTCTAATTTAGCAGCTGCTTCCACCTTGGTCTTCTTGTTTACTGCAAGGAAAATTTCTCCAAATGATCCAGAGCCAATGCGCTTAATCAATTTCCATTCCTGATTCACCACAAATTCGTTATGACTACTGGAATTTCCGTCGTTACTGGTGGAATTCGAATGACCCAGACGAGTTATCATCTGAAAAGTTGCATTGGAGTCTGGTTGTGGATTGCTTTAAGCGAAAATGGGCTACAAAAAGGAGAGGAAAAAGTCTCGCTTCACACCTACGAGGTGACAACGTGTCAACCAGATCGATAGCTACACAGGTACTTTCAAAAGTACGCCCTTTCATCACGTGCAGTTCGTTTCCGCAGAAATTCGAAGATGGATGCATCAAGGAAGGATTTTTTGAGTGCATTTATATTTGCACTGAATTAACCAACCTCACTGCCGGCTGTGGTGAGCAAGTCGGCCTACAGTAACATTTCGTATGATGAAGGTTCGTGTTGGACGTAGGTCAGGTAAGTTTCATTGCCTGATTTTTCGTTTTATCGAATCTAAAGCGTTTATGTAGTACAATGAGACTCCTCTGAAGGCGGAAGAAGGTATAACACTTGGGCAGGGCTTCAAGGCTACTGACATTGTTTGGAGGCCAGTCCGGCCGACAGAAGTACAATAGACATACCAAAATCGAAAAGTACTACATAGCCTCTTCTATTCTAGGGAGTGTCATCTCCTGCGCTACTCTTTGTCGACCTTTTGTGTCGGCCATCACAATGTAGTCGGTGCTGTAAGAACAACACCGACGAGTCGATCGCGCCGGTTATTGAATTTGCGTGCATTCGAGACAATTTATGAGTGCAACGTCACTGATCTCTCTTGGCAATTCTTCTTGACCTGGAGTTTCAATAGGCTTAGCAACTGTGTTTGGGGTGGGCGGAGGGGGAAACGTCCATCTCTTGGTCTATGAACACTCACCTAAAAGTAGACATTTGACAAAGGATAGGGTCAAACCTACTTTTGTGGGGGAAAATGTTTCACGTCCATTCCTCCTCGATGTCCAGCCCTATCCATCCGGCTAGTAGAAAGATGGAGGAGGCACCGCAGGTTCACATGATTGATATCTACATGCAGGTACTGTAGACAGCTCTGTAGCGAACTTTTCCAGATCCTTCAAGGCAGGTGCTGTTTCATCTGGTAACAGCTTTCCCGCAAAACACAAATCTGTGGTAGTTGCCGAGGATAGGCGTCATTGCCAACCCTTATGTTAGGGGTCGTCATAGATTCTTCTATCACACTAAGGATTGTCACCAAGTAGTAAAAATTAAGATTGTTGTCCATTTTGGATAGGATCTGCCTTCCTCTGTCAGCAATGTAGCCTTCGAAGACCTCCTGAGGACGAAAGAAGACATAATGCTCGAAAAACTTGGGTATAGAAGAGCTTGGGGGAGAGCTACTGTCATGGCCAGGAGTGCGGGCTGACCGACGGGGCGGTCCGTTACCAAAGCCGGAAGATTTAATTTGTAATTTTTGGATTGCTTCTACTAAATGCCTGGATCGACAAATTTACAATTGGAAGATCTAAAAAATGTACATGATAATATTGAACACACCTCCTTGTTTAAGAGTATAGCCAAGGTTCTGTCCTGTTGTAAGTATGAGGATCTACTTTTGATTATGCCAGAGCATAAAATTGTTAGAGAATTGATTCGAGATAGCACTTGTTTTACATCCAAGGCTGGTGCGGGCAACATTTATGACAACCCTTTGCATGACCTGACAATTTGGTAATTTTTAAATACACAACTTGCTGTTTGGGGGCTGAAAGAATAAATGATTACCGTATAATTGTTGAAAGGTGGAAATATTTTCTACCAAAATAAAATGAACATAACGCTTTTTTTGTATCCCAACTGTTGCTTTTTTCTCAACCAGACACACCACCAAGTCTCACCTTCCCTTACTGATCAGATAGCGGCATAAATTTCTGCCTCAGTAAAAAGAACGGAATGTATTAATATTAAATACTTACTTCAATATTTTGCTGACTATTTTAAGATTTAAACAAAAGTTCCTACGTAAATTAAAGGAAGATTTTGAAATGAAGGGATTCAATGGCAAAGCCATTTAACTGTTCTCTCGAAAACGCCAAACTCAGGAACCATTTTAGCATGTCAAAAGGCAGAATGAATCGAATTTTATTTGAAAAAAAAGACGAAAACGGATAAGTTTCCAAAAAATTTTTCTTTTTACCATAGAGAAGGGCTGAAATGCTATGGGAGGGAACGGGAAGCCATTGCACCAAGACGGCGATAGAAGCGTGATAACTGTAAGGCCAATTAAAGCAGGTATTGTCCTACTAAAATACTATTCCGATACATGTTATTGTTGAGCTAGGGGGTATATACCGTGTTATAAGTACGTTTGTAGTAGCTCGACTAACACTTCGTTTTGCTAATAGGCGATTTGAGGCGCCGCCATTGTGCTTACGCTGGGCGGCATGACCTCTGAACATAGCAAGTAGCACCTCATACCCCCTGTACGCTAAAGATACCTATCCTGCTCTAGTATTACGTCTCCTCTTTTCTTCAGGGCAGTCTCAAGGCAAACTCGACCCTAAAGGGGAAGTGTCCTGACTTTTATTACTGAATGTCAAAAATTAGCGCGACGTACGAAGAGCATATGCTGCAAACTAGAAAAAATCTGTGAAGACCCCAAAAAGAAGAGTTGAAAGTGATGCCTAAATAGGGCAGCTAAATTAGTCCCATGTTCTGCACAAAAGCCATTAATGAATGATGGGACACAAGCCATGAATTCACTACGGCACCAGCATGAAGACAGTAAATCCGGGAACACGCGCTACCTTCTACATTTCCGAATAGATAAATAAAATCCAAATAGATATGATAAGTAGCACTAAAATAAAAAAAGTGGCAAGTAGAAATGGATGCAAAACTATTTTTAACCCCGTTCTTTGCTGTATGGCTGGCGATGGACATATGTGCTGGAAAACACAGACTGTGTCTTCCAACACAGTTCCAAGACAGAAGAAAATCACGGATCCGGTGGAATTTAGAGGAGAGATTAGTGATGTTGCGGTCCAATATCGTCTCAGATGCACCCAAATTCAAAGACTGGCGCGGCTGGTTCAAGGGGGTTGTTATGACACCACCAACTACACTATGGTGGCCGACGTGGGAGGTTGACCGAGGGAAGAGCAGGGGACGATGCTCAATTGGGAGAGAGGATTTACGTGATACTTCGTTTGTTTAAATCCCAATTTAGGCAACGGGTCTCTTAAAGCTCCTCTATTGCTCTTCCTCTTGACAACGTAGCTTTCAGGTTATGCTAGTGGCCATTCTGTCCTTCAAAGTGCCACCGACGCATATTTTGCCTCAGTATTATGCCTTCTTATGTTGCCAGGAAAGTCTATGGGTACTACACATTTACATAACTTGCTTCCCTTTTGGAAAATGGCTACATTTGTTTCAGTTGTTCACAATAATGAGTGGAAAGTTTCGGCCTCCGGTGGTTTGACGATTATGTATTTAATTTTTACAGCCAGGTTTTCTGTTCGCCCCTTCATACATTTATAACAACGTCAGAGTTCAGTGTGTCTTTAATTACCTCTTGCATAAATAGGATGTAGAAATGCTAGGCATTAGGCCCTTTTCACTTGTGTTTTAAAGAAGACTTACGTTTAATTTGTTTATCAGAAATCACTCATTTTACCATGCATAACCGAAAAAGATTTAGAATTAGTTCCTAAAATGCTTTTACCAGGGAAATATTATAAAATATATTCTCTGTAGAGCATCATCCAGTCTACAATAACGATGGGATGCTTCTGAGCTTAATGGCTAAATCTTATCACGATCGCAAAACTTGAAGGACTCTCGTTATTGCAATTTCACCTTCCTTTTCGGATGGTGAATTAGTTTCTTGGCTGATTCGGCAGAGTAGTCACTAGGACCGTTGAGAATGGGGCTTAAATATGTCTAAGTACTATCCTTTTTCGTACGTGACTCTTCTGGTGCCGGGCATTGGTTTTCTTTCAAAAAAATTTTCCTTCACGGAAAGATTGGACCTCTAGGCATTATTTGGTGAATAGCTTTAGGAAAGATAAATTTGGAATTCTATGCCCAATTGATGTCCGCTACAAAATTAGATCTGCGGGCAGGACATTGGCAAAACGACGTTCTTTGCATGTGGCACATTAATCCTTTTAAATGCATTTTGGAGAGTTTAATGGATTACTTTAAAAACTGGTCAACAGAAGGTACTGCAAAATCTTCTATTTTAAATCCAGTCAATTTGTAGTGAGGAGAAGGAGAAATGGAGTGGGGTGGCGAAACGCAAACGCTTTAAAGAAAAAAAAAACGCTGGAACAATTTAATGCAACAACAATAATAGTTATGGAAATTTGTTAATATGTGTGTTTAGATTTGCTAGGAGGACTAACAACCACTATTGCTAATGGGCAGATGGTGACAGCTGTATGTGAGACAATTAATTTCGTTGTAATGACTGTGATCAGACGGGGGAAATAAAAGTTGTAACAAATGGCAAAATCTTAATCACTAATGAAGAACAATGGGGTATAAAGTGACAAAAGATAAAAAAATTGAGGAAAATTGCATTCGTGTGCGTAAAGAAAGAATGTATTTTGTTTACACAAACGAAGATTAAATGAGTACATAGCGAGAGAAGTGTGACAATTCAATCCGAGGAACTGCAATACTATAGTCATTTTTTGTAATTCTGCTTAGATTTTGCAGACAATTGAGATCCACAATTGCACTTCCTCTGAGAAATTTAGTCTCCGGGTCATGGCAGTGGCCCGCAGGCCTTGTGAAGGTCGTTCTCGACGCTCCCCTTGGCTAACCTCCAGCATCGGCCATCACAAAGTAGTTGGTGCTGTAAGGCCATTACCCACGAACCAACCGCCACAATCACCGAATTTGCATGTAACTGTGAAGATATCTGGCAGCAATGTCACTGATACATCTTGGCATTTATACTGGATCTGGAGTTTTTGTCATGTATGACAATTGTCTAGGGAGAAGTATAATGCTCAGGCCATTAAACCCGTCCATTGCTAGTAGCAAGATTACTGACCATCAAGCAGAGTCAGTCAAAAAATCTAGAGTTTAACGCAGCTTCCAGTCTGTTTCTGCTACCCAAACCTACCTATCTGGGTTCTATCCAGTTGGTAGGGAGGTGGAAGAGGTATCGTGTGTTCACATAAATGGTAGCTGCAAACAAGTAGCGTTGACATCTGTGTCACGAACTTTCCAGATGGTTTACGGCTAGTGAGCCTTCATTTTTGAAGAGGGTGCCTTCAGAACACTGGGAACTAGGGTAGCTGACAAAGAGAGAGGGGTGACTTTAAACCCTCCTATAAGGGATTGCCAGATTTGATAACCCTCCTTTCCATCACATTAAGATTTAGCTTCCAGTGATAGGAATTAGGACACTTGTGCTTTACGATTAGGCTCGTTTTCCATCTCCATTAATGTAGCGTCCTGAGTCTTTCAGGGGGAGGTCTGGGGCTATCAGTAACAGAAGACCAAAACAAAGGTTAAATGAGTAGTTAAGGCTTTGCACAAAAATTTCCAGATAAGGTTACGCATACCGTACACGCCCATTATTTATTTCTTTATGAAACATAAGTTGCTTAAAATAGGCATTTTAGAGAGGAGGCGGCCAGAAGAATCTAATTTCGTGACCGAAAAATCAGTCATCATCCGAAAACCCGAAGAATAGCTCGGTGTTCTAACCTTCCAAGACATGCATCCATTTCTCCCATTTACTATATACAATAAATATAACTGAACCAAATCAGCCAGGCCGTTCTAAGAGTATGGGAGCCAGGGAAGAGGAGATCTACTAGCCTCGTCCCACACTTATAAAAAAGTCCACACCCTGGAGAGGCGATAGTGTAGCCACGTAAAGTTTTAAGTCAACAATTGGACTGGAGAGAAGGAGTAACCTTCCTCCCATAGTGTAGCCCTGTCTACTAGGGACAATAAACAGGGCAAAAATTGAGGAGCGCGAAGAAAAGCTCAATATTTTTGTAAATAAAGGGGACTGGCATAAGACTATGTAAAATCACTTTACCTTCTACTTTCAGCGAAATTATTATGATTTAGCAAGGTAGTGGGTCAACAATTTTATCAAATGAATTTAGATGGAAAGTGATGGTGTAAGGAAATAGAAATCCTCTATGGTTAGCTGTTTCGGCAAATGCTAACCAATTATTATCCTGTGTTGTTTTAAAATGCAAACTCATCTGCAAGGTTTGGCACTGAGGTGACAACTACGATTAATCCTTTTAGCGTAGTTTGCCTAACAGAAGACTGTGAATATAAAGCCTTTCCACTTGAAATCTGCCATGTTCTGATCACAATGTATAACAATACTTATGATTTTCTTAATTTCTTTTGAAGTGGATTAATGTCCCTTCTTATCACTCACCAACTTCCGCCATGTGCTCCCGGTGATCATGTACATAATTAATCATGCCGTTCACTTTTTTTAACTTCCGATCTTTCTGTATATTTCTCATGAGCTTGATCGTCAAACAGCAGGCTTTAAGTGCCTTCCAGAGCAACTATACGGACTCTACGCAGCTACAGTATAAAGGTACCATGTTGGAATAATCGTTTTGCAAATAGAAAAACAAAGGCGGTCATGTTTACCCAAAATTCCATAAGACTATTTAAGTTACAATAGGCAGAGGAGAACAAAAGCCTATTATGCACCTGCTTAACTCCTAAAAGGTTAGAAAATGCGCGCATAGAATGATTTCGCTTTCTTTAGTTTTGGCTACTTCATTGTGAGGCTTTTAAAGCTCTAGGCATCCATAGGTTTAATTGTTATTGGCCCATTGATCAAATGTTAATAATTGCCGAAAGTGCTAACTAGAAGGAGTAGGGTTCCCAGACAAAATGAAAATCCAGATGTAAGGAATTGCCAAGAGGGATCAGTGACATTGCTGTCTGATGTCCTCTTAGTTGTGCGCAAATTCCATGACTGGAACGGATGTTTTAATTGCAGGACCGAATACACCGCGATTAAAATATCCGACGCGAAGATTGATTAAGGGAATTGCCGAGAAAGTCGCCCAAATGAGGAGAGGGAAGCTGTGTAGCAATTTAATTATCTGTTTAACTCTTCATTTTGGTTTTGGGGCTCTCAAAGCTCAGCCATTGTACTTTCACTGGACGACGATGACCTCTGAACCATGACGGTAGCCTCCTTACCTTTTCTGTACGTTGGTGATACATATTCTGTCCTAGCATTGTTTCTGCTTTCTTCTTGAAAGAAATCTCGGGTCCCCATTACTTGCTGCATGACAGTAGCTTCAAAATTTTTTTCTTGCTATGGTAAAACTTGAGAGAAATTCATTTTCCCATGCAACCCTTCACGGGACTTCAATAGAGTGTAGAATGTCAAATTTTGAAAACAGAAATATCAAACACGCAAAAATTGTATGCCTTTTAAATGAAAACATTTTAGCCAACCAAGCTAGGCTTTCGATATCCTTGCTTGGAGCGTGAGAACGCGCACAATTGCCACTGAACAGTGGTTTTTTTTCAAAGAATTCACAAATGAAAGTGACAATTGCAAACAATCTTTCCACTAGTGAGCCCCAGATGGTAAATAGCTATTGGGAAATGTTTTTGCTATTAGTATTTTGCCAGGCTACTTCGGAAGTGTAGCTGACTTGAGAAAACCCGGTACCTCAAGCGATGTTATGGCCTCATGGCTTGATGTAAAAGCAGACACGCATTTGTGAGATAACCAAATGAACTTGTGTCTTTCAAAATATTGTCCTCATCGAAATTGCACCATTACAATCTGTAACTCAATGTCAATTCAAAGAGACTCAAGTGTGATTTGGATTTTCCTTTGACACAATAAATAGTCTCTTGAAGCAAATGATCCGGTCTACTCTGTTTCTATCTCACCACTACTTTCCGACTAGCTATCCAAAGTCCAACAGAGTTGACGCACATTATTTGGAGAAGTACTAACAGGGGAAAACGATAGATGTAAGCAAAGCAGCACCTTCCCTCTCTCATTCTTTTTACTCTTCCATCCTAATTAAAGTGCTGTATTAAACCTTCTTACAGGCAGTTCTTTCAGTGCTATGAGAAATTGGGTCTTGATTTATCTGTCGTTGTCATATAGGGGTAAAATTGTGAATTGCTTCCACACATTAGTTAGTCCGGCGTGTAGATCAAGTTTTCTCGCTTATCTTTCAAACGAATTGCATCGAGCAGCTGTATCTGCCGAGTGCTAGCTTGGTCTTTGGTAAGTAAACGACTCATGGTGAATAGCGCTATTGGAAACAAACCAAATGGAGATAAAGTGGTTTGGGTAGTGAGGTAGGCTGTGCGGTAAGTATAGGATGGGCACTGGCTTATCATATCGTTTCGAGACAAACAACAATATGTTTAATTGCTTAACAGACATTGGGAGGAATTTAAGTAGGTAGAAAATTTGACAGCCTCTGATGACCGTTTTCCACCATCCGAACCTCACTTGAGTAGCAGTTTCTTAGACTCTGTCTTCCCGTTTAGCGTATGCGCAATGAATTGAATACGAATTACTCACACCAGACATTAATGAGGGATACTTGTATCATGGATATACTATAGTAAATTGACAGAAGGCTCCTATCCATAAACTTAAGCTAAAATGAGTTTGCCGACATCATGTAGGGGTTTAAAGTAGAGGCCGCAGTAAGGAGCTCCTCATCCGATAGAATGACCCACTTAAACTGTCGCTTGAACTTCACAGGAGCCAACAAGTTCGAAGAAGTCCCTATTAGCGACCCATACTGAAAAACACACGAAAGTTTTTGATATCTAATTCATAAAATGGTCGCATTGAAGGAAATTATATTATATTCTCTAAATATGCAGTTGTCAAAGTTATAGAAAAAAACTGTTAACTCGGATGTTAACCAGCACACAAAGTATGTAATTATGATTTATCTGGACATCGGTGCATTAGTTTCATGCATGGTTGCACATGATAGGTGAGTGGCAGTGAAAACGAATATTTTACAATTCCTACAGCCAATAATGCTGCTAAAGAATACTCAAGAGTTATTTTCAAAATAAACGGTGTAGCATTAATTAACGTCCGGACCTGCCACATCCAATCACATTTCCCATTCCCCCACCAATCAGATGCACAACCCACTTTTACCTTAGTGATTGATCATTGTCCGGATTTAATTGTACACTTCAAATGTCGGCACATAATAACTCCACATTTAGCGACTGGGAGATCAACTACGCACATTGGCTCATTTTTGGACCCCTCTCATGCCCCATAGCCATATTGGGCTTCATTGGAAACTACCTCACCCTCCAAACTTTACATCAACCTCAGCTTTCTTGCATTAATTCCAGTGTCTTTCTCAAATTTCTCACTACTGCAGATGCGGCTACAATTTTCTTCTACTTCATCAGCTTTATCATTCCCGTGTTGGCCTCAGAGGGCGTGGTAAATTGGATGGATAATTCAGGCTATTACCATGCCATCTACCCTCTCGCTTTGACCGCCCAAACTTGTGCTGTGTATACAGTCGTTCTCTTCTCCATTGTTCGCTACGTAAATATATGCCATCCGTTCAGTCTGCATGCTTTACGAACTCGCAGGATAACAAGAATGATGGTGAGTTGCATTTTTGTGTTTGCAGTAATTTGCAATCTCCCACGTGTATTTGAACACATTCCCATTAGTCAACGAGTTTTCAACGCCTCTTGCAATTGTACTGAAGTGCGTATCACAAGGCTGGGTGAACAGCAGCTGTACATCTCGATCTACACGTCGTATGGTTACACATTTGGCATTTTTGTGATCCCCGTAAGTATTGTGGCAGTTCTGAATGCTCGCCTTGGTTATTTGCTACATCATGTGCGCCGTGAATTCACAGAGAAGAGTGACAAAATACCCAAACGTATATCCTTAAAAATACATTTAGGAGGCAATCATAATCCCGCTCAGGAATCGGACACTCACACGGAGCGATTAGAAGAGTGTTATCGTCATCGAAACTGCATTCCACATAGTGAAAAACCGTCCAATGCCACCCAACTCACCTATGCACGAGCACGGGTAACTGGACGACTATTTTGTCTCGTCTCCGTCTTCATTGCATTTCAATCTCTACCCATGGTTGACAACTTAATGCAAGCATTCATGAGTGACTTAGTAAAGGCAATATTTCCAAATTACAGTGTCTTCTATGCCATTTGTCAGTTCTCTGTGATGTTGAACTCATCCCTCAACACCGTCCTTTACTGCTTCCTGGGACAACGATTTCGACGTACTTTTGCGAAGATGGTTTACAGGTGGCTAGACGGTTGTTACTCATTTCTTGCCCTTGTCAGCTGTCCAGCCTGCCCCTCAATCAGGTGGTAAGGGGAAAGTAACATTCACCATAACTCTTGAATCCGTGCTTACATTTTATTTAGCTAATGAAATGCATCCAATTTATCAGTTCTTTGCATACTTTGTTGCCTGCCGATTTGCTTTACGGTAAAGTGAGAACTGGCATTTGTAAGCTAATAGGTAAGACAATATGAAGAATATACATAATTGCACGTAATTAAGTGGCATATTTTAGACTAAATATAAACATTAAATTTGTTTTTTATGTCACAAGCGGACACCAAGAAAATAGGTTGAACCTAACTTTGGAATTGAAGGCCATGCGAATAGCTGTTTTGAAGTATCGTCGGTTTTATAACCCTTTTTTAGAAAAGTAATTAAATTATATTAGTGAATGCCGCAGACAAAACGTATCCAACAAAGCGGTAAACAAAGTCAAAAAGTGACTCATGGATGGACACTAAAATTTTATACCCTGGTTAATCCAGAACTCGGTTTTGCAGTACAAAATTACTTTTTACTTTTTTTACTTTCTTACATGAAAAGTTAGTGTCTGAACCGTTGTGATAGCGTCTGCCTGTGTATTTTGAGCACTTAATGAAATATACCTACGCACACATACTTGTGTATGGTAGAGAAGTTTCTCAAATAAGTCGTTGTTTGAAAAAGTGAATTTTTGGTTATGAGATACTCTCAAGGGATAGTATTTAATCCAGAGTTGGTTCAAACAACATGTCAGCACAATTTTGTCCTGCCATCAGGCACTAGTGCGAGTCAATTTGTCGTAAACAAATTATTTAAATGTCAATTCCCTATGGGATTTAAATTATGTCACACTTTGAGAACATTCCATTCCGTAAAATTATTCATATCCCTAAAAGGATCAAAAGTACCTCTTCAATTAAATTCTGCTATTTTTGTTGTCATTTTACATCAAATAAAAGCTTTAATCTTAAAATGCCACGAAAGCTCTACATCTTTCGGTGATCTTAACGATCTTCCACCGGTGACTATCCGTGGAGTTAAAAGGATTGCGAATAATCATATCCTCAACTCTGGAATGTGCACCAATTGCACCAAAAAAGCAGGAGTATTTATTTTAATCGAATTACTAAAAAGCTCCAAAATGACAGAAGGTTTTGTAATTAATGTTCCTTCTATTAAATATCTGCTTATTATTTGACGAAAAACCCACTTTAAGCGCTAAAATTCATTTTTTTTAAAATCCATCCACTCCGTTTTTGAATATTATAATCAGTCGAGGAGGCGTAGTACGGAACTACTGAAAGAATACCTGATTTATCCCTTAGGTGATTTATATGATCATCTGTCCTAGCTATTAATTGCAGGGACCTTGACTAAATGAAATGACTTTGAGAAAAGTTACTTAGCGGATATAAGTATTTTGCGTGATTAATGGTTGGATGGAATGCTCCTGGTACAGTGTATATTTCACGAATGACCTGTTGAACGTCACTATCAGAAATGGAGAGGAGTATTTTTGGAGAAGGTATTTAGTAGAATCGTCAAAAGCAATTTTCCGAGTATACTGGATGCCCAAAAAGGGTCACTTGCGTTTATAACTGCAGCATGCCATTTTTGCTAGCACACCACATGGCTTTTGATGTATGGCTCGCTTTAAACTACGCAGTTGTGCGAATAAAATTATATCAGCTCTTGAAATCAAAGCTGCATCGGGAAATAGTTAGTCTCTACATTTACATTGAAAAGCACTGCACAAATTTGAGCGTTGAATTCAGTATTCTTCATAAAAATAGAGTGGAAAAATAAAAACATTCTTTTTATAAAAGACACTCTAACAAATTTAATAAGTTGGAGTGGGTTAGAAGGTACCTAGTAGATGGACAAGCACAAGAGCTAGTTTGCATTTATTTGATCAAAATAAATTGTTTGTTCACTAGATGGAGGTCAATTAACTTTTTGGGCTAGTCATTGAAGTCTTGCAGCAAAATATATGGAAGAGCTATTATTAAAAGAATTCGACAACAAAGACCGTATTAACAGTGATATTTGATTGAGCCGTCTTCCTGAACACGTTTTGAAAAGGAATATTGGTAGTCAAGGAGGTAAATCTATAAAACCTAGTTGCTTCTGCCATTTCAGAATCTCAATTAAGATGGACGTCTCAGCAGCACAAAAGCCCAAATAGACGTAGGGCTAACCTAATTAGGAACTTAAAATCTAGAAGCCATTGACGCAACCACATTTTAAAGCAAATAATGATTTGGGTCCTCAACATACACGTAAAGTTTACACTCAAAAGAGCTGGCGGTAATCTAGGAATCATTATGACAAACTACTAGACAGCGTAATCGAAGGCATCGCATGACAAGAAACAAACTTTTCAGACATACATGAAAATTGCTTTCAGTTACAAACACAAGGCTACATTGTATTTACAAAAGACTGAGAAAGCATTGATTTTAATAACTGTATTATTCGAAAAGTGATGTTTTACAACTAAAAATTAAGAAGAAGCCAGAAATGAATTGGTACTATAAGTAATGCTTTCTTCCAGGACAATGGTTTGGTAATGGGACAAAAGATATCTACCTCTATGAAAACCAAAACCACCTTTGTTTGGAAAGAAAACCTAATAGCATTTCAACGCAAATGTCGAGGCTATTTAACAATGTAAAAAAAGGTATTATTGCTATTTAGGATACATTAATATGAATGCTTCTTCTTGGGTTTACATAATGCATCATGAATTAAATCTCCCATTTACGCGGGAGTAAAACGAGTAGCAGTATAAAATAAGGAAGAAAATGAAACAGTTTTAAATGCAAATGGCCCGGTTAGTTCATTTTTAAATTACAAAAAATCGTTATCAAGGGTGTAAAAGGCTTGGTGTTTCGTCCTCTTCCACCTTATCCTCCATACCCTTGGTGAGAGCAGACTAGCTTGACGAGAATATAATTTATGAGGTGGCAACAAATAAGGTGGTACAGATGTCTTGGTTAACCGTATTCTGGTCACATCCAATGCTCGGACGTCGCCAGCGGCCGATTTATCGCAAAGTTTGCATTTACTAACAACTTCTCGTCTTAAAGGTGCATTTAAACAAAAATGTCGTACGAAGGAACCGAAAAGTTAGGCGCACCAAATTGGAGTTTATGTGAGATAGGCAAGAGTAATAAAATATTTGATCGGTAGGCTTATTTTTAAATCACCACTTTAAGTCGTCGTGCTGTGAAGAAGAAAAATACCTACTTTAAATAGCTTTAGCATAAGAAATAGTATAGCGCTACGGGTCTTCCTTAAAGTTGGCAGTAGACATAACACCATGGCAGATAATGCATTGGCGACGCACTGAAGGGCTGTTATGGGGGCCACTGGCGTGGCTTGAAAGCCATGCTGCCCAGCGGAAGAATAGTCTTAAGGCCCTAAGTGAGTGCGACGCAAAAACGAGGTGTTAGCCAATAAATCAAAGTATTACGGTAGGATTCAAAGTTAATGTTTGAAATGCAAGCCGGATGGGTTATAAATTTGCACAAAGCTTATTTTAAAAACACATTTGGCCTTCGCTGGCTTGAGTACAAATCAAATTTTTGGTGGCATTTTAGGGCGATTTCAAAACTTGTGAACTAAATTTACCAATCTGTTTTGACAAAACGCACAATTTTGGGCTTGAAAATTTTGATGGCATAATAATTTGATCATTTGTTGAACTCTTTTAGCTACTCAAATGTCTTTAAGGTCCGGCTCTGTTCTTTCGCTGGGTGGCCTTTGGGCCATGCTAGTAGTCCAACTGCTGACCTGTTCGTCGACAGTACATGATCTGCCATTGTATTATAACTTCCCTCGTCTTCAGGAAACACTCAGTGTACTATAGGTAGGCAAATAACTTTCTCCTTTTCCGGAAGGCCTTTAACATAACTAAAAATACATTGCTGGCGCAAAATGTGTGCACAATTAAGGCATCTTAAAATGCCGACAAATCTTATCTAAATATACAAATAAATACCGAAGATGTAAATAGCATGTATGCTAGAAACGCTGCATGCACATGCCATGTGCCTCCTCCCATTCCATTATCTGGTCGCACCAGGCAGCGTGGCAAATAGATTGGTCTGGTTCAAAGTAATAAAGGAGAGAGATGAGGACAGTTTTGGGCTTGAGGCTAAGCGCATTTCCTAGCTGCTGAGTAGAATGCCTCTAAGACATAAACATGGGCTGTAATAATTCATTTTCCTCCTAGGCGCCTAGCAATAAACGTGATCACCAAATGAATCTGTGAATCCGAAATTTTAATTTCTAGTCGTTTAAAGCATTTCTTTTACTTCTGCAGCTGAATAAATGTTCAGTTTTCTGCAAATCATGGCGCTTTGAGTCCTTCTTCAGGGAGAAAAAAATGCATTGCCGACGACGGAAAGGGGTGAGGATTACTGCCATGCCGCTCTGTAGATGAACTAGGGCGAAGTCTGAAGTATCCACGAAACCCAAACAATGGGTTGAACAAGTAATTGAGGCATAACAAAACAAATAAACACAAATAACAGCAGTAAAATTGCTTCAATGTTCGCAGGTCTAATTGATTAAAATCGTATTTACTCTACCTTATTTTTCAACTTTACCTTCTACTGCAACCTAAATATCTAACCCAAATTTTTGACTCAAAAACGAATTTAGAGTAGACATTTTTTTAAATGAAACAAAAATCCACAATATTTTTTCTTAAAATCACCATTATCTGGAATTTTGGTTAAAAAACCCAGGAAGTTAGTTTAAACGTCTACAATTTTGGTAATTTGTTGAAGATCACAAAATACCTTACATCCATAAAAAATAAACAGATAAACTCAGCACGCACTTGAATTAGTGAGCCAGAGCACATTTTGGATTAGAAAAATGGGACAAAAGGAGGTAAATTGTATAAAAATGAAAAATAGAGCCAATTGTAACGTTGTTGCAACGCTCTACTTATATAAAAATCAGTGTGGCAAAACTGGTTAGCAAAACGTGATCCACCCGAGTTAACTTTCAACTGAAGTAAATGTTAATATATACAAATCTGGAAAGGGAAATAAACAAATGACAATTCATTCACTATTCACTGGAGTGGGTGTGACACCACAGGTCACATTATTTGACCTAGTGTAGCGACCCGACTCTTCTCTGAGGTCCGAAGAAGCCATAGGAGTATGGCTGTAGAGAGCTGAGGCTAACGACTTGACCACGAGGTCATGCTAAGGCTTGGAAGTACCATGAGAGAGCCCGAGGTGTTACTATGTCAAGGTATTGCCCTATTAGCATGTAGTCACTGCAGTCACCATCTCTATGCTCAGTAATGTTCATTCGCAAATGGAAATTTCAAAATGCCTCCCTTTTACTAGCCACTGGAGCATATCAAATGCATTTCAAATTTCGTCCGACAGCATCTCTATTAAGCAGGTAAAGTGAAAAAATTAAGCCATAAAATAAAATATTCAATCAAAATTTCTAAGAAAGCGAGATTAAAGAATATCATTTCCAAGTTTTTTGTGATTGCGCCGAAACTTCAAACTATTACAAGTTGTAAGCAAGTACATCCCATGTGAAACACATGTTTGCTTGAATGCAACTCTTGAGCGATAGGTAGTCGGTAAATACCAACCTCATGACTGATCGGACGCCGTCAGCCCCCAAAAAGAAAACGTTCCTTGAACACACTAAACCGTGATATCTGTAGCCCCTTTATTTACCACCTCCCATTTAAGCATGTCCTCTTCAAACTGATCTGCTGGTTCGAGGGTCACGAAGACTAAGGTGGAAGAGAGAGACACTTGATTTATTTAGCATGCACCGAAGGTACAATTTAAAGGTTAGAATGAAAGTTTACCAAACTATTAACAGTTTAATTTTGGCCCAAAAATGCTTGCTGGCGACGACTGATCAAGTTTGCAGAAGCCTCGAAAGACAATAGATTAATGCGACTGACAAAAAACATTCTCATTTTGTGTTGAATGGAAGTTACCATGAAAAGTTGGGCTTCCATTTCCTTTGGCTGACTGATGGGCAATTAAATTGCAGTTAAAAACCAAGAATATTTAGAATCAAGGATTGGTATTTATTAAAAGATTGAAAAAAAACCAGTGCGGTGATGTTGCAAATTAACCGTTGAAGAGTTAAAATGTCGTTTTTTACACAAAGACACGAGAAAGTTGCTTAAATTGAAAGGTGAGAGATTATTATGGATCAAAAACAACGGAAGAGCTGTTTTGCCTTGAACAGTTCCCACAGTTGGAAGAAGTTATAAAAAATGAAAACAATGTATTGCTGATGTATGGAAGGGTAAGGGGACTACTGACGTTATTTAGAAGCTGGGCCAAATAGAGAGGGTACAACTTAGGGAAGAAAACTCCAGCGTTAGATAATCGAAGTATTGCCGAGTCACCCTCTCCATTTGACCGCCATCCTCGGCGCTCCCCTTGGTTAACTTCCATCGTCAGCCATCACAATGTAGTCGGCCTTGTAGGAAAAACACTCAAGGACCGTCCACGCCAGTCATTGAATTTACGTGCAAATGACACCACGTCCGACGGCAAAGTCACTAATCATTCTTGATAAAATTAGTGAACCTGAAGTTTAGTCCTATTTGGTAAATGTACAGAGAGAAGAGAAATTGTACTGGACATCTGTGTCCATCGCCAGTCGTAAGAATACTGATCTTACAGCAGTCACTTGATAAGGGATAGGGTCTAAAATAGTTTTGCGGGGATGAGATTTCAATCTTGTTCCTCTCTGTCACATTGTTCTCACTTCAATGCTGCCCGAACATTTATTAATCATGATTCTACCCGGCTAATAGAGAGGTAAGGAGGAATCGCCTGCCCGCTAATTGACATCTTCATTTGGTTAATGTAGGCAGTTGCATAAAGGACTTCTCTAAATGGTTGAGGGCTAGTTTCACTTTAGCTGTTAAAGACATTTCTTAAGAATACGGGATTTAGAAAGTTTGGCTAGTAGCCGTCACAGATTCTCCCAACCGCATCAAATGCCCTTTTCCGGCACTCTAGGGTTTGGCATTCATTAATGAAAGTCAGGAAAGTTGTCCTATGGTATGGGGTTCGCTTTCTGCTAACATTAGGGAAGGGCCCTGTGTCTACGCAGAAGTCGAAAGGAGTAGCGCTGCTGTGGAAGATTTTACATTGTCGAAGTAGGAAAGGTCATGCCACCTAGCGGTGCTCTTGTAACAATCAAATCATTGCGAGATGCTCACTTTAATAGTAATTGAAACTAATTGGACATTTCCGAAAACCTCTGAGTAAAATGGTTTTCCGCTGAATATGTATTTTATTGTTTTATTCTCTAAGCATCAGCATTGATGTAGCGTTCTACTTGCAGTTTAATTATTCATCCTTTTGTGCAGTTGATTGAGTTCTTTAGACTGCCTACAAGTGCCCAGACCCCCAAAGGATAGGATTTCAAAAATAGATTTTGCGAGGCAGTATAATCAACATTGTCGATTCTAAACTCAAACCGTTTGTTTGAAATTTTTCTTTTATGTTTCCACTTTTTCTTCTTTAACTCTACACTCAACAATGCAAGTAAAGGTGGTCAAACAAAAGTAATTTTAGAGGATAAAAGTTTGTGAACCATCTACTGAAATTTATATTAGGCTTAAGTCTTTTTTAAAAAAGTCAGTTTCAGACTGCTTTCATAAACGTGCAAAATCTTAGATGATAGAGTTATCTAGCACGTCAAAAGATTAGAGCCCTCCGTTAGCAGTTTGATAGATGAAATGCAGTTTTGTAAAATATCTGTTCCGTAATACTTTGGTTTTTTGGTTATTAGTTTCACGAGCATATCGTGCTCCGCCTTTGTTCTTCCACTAAGCAGCATAGCCACTGGATCATGCTAGTGCCTTCCTTATCAAGCTTATCTGTACATCGGCAATGCACAATCTTCTCCAGTCTGCAGGAAAGATTCAGGACGCTACAGTTCATAGTTCAAACAAAAGTGATTAATTTTTTAGTGAAACTTCTGACCGTATTTAACAAATTACTCGTAAAAATTATAAGTCACCGCTTCAGAACATAGGAAGGTTTTATCTGATTTGGGGAATTTAGATAGTGTCACACTGATTAATTTAATCCAACTTACCCTGATTAACTAAATGCTTAAAGTCTAGGAATACTTTTCATTTATTACCTTGGAACTACTCTAAACATCTACTTCTAAAATGGGCCAAAACTACTTCTACCCATGCATGCCTCATTTCTACAGCGATATTAAAATATGTATTGTTATACGCAAAACAAATCTTCCAAAAATGTTGACAAGTAAAAATGATAGTATATTCTTACATTTTTTTACATAATTTAACCCCTGCGCAGTTTTGCAGGGGTATTTTGTTATGAGTGACATGGTAGACGTATTAAGGAATCGCCGAGAAAGGTTGTTTGCCGAAGAAGTTTTTCCACGTGGTCCTTTTACCAAAACACACCTTCTTGGTTTGTACTATTATGGTATTTTATGATACAAAAATAACGCTTGCTTGATATGAAACTCGTGACTGTAAACAAAATTTTAATGCTTAAACTGCCCCTGCAATCCCCTCTGGTTTTGTAATCTCGGGTATGCTTAAAAGAGGGAAAATTGCGTTTTGGTTCTACTCAGGTATGAAAAAATGGATTTCAAAAGTTATCATTTTTTTTGAGGAGAAGTTTGAGTTCTAATTATTTATTTGGTGAAAAGCAAATTGCTTCCCTTATCCCATCCCCTACCTAAACCGCCAAGAGCTTGTCAAAACTGTTTTACGGTCAAGAAGATGTCCAGGGCCGTCAGACAACATAATCGCCTATTTAACTTAAAATGTTTCATGTTTTTTCCTACATGGTGTTTCTCAGATTTTCAACGCAAAAGTATAACATTTTACCCTCATTTGATGGCAAATTTCATCGGGTGAATTTTTTCAGAAACCAATCGAGCTGTTACATACAAAGTCATAAAGTACAACTATCATAGTTAAAAAACTTCCTTCTCGTTTCTATGCGTAGACAATTGAGATAAAACTTGAATTGTTCCCAAACTTGAACACAACATAATTCTGCTAATTATGTGCAAATCGACTTCGGTGTTCTTAATCCCCTCATATCAATGGCAATGTGGTTGAAAAACTTCAATGCATTTTTCTATGAGGACTTTAAATAAAGAGGTCATGCCTTTACCGTGCCAATGCAGACAACCAGGCCGCAAATACCAAGGTGCGTCTCCAGTACTAAAATGCAGCACTTGCCCACCAATTCGCTAATCTGATTGGCTACGCACGGGCCAATCACATGCAACGCATAAATTTGGTTGGTTGGTCAACCGTAATGGCCATTTTAAGGACTACCGGGGCTTGACTGTGTGACTTTGAGGAGGAGGGGACTGACATGGCAAGTCCCAAATGTTACGGTGTTCAGGATCATGCACTCTTGGCACCTCCCATTACCGAGGCACTTGACGAGCTGCATCTGTCAACAGTATCACTCCTTGCCAACGCTTCAAGCAATCCCAGTGGTCGATGCTCCTATGGCTCAATTGAGAGGATTTTAGACTCACCTCGGTTATCGTCTTCGACCTTTCCTCACCCGTTATTTCAACAGCCAAACCATGATATGCGTTTTTTCAATCAAAGACCTACTTACGGATCCTGCTCTCTTCTCGCAGATGTTACTGGTTTTGAAGAAAATATGGTTAAAAGGATTAACTCTTGCAGCTTAAATTTGAATACATTTAAACAGCTGCGGCATAATTCTGCCTCTCCCAAATCGCCCGATTACCCTGTCGAATCAAGGCCTCTCAAGTTTAATGCAGGAGCACTGGATAATTTGGACACCCTTGTACATCCCAAACCCTGCTATGTTCTCCATGTAAACATGATGGACAAAAGTATTGAGAAATAAGGGAAAACAAGTTCATCCTGACATTTTCGTGGATAAAAAGCAAAAAAGAAAGAATACATCCTACTTCTGGTTGATTTTTTGTAATTTCATTGTTATCACTTTGTAAATCCGCTTAATAATTTTCCAGTCTTTGTTGTACTGCATTATTCATTCACGGAGCCTTGGAACGAAAGAGATGCAATAAAAATAGTCTACTGCTTTCAACCAATTTCAGACACTGTCTTCACTTTATGCTGGACTGTGTTTTCAAATCATTGATGTCGTTGTTTACCGTTTTATTACTTAAACCCTGTATTTTTAAATAAACAATTTTTTATTCCACAGGAAAGTTTGTTAGGTGATAGGGAGGAAACTTTTGACCGTGTCTTACCGAAAAGAACCAAATTTTGGAAGTGGAAATCTAGAAGACGGACTTTTCCTTCGCAATCCATTTTCCAAATTTCGTTATAGTTCTTTAGTACCACCTTAAAATATTTTTCGACCATATTTTATTAGTAGAAATTGGCTACCCTTTTTTATAACCCCGTCCCAGACAATAAATTAATCAGGAGGAATAACGTCGAAAATAAAGCAACACTTCTAAAAATTACGGGATTAAATGCTTCGAATGAATACCTGGAAACAATTGTGTAGGGCATTTTGAGCACTTGTTTAATTCAGCTCTTTGGTTTCGCAGGGGCTTAAGACCCCGTCTTTGTACTTCCGCTGAGCGACGTGGCCTCGGGGGTATGTCAGCAGCCTCCAGCCCTTTTGTATGTTGATAATGCATTTTCAGCCTCAGTATCATGCCTTTTTTCGACTTTAAAAAAGACTAGGGGTGCTACTTTTGGCCTTAGGGAAAAAAGAAGCAACTAACGAGAAGTCGCCTTTTTAATTTTGTGCTATACAGAAAGCTCTTAAGTTCTGTAATAGATCTTGAAATGCTTTAATCTGTCTTTTAAATATAAAAGCAGCTAAAATAAACAGCCATTTGTTTTGTGCTGAAATACACACTGGCGTTAAAATACTACCGACTTTCCAGTGGAGTTCCTCATCACATACCCGACTCCATTAAAAGTGTTATTCATGCATACCTTATCTGCCTTCTGTGTCCAAAGTAAAGATTTAATGTTTTTTTATAATTTGCACAAAAATACGTTTAATGAGGCATTAGATGAAATGTAGAAGTAGTAGCGAAACATTTTTCCATGGCACATGAGTAGATTATTCACTGATAACAACGCTTCTAACCTCTGAGAAGGACCTAGTCGGAACTACCGCAGTATGATAAAATCTAACTCCACATTGCACTTTTTCATAAAATGGTAAAAGTTGGACATTTTTAACTACTTTTACAACTACTGTCAAAATGTTTGACGACCAATCGTATTGCTTGATGCATGCCTGGCGTATGAACCGGTTCCCAAGCCTACTTTTGCGTTGATAAATCAAATGAAACAAGAAAAATTGGAACTTCTAAATAAAAATTAGCCAAATTTTACAACAATGGCTGTTAAATGCATCATTTGGCATAATAGAATGCCGTCAAGGTGTAACCAGGTTGCATTGTCACATAACTAGGCAGAATATTCTGGGCCTATAAATAACTTGACAGTAAACTAAGAAAAGAACTGCAAGGTGGAGACAATCGATGACGTGGAGGGGACAAAACACAAGAAGAAAATACACGAAAGTGGCAAAAAAACCTGAAATAGTTTCAATTACGGCCTTTTGTCCACTTCACTGAGTCTGCCACTTACCACGAAATCAAATTATACATTGTAGGTGACATCGGAAAATACGTAAAATAAAATATACAAAAGCAGAACTTTATTTTTTTTTATGTGCTGTTTTACGCTAGCATTAGAATAGGAAACAATTAATCTCTCGTTTTATGCCGTTTGGAATCCCTAGAGGGAGGATGCATTGGCATATATCATGGAGGCAAAAGTTCAGCGTTTTTTGAAAACAAAAACTAGTATTTATAGAGGCATTAGCGTTCGCCTCATCAAAGATAAGTTCCTAACTTCAAGTAGAAAATAAATCAAATTAGACGCTTATTTAAGCCGGTAATTCGTTTTAGTCCAGGCAAAATCTTAATTTGAGGTGGGAGACAAAGCACTGTAGATGAATACATCCTTTCTGTGTAATTAAGACAGAGAGAGGATCTTTTGTTTCATGATATAAATAAAAAAATGCTTATGGAAACAGACGTAAGTGATTGCCAAGATAATTGGTGACTTAGTCGAGACCGTCTAAATCAGTGCAAAGAACATTTTATAGCGCAGCGCCTTTAAAATTCTCTGAAGACAAAATAAGGTAAAATGGTGGGGCAGAATATGTCATTGAAGTGAAGAAGGATTGCAGAGCCACTGTCATGTCCCAAAGACCATGTCGTTTAGCGTAAGTAGAATCGCTGAGGTCTCAGTTTCCGCGCAGTCTAAAGGAAGAGTTAAAATACTAATAAAAGTACTGCATGCTCCCCCACCCTCATGCGTTTTTTTTGACATCCGGATCAGCTATCAAAAAATGGCAAGTGCTGTAAGAGAAACACTTACAAATCAAGCGTGCCAGCCAGCGTCCTGATTAAGAAAAGTTATAGAGGAGGGGAAAATGCGCTAGACATTTTGTATGTCCTTCTGTAGTCGAGCGAACACTTTTAATCCAGTGCTGTCCAGCCATGCCAATTTGGGTTTCATTTACATTGGTAGAGGTGAAGTTGTTACCTATTTACCTTATTGATATCCTTATACGGGTACTGTAAACAGTACCGCAGAGAGGAGTTTTTAGATGATTATAGGCCATTATAACTTCAGATGTTAATAGTATTTGTATAGAACATAATACAGGAGTGGCCGCCGAAGGAATACATAATTTTCAACCCTTCTGTTAGGAGTCACCATATTTTCTTCCGTCATGTTAATATTCAGCATTTTAGGAATGGAAATCAGAGTAGTTATCCTTTGGGGTCAAATTTGCTTTCCATTGCCACCAAAGCAGCGTCCCGAAATTGCACCGAAGAGGAAATTAGACAAAATCCTAGGCGAAAATATCTGACATTGACGTACAGAAGAACTAGAGTCCATTGGCATGACCCAGAGGCCGTACCAAGAGGTGGAAGCATAAAGCGGGCCCTAAGTGCCGAAGAAACCAAAACGAAGAGTTAAATAACCAAACCACTACGGAAGAGGGTCTGATAGATGCTGCTGTTTAAAAAGATAACTAGTTAAAAGGAACCCTCGTCTTGTTGGACTTTTCAAGTAGGAAAAAAGCAGGCGGCTAATATGCTCATTTTAGATTACCTGATATGTCAACAATACCACTTTGATTTTCTTTTAAATGGCACACCTGTAAGATGGGGCCTTACATAGCTAATGCTATTCAAAAGCGTATCATTTGAATATCTGCATCATCCGCATTCTCGCTTTGTGTAATCCTAATTTGTTAAAAAACACATCATCAAGACTTTAAGCTTATTCTTTTGGTAAACTTACACTTTATTTATCTGTAGAAAAAAGTGCGCCAGGAACTTTGACGTGGTGAAGTCATTTCAAAAGGACAGTTCAAACTAAATATCACATCATGGGTACTTCAACAAGAATTATGCGTTTAAAGTATAGCAGAGCGTTATCCAAGTCAATAGAAAAATGGGAGGCACATTTTAAACCAAAGCGGATAAGATAAAGTTTAAATAAATAAGAATGCCAAAGTCATGGCAATTTTCCTGAAAGATGACTTTACTCTGCATACAGAAAACCACCCCTGCTCAATGAGATCAAAAGGTGTCTTCAACCATGCAGACTTAAGGTTATTATTTTTTAACAGAATTTAGACTTTTTCGGCATGTATGATCATCACTCCCCGTGATGGCCTGTGAGAAGGAAAATATTTTTTTTTTAAAAACCACAAAAATTTGAAAAGAGGGTGGTCTTAGTCTAAGGAGTTTGAAATACATGAATTCAAAACACTAGAAGCATGACTAATACGGCAGCAAGAGCTCCACCCAACTAACTGTATCAAAAAATGCCAATTTTACACCCCAATGAAAGCACAGGAGTTGTTACTACCTTTCCGTGTTGAATAAAGCTTTTTTCTTGCAGTGTCCGTAAAATATGGCAGGCACACTGATTATTAAAAATAAAAAAACTGATAACAGTCAGTGATCTCCACCTACCATCCGGCTGATACTCCGCTTCTCACTTAGGCGGATGCTAGTGTAACCATTTACCGCCTTTTACAAATGCGGGAGGTTATTTGAAGACTTGTTTAAGCAGGAATTGCATTTTAATGTTATATTAACGATGGGTTATTTCGCCCCATGAGCTCGAAGCGGAAGAACAGTCGTAAAACTGTTTGCACATGCAGTTTAACTTGAAATTTTTAAACTCCTTTTATTAGCGTTTAACCTTTATGACTAAAAATAACGTGCTATTATAGGTTGAGCGTTGAGCTTGTGGCCATCATTTGATATCACGACTAATCAGCAAGGGGCTTTACTATAATACCTAAAATAAAACAGCCTTGGACTGTTCAATCTCAGGTACTGCTTGAAGATATGGACGTATTACAAGCCACATCGAGACTGTTCTACCAATTTAGGTGAAAAGTGAGAAGAGTGGTCAAATTTTGCAACTGTAATTGCGTTGCCGATCCTTGAAAGGGAGACAAGCTCGGGTTTCCTTAAAATTTTGACCTTTGTAAAGCCTCACATTAGACAATACAAGCTGTCCTCCTCCAACTAGTCCTCTCCATTTAAAGGTGTAAAATTGGCGATGGAAGGTTAACTTGGTGAAAATATTGCCAATCCAAGCAGCAGTAAGCATAAACTTTTGCAAACACGTAGTAAATTTTGGAACTTCTCTTTTGCTATTATAGATGAAGAAATACTCGGTCGGCAAATTACTGCAACGGATTCCATAATTTTAAAGGGAAGTGAGCGATTTCAAAGTGAAAATTATGTTTGCTCACTGTAAAATAAATCATTTTAATGCTCACAACTACACTTCCACACGTATACTAACAAATGTTGACGTTGAAATTTCAGTGTTTCCGTTAAAAATAGCAACTAGCAGGAGAAAATCCACCAGCTCCTTTTACCCCTACACCTACTTCCCTATTTTAGGCCCTGTAGATGGTCTCCGTCGATGGATTCGCCTCAACAAGCACTGTCTCTTCCCAAACTGATAGGCTGTCATTAACGATGCAGGAGTTACAGAAGTGTCTACACATTTGAATAAAATGTTATTACAAGTGGTTTCTTTTTTTTATGCAACATATAAAATTAGGCCCTTACTTGACTTTCAAATTTGGCATGTCCTGTGTTAAATTACGTTTTTAAATGTGTGTTTCAAAAACCTGAAGTCGAAAATTGGTTAATTTGCTAACATCCTACAATTATTTGTCTTAAATAAAGAGTGGTTTCTCAAGCAAGGTGGAAGCAAATGCTTGCTATCTCCTAATTGTGGAACAGATTGCTCAGGCAAAAGTTATGCCTTGAAAGCTGTAAGTGTAATACTTTGTTTGTTTAACTCTCGATGTTGGTTACACAGACATTCAAGACTCCTCCCTTGTACATCCGTTGGATGGCATGGCCCTCTAGGCTAGGTTGGTAGCCCCTTAACCCGAGTAGTATGAATATTTCCATATTCAGAAAAGACATGGGGCGCTGCATTTGTGACGGCAAAAAGCCAACTCAATCCCAAAGAACAGCTACCCTGATTCTACTACCAAATTCAGAAATTTAACTTAATGGGGGAACGGAATGTACTAAGGATGGAAGAATCTGTGGCTACTCCAGACAGAGGGGCGGGAAATGGCGTTTATAACTGAATAAACACTAGCCCTAGACCATCTGAAAATTTTGTTTCGGATATTTCAGTGGTGCCTGTGTAAAGGTGTTATTTAAGTGAATATGCTAACGTACATCTCTAACAGATGGATAAAGCCGAGATAGATATGTGGCTAAACAGCATTGGATTGAAAACAAAGTGGTAAGTAGGATCAGACGCAGAAATCTATTCGCATGATACAGTTTAAAGCCACGTCTCTTATTAAATGACTCTGTATTGGGGAGAGTGTGCTAACGACTACCGATGGAAGTGCGAGGTGCCCAGCACACTCTCTCTTTCCTTAATACATTAATCAAATCCAGATTCAGCCTAATCATTAGGAACGATCAGTGGCGCTTTGGTCAAATATGTTTTCAGAAGCACGAGAATTGGATGAATGGCAAGGTTGGTTTACGGGTTTTTTTCTAACAACTGCAACCACGCTGTGCTAGCTAAGGCGGGAGGTAGACCGAGGGAAGGCAAAGGCGAATCTTAGAAAAAGAGGAAGGCTACGCAACATTTTTGACTTTTGTTTAATTCGCCGTTTTGGGTTTGTGGGTTATTAAGGCACAGCCATTGTGCCTCTCCCTGGACGGAATTGCCCCTGGAGCATGACAGTAGCCACGCACCCCTTCTTTGCGTCAGCAATGTGTTTTCCGTCCTCGTATTGTATTTTTTCGTCTTTAGAGAAGTCGCAGAGCAAATACTAGCAGCAGCTTAAGCATAAAACTAAGTTCACAAGCAAAAGTGATGATGCGGAACCGCAAAGTCCTCCTCAATTGTTGATTTAATTCCTCATTTTAACAACCAAATTAAAAAACTTGAGGCTATATAGTCTGCATTTACAAATAAGGTAGTCATTACAGAGCCTATTGTTCAAAAGCTGACTCAGCTCTCAAGATTTCTGCCTTTGGACTTCGAAGAGTGGAGCTAGCCTTTCTTTATGTCTGTTTGATATTCGACCACAATCTGGAAATCCCAAACGGAACATCGATATAGCAAAGACTAAGTTGTAGAGAAGAAATTTTCCTAAAATTTTCTTTAGCAAAGATACACCTTTCATTTTAGGTCTAACAATTCAGAAAACCTGCTTCGTACCCCTGTATTAAATGAAACTACGGAATTAGGTACGGATTGTTGATAATTTAAAAATTACAAAATAATGCAAAAATTGCTGAAAGTGTAATACCATTACTATTTATCCAAAGCTTCGGTTTGATTTTGCCGAAACTTTAGGCTCTGCATTTGTGCATCCGGTTGGTGGCATAGCCTCCGAGCCATGACAGCAGCTCCCAGCCCTCCACATAATCTGCCCTCATTTTCAGGCCGGTCACAGGACGCTACAGGAAGTTTAATTTTTTCGGTAATAAGCTAACAATTTCCTTCGATAGAAACTATAGTTTTTGGGCTTAAATTTGTTTAAGGAAGTTGTGCTTAAAAATCCGGTTATTTGAATCATTTTGTTGAAATTGAAAATGTTTCTCGGTTTTTCTCCAGTTTAAATTACATATGAAGAAAGTGAATTAAGAGTGTTCGGGTGTGGGGCTAAAAATGTACGTCTTTAAATATTATTATGGAAAATAAAATTCTGCGGAGATGTGATGATTTGAAGTCAGTTTACTTGTGCTGAAATTTGAGGGTACTTCAGCCTATGAAGGCTGCATTTCCGCCTTGAGACACGCCTTTCAGACCAAGTAAATAGCCAATCATCTTTTTCGTACGTTAGTAATTTATAATGTTTTAGCATTTAAGCCTTTTCTAAAGTTAAAAGGACTCATAATACTATGATAGAAAATGTATTACACCCGTACAGAGGGACTGAGGGTCTACCGACGGGATCCGGATGCCATGCCGCTTAGCGAAAGTACAATGTCAGGGCCTTAAATACTCATACTGTACTAAATTTAGACGACTTTAGGGATGACTCAAGCCACTACACAGCCTTGATCACATTACAGCTTCCGGAATGCATATACCTTATGGTAAATTTGGTACATTTACGGTGAAAAATTTTATATGAAGCCTAGGAGCGTGACATTGATTGCAAATTATGAAAATTTAGACGGTACAGATATTCGCAAGGATATCTCTCACTGTCAGCGGGAGCAAAATAAGAAATTCAATAAAAACCTCATCAAATAATCAGTTAAGTCATCTACTCTAGCATTCTACCTTTTTTAGCTTTGGGATAAGTGATATTGTCAGCAAACTTCAATTCAGGATGTCAGAAGCAAAGAACTGAAGTTTACGTGAAATTATATTCAACTAGGCGGACACTTCACGCTTCACAAGCCGCATCTCTGTCTGACCGGTCCTACGGCAGGCTAGGAGCAAATCCTTTTTCCGTATTGGTCCGCCTTATTACGGCGTCGGAGGAGGCTCAGCGCGGCGCACTGGCATTAACTGACCTTATAGAATAAATTTTTTTCTTTTGCTCATTTCTCTAGTAAAACTTCTAAACATCCAGAGACAATTTCCAGAAAGAGGGTGACTCTAGTATGAAATATTGGCATAACTACATTATTAAGCTAAGTGTTCGCAAACAAGTCAAATTACGATGCATTACTGCTTGGATATCAGAGGCACATTGTTAAGAAAGTTTTGCGTTTCTTCTCCTTTTCTTAGTGCCATAGTATTCTCATTTGACTTGTATCTAAGCCTATGCATCTCAAGGCATCCAAGGTGGAATTCAGACAATTCAATGTCGGTAGAGGAAAGCCATCCAATTTCGTTGGCTAAATGATGTGCCTAAACTTTACAAAGGAAAGGTGTGCGCTTAGAAAGGTCATCGGAGCCACATCAACTTTTGGAATTCAATCTGCTCTCAGGTTTTTCTCCATAGCCACTGTTGTGAGGTCAGGAGTGAAGGATTTGAAGCTGACTTTAGTGTTTACTTGATTGTACATGAGTCTTGGAAAACTTAACCCTCCTTCCATTCAAGATGGAGTGACTTCAATAAAGGTGGTGGAAATGAGTCAGCTGAAAAAGGAAAATGCAGAGTGAATTTGCTTTAGAACATCGACTGGTCTTCACCAATACCAAATAAACGAATTCCTACGAAACACTTTCGAAGAAAACACAACTCTAAACCCATCGAACTCCAGAGAAGTCATGACTGTCTGTTGCATTACGCATTTTCTTTTTCGTATGATCTTCGTGTCAAAAAACGACTACTTTTTGATGATCGAAACAAGAAAGAAAGTACAGGAAGCGCATGGGAGGGAACCCAAAAGAAGGATAGTGTATGCGAAATCGAATAATATGTATTTTAAAGTAAGGCATTTGCATCAGCCCTTCAGTCTTCGCAATTTTATTTCGCAGTCTTGGTACCAACGCCTCTGTTAATGGCCTCTTCGGTCTTCTATTCACTCTTGCCAAGGCTAAAGCAACATCATGGAGAATTTATGTTACACGTAATCTTAATTTTTGTCCCTAATTTGTGCTTCCAACGACTGGGAGAGCCCAAAGCTGAGTACATACCTTGACTAGTATTGTTTTCAACACCGGCTAATCATGATAATACCATCCTGCTTATTCTCTATTAAATGTGGTAATTTTTATGAGGAAAAGTAATTTTTAAGGCATCAAAACAAAACTTGCTTACTGTCTCACTAATCGACTTCTTATGGTAAGAGCCACCTCCTCTGGATGTCAAAAGTCGTTCATATTTTAAGCCTCTCTTCGACATTTAAGATTAGGACATGTGATATATGAAACCAACAATGAAGCAGAAACAATTCGAAGAAAATCAACCATAGGGTAATGGATACCTTAGTTCCAAACCTTGTATTGACTTATCAACTTGAAATTTTAACATTACCCTTTTCAGAACAGTACGGCAAACTGCCGACATTTACTTGTTTGCGTTATGGCTCTCATATGGGTTAGAGGCAGCTCTAGAATTGCTGTCAACACCGCTTTATTTGCAACCATTCGTGTATCCTTTTGAACTTCCCGAAACAAGCTTTGAGGCAGGGTCGCCTACTATAGCTTTGACCCCTGAACTGGGGAGGATGGAGCACTTCTCGACCAAGTGGATGAATAAATGAATGTTTAGACCTGCCGGTTCTTGTTAATAAAAAGAATTGCCACTGTGATTTATCTAGCTGGTGGTTTTTAGACCTCCTTCCTAATCTCGTGAACAAGTTAAAAAGTGACTGCGATTTTGGTTATCAACAGATGAGGTCAAAAGAGTTAAAAAAGTTATTTAAATTCAAGGGTAAAAGTCGCTTGAATTGCTGCTTTATTGCCAATTTTAACTCTAAGGCACATGATTTGATTAACCTACATATCCGAAAAGTGAGTCAAAGGAAATAACCGACTCTCAAGTTTCCTACTCTGTTTAGACCTAAATACCATGTTGGTGGGATTTATAGTTTGTCTCTGAGCTGTGTCCCATTAACCGTAATTTATAAAATAGATGAGCTAGTGAAAGTGTATTTCACATTTCCTATGTTTAAAATTCATTCTTGGTAGGGTTAATGAATTATAGTACGGACTTGCAGGAGGCAGTATTATCACCCAGAAAAGTAACAGTCGCAAACGGAAGAATTATCCCCGTAGTGAATAAAATACCAAGCACGGAATTTGATCAGTAAACAAAAAAAGTTTTACACAACAAAGCACATATCCACAGTTATGAATAGGTAGACAAAACAGCGCATTTTCGTAGGCATGAGAGCGTCTGATGAAATTATTTACTGGAAAACAAAATGTTAATAAATAAATTAAAAAGCCGGGCGAGATATTTTTCGGCGCCAAGGCAATCATGTGGACTTCTTAATGGGTAAGAATAAAAAATTGACAATTCAGGCGGAATTGACACGTACCACTTAAAGATGGCGCTCAAAGTAGTCGTAGAGAGTGAGGGTGAGAGGTAATGTATGCTGGAGCAATGGCTGTCTCACACTTTGTGTTAGAAACACATGCAAGAAAGAGGCTTGTGATGCCCTTCTTTCTTGTTGTTTCATGTCAGTGTGATACGATGTGATGTTTATGGTACTAGTAGACAGAGCTGAGACGGCATTCTACGCTCGTGCACGACTAGACATGCGTTGTCGACTACTGCCACCTTCGGCGGTGCCCCAACCGCGGCTGTTGATTACTCCGGACACCGTGCCAACGTCAACACCAATTTCCGTGTCATGTGCCCACTCGCCAACCAATTTACACTGGTCTGGTTTCTTTACAGTGAGATGACGTCCAGGAGCCATGTCATTAGTCCAGGTGTCCCAGGGCACGATTATCTGTTTTGGAGGGACTAGGAGTTTCGGTTTGTCACTAGGGTTATTTGGGTACCAAATTAAAGACTGAGCAGCATTACAATGCGGAGGACTAAGTGCTGAGAGTGGTAAGGGTCGATTAGTTTCCAAGATAACTGGTTGTTCCTCCTGCGTGTCGTAAATCCTTTGGAGTCGTCTTCCAATTGGCTGATTGGGGTCGAAGGTCATGTGAAGATTATAGCGCCAACGCATGGTTTTGAGAATGTAAATTTCGTCATTTTTGGCATTGAACACGTCAGTAGTGGTGCTTCTTGAGCTTGCACGTTTAATCGCAACTAGCCAGACCCAAAAATCCTGCTTTCGTATCACATCAGTGAGCTTAGCACCTCCATAATACGGCAGCTCCCAAGCCACTGTAGGATAGAAATGATCCTCATAGGTCAGAGACACCAAACTGTCAGAAACTACACCACGACGAATCTCAAATTTACTACTGGTCAGGCTGTAGAATGGATACTGGCGTCCATCACTGTCATTAACCATTTTATGACGACCGCTCTTGAGGGGATGAAATTCCCAAAATGAGCTGCCACTCTGACCATAGCGGTTCTCGAGATACATTCGATCACAGGCCTGAACCAGGCCTATGCTCCAACATCTATCCGCAATACATTCAGGCAGTTCAATCTGCACTTTACAGCGAAAGTGCTGGCTCTCGTATTTTAGCAGGTTGGCCATTTCTGTGGTGTTGGTGGCGGTCTTGTTGTCATAGTAGGCTCTAATGGACAAGATGTTTATGACGTCAGGTGAGAGTTTGGCCATCCTGCGGTCTGTGTAATGGTGGATGAGGGGATCGTAAGAGCCTGAAAAGGGCCGTTTCCTTTGGCACGGGGCAAAAGTATCGATTCGTGCGCTGGAATCCCGTGACACTCCTGCAGTGCTCCATGCTTCGGCGCCAAATCGATTTGCTCCACGTGGTCTGTGTCAAGGCTGTCAACTGCATATTTCAATCTTTGGTCAACCTCATGCTTTATTATCACATTACCTCAACTTTTCCCACATCCAAGGGTTAATACTTATAAAACTAGATGTGTAATCCATTTTTTATCATTTCGATTATTTCATATGATGCCATTATTCAACACCTTCCTATATTACACCTTAGATCAAAAGAGATGCCATATGCTTGCCATCAACCAGTAAATTATAAGAGGATGCATCGGCTCATAAGTAAGATTTATGATGAAAAATTGTATTTTTTAGAAGTGCAGTGATTTACTGAATTTAGAAATGGTCTTCATATTTTCGTAACAAATCCGAATGATATGGTATATCCTTTTTGTTAAATTTTGAGCAGGGATTCTTATGGATTAATGTGTCTTGCACACCAAAGTGAAAAATATCATAAAAATTCATAAGTGATGAAGATTGCCGAATCCCAAGACTTCTCGAAAGACGATTGACCTTACCATCCTGGGGCAGTATGCGCATTATCAATGATTAGATGAGCTGGGGACTGCTGGCATGACCCAAAGACCGTGCTGCTCAGCGGAACACTATTCTTGAGCCTTTAGTCAAAAAACAACCCAAGCACTATGCAGACCCTCCCTTGCTTAAAGCTTCGTGCTTGTCAGTCCCCTTTGTCAACCTTCTGCGTCAGCCATTACAACGGAGTTGTTGCTTTAAGGAATAGCAGTCATGAACCAAAAGTGCCAGTATTCGGATTTGCGTGCAGCTAAGACGACACTTGACCGCAACAACACCGATCCCTCAAAGCAAAACTACTAGATTTGGAGTTGCGACCATATCTAAGTACTGTATTGAGGGAAGAGAGTATTTGCAGGTCATCACGTATTTCCATCTCTAGTAGTAAGAATACTGGCCCAAATGCAGCAATTTAAAAAGAACGGGATATGATTAGTTTCTTGAAATAAGGTTTCGCTCCAGTTTTTTTTCCACTTTGGTCACTGTCCAGCCATATCCATTTGGGTTCTATCCGGCTATTCCAGGGGTAAAGGAGGTATGGCGTGTTCATCTTACCGAGATCTACACATAGGCACCTTTAGACAGCGCTGTAACGAAATATACCAGATAGTTTGCATCCATGGCTAGTGTAGCCTCAGGTGTTAATACCATGCCCACAGAGCACGAGTCTGAGGATGAAAGACACAAATTTTTAGCCCTTTGTTGGGAGTAGTTTCAGATTGTCATACCTGTAGCACCTTAATGGTTAGCATTTATCAGTTAAAATAAGGATAGTTATACCTTAGGGTCAGTTTTACTTTTGCTACCACCACTATAGCTCCCCGGGGCTTTCCTGGAGATGAGAGACGCCAGTGATTAAATAGAGGACGTAATGCTAACATAAAGAAGACCATGCCGACAAATATCTTTCCAACCAACACCCCGAAGTTGAACGAACAGTTGAAGTATTTTAAACTCAGCAATATTTTCTTATGGAGGACTGTTGGGAAAATTATTCTCGCAGGCGCTTAATGTCACTGTAATTCTATATCTTAGTACAGTGCTTAAGTACCTAAAGTATGGTTACTGCGGCATTTAGATGTATTAGCAATAAAATTTCCCAACTCTGCATTTAAGGAGGAAATTCATTTCGCTCCCTATTTTATCAGCATTGGTGCCAACTTAAAAGGTGGATGAAAAATTTTGTAAAATTTTTCTTAGAATGCAAATGAACACCATTATACTGCCTCTTGTAGTTTCCTTATCTGATTTGAGCCTCATCGGCGACCGTCCAAATGCCTACTGTTCAATTTAGTGACACTTATTTAGGTAAATAAGAAAAAAGGACCATTCTTACTAGATTCAGTGTATGGAAATATTGTCAATCTCATGGAGGTGCTTTAGAGTATTTCCGCTAAATTAATGATTAAAGATTGATTTGAATATCAACAACTCCAATGCATGACATGCTGTTCGACATGCTGAAACATGGGCTTTATGAAAAAATTAAAGTGAAAATAAATTCCCCTAGTTAATTACGATACAAAAGTAGTCGGCTCATCCCTGGACTCTGTAGCTCATACGACTGTTTACCAACATATTTCGCTGTCATGGTAACTAACGTCTATTGGGTGAAAATTTTGGATTTTCTACAGCGTTACTGAAACGGGGGCATTTTTGGGCTGGAAATAAAAATGCACTGATATCGCTCAAATATAACAATAACAGAGCTGCATTAATGATGCGAGGCGGCTGAAATTGCCGTGTGTACAGATTTTGATGGGAGTGAGATAAAATGTAGGCTAGGTTAGAGCAACTCCATTCTTCACATTGTAAGATGGCAAAACTGGTAATCTAAAAACTAATTTTAAACATTAGTAGCTTAAAATTGTTTATTCAAACGCAATTCAGTGGTATTTACTTCGAGGTAGCGCCTTTCGCAATCTTGAACCATGTGGAAGTGCCATCGACCGTTCGCACTACGAGTACGCATTGGTAAATATGCACTGAAGCAAAACGGATTCCATTGTAAAAATGGTCAAAATACAATTGCATTTGTAGGTGAAATATTAAAGTCGCTTCCTGAATTTCAGCGTCTCCTCCTTTCCGCCATAACGATTAATTTGTCCCGCATGCGCTTTTTCAAAGCCGCTTGTCTTTCTGCCGCCTCAACTCCGCATCCCACTTCAATCTGCCCATTAGACAGTGCCCTTTTTGTTCGAGGTTTAGGAGCGGTGGGACAGTGGTGTCCAGTGTTCGGTGACCGGTGCTGGGCACAAAGGATCATCCGGCAGTAAGCACACGGACCACCAGCGGAAGAGGTGATTATGTGAGCACAGTTTAGTAGTGCACAAACACGTTGTGTCGCGCAGATCATTCCGTCTACGTCGTTTGGATGAATCTCCTTCAGCTGGGCTTCGATCACCGCCTGCCTCTTCAGTGCTGCTGCCAAATTGCCATCCGCCTTCAAGGGGATTTAAAACATTGCTTACTGTTAACTTGTAAGTAGATGTTACCCCTTCTGTTCTCATGGCTTATTAAGTTTTGGAAAACAGCAAAAGAGTAAATAAACAATTTGATCACTTTTGCAACTTTAAAAGTCACAATTAAATCCAATCAATTTAACTGGGGCAAACAGCGTTTGAAGTTAGACACCTTAAACCATAAACCAGCTTGAACCACAAGAAACAGATATTCTACAACAAATTAATCAGTGTTTAAATATAGGGGATAAAAAGTACTCGGATGAGGTCATTGCTATGACGACACGATAAGTCAAAGGTTGTTGTGTGCGTGCAGAGTCATGCAGAATTGCTCATACGCATATCTAGACGCGAACGCATTCATGTGATGTTAAAATTAACGCAGACCAGGAAGGCTGCTTTTGCATTGATTGTGCCACTTGCTCGCAATGGCTATCTGCGCGTTTCAGTTGCCACTGCAACTGTTTTCGCTAAATTGAGCGCAAGCATGGTAAAATATGGGCCTCCTGAATTAATGGTTTTTGTGAGTGGATTGATAAACTTGAGTTGAGGAATACGAGACCCACAGCTATGGTCAGAAGCAGGCAAGAATGCTTTCTTAAAATACAGGGTGTATGATCCAGAGAACGAATTTGACTTCTTTGCCATAGTGTTGGTTGGATGCATGCAATTATCAAACCCCTTTTCATATTACCAAATTTTTCAGGAAATTCATGCCAGAGACGATTCTCAACATCTATTTTTTCCGTGGGCCTAGTGGAACTCCATGTATTTTATAAAAATGACAGCAGTGACAGATGTCAAGCCTAATCAAGGGCATCGCTGAGGTTAAATATTTGCGGGAAATTCAGCTTACTAATCTCGTTCGTGAATGACTGGATCGTCGTCTTGAAGCACTCCTACTATGATTTAGTTCCCGTTCCTGCCCCTGGGCACTGGTAACATGCAAACTGGGGTTAAGGGGAGGCAAATTTTGTTTCCGACGTCGTGCATTCTCCGCGGCAATTCGGTAGTTTTGTAACTGCGCCTTTGCCTTCGCCTCTCGATTCTGTTGACGGTAGGCGGCCCTGCACAGCCCTATGTGCCCGCATTGCTCCTCTGGTGGGATGTCCTGAATTTAACAAGGCAGGGAAGTCCAATTCTTAGGCCCCTTTTACCTATAATTGTTGCAATTTTGATTCTGGAATTTCTCGAATTAACTGCTACTCTAACTCAACCTGTAGACATTCACACATTTGCCTGAACTCGATCATAAAATACAACTTGTGTGGTTTGAGAAAAAAGCTCTATTTCATGATTCAATGAAGTAATTAAAAATTGCAATTAGTCAAAATCTGCAAGCAAAGTATGATCGACAGCAGCTTTGCCATAAAACAATTATCTAATAGGATGGGAGAGAGAGGCAACGCAGTCGAGCCGATCACCTTAAGTCCCGTCTTCAATCAATCATTCCGTTCTCTGTGAGTAACCGTTAGCTAGCTTTCCCTTTCTGAAGACCTTTTGGCTAAAGTGAACCTTTATTCTTCTATAACACCTAAGTAGGACCAGTAAACGGACGGTGTTAAGATATATACGACTCCTTCCTAGCACTGTCTATGCAACTTATCTGATCTTATGGAAGGCTTTACTGTCCTGTAACAAGGAATAGGATAAAAATATCCCTAATTTTAACTCAGCAATGAGGTTTAGAGGAAAACAGACAAGCAATGCAGAAAATCATCATCCAAATTCTATACCCGTCCATAAAAAATAAATTGCACAACAGCCTATCTTTAATGAAAGTATTCACTTTCACTACAGAAACGTTGGACCAGTATTTATCTATTCAAATTTCGGAGCACTAAGTTAACAGAAATAAACTTGCCAGAATATAAAATCAAGATAACTTTTGTGTTTACTTGGTAAACTCTTACTCACTGATATAAATAATTTATAATCCCTTTGTTGCATTAAAAAGATGTCTTTTTTAAACCAAAAGTCGATAAATGAAGCAAATTTGGGTAGAATAAAATAAGTTGGTGAAATTGGAGCAAAAAAAATAACTTCTAGGCCAAAAACTACTTGTAGACCGAAATATTGAGAACTTAGTAACTTACGAGATTGAAATCTTCCAAACCTTAGGCTCTAAAACTGACCTGTCTGCACCATGGGCAAATAATCCAGTCCTGTGGACATGTCTGCATAGCAGTTTCTCTTCTCCTTCTCTCTCTCTTCCGTAATTCAGCTGCTGCCTTTTTGGCCTGTTCTCGTTCCGCAGCTCGTCGTGCTTTGCGCCTCGCTGCAGAATTCATTGAAGCCTCTGTAGTACATGACATTATCTCCTTGCCCTGTCTATTATTATTCTGCCGTCCCACAGCTCTGTTGGTCTGTACAGAAGATTAAAAATCGGTCAAATGGACGTCAAAAACCCAAAATTTTAGGCAAAATTATGTTCACCTCAGTGGGTAAGGGCTGAATCTCGCTAGGTACTGTTTGTATGGAAGCAACACAAATCGCGGATTCGCTTGTAACTTGGGCTAAAAAAGCAATGTATATTCATGTAGCAATAATGAAGTGAGATATTACTTGTGTAAATTGTTTGCTTACAATCATTTACTCGTTTTGCCTCTTCAATCAATCGTTGCCTCTGCCTTTCCGCCTCCATTTCTGCTTCTCTCTGAGCAGCTTGTCTTTGGATTAGTGCATTTTTTTTCCGAAGTACAGTACATTTTGAGTTACCTTTCCCGCAACTCAAAATCGTTAACTCGTTCTCAACAGCAATCTGTTGTGTAAAACATATAATATCTTAAATAACTCATACCCTTCTTAGGGCCTTCTTCTTTTCTGTCGAAAGAGATGCGGAAGGTATACGAATTTCTACTTTAGAGAAATCATTTACCATGGGCAAGACAAGGAGTTCCATTTCAATGTCGCAAGGGTTATTTTGGCAAAATGCGCCGATCTTATTCTCTTGGCTGACCATATGCGTTGTTAAAGCAACCGCAGAATAATGTGCAGCTGATTTTGTGTCAGTTTCGTTCTCAGTAAATTCCATTAAAGTACGTGTCAGTGGTCCAGATCCAGAAAATACTTTAGATGTTGCATCTATCGAATGATTGTCTTCGATGTCTCCAGGCTTCTTTTTCAGCAATGATTGATATACCTCATCTTGACTTTTTATAAATGACGAAAGGTTGACATAGTTTAATGCTTCTACATCATCAAATGATCCATGAAAAAAGTCGGGGACTGCAGACATACACCGAGGAGGGTTTACGGTTGGGCTTCTAGACTCATCAGCACCAAGATATCTGAGGTTTGGCATTGAAGTTGTTTCCACAGAACCAAACAGTGACTCTGCATTGTCCAAATGCTCAAAGCTGTCATCAAGATCAAAAATATAACTTGGACTTCTTTTTATTTTTATTTGCCCCTCTAAAATGCTGGACGACCGGGAACGATCGAGCGGTGTATAAGAGTAAGTGGCGTTAAATACGCATTCAGGATCTTGTGAAGCATTAAATTCATGGCAGTTCCCACGTTCAATTTCGTGACTCATTTGGCTACGATTTTCAATACAGCGGAGAGTCAAGGTCAATGACATAAATATTTTAACAACAGTGTAGATTAGAAATCGCACCCTCTACTATATTCGTAGCTCATCCTCCTACAAAAAAACGAGCATTAAATAGTCTAAACAAACGCTTTATTGGGTTTTGTATTTGCAATGTTTGTTGGGGTTTGACTAGCGATCCACTCAGTATGGAACGATTACAAATGTGGAAAAGCAAATAAAGCAGACTGTAACTCATGCACAAGAAATTTGAATTAAACACTTTTGTGGATAAGGGGTTAATTGGGGCGATGGTTGTTTAGCATACTTATCGCTAATTTTAGCTGTTAGCGTTGGAATTGGTGGATCAAATTGCCATTAATGAATATTGACTTGTTTAATCGATTTTTTTGTGTACTTAAGCTGACAAATTCTGATTTTACTTGGCACAAATAATGTCAAACGTGACTAATTGCTCCTTTAAATATCACTTTTAAATACAAGCTGGCAAATATTTAAGCAAGCAAGCGTTAGGTAAATATGGATTAAAAGATTTTTCAATTATGGGGCTGTAGGACGAGGCTCTTTTATCCCCTCTGTCCTAGCCTTCGTAACCTTGGAACACTTAGGCTTATTCGGTTGTGACATATTTATTTCTTGGAGTAATTGGGGCATAGGTACAAGGCTAGAAAGATTTGAACACAAGAATTGTTTCCTGGCTTGAGAGATGTTAACCGCTCCTCAGACACGAGGTCGGATTCGCCTCATCTCTAAAAGGAGTATTCTAACAGCACTAGTATTGCAGTGGCGTTTTTAAACTGCTATTAGAATTTCTTTTCAAACCCGATGTTTATACCTTCCTAGCAATATTTTTAGCTACCCGAATCGTGTCACTTACTACGTTCTCTGTGTTACATGTTATAGAACATAATTCTATACTTTAAGCAGTCAGATATAAAGGGAGCAAATAATACCGTAACAAGGAGAGCAATCATTAAAACTCTCGTTTCAAAGGAAAGTGTGTTGGCATCGAAAGAACCTCCATCGAGGATTTCGAGAATTATCGCTTGTTCAATCTGCACCGGAATGAGGGGTTAAACTTTAAGGAGAATGTAGCACAACTAAAGCTGCATAAATCAGTCAAGTATCTCTTTCTTCTACAAAATCATAATTGCATTCTCTCATGCATAAACTTTGCTACTTCTCACTTTACTTGGGTAAACAATTACCAACGTCACGATGTATTTCATTTAATAGGTGTCAGTCCACCTCTTTCCTGTGGTTTACCCGTGTCGTTTTGACCTCTAAACGAGAAATGGGAAATATGTGGTAATCTGTGGGAAGTGCGCATGCGCAAATGCGGGCAAAATAAAAACAACGTTGAGATATGTTCCATGTGATAGGAAAACCCTCCGCCAGATCACGTAACCCTACCGTGTCGGTTTGGCCACTATTCTATTCTGCCGTTTGAATGGGAGACAGACTCCACTTTGTTCCAACTGTCATCCTATTTTACTGTAACTTTAGTGTTTGTATTTTGACTGGAATAGGATCCTAACAAATGGGACTGATCAGTACATACCACCATGTTATTGAATTAGACGCCTTACCTTAGAATGGCCTTTTAAATAAGTAAGCTAACCGGTAAAATATCTTCCTCATTTTTGTAGAATTTTTTTCGGATAGTTAAAATTTTTTGAGGTGTTATATAAGGAGTCTAAACTAAAAACATTTGATCTCCTGAAAGTTGAATGTCAGTTAATTAAGAATGAAATGATTTCCTGCTTTTGGCAAATTGACTTGGGATTTAACTCGACTATGATCCATGAATTTACTGATTCGAAACTAAAAAAATGCTGTTTTCATTGATGCATACCCATGCTATTGCAGCATGAGAACAATTTCTTCCATTCAGTCATTTGATAATTGGGTTGAATTAATGCGTAGACTGACTATCTAACCTTCAAACATTCGGAGAAGTCTTATAGTTTTATATATTGAAGCAGCCTTTTTTCTAAGGACAGGTATCGGGGAAGCGGAAAATGATCCATAGCCTCTGATTTGTCCTAAAAGATCACGCAAAGCACTTCGATCTAACAGTGGCTTCATTATGAACTGATTACTGATACCGAAAGAAAAGCTGATTCGAAGGAAACTCCTACAGCTGCTGCTGCGAAAGCACCAGAGGAGAGAAAGTTTAATTATCTCCCATGACTTGTCTCAACTTGTCAGCTCATAAGGGTGTTAGAAAGAAGGAGGCTAAACTACACCGTTTTTTAATCGACAGGGCACATACTAATTTCTAACCACCTGCTTCAAGCTTTACGGTCATTGCCAAAGTGATTAACAAACAAATGAATTACACTCCATGAAAATATCACGATCAGCAGGATAAACCTGATGTTAAAATTAGCGTGATTTCCTCTACAGGTACTGCATGCGGAATCTTTGAATGCACAGAGGTTGTCGCATGTCAAAACATTTGCCAAAGTGAGATGACAGACGAATGAAATAAATGAGCAAAAGTCGTTCTCTTAAGCACCAGCATTGCCTGAGCACAGGAAGCAAGTTTAGAATGCACAACTTTTTCCCACTTAATGGATTTGAGTTGCCTTTCAACCCCACGAACTTGCCCGCCCGCTAATCAAAAATGAGTGTGTGAAGTGGCTTTATCACTAGATTAAATCACCCGCTACAAATTTAAAACAGTTGGCTCAAAGGAGGGCCTTAAACAGTGTCATAAATTGTTACCTCTTCTTTCGCCAATTGTTATTTTAGAATGCTTACGGCGAATTTAATACAAAAGCATAAAATGTGAATTATTGGGTCATTGCGGCTACAAAATATTGCGTTGCTTTTAATTATTCAATGATACTATTGTAATTAACTGTTAACAACTTTACGGAAATTTGTATTGCATTTCTTTGAAAAGAATATTTTAAAAGTAATTTACTGCAGCTCACCGAGATATTTCCAAAGACGATTACGGGCATAATATATATTGTTGGCGTACGGAAGGTCTTAGGAGCTTCCGGCATGGCCTGGAGGGCAAGCCACCCGGCTCAGGTACAGTGGTGAGCCCTAAGTAATCCATTACCAAGACTGAAAGTTAAACTGACAATTAAAGCATTACACAGCCCCCTTCTCTTTTGAGCGTCGTCAACACCCCTCGCCATGATCAACCCCCCGCCTCATTCATCACAAAGTAATTGTACTGTAAGAAAACACCCACAAACCAGTAGTGTCATTCATCAAATTTTCATGTGACAGATCCCTCTTGGTAGATTCATTGGGTATGGAGTCTCGTCCTACGTGGGAACTGCATTGGGACCAACACGCATTTAAAATACTAACCTAAGAGTAGAGGTATATTAATAAAGGAAGGGGTTAAAATATAATTTCTGAGGATAAAGTTTTTGCATTCATTCCTCCTTGCCACTTTGTTTACATTTCAATGCTGGCCATCTATATCCATCTGGATTCAATTCATCTAGCAGAGAGGTGGAGGAGGTATCACGTGTTCACTTGATTGACATCTGCATATGGGTTAAGTAGACAGCTCCTAATCAAACTCTCAAGATGGTCTGCAGATAGTGTCGCTTCTGTTGTCAAAAACATTTTTGAGGAAATCGGAGCTGTGGTAGTTGTTGAAGGTGGACGCCATTTTCAACCCTTATGCTGGCAGTCGCCACATATTCTTGCACTCGCAGCGTATGCACTTCTTCCATCACGCTAAGTTTTATCACTCAAGAGTAGAAAACTGGAATTTTCTCTCCTTAGGATAAGGTTCGCATTTCACTACCACTATTGTAGTGCAGTGAGACTTCGATGAGGACCAATGAAGATAAACTATTCAGTTAGAGCATGTATTGTTGACGTAGAGAAGAGTTTCGGAAATTCTGTTTAGCCCGAACGCGTGCCGCCCTGCGCAGGTACAATTGTGAGCCACTAGGTGGCTTGTTACCAAAATTGGAAGGTGAACAAACAATGTATTACATATACTTTCTTAAAATATGCATGCAAGGTAGAAAACTGTACAATATATACTTCGCTGCAATGTCTATTTTCTTATTGTTTTCATTAATTCTAATGAGATTTTGTTAGGTCTATCCACCGATAGACCACGGTCTCTATTCTCCCAGAATTTTACCGTGAAAACACAGTTGGCGCAGTAGGGACTTTGAGCTAGCTACGAGGCGACAGAATTTACAGCGAAAGAGGGAGATGATGTTTTCATTAGAAGAAGGTCGCAAAATAAATAAAATAATTTTTCCCACCAGAAGGCCGTTGTGCAAAGGATTTTTCGAATAATTTTAGAAGTACTTGCCATTACAAGTGGCGCCGTTCCAATTTAAGGGAGCCAGAATTTATCAGAACTTCCTCGGAAAATTCCCTGAAGGAAAATTTTTTTGCATTTAACCCAAGGCAGACAACCTGAGCGTCATTGCTTGTAAAACTGCAGGATTTAATGTCGTTTGCGGTTATAATGTGTCAAATGGCTCGCCAAACTGCAGCAGGTAGGTCATAATTGGTATCCGTTTATCAATGCCAACTTGAGTGTTAAATAACATACCAAGGATAGACTGTCTTCAGCGATAGTAACCCTATTTGATTGAAATAACGAAACTCGCTCAGCTAGTCCAAATTCCTCATTCACAGATCATTACATACAATTCAATAGTAGAAGATCTAGGAGTCACAATTTGCTATCCTTCTCCAAATGTTCCTACAGACGGGTTCGCACTTTTACAATTTCTTCACAAGATCGGTTTTGCGTCGCCAACGGGACCTCAAGGTTTAGGCTTACATTTGCTGTGCGAATGGTTGCAGGACTGACTGGTGCAGTGGTGAGCCAGTAACTGGATCAGCGAGGCCACGATCAGTACTAATGGAAAAACGGCCCTGGTTAAATGTCAAATTTTGAGCATTCATCCCATTTCCGAATACCATCTTAAGGCTCCTGTAAATATCCACGCTTCCACTTTCTTTCAAAAGTGTTTACAACACTACTCGCTGGTCTTACATGTTCCCGTTATTGCTAAGGTTCCCCGAAACGCCTAAATGTCCTACTCGATTGCTAACCTCTGGAAGTTCTAGAGGTTAAATTAATACCCAGTAGCAGTGTACCCTAACTACTCAAAGGTCATTTGCTACGCATATGTGTAACTTGAATCCTCGAGACGAATACAGAGGTAGCTCGTAAACAACTCATTCTCCGGCAGTCTCTACTCGACAGGCACACTCTGGCCTCACCTCCCTCACACGCACTTTTCGTCGGCCACAGATAAAGGCTTCTGGTTGGAAATTTTGATAGAATCCAGGACCTCAGTGGCAGAAACTCTAAGTCATAAAATTGGCAACCCATTTTATAGCACTTATACTGGTTAATGGTGCTTGGACTAGCCTTGATATTGTGATAGGGAACACCTGCCACTTACATATGCAGTACTGCCCGATAGAGTGTCCTTCTCAGCCGTACAATTTGAATTTCCAGTATAAATTTGAGTAACTAAGGAACTAAGGGACGGCTCTTAAAGTCTTTCAACTAATTAATTTTAGCTGTCAACTGCGTGAATTTACGTCCATCTCTTCAATCCTAAGATAAACAGATAAAAGCCTAAATACATGTGGCATGAATTTGGGATTTTTTTGTTGTTACACAACTAAAACCCACTTGAAAGAGAACTAAAATTAGCAATCCATTAAATTAGAAGTAGATTTGTGTTGAAGAATGGTAGGTTAAGCTGGAGATTATACACTGAGATACAACAATTGTACAAGTGGGACCTGGCGCTGCTTGGTTTGTACTTTATGAATGCTAAATTACTTTGGAAGTCAAAATTTTCCCTCTGATCAGCGCTGCCGTATTTCATTTTTTACACATTTCACATCAGTTCTGTTTCCAGACAGATTGCCGTTATCTATTTTATTGATAAGCGAATTATTAAAAAGACCCTTTTTTATGGAATGGATAAAAGAAGATTGATAAAATCGGCAAAGATCAGTTTTTCCCCTTATTGAAGAACTTCACCATCAGTGACAGTAGCTATGAACAAAGCGTTCGAACAAGATGGTGTGGGGTTAAAATTTTCCACAAATAGCTATGCATCATAGATTGTTGTCGAGATATCCATTTTTTAAGTGTTAGCATTGTGATCAAATGGAGTTTTCTCATTTATTACAAGGCTATATGTCAACGGCACATGGGAATATTTACACATTGGTAAAAGGCAGTATTGTAGTACTTTAATCTTTTCAGCCTTCTGTTTTGGTTTCACGAGTATTTAAAGCTCTGCTGTTGTACTCTCATTGGGTGGAATGGCCTCTGGGCAGTGCCAGCAGCCATCCAGTCCTTCTGTGCATCGGCAGTACACATTCTGCCATTTTTGGAAAAGCCTCAATTTTCTACAACATGTACCCGATAAATGAAATATTTTCTTTAAATGTAGAACATTTTGTTGGTACACCGACAAAGTAATTTGCTAACATGGTAGAAAGAGGACCATAAATGCAAGAATCGGTTTTGTTTCCCATAACTTTAAGATAGTTTAATTATCTGCATACACTCAAATGGGCTTCAGAAAGTGAGAAGGAAATATTCGACTCAAAATAAGTTATTTCTTTTAAAATTCTGGAGTAAAGACAAGAATACCTTAGAATTTGCCTTATTACTGCAAATGTTTTAAAGTCTTTTTAGAAATTTAAGCTCTATATTTTTGTGGGATGTTGCGGGTTAATCTAGTAATAGAAGGCTTTTCGCTATTCAGCAAAGGATTCGCCGCCTAAGTCAAACCAACTGAGATTTTTTTGCAGGCCGTGGGTTTTAGTTAAATAGTCTAGGTACTCTGGTACAAGTTTATGAATACTTAGAGCTCCATGCAGAAAAAGTCATTCATAACACATCACAAAAGTTCAGAAATGTGTACCTGGAAGTAATTGAAAATTTAATTGTAATGCTCCAATTCTTGCCAAAAGTTGAAAGCAGGTGTAGTACTAGGGCAAAAATGTATTGACAGCGTAGAGAAGGGCTGAACTTCAAGATATGCCAACAGCACAGAGGCCACGAAACAATAATTAAAAGTTAAACAAAAAATCCAGATTTTACATAGCTGTCTCCTTTTGAGCAGTGTCCACGAAACTCCCTTTTGTCAAACTTCCGCGTCGGCCAACCCAACGTAGTTGGTGCTGTAAGAAAGGCATACATGAACCAGCCGTACCAGTCATCAAATTTGCATTCAACAAAACGATATTTGACCCCAACGTTACTAATTTTTCTTGATAATTCTACTGGATTTGCAGTTTCGTCCTGCTTGGGAACTGCATTGGGGGAAGGCGAATGTGCTGGCCGTCACGTAAGTCCATCGTTATTCGTAAGAACACTGACCTAAATAGGAGTTTATTAAGGTTCTGACAGATGTGTCTTCGCGTCTGCTCATTTTTGTCGCCTTGTTCCTAATTCAGTGATGCCAAACCATGTAATTATTCCTGATTTTCAGCCAGCAAGTAGAGAGGTAAAGGACTATTTCGTGCTTGCTTTATTAACATTTTCATACGGGCACGGCAGACAACTAGTGTTTCTTCAGCTGCTAAAAACAATCCTGGTAGTAGTAGCACAGACAACATCATTAAAGCGCTTTTGTTGGGCGTCTTTACAAACTATCCCATCCTCAGCAAATGCTCTTCTTTCACTACCTTGTTTAGCCCTCAGTAATGGAAATCAAGGGAGTGGTCATTTAGCATCGGGTCTGGATGCCGCTGCCGCCGACGTTGCGCCCCAAATCTTTCTTGTGGTAGTAAAAACACCCAATTCTAGGGGGGAAAATGTACTACAAGCAAAGAGATGGGTGACATGACCCATACGCCAAGCCTCCCAGTGGAATTACAGTGGCGAAGCCTTAAGTATCTGTTCTGCCAAAATGAGGAATTGAATGAATAATTAAAGTGCTACAAAACACAAAATGAAACCTATGTGAGGGCAAATTACTATTATTTTAATAAGGCTTATCCTATCCGCACCAATTTTAACATCTTAGCTACTTGTTTTACCACTTATAACAACCAATTAAATATAAGCATCAACAGATGATTTAGTTTTTAAAGACACGATTTGCCCATTACTTGCTTTAATGGTTTACTGGATGCTTAGTTAAGTGAAAGACTCCATGATGTCTAGTAAACGCCTGATGTTTGATAAAGGCAAATTCTGCACATTCATAGACATAACAAAACTGTCCTTAATAAATCTTGATAATATTATCGAGGATTTGCAGACAACAAATCAAAAGTTTTCCATTCTAAATTCTTTTGAATATTGCATGTTAGAGCTGGATAAAATTGGTGCCAAATGTCAAGTTTTGTCAGATCAACAAATCTTCATTAGAGGTCACCGTAGAATTTGCAACATTGGTGAAAATTCGTCCACAAGACTTGTGTCTTAAATGTTGAAGACAAAGTTCTACCACCTACGGAATTTGAAAGGCATCACTATGAGAACGGAAGTAATATGAATACCCTAAGAGAAGTAGCACCTAATCCAAAGAAGAAATTACAAAGGCAAACGTATTTGTAATGCACTAACTACACTGTAATATAATGTTTAACTTCTCATTTTGGTTTCGCAGGCACTGAATGCCTGGCACTTGTACTTCCGACTGGTGACTTGGCCTGGAGGACATGCAAGTAGCAATACATAGGCTGTCTTAAGGCGCAAAAGCTTTACTTTTAATTTTATTTCTTATTATATATACAGGGCTTAATAAGTGCGGAATAATTTTTCAAAGTTGCTCATTACGTATTAGATCATTTAACGGTGAACAGTAGAACTTGTTTTGCATTACATGACAAGCTGATAAAAAGAAGAGTATAACTTCTGCATCCATTGTCTTCCAAAAGCATCAATAGCGTTCTCCTCTAAATGATGCGGAGGCATCAAGGTGTTCAAAATATTCTGTTTTTTTATTTAATGAGAAAATTAGTCGATATAAATGCAACACCCTCTTGGATACCGTGAGCGAATTTGATACGCGCTCCGACCAAATTGACATGAATGTACCAAAAGAAAAAGGGAATGAAATATTTACTTTCTTCGTGCAAGACGATATCCAAGTGACAGTTCAATAAATGTTAGCTCCTTTCCGTCGCGAATCCATATTCCCTCTCGAAACCTTCCACAGTGATGCAGACCGCGTGCTACACATAACGGAGTTTGATGTGAATGTCTGAAGAAAAACTGTAAAATAATATCTCCTTCGCATTAAGCTCCCGTTTTTGTCCTTTCATCAAATTGAAAATGTTTTTGCATCAGGTTTTATAAACTCATAATTAAAAAATTTGCAAAGCCAATTCTTCTTTGTTGAACACATTTTTATCTTGAAGTAAAAGGGACCCTGGCATTATTGCCCTGCTGTCACCCTTATTTTACGGAATATACCTAGTGCGAAATGTGAGAGCAATGATAGTTTTTGAATGCAAAAAGAAAAGCCTATCCTCTAAAAGTTAAAAAAGAAGGAGAGAAACATACAGCAGACTGTAGTCTACATTTTTTTCTACACAATAGTAGCAGCATCTGTCCTTAAAAGGTAACAGCAATTTCTGCGTTTTCGTTGGGTTAAATATATGTAGTGTGACGTAACACTTTTAATTGCTTGTTTAACCTTTTGTTTTGGTTACGCGGAAACTTAAGGCTCGGCTATGCTGCTTTTGATGGGTGTCATGGTCTCCGGGCCAAGCCGGTAGCAACCTCGTCTTTCTCCACATCGGCCGTAAACACGCTACCCTAGTAGTATGCGCTCTTTCCTCTTTAGAGAAGACTCAGGGCGCTGCAAACAAACCCGATCCATAAAGTCATTTGCCTGCTTTCTGTTGCTGAATGCCAAAACTTAACGAGACGAACGAAGGTTGCATGTTGCAGATGAGAGAATTTGGGACGATCCCTAGTTGAGGGGTCAAATTGGTGTTTTCCTTCGCCAACTACCACACTCCTATGTTCTGCAGGAGGCATTAACAACTAAAGCGACACTAGATATGAACCATCTGGAGAAGCTCATTATGGAGCTGTCTACAGTATGAAGATGATAATAAAGCAAGCACGTGACGCACCCCACCTCCACATTAGCTGGATAGAAGCCAGACAGCATTGAAATGAGAACAAAGTGACAAAACTCTTCTAGAGCGCGCACTTTATTAAATGATTCAACTTGTGGACAAGTGTTTTACGACTGGCAAGGGATATACTAGCCGTCCAGTACATCCCTCTTCCCCAATACAGTTATTAAACAGGTCGAAACTCCATATCTATTGAGATATTTAAAGAGGATCAGGGATGTCGCAGTTAGATTTATCCACGGTTGCACACATATTCCATGACTGTCACGGTTGGTTCCTCAGCTTTTTTCTCGGAGCACCAAATTTGTTTTGCAGGCTGACGCGGGGAGTTAACAAAGAGAACCTTAGGGGACTGCCATCTTGAAGAAGAGGGGCTATGTAAATCTGCAATTGCTTTTTTTAGTTCTTTCTGTTAGTTACATGGGTACTTAAAACTCTCTCCTCGTACCTTCCCTTGGTGGCCATGGTGGCAGTCCATCACCCCTTACACATTTAGCCAAAATATTTTCTCTTCTCAGTCTTGTTTTAAACGCAAAAACGGCCATTGGAAATAATTGACATGAAATTTAACAACTGCCTTTATAATAATGGTAGGACTTGGAGCTGTTTGTGGTCTTCGTAAGATAAAATAATTAAGCAAAAATTTAGTACATTTCTTTTTCCAAATGATTCGACACGTTTTAACAAAGTATCCAGTCATTATCCTTCCCTATTCTCACCGATATGGTACATGTAGCAAAAAACGATGGCGAGGGTCTCGAAGCAAAATCGCACTGGTTAATTGCGATTTAAATCGCTTTCGCTAAAATAAGAATAAAGAATTTCATAGACACGAATTTGGGGATAACAAAGCTGCATACAGACTCCCTTTCTGGAAACTTGGCCCAAAGATAGCAAATGCGATCATAATTGCGAAAACAACATGATTTTTCTTCATCGATCTTCTTTGAAAAAACCTGTCAAAATTCGACTGCGGTTCCCTTCCCAATTCGGTTCCCAACGCTGTCAACTGTAGCGCCGCCGTGGCGATTTAGCAGAACAAATCATGGTGACACTCAATTCCTTGTTACCTTTTAACTTGTGTTTCTCGTTTAGCTAATGTGTTTCCAATTTTCTGTTTGTTATGTTGAAAGTCAGATGACAGCTGAAATGATTTGTAAGTTTCACAATCTCGAGAATCTTCTATAACTTCATGATGCAGTCACAGATGGCTGTGGGGAAAGGTCTATCCCTAGTTTAAAAATACATGGGATCAAAAGGGCGCAAGAGGGAACGCCTGCTTATTATTGTGCAAATGACTATGTTCTAAGCTTCATCACTTTTGCTATAATATTACCCCTCGAAATTCTAGGTATGGAAGCACGAGAAGCACATGCATCTCAGTTATTTTATATGAGCGAAGGATCTCTCGAGGTGACAAAAATGTCTTCCACATTTGCGTGTAAATATACCAGTAGGTCATTTGGCGATTCGACCCGGGAATATCCATTCACCTGGATGTTCCTAATTTATCTTGACTCTTAGCAAACAGATCCCATTTGTTACAGATTATAGATAAGAGGATAGTCTACGGCTTTACTGTAGTTTTATCTGCTGAAGGATTACCTCATCTCCACCTCAGATGCCACAGATTATATTGCGATTTCTGATATCTCTTTGAAGGCCTTGTGAGATGCGTGAGTGTGGACGGAACTATAATGAAAGAGTACACAATGTTTGGTGTTTTAACGGCATCAGTGACTCCAACGCAACCTCTGAGACTGGTTGCAGGGCAGCCACAGGCTTGGCTGTTGCAACCCAGAGCTAAGCATCTGCATAATTACATGAACACTCACAGGCAGATAAAATGTGTGCTGTTAAATAATAAGGCAAATTAGCACATGCACTTCAGAAGGGCAAGCTTTTTTAATGCAATGAATGAGTTTATTTGGTAACAAAGTTCAGATTTTCATCCCTATTTTCAAAATTTATCGTTGAAGTTTTCATTGTGGTACTTCTTTTTGAACAATAACTATCCTTGCACCCTTACTGCCTATTTATATTCAGCAGTAAGATAAACCATGGTTGCGTGCCTCTTTCTAAAAATGGATGATTTAAAACAAAATACTCCTGGAATGTAGGAATCGATAATTTCAATTTCTTCTCCCTTAATTATCAAATATTTTGTACCAGTTCCCGCAAAGAGTTTTAAACTGTGAATTTTTAATAAATTATCTGTTGGTTTTTAATAAATTTACTGCTAGTCCAACTGATTAAAATTGGAAATTACTTTAGTACTGCAACAATCACTTATTTAACGGCCATCGGAGGTAGTGCAGGGTTTATCCACCCCCCGTTTCTGCAAAAGATTAGCCTGGACATTTACGCTTACAGAAAAGTGAGGATAAAAGACACTAATTTTTAAGTCATTCATACACTCTCTGTTTGCTTTCTGCGAGAACGTATCCATTTGGATCAGTCTTATGACTTGAAATTTGTTACAGGGTACTCAAATTTTTGGTGGATATGTATAACAAAAAATTGGACCAAAGAAAAGTACGTTTCGAACATTTACACATCAAAAAACCTCAGTACCACTGAAGTCGATGTTTTTTAAATACATCTGTCCATAGTACCAACGTCAGCACTAGATTTTTATCCTAAACTAGTTAATCCAAGTTAACTCTACTGCTAAAGAGATAATACTTCGGTTGTTTGTTTAACTCTTAGTTTCAATTATGCGGACACTTAAGGCTCGGCCATGGTGTTTCCACTTGGTGGTATGGCCTTCAAGCCACGTTAGAAGCCCCAAGCCCTCCTGTACTTCTTCAACAGATACTCGGTCCTACAATTTTGAGTTCTCATGGCTTTTGGCCAGTCTTGGTGTGCTACAAAAGAATGAACGATGTATTTAAGTACTGCAATGACGATAAAAGTCATTAGTTTTTAATTACTTCATATTCGATTCAGTGTTACGAGGGCTTCATGGAATCACTAATCTGTAAAGTGGCGTAGGGAAGTGTTATCATGCACTTTTGTTTAGTCGAATGCGGAGAGAAAGTCTTATCTCCTAGTTGTCATAAAATTTTTAGAGGTTAATTTTTCCACAATGTTACATTATAAATAGTTTTATCTTGACAGCGGAACCCTGCTTCAATCTCTATGAGCTGGAGCCATATTTCCATGCCGATTTCCGTTAGAGATGTTTAGTTTTCTGCCAAGAATTGGATCTTGAAAAAAATATGCATCGGTGATAAAGTCAAAATAGTTGCATTCAACAGGTATAAGAAGGGTTTAATTTAAGGTTAATGTATCGCTCCGTATTTGGATGCATTGAAGCTGGATGGAGAGAGGAGGTATTTTTTGTACAAAATTGTGTTTTTCTCATCTCTGTGAAGTAAACAAAATTAGATTTCTCCTTTTGTAAGACATCAAGATTCTAAAACATGTTCCTATAAAGACATCTTTTAGGTGGTCAACAGGAAGGTTGAACCATGCTTATTACCAGGAAGGTGGTATTGATGTCGTGGGAGGTGACAAACTCTACCGCGATTCCACAATACTTGATGCCTTCCACAAATCAATCTTCGAGGTTCAGGGATACGAAACTAAAGATAGAGGAAAAAAAGGAAAGTCTGCATGAACAGCTATAGTTAGGACCATGTTTAGAGTTTTAAAACCAGTAACAGTATTAAGAGTTGTCTAAACGATTTTGTAGATTGTATGTGGCTATCTATTGTACCTGCTAAAATTCACTTGCATTACATAGAAACAAAAGATCGTAGTTGCAAGCAGCAATGACCTAGTTAAAGCGCTTTTCACATTTGACAATCCCTAATTGTCAGGCAAAGTTCATGAAGAGTGAATTTTCAAGGCTCTTCCAATGGATTAGCCAATCCACGCCAAGTATGAAAGGAAAATAAAAATGTTTGATGGCTTCTCTTTTGTCAACTAATGGGTCGAAAGTTTAACTCAGGCTTACAATTCGCCCTTCGCTTTCTCATTAATTGCTCATACCTTCTCCGAGTAGGAAATTTACAAATTCCCGAAGTTATCATGTGTAATACTCGTAGTATTATTCTAATTTTAGAATTTTGGTTTTTAGAGCATTTAAGGCTTTGCAATTGTACTTCCACTGGGTGACATGGCCCAAAGATTAAGCTAGTCGAACCCAGGCCCTTCTCTGCCTCAAAAATACGCAATATATCCAAATATTATGACTCCATCTTCGAGGCAGTCTTGAGTCTGACGCCATGATCGAACGTAAAGATACCTTCTGTTTGTGACATTGTTATTAGTGCCTGCTTGGAGCATACGTTGTATACGGTGTGTTTATAGGCATTCTCTCATTTTTTTGATAGCATATTAGTGGCCACTTTGTCCCAAAAAGCAGTACCATAATCGTATTTTTAAATCGGACGACCAAAGTTAATCAAACTTACCATCGACTAAAGCACCTTTATCTTCAACATTTGAACATCTGTTGGGATTTGTTTAGTGCCTACTGGGTAAGCTGATCATTTTGTAGTAAATTTTTCATGAATGGTACAAGAGATTGCACTGTTAACAAAGAAGATGTGGCTGCGAACCACTTAGCAGTGGAAAATCCCTCAAGCATTGAAAGAATATTTAATCGCTCTCAGGTACATTTCATTATACAGAACTGTCTTTGTATGGCGGCATTTTGTAAGAAACCTACCTTGGGAATTTCAGAAAACCCCGTTTCGACAATGCTGAAAGATACAAGCGGTGCAGTGAAGGCTGCAATGAGACCGGTGACATGTTGGCATGTTTATTGCAAAATATTAAAACAGAGGTTTTGCCATGTATTTGTAGGGTCAGTTGACTTTAATGAAGCAATCGAGAAAATATAAAGTCTTTTTATATCTTAGGGAGCTATAATATCCCACGTTGCCCTCTTTTTTGGAGAAAACTTAACTGAGGACACTCATTACATAGTCACATTAGTGTTAGACAATGGATATCATCAGATTAAAGACTAAGCCTATTAAAACAAATTTAATGTTTTGTATTAACTGAACAAGCGTTGCGGAAAGAAATATATAAGGGCATTCATGGTGCAGTATTTGTAGACTTTTCTGAAGATAAATAGTGACAATACGGGGATAAAAAAACGTTTTGCCGATGGAGAGGAGGGCTAAGGGGTTACTGGCATGGCCCGAAGGCCACACAGTTTAATGACAAAGCCTTAACTGCCAGCAAAACTGAAACTAGGAGCTAAACAACCAAAGCATTGCATAGCCCCTTGCTTCTTTTGAACGTCGTCCCTAACCCTCCCATTGCTGCGAGATAAACATCCACGAAACAATCATTTATCGAGTTTGCGCTCAACTTCAACTTCGCTGATCACCCTAGGCACCTCTAGTGCATCTGAGATTTTGCTCTGCTTGTATTGAGGAAGAGTAAATCTACTGGCCATCTCGTACGCCCATCGCTAGTCGTGAGAACACTGGCCTAAAAGCAGAGCAACTTTATGCAGGACGGGGTTTATTATAATCAACTTGAGGGATTATGTTTCCACTACTGTTCCTCTTTGCTACTCTGCTTTCACTTTAGTGCTACTTAGCCACATATCTATGCAGGTTCTTTTAAGGTAGCAGAGAAATGGAGGAAGTATCATGCGGTGACTTGACTGACACTTTCACCTTCCTTACACCTTCACAGGTTTTTCTGGATGGAGTGGTAGCTGAAGGTAGGCGGAATTTTCGACCCCTCCGATGGGGATCGCCACAGATTCTCCCACTTTCATAAAATATTCTTCTTCCGTCGCGCAGGAGTTTAGCATTCAACAATAAAAACTGGGATGGTACTCTTTAAAGTAGGGCTTGCTTTGTACTACCACCAATGTAGCTCCAGAGTCATTCTTGAAGATAGAGGAAGACATAATGCTATGGCTAATGCCATGTTTCCGACAAAGAGATGAACTGGGGTCTACTTTCAACGACCGAAGGCCATGCGGCTCAACGAAAGCACATAGACGTAGCCTTCCTTGCCCACGAAATCAGTGCGAAGAGCTAAGCGAATAACGGGGCATTCATGCCCCAAATGTTGCCTTGGCATTGGTTGAAGTTTCAGAACAGTACTACCACATTGAATTTTATATTGGTAACTTGTAAGAATGGATGTTTCAGATTGGACCTATTCGTGAAAAGCTAATTCTCTCTTCATTACAAATATAAACTTGCATAGGATAAACACACTAATCACACTAAGTGTGTCCTAATAGGGATTATTTGTTTATCTTCCTTATAAGAGAAATGCACACACCTTGTCCTGTGAAAGAGTGAACTTTACTTGTTCCTGTAGCTACACTTACCCAAAATTTATGAGTCTCTGCAGCCACCCATGCGATTGTTTCGCAGTCAGGTGGTGACGTTCCGGTCATTGCTTAATGTGGCCCACCAAACCCTGTGCACACTTTCATTACGCTTCTCTCCACCCTCACACGTCAACAGATGAAAGCAGAGGTTAGCCGTGGCCTTTCCCTCTGTCTGCATTTCTCAACTAGTGGCATTTACGGGGCGATTTTCAAGCAAAATGGGAGATATTCAAGTGACTGGAGATTTGCAAGTCCAAATTGTGGAGTTATTTGCTTATATATGCTTGTGCTGATAGAGGAAATATTTCTTGTTATGTCGACAGATCCTTCACTTAGATATCTCATGTATAATAGAAGGGAAGCTATTTTTATTTACATGACTGAAAAATAAGGTGTATCCTATGCTTCGTGTAAATAATTTCTCCATTTTTAACTTAGTAGGTGATAAATTTATTAAAACTGGAGGACACTTTCCGTCGCAATGAGTTTAATTTCAAGCTGCACTCTTCCAAATATCTCTTGGAATAATGAGATACAAAAAGTGTTCGTAAAAAGGAAGTGGTCAAACTTAAGACTAAATACCTTTGCTGCTCAGTTGTCTCCTGTTAGTAAGATTTTCGTGTCAGATTTCAGTTTTTTTACAAAGTATGTTCTCCATCATTCAAAAAATTTTGGCTGCGTAAGTATACAAGAAGCGTCGATAGCCAAGCCTTTGTAATGCACCACTCTAAGACTTCCCAAAAGACTAAAGAAGTCCCAATACTCGGACAGAACATGCATTGCCGCCGTGGAGAAGAGCTGGGGAGCTGCTGGCGTGGTCCGGAGGCCATGGCTTCCAGTGAAAGTACAGAAGCGGAACCTTAGACCCCCTAGAAACTAAAAACGAAGAACTAACTAAATAATCGAAGTAGTACAATGTCCCCCTCTACTTTTGACTCTTAACCTTGGCACTCTTCATGATCTGCCTCCCACGTCGTCCATTAAAACATGGTCGGTGCTGTAAGCGAAATAATCACGAAACATCTGCATCAGTCATCGAATTCGCATGCTACTGAAAACATTTTTCGCCGCAACTTCACCGATCCCACCAGACAATTCCACGAGATCTATGGTATCAATATTTGGAATGATTAGAATATGCAAGCCATCTTGTATGCCTGTTGCTGGTTGTAAGAACGGTGGCCCAAAATCAAAGTCATTTAATAGAAGCAGGAGTTTATAATGCTTTTGTACGGATAAAGTTTCGCGACTATTCAACCTTGAGACTTAGTTCTCAATTCTGTGTTGCCCAGACCCATCTAATCTGGATTTTATCCAGCTACCTGAGAGACAGGGAACGTATCGTGTGTTCAATTAGTTGCCATCTTTATGTATGCCACGTAGCCAGCTCCATAGCAAACATTCCCAAATGGATCACTGCTAGTGTAGCTAACACTCCTGCAAAGCCCGGTACTGCAGTGGTAGCCAAAGGCAGACGCCACCATCCACTCTTCTATTAGGAGTCTTCACATATTTACCCATCCTTAGCATATTTCTTTATTCCTTCACTCTTAAGTTTGGCATTCGGGAGTGAAAACTAAGGTAACTGTTCTTTAGGATAGAATTTGCAACCAATATAGCTCACAAGGACATTCCTGAAGACGAAAGAAGACATGCCACTAGGGTAAAACATGTAATGCCGATGTAAAGAAGAGCATGGAGGCCTGGAGATGGTGCCGCCCAGTTGATGTACAGAGGCGGTGGCATAACTGTCCGCGAAAACAAAACACATGGTTAAATACATGATCAAAATTGTACAAAAAACCAATTTTGTGGCACACATAAAAATAAGGTATGACGAAATTTTGAATTTTCTATAGTCGTTTTAATTATGATAAAAGTGACCATACCATTTCGCATTTATCTTTGTCATGATAGGCACTTAGCAAAAATCCTTGGAGCACATCTTGATCTGAATAGTTACAATGGGATTGATGCGTAGTAAGCTTGGTAAAGAGCATACCTACTTCCTGATAAAACAGTATTTTTATCGCTGCTTGGTTTAATCGCACAAACTCTTCCGCACTAGCAATTTGATTTCCACTCTAATGTAAGCTTGTCACGTTCACACCTAGAGCCTCTTCTTTCGTTACCCGTAAAACCAATTTCTCAAGTGGTATAGCTTATTACGCTTAAGGGGGATTGTTTGAGTTGCAACAAGCAACGTACAAACTTCTAAAAACTATGATAACTGGACATTATTTTAGTCACGATTTCAAATGGTTAAGCTTCATTTCAGGATGAAGTTTTTGACACACTTCTCATTCAGAGGAAATTTCATCAGTAAGGAATAGTAAAATGTGCATTTTAACAATCATCATCATTTATTCAAAAGGACAATGAACATAACGCTAAGAAACGTAAAAACAACCTGATACACAGATGCTTCGGCACCACAAATCAAAATAAAGAAGTTCTAATTACTGCCACAATTCAAAGTAAAATAAATTGGCTATCAGGATACAATAACTTTCAGTCGAATTTTATTTAATAAAACAGATTCTATCCAAACGGAGTTACCCTATTTTGCAACAAAATGGTTGATTACTAATCAACCTGCATTGTTTTTTAGAGAATATGGGCTGAATTCAAAGAACAAATAGAATATTTCCACCCTAATCAAATTAATTTTGTGTTCGCGTCGTAAACATTGTGTATCGTAATAGGTTCGGTGTTCCTCTCTCACCTCAGCCTTCGTACCCTTGGGACGAGGAAAAGTTGGGCAAGGACACGATTTTTGGGGCAGCAATAAACGGAAGGGGAGAGATACCGGATTAAGCGTGTTTAGGGGATATTTCCTCCTTCTCGAAGGCCAATAGCATCCTATCTGTCACGAGGTTAGTAATTACTAAGTGCCTCTTGCTTGAGAGGTGCATTCAAACAAACTCGTGTCACAGAATCCCTACCACACATTGCTTCGGGTCAAAATTTGCAAGAATGGTAGTAAAATGTTGAGTTGTGGCCGTATTTTCTGCGGAAGAATATGCAATCGTTTAATAAAACGTGGAACAAGCATGTTTATGGAGCCTTTTAATTAAAGGATATTTTTGAAGTTTCTGCAGCACCTTCATAATGATGTTTGACTCAGGCTTCATCCCCGAGTTTCCATCGTCTACCAGACAACTTGCCAATTTAACAGTTGAGAGCATAATGGATAAAAGCGAGTCACAAACTCTATATATCTTTTTCATTTTTAAATGGTCAGCCCTAAAAGTTTGACGATTAAAATGACTTTATTCCAGTTCAGTCGAAGGTGACAACCAGTCAGCTGAAATTTTTATGGCATAGATGGACTGGGTGGGCTTTAATTTTGACCTCAAAGGGGAACGCACATTCTCCTGTCCTTACACCTAAATGCACTTTTAATGGGTTTTTTTGGAAACTACTTCCATTTTAGCAAGTTAGAAATTTCACTTCTTCTAATGCTGTCTATCTTCAACTAACTGCACATGAGGACAAGCCATAGACTTGGGGAGTAGAGTACGAATATATTAATTGGCGTCACAGGTCTTTAATTATCGAGGAGGCATGCCTCCTGTGCTAAATAACGTAAATTTTTTGCCTAATTCATGGCAAATTTAATGAGCAGTTCGCGAAATGACGAATTTAAGGCAACACAGTGGAGGTATCTTTCCAATCACGTCATGAAAGGTGCTCATCGAAGTATCCACAGTTTAATGACTTCTAAGACCCTCCCCTGAATTTGCCCATTAGGAACCTACGACGAGATTTTAAGCAACACAGATTTGGGGGGAGTTGTCAACCTCGTGAATATTATTTATGATGATAAACAAGTCAGAATTGAAAAATGTGGAAATAAAAGTTAAAATGTCGTATCTAAATGTTCCAATTTGGTTTAAGCTACTAACAGGTGAGGAGGCTTCAACTAGGATTCATTCATCAAAAGGGTCTAATCCTTAATGGAGAAACCAACGTCTATGAGACTTAAGTCAATGAGATTTTGAGTAGCTGCTTGAAAATGTTATTACCCTCACAGGAAGGATCGAAGACTACTCTACGGTTTCTTTCTTAAAGTCGTCCTTATCATAATCTTCTGGGCAATTACGTCAGCAGATTCTTCGATTCAAAGCCTTGATTTAAGAAAAAACATTAGCAGTCGTCTAAATTTATCCACAACATTGCGAAACCCTCATTAGGTCATAAACCTTGTCTTTGGTCCAGATGACCATAATTCTCCATCTGTTATCGTAGTGAGAAAAAAGACTTCGTTGTCTTTCAAACCATTTTACTTATTAGAAAAATTAGCAGATCACTCTCCTTCCATCAATTTTCTAAAGGGAATTGTGATTTAGTGGAAAATACTCAAAATGCATTGTGTGATTTAAAATGTTCAATCCCAATCTCCACTTCTTGCCTAAAATATCTCTCTGCTTCTCGAAATCTGTCCTAAATGAGGTAAAATTGATTATGATAAACATAAACTTTAATATTGCATAGAAACGCCAATTTTATGGTCATTAGAAAGAAATTTACCACTGCCTAATTTTCTTGTTGACATACAATGTGCGGACTCACAGCTTATCAACGAGTTTTCGGATAAGTTTATGGACAGCTGACGCAATATAACAGTAGAAGCTTCTAATGTTTACTTTTACTTAACATATTCGGAGTCACCAAAAATTGCACCATCTTCCCAGGCAGGTCAAGACGATTAGTTTGCAGACCTCCTATTGGTCAGTATGGGCTGGTTTGTTTGTCCCCACGCTATTGGTGGAGACATGCCCAGCGGAAAGCCGAACTGCTTGACCTGCGCGTATGCATGGGAGAGCCGAAAATTTCTGGTCTTGTGCCACATTTTTGATAGGGATCAAACTTGTGAAGGCACATGAAGTTGGCTCCATGTTGAATTACTACAATGAAAAATAATACAGAAGATGTTGAGAATATCCTGTTCGGTTTGATTCTCAATGCTACAAATGACACCAATTCGGAGACTTTTCTCAATTCCCATCGGTTGCTAGATGGCGTCACTTATACCTTTTGTGTAGTTGGAATGCTACTAAACTTCTTCGCTTTTGGAATTCTCCGAAGAAAGGCAACAATGGGCGTGCTGCTAATAAAACTCATTCTCATATCTGATGGTCTGGTGTGTGTCTTCTATTTATTGAATCAAATTTGGACTGACATTACCCTCACTTACCTACTCACAGCACTTGTGACGGAGTACCTCTCCCGAAAGTCGCTTCTGACCTATGTCTCAAATATCTTTCGCATTTTAGCAGTGGCTACAGTGAGTGTCAGTAATTGGTATATTGTTATTATGATCATACATCGTTGCATTTCCATCTACGTGACTCCCTTACGAAGCCGCCTTGATCGCTCATTATGGGTTTATGTACAGAAACAGTTGAATTTATGGATTGCCTACGGACTGTGCTGGTTCTTCAGCCTTCTCATTACTTCATTTCCACTTCGTGAACACCAAATCCTCTTAGAAGTGTTAATTTTTGTTCTTCCTTTGACACTTGTATTTATTTTCTCAATGTTGTTGTTAGTAAAGCTACGAGCGATACAGAAGAATATTAGAACGGCGCCCAAAGCCACGCCTTGTTGCTTTCCCCAGCAGACTAATATTAAATGCACTCAGAAAACGGAGTCAGATGACACATTTGCCCAAACAAAACAAGGTACAGCCTCGGTAGACAGACTTTCAGTGGCTTCAGAAGAGCATCAAAGGAAACTCTCTCCTAAAACACAGAAGGAACCCATTACCAGCACTCTTTCTAATGAAACTGAACGCAGGAAAACGTACTACCGAATAACTACAACTATTCTTAGTTTGTCCGTATCTTTCCTTATTCTGGACTCGTTACAATTGTTAGATTTGCTTATTCGAGTACCATGGAGAAATATACTCGGTAGCATAGAAGAAGCGCACGTAAATTCATCAATTACCCCAACAAATGCAACCAATATGAAGGAATTTTTGACAGAAGTGCAAAGGAGTGGGGAGAAACAATCGGTGTTGAGTATAGTAAAAAACACATGCACACTAGGGAAAACTTTGGCCAATTTCCTTATCCTCTGTGCACATAGTCGACACTTTCGAGCGTTGGTGTCGATTAAATTTAAACGAGGCCGTCGCCTATTGCGTCTCCTGCGCCGTCGAATGCAGCCTCGTCTCTCGAGACAAATAAATACTGACATGGGCACAAAGTACTTCCGGCAACTACCGTCAACAAGGCGTAATACAATCCATCGAAAAAGACCTGAACTTGAAGCCCGCGGTATACCCAGCCCTCGCATCCCTGGTCTTACTAGAAAAGCAAAGAACAAATTTGAAGAAAGTGCACCACTTCGACGTGAGCAGGAGGTAAGGCAGTCAACCTCCTCAAGGAGTAGCCTTACTCAGTCCCTATTTCGGCAGAAGCTACGAGATGATGAAGGTTTTGTGGTGCACAAATTCCACCGATCATTGAAAAAAAGCGATTTTGACAAATATTACTTGCAGATAAAGATAGGAGAGGGTGAGAAATCGGTTGTGGTTCGAGATACAAAAGTGCGGCCATTTAATCACGGGGTCTATCAATCCAAGTGCGTTCCCACAGAGACTCCCAAATCAGCTGAACATTCCAGTTCAAATGACTGCTCAACTGGCATGGTGAAATGTCGGTTTTCTTCTTCAACTTACCAGCCAACGTCAAACTCCGTTGCAGAGTGCGAGGCAAGCTATGATAGTGTAAAATCCTGCTGCACTACATGCGATTGCAGATTGGTGTATTCAACATCTCCTTCCCCTTCTTCCAGTGCCAGTAACTACACCTATCCAGGGGCATTTCGTGCCCACTGCTGTGATTGTCATAGAGTCCGAATCGACCAAACGACCTTAAAACCAACCCGATAGTGACAAATATTCATTTCTTTTCTTTAAGCAGATATACCGACCCAGAATTTTTTACTCCTATCATTTGGTTTGCTTAAGCGGATTCATTGTGTTGCGTAATATTAATGAAAATGATTTTGCTCCTTTTGGAAAATTATTATACATTAATTTCTAGGGCTAAGAAGTAATGCCAATAGCAAACTTGCCTCTAAAGTCAAAATAACTTCAAATTTTGATCATTATCTCGAATTTTTAACGATTTAGCTTATTTCGTTTTTGAAGATTGAGGATCTGACGTGTGACATGCCGAGGATAAAAAGTGGCAACACTGATGTTGTACCCAAAGGATTAGGCCATGCGGATTGGCGCCCGACTGTTCAAAAAGCTGCGTTTTGGTAACATTTGAATATGAATTCCCCTTTGGGAAGGCTTTTACCTCAATGAATTTAAAGGTTGCTGCATAGTGGCCCTAAAGTAGGCTTTCAGTTACTGGGGGGAAGACTACATGTGCATAACATTTACGTTCTTCCTCTACCAAAATCCACCCTCAAAATTTAACATTACATGTGCAGAACTTCATGACGGCATGTCAAAAACAATTAATCTCCAGTCTTCAAATTCCAGAGATTAGGCTTGAATTAGGAATTAAGGATTTTCTTTTGCTTCTGTAGGAATGTACATTAATGAAATTATGCCGCCCTTTAGCAGTCGTTAGTATTTAAGTTATTCTGCATGGCTTTACTAAAGAGGTGGCCCAATTTTTTCATTAAGAATTATTTTTTGCTTCTCTCTGTCAAATAAAAAGGTGGAAACTGTACTTGAGTACTTTAATATGATTGTCAACGCTCCTCCAGCAATTGATAGTAATGCAAAGGGAAGCCTATAATATTGCTTGATTCTTGTTGTAAAAGCAAAACAACAAGAAAAGACTGTCATTTAAAAAAAATCCGTAGTGTATTCGAACAAAATGAAGGGTTGTTTAAGCAAATGGAGGATTGTTTAAATTGTCGATAATACTATTTGTAATTTGGTACCTTGCCGCTAATCATACTCCCGTCAGACGTTTTGTCTCTAGGGCCAAATAACGTAGCTCCAACTATCTTCATTTTCACCCAACTTTAATTTCTTATCTGTTCATTTCACATTTATTAACGTGACTGCGTGGTACCAAGAAATGGCAATGATGATCACATGGAGAAATATCAGCTGGATGAATTAGGCGACTTCAAAGCCCAAGGAGGCGAAGAACTGGGATGGGGATGAGGGTGCTGCATCACATGCTCCAGATGATATGAGGTGTATATGTCTTTAAGATTAGACCATTAGTATGAGATTTTAAGGCATCCCCAGAGAATATTACCCTTCCTGCTCTATCCAACAGACTCGCCTCACCAATTTCTGATGAATTTATCTTTCACACCTTTCAGCAGCACTGCAAGGGCAGATCTCATCCGAAATTTTTGGACTTTAGCAATTAAGGCATTCGTGGTTGATGATATGGTATGAGGAGCACCTCACGCAAAGCAGACATAGTCCTCAAGATGAACACTGTACCACTTGAGGGTAGCCAATGAAAAATCGGCAACAAGTCAGGCAGCAGTCTAAAGTGCACGATGTGTTCGCATTTGGACAAGTGGAAGAAAGGAAGAATCATTTGACAGGCTTTGGAGTTTTTACATTCTTAAGCATATGACATGTCAGGATCAATTGCCTACCATTCACGGTATTCTATTCTCAGTTGAAGCAGATGCCATCCACCTGTGTAGCCACTAAGGCAAAGCACAAATGACAGCTCTTTGTAAAAAGGTTGTTTTGAGATTGGTGAATCAGCAACAATAGGATATTTTTCACTAGTAATGATAATGGGTCATTTTGAAAGGGTTCCAGCTGCCTATTCGATGACTGACTACGTTGACAGATTTCTTAGGGTATTGTTACGCTGCTTATTGTTCCACCACTTAATCTTCAAGCGCCAAGTATCAACAGCGACAAGAAGTTATCGCAGCATATCTGCATTTTAAGAAGGGATTTAGAATTAAGTCAGCCTATACTCTACTCAGTAAAACCAACATTTAATGAAAAGGTATTCAAATGGGGGAAGATAGTGTGGAGCACAGAAATGGAGGTGATTGAGTGGGAACTACCCATGCTTTATAATGAGTTTATACAGACAGGGTAATTTGCTAACCCCCACATTTAAAGACAAGGCATTACAATGAGCTACGATGAGAGGGATTGAACTGTTTTGGGATAATTTAGCATTTCATTCCAAATTTATTTCCCGTCCCATTTTTTATTCCCCTGGAGTTGGAAGCACCTATTTGAGCTCCTGTTGGCTTTGTGAAGAATGAAAATGCACTGTTTCCGAGTGTTGTCAAACCTCAGTCGAAATGTCTTTAACACTTATAAAAGCCAAACCAACATTATTAGTGTCGGAATGTATTGCAACTTTTGAACCAGACTAACAAGCACATATCCCTATAATGCACACGAGTTTCTCACACAAGAGTTTTGAAATATTGTCAATTTTTGAGATGAACGTTTCGTCTTTTAAAATGAAGTAGACTGCCAAAAGGAATAGTTCTCTGCTAAGTAAACTAAAGTGTTGAACCCTAAGTGTAAAAATTTTAATTGTAGCCTACCGAGCTTTTGTTGAAGAGGAAAGAGAGCACCCTACCAGGGACAGAAAATGTATTGCTGATAGACGAAAAGGCTGGGGACTACTAAGAGGGCCCTGAGGATTTACTACTTAGGAAAAATGCAAAATTGGGACCCAAAAGGCTTACAAAATCAAAACGAAAATTTAAACAAGCAATCAAAGTGTTACATTGGCTTCTAAAATAAAATGGCAGTATGCAGAAACTAGATAGATTTGTTTATTGGTTAAGAAGGATAGTTTTATAATTGGTGGAAAAGGTGTATCTTTCTTAAGTCTGTCGGACAATTATCTTTGCATGAAGATGCCACAAAGCTAACAGGTACAGGAGTGGTTAGCGGAATTGGCTCGATGTTTTGCACTCCTACCTCCCTCTTCATACCCTTGGAATCAGGACACGAGTTAAAGCAGGAAATGCTTTATAGGATAGGGATGAATGAAGGGGTACCCTTATCCCAGTCAAGCTTGTTCAGTGTACTTCCCCTCCCTGGGGGCCGATGGCGGCCGGTCTGTCATGAGGATCCCATTTACTGACCACCTGCGGTCTGAAAGTTACATTTAAGCACACATGTATTATAGTTGGGATAACAACTAGTTAAGTAAATGAATTTCATTTTCCTTGTTAACGTAAATTAAATTTTAAGCAGTTAAAATGATTCATTAATTGAGAAGAATTTTGTAATTACTTGTTTTTGCAAACTAAAAAACTGTAGCTGAGGATCTGCTCCTTCTTAAGACTCAAAAAAGGTGGTTGCTTGTTGTGCCACATGACTTTACGGTTTGGGTTTCTGGGCATTGTCTGACAACCCGTCATCGAATAAATTTACAGTGGTCAGTAATAATGGGTTTACTCAAAACTGCCCAGTTTAGCTATCGTAGTTAAGGTTATAACTACGTGCGTTGTTTCCATTAGTTGGTTTAATGCTATGATCCACTTTGGTTATGCGGGTACTTTGGAATTCCTCTGGGCTTTGAGCCATGTCAGTACCCCCCAGCCCTTTTGTACACCAACGGTGCATATTCTACCGGCTATTATGTCTTCTTTCGTCTTCAGGGAGGGGCTCAGCAATAAAACTGGCTCGAAAATTATTCATATGTATGGAAATTATTTAGCGGTAAGAATCTTGGGCTGACCTGAGAAAACAGCCAAGAAAGACAAGCAGGAAAATATTATATTTTCCTTTCCTTCTTATCAATGATATAGCCAAAAACTGGGGAACAAATGGGGCTGTCATTGATAAAAATGGCATTTAACATTCATTTGCCTTTACCGTGGCAGTTTTAGCCAAAAACTCTTCTGTGGTTTCCGTAAAGTAGGACAGCCGGAGGTAAAGGCGCTATTATTTTTCCCAAACTAACGGAGATATTGTGAAAGGTCACGTGATCGTGTCACTTCCATGGGAAGGGCTACTTTGTATTTGCACTTTGTATTTATTAGAGAATAACAGCCTATACTAATCATCGACATACAGAAAGGCTGAGGGGCTACTGATACGGCATAAAGGCCATTCAGCCCAGCGGCAATACAGTAGCGGGGCCCTAAATTCGCACGAAGTCAAAACGAGGAGCTAAACAAAAATCAAGGGACTGCAGGGCGCCTCCCACTTTGAAGAAAAATAAAGAAGTGTAGGTTGACTCAAAGCAAATAAGCGCCCCATGAAAAGCTATTTCTCACTTAAATGGATGGCTTTTTGTCATCTTAAATGTTCGAGAAGGAGTAATTTGTCCTCTATTTTACTTTCGAATTCCCAGCGCACATAACTCTTCTCATCTCAGCTAAAAGTACTAAAGTAAATTTGTTGGTCAGAAAATTTAGCCAGTCTTCTCTTGAACTATACTGACGTTGTTTTAAAAGAAACTAGACTTTTTGATGAATAGGTTTTACTCGTTTTCATTAAAAGTTCAAATTCCGGAAACTCCTTAAGTCTGAACTGTCAAAGGAGCATGGGAGGTGGAAAAGTTCATTTTTGCTGATGAAATAAATTGCCGGAAGATGTGATCAACTTTGACAATGCATGATTAAATGATTGCAGAGGGAGAGAGGGTAACATCACATCCTATAGACATAGATATAGAGCAGCTGGATTAGGTCCACCCCTGGTAGCATAATTTGATCGAGTTGACTGCAGCTCAGCAGACGGTGAGGCTAGGATGTTATAGACATCCCTTTATGGGCTGTTTTGCGAATAGGATGTACAGCCAGCAAAGGCTAAAAAGATCAAGGTTTTCAAGTACATGTAAATAGACCGTATAGTAATCCACTATCGATACCTCTGATAGTCGTTTATGGATGATAAAAGTAAATCGAGGTGCTTCAACAGTTCCAGTACAATCGGAATTGTAAAGTTGAAATGCAGAAGGCTGATAAACAGCATCGAGGTAGAAAGACGTGAAAAGGGCGACGGATTACTGTACCCTGGTTCATGACAGTTTTAAATTTAGCAACCTGCAAAAAAGGTTTTGACAGATGCGTATGGGCACGGGGACGTGGACAGCTTGATCATCACCGAGAAAAAGAGAATCAAAATTCGGAATTATCTAGCATTCTAGTAAAAAAATTTCCCTTGTTTCGCTTTTTATAGTACGCGAGAACAAGGCTGTCATTTAAACGCTAAGAAGGCTGTTTAAATAGAATAAAGGTTTGGTTAGATAGTCCCTATTGCCATTCGCACTTTAGTGTCTTTGCAAAGGTCACAGTCTTGGTTTTAATTGAATTTTCATCAAACTTTTCGTCGTTGGTTGCAAACAGCATACCTCTAACTTCATGCATTTCCATACAGTTTTTATAACTCAACTTTACATTTTGTATGTGCTCGCGTGTTTGTGTGGTGCAAAGAAAGGAAAATGACCGGATTATTTGGGGTGGAGGTCCTTTTAAGAGTAGGATATGTGGTGAGAGATCTCGCGGTGTCCCTTAAAAATATTACTTCCAACCCATGCAGTCACTGAATCCGAATTACCAACTTTTGAAGTAGTCGCCTTGCACATTGTCAAACTGCATCGAACAAGCACGCAACCATTTTTTCTGGTATCTAGCAACTGCAGTATTCATGGTGAGCGGCAGAGTGCGTAGAGTAACACAGGGATGAAGAAAGACCCTGGAATTTCGAAATGAGCAGTGAATCACTTGAGATTATGTGATGAAACATTGGCAATAAATCGGGCAAAAAAAAAAAAATCAAAAGTACGCTACAAGTTCCTACAAGCTACGTGAAAGGCAGGAAGATCAATTTAAAAGGCTTTAGGGGTCGTCGTTCTTCGTCACAAAGTGGCACGCAAAGGCAGTTTGCCTGGCATTTACGATCTTCATTTCTCTCTTGATGCAGATACCAACCACTTGCTTGACCACTCACTTTAAGCAATCCCCAAAAGTTCTTCGTAACGTATATATTTTATCTTGGCAAAATCAATGAGAACTCGGAATTCACCTCTATCAGTGATAAAGGGTCATCCTGAAAGTGTCACATTTGTCTTCATTTGACTGATCACCTCACCTGATTTCTTAGAGCTTTCCCAGGTGGCACATCTCCCCACCGCTTCGCCGCCAAATGCCAAGTATCAACTGCGACGAGTAGCATCTTCAGGATGAGAAGAGATTTGGAACTACGTCAGCCTGTATTCTGCCAGATTCAACCAAAATTTAGGTTTGGGTTAAGATGAATAGAGTACAGAGCACAAAAATGGGAGCGACGGATTGGCGATCACTTATGCTTTACTACGCTTTAGTATAACAATGGCATTTTGCAAGCTCCACAACTGCACGAAATTTCCCTTTTGCAAGTTATACGGAAAACTGACATCAATTTTTTGCTTGCCTGATATTTTGCTCATCTCTTCAAATGATCAGTGCGCCAACCATCTGTTTGATCATAGACAGCTGCTAAAAAGTGTTTTTATTTGCGAACTCAGAGCTTTAAACAATGAACTTTTTTGCGATTCGCAGATCTGAATGTTTTTGGGTTTTACATGAGGCGTTGTTTGCAAAAGATCCTTATTTAGCATAGGCAAATAAATCGTTTTTTAACTTAAATCCAGAGCAATGTCAGTCCAGGATATATTTCGTTTTGTCAAAAAAGCAATAAAATCGTTTGTCACATTTATTTCTCCAAATATTGCCAGGCGGTCAAATGAAGTTTAAGCATCCCACATAGACACATACATAGTTTTTGGGACGACTTGAAACCTTGAGACTTGAAGGTAAGTGTTAGACACACCTGCTCTCAATTAAATTATAATTCAAACTAGTCTGGACCTGCAAGGTTACGACAGATTTATTTAAACAATTACATAGACTTGTTTTCCACTTAGTTTAGCTATTTATGGTTCCATCCATTTTGATGCCAGTTAATTTGCCTTGAATTAATAAAATACAAAGCTGCGAGAATTCTTAAATCCAAAACTAGATAATTCTATCTGTAATACTTTGAGGTAAAATATGTCCATGGGTAATTTCGGTTAATCAAGGACTTAATTAATTTCATGTCTCCCATGGTCAGTGGTTATGTATTATTGCTTGAATAAGAAATCAGGATAAAATACCACATCTGCTAAAGAGTTAGTTGAGGCGAAACGGCTGGCAGGTGTTGGGGTATTGGCTATCTGAAAAACGTCTCAATGTCCGATCCTCTCTCCCAAAGCTCACTTCTTCTTCTTCTTCTTCCAAGGTTCATCAAATGTTAAACTGAAGTATTATGTTGTGTAAAGGTTAGAACCGGCACATTATGTATGTAAAAGAGCCAATTTCTTTAGCGTAAACAAAATTTTCGCTTTGAAAAATATTTTTATTGATTAAAAATGAGGCACTTGGAAGGGAATTTTGCCTATCATAGATTTATTTCGCAAAATATGGTTTGCGTAATCATTAGTAAGAGATGATAATCCTGGGGCAGCAAGTATTGGTTTGAGAAGTTCTTTGGTCGGCTGTAAAGCATTCTGTAAACGCACTTTCTGAATGTCCCGAAGGATGGCCTCGTTGGACCGAATCGGAATAAAGTGAAAGTCTTCCGTCTCAAGTAAAACCTTAGCCTTTGGGACCGATGGGTATGGTTTTGTGTTTTTTTGAATAGTGCAACTTCAGAAAATAAGCTTGCGGAGTCGAGTTTCCGCTTGGCCCTCCTTTGTCTTCCGCTCATTTTCGTCGGCTTTATCCAAAATAAAGGGTTGGCGGACTACATGTGTATTCCACTTTCTAGATTACAATGATTTACTAAAAAAGGATGGTTGGTTTAACAAGAAAATAATATATTCAAGCTTCGATATCCTAGTTGGTTATCTTAGAAAGAGGCTTAGTTTGAAATAACTAACGACTCTTATTTGTAAGACCTTGGAACGGCTTTAAGAAGCTTCTAATGTAGTTCATTTGGGTTGATAAGGATCTCCCTGATTTAATCTTTAAAATCGCTTTTTTTAAGTATATTTTTATGATTCGTATGGTAATTTTGGCAAAACATCTTTGGCTATTGGCGTCTTAGGTTTCAAATATTTACGTGATAACAAAATCTACCCTTTCAAGTCTTGATACTTCTTATGACGTAGTAGGTAGCGTTTACTGACAAAATCACTAATTCCAAATTCCTCTTGAAAGATTTTCCCCACGATCGATGACGAATCCTTCAAATTAGGCAACTTTACAGCAAGTTTTTTCATATTATCAAAGGCTGAGCTGATCTTCAGCATTGCAAGACGATTCCAAAAGCTGGAGTTGCATACCTCCATTATTGTCTCCAACAATGACGCCTCCTCACTGACGAAAGTGGTCGTTTTATTTATTGCAACTGGCCTCTCTGAAAACCTTATTAACAGAGGACCATAGATCTTTGCTATTAGAGCTCGTTCAGAGTTTGACGTAGTATATATAAGCAGGAAGTGCTGAATATGCTGCACTAGAAAGGCGGCTGTATCAATTACGGTTCTGCTGTATGGCAGAAGAGCATGCTGAACGATTACTCTGATGTTGGGGGTGGGTCGGATGAACTGATCATACAAGGGACGTTTGGTGATCTCTTCTATATCACGTTTGAAGAGATGGAATAATTTAAGGGAAGAGGCACTCAAAAATACGCGGAGGGTTCTGATTAGAAGGGCTGGATTCAATCCTCTTAACATATTTTGGAGAAATGGTACTTGTTTATGAATGAAGTGCAAGTGACCGAGTAGATCTACTGCCTCTTGATGGAATTGCGGCCATTTACACAACATCCAAGCCCAGAAGTTCTCACGAAAACAGTGGGACTCTATGGCATTGACAAGTGCCGATATAATCCCAGACACGTAAGGTGACTCTATAGGTGAAAAATCAGCCACGTTTAGACGCCGCCTAGAGATTATCTCCTCAATGCCCATTTCATAACTAGTCTCCTGCGCAAGCCTAGCGTCGAAGCCTTGGAAATGCCGCTTCCAAGCGTACGGGCTCTCAAAGACTTCACGTCCAGCTGCAATGCGAGCATTGGCTTCCTTATCAATATCCGTGCACCAAGAGATGTCTTTCACTTCCTCATACTTGTCATCAAATGGCTAAATGGGCATGAAGAGACGCAGAGTGGCATTGTCTTCGTTCTTTTTAATTCACTGTCCACTGTCGTAGTATGTTAGTTTGGATGAAATCGGCGCGACTATATGCGCCGAAGGCCGAAGACCTTACCATTCTTTAAGACCATTGTCAGATGAATGAAAAGACAACTTCTTTGACCTTGGCTTGGATGCTTTATTGGCATAATTTATTGATTGCTTTCCTCTGAGCATAGAAAATACAACCTTAGTCTGGACAACCGTGTCATGCTGTCAAGCCAGTACTTTTAGTCAGTATATTCTTCTAATTATTTGATTCGCGTAATCATCCACAAGTTCCTATGCGGCGAACGCTTTAACACGCAAGTTAGATGGACTTTTGGTTTTTTAACAAAAAAGGAGTGATCGATCCTTCTTCCAAAAGTTGGCAAAGTTTAAAGAGGACTATAAGGTCGCCAGTGAGCCGACGAGTTTTCAAATTCTTACCCTGTTTGTGTGTTGAAGTATTTTTACTGCTTCTTCATGGTTGTTAAGAAGTACTTTATAGGCTGGATGCGGTCATGAGGTAGAAGCCTCATGAAGGAACGGACACTATCGGTACCCGGAGAGAAGACGTATCCAAACCGAGGTCAAACTGTGGTGTCTATACCGCTACCCAAGCAACATGTCCTTGTCCAACTTGTTAGCTTTTTATTTCAAAAAATATGGGAGCTAAAAAAAGAGAGAAACACAGTCTATTATAATGGCATGCCATGGTTTAAAGTTTATCTCAATCCCTATTCCCAACGGAACGTGGGTTTTTTTATAATTACCTAAGAGATTAGGCAAAAGAGGCATCTGGCTAGATATTCTTCTGCTTTTATTAGCAATTGCCTTATTCTTTGTCTCCTAGAAAGACAAATAAGTGTGAGAATGCATAAAACAACCAGAGCATAACATTTTGCTAATTTATTTGAGGACAACAGGTTCTTCTAATAAAGAATTTTAAGTGTTTTGACCCAATTTTAGCAATGAAAAATTGTGTAATTAAGATAAGTGTATATGTAAGACTCTGATTCTTTGTTCAGTTGCCAGATTTTGTAATAGAGGGCACCGAAGGTTCCGCCATTGTGCCTCCGGACCATACCAGTAGCACTTCATCGCTTCTGTACTACGATAATTCATATTATCTCTTGCCATTATTACCTCCTTTGTCCTCGGGGAAGTGTTGAGGTGCCAGATTTAAACTGTTTTAGGAGAGAATTTTAATATGTGTAGACATTTCTCTGCTTCATAACCTTACTAATTAACTTCAACGCTCCCTTGCCTTTTATCCACAAACACCAAAAGTAAGTGGAAAGAAACACATTTAAGTCGAGAATTTTCTGCAGCCTTACTTCATTTTCATAGATTGCTCAATCCCTTTCGCAGTTACATTATTAATGCCTGGATTTTTTTCAGCTTTGTATAGGCTAGATACTTGTAGGCGAGTTGCATCACACCATGTGCTTGTGATACAGTAAAAAAATGTTAATTTAAGGATATACTCTTTTAAATCCATTTATCCAATAAAATGACTTGTTAAAACGTCCACTCCGCTTATTTACCTCTTATAATTGGCCTAATGAAGGAGTAGGCTGTGCGTGTTTTCCTTCATGCACCGTAACTGAAACGAAGGCATATGGTGCAGCTTACTTCTGCTTGAGAGAGCCAACAAATCTAAGTGGAGTAAGTGCCTTCACTTTTAACAGACGAAATTGCTTTAAACCGGGCTGTTGTTGGGCTTAAAATGAAGTAGAGAGAAATGGGGTGAACAGAGTTTGCCTTTTAAATTTCTCACATTTTACCTTAACCATGCTGCATGCAAGAAGTAGCGTCTTGGTCAGGTCAGTTAACGCCGGACAGCAAAAACCAGACAAACATTCCGACCAGTGGGCAAAGAAAGCTTTAGGGGGTAGTCAAAGCCTCACATTATTAATTGGTAAGCATCAAGAGTTGTTTACACAAGCCACGGAGTTGTTTTTTATCACTAATGCAGACATAAAAGATGCCAGTAGTGGATTTGGCTTATGAAGTTGATATTCATTGTGCATGTCAAAGTGGAAAAACCTCCAAAACAGATGCAAATTAAACTCTCTGATACGTTAAAAAATGCAGGAAAAATGACGATAATTTTTCCATTAATTAAGTGCTAACTGCTGGGGAGGGAGGAGAAAGCAGCAGCTAGTAAAACGTTATGCTACCTTCACTTTTGATTCCACCCAATGAATAGTTTTGCGACAGTAATTTTTAGAATTTTTCATGGGAGACGCTGTATTTTCTGGATAAATTTAATTACGCCGGTTCCGGTAAGTGACCTCAATATCATTTTATGGCTGATAGTAGGAAGATGAGTTAATGACCTATTTCCGTTCAGAAACTAAGGAATGGAGTTTGAGGAGGGACACAAGTAACAAAGGTTGCTCTGTTAGAAAAGATGCAGTTTGAAGTATAGCTCGAGACTAAAATTCGAAGCCTTAGATCTTTTCTGGTAAAATAAAAGGCAGATAACTTTTTGTCTGCTAGTTACTAACTTATACAAAATCCAGAAAGGTCTGGAAATCGTACAGATTACCATCTCTCACTCGGGAACCGGACAGTCGGATAGGTATGTGGGCATTTATGTAAAATTAAAAGTATGGATTTGCTGATTTCAAAGGTAAGTCAACTTCACAATGGGTGATTTTGCTTCATGGCTTACCTCGTTACTCAATTATGTTGCTGACCGTATATATAGGTGGAGCGCTTACAATGAAGTGCCTTATTTGTATACCTCACATTTTGGTTTTGGGGTCACTAAAGCTTCTAGCCATCGTACTTCCACTGAGTGGGACAACTTCCGAGTGGGGCTATAGCCAACCAGCCCTCCTCTACTTCGGCGAAACATTTTCTGCCCCAGTAGTGTGACTTCTTTCCACTTCAAAAAAATTCTGGGCACTGCATCAAAGGTTGCGATAAATGGATTCAAAACTAACGGACAAGTACCTCACTTTCTTTTACCGGATTCTAAACTCTAACATGACGGAAGAAAGGCATATGCTGAGGATGAAAGTGATGTCGACCTTAGGCACCAACTCCATTACCCTATTCGACAGGAACACTACTTATAAATAAAGGAAAATTAATAATGAACTACCTGGAAGAGTTTGTAATGGAGCTGTCTATGGCACCTGCATGAAGATGTCAATTAAGTAAACACTTGAGACCTCCTCCACCTCTTCGCTAGCTGGATTGAACCCCAATAGATATGGCTGGGTAGTATTGGAGAGAGAACAAACTTGGAAGGAGGAATAAATGCTAAACCTTACCCCTTCAAGTCTGTCATGAACCCCGTCCTGTATTAAAATGCCCTACTTTTAGGTTAATGTCCTTAGGAATAGGGGGTGGATACAGGAGATGGTCAACACATTTCCAAAAATGACGCAACTCCAGAGGTAGTGAAGCTGCCAAATCTTCTCTCAGCTGGACGCCAGTTCAAGGCTCGGCGCGATTTATTTCGTGAGGGTTTTTCTTGTAACACCCACTATGTTGTGGTGACCTGTGCGAGACGTTGAACAAGAAGAGCGCCTAATTTTGAGCTCAAAAGGGGAGTAGGGGCGGAATCTACTCTTAGTGGTTGTTCTGTCCTCTGCTTTAGCTATGAGGATAGTTTAGTCTCTATGATTACATTTCCTTTGGGCGCCATGACTTCTAGGCAATTTCAGTAGTGTATCAGCCCTTCTGTTGGTTAGCACTACATACTATACCCCAGTAACAGAGATTCTTTCATCCTCAAGAACGACTCAGGGTACTACACCTACAATGCCATTCAAGAAAGTTAGAAGCAACAGTTTTTAATTCCAGACAAATTTAGTGTCCAGGCCATCCCGTGCTGCCACCTTTAACTTATTTCTCAATAAGTCAATATAAACCAAAGCCTCAGGTAAGACTTGGAACACTTTGTCTGCTTAAATATTGCAAAATAAAGATGCTGTTTCACAAAATGCAGAATGTCATGTCATTGCTCAAATAAGTTTTTCAGATTTTCAAGCTCCGATGCTAACTTTCGATTTTCATCCGCCTTTTTCACAGCAGCAGTGGCATCTTCATAGTACTGCTTTGCCTAAAAAGGACAAAAAAATGACTCCATTATTCATTTTGATATTTCACGTAGAAGTCTGTATTTATTTTCCAACCGCAATAAGTTACCATTAAGACCTTAAGATTTTCAGCAGTTTCTTTAATAATCTGCTTACTACTGAACGCCTGTTTCAGTAGTATATATTAAGAACTATGGTACCCTATTTGTGCTTCTTTACTAACTACGGAAGTACTATCTTTATGCCAAACATAACAGATTACGGGAATTTAAAATCAATTTTAGAGTAAGAAAAATTTTGCATCAAGTACAAAGCAAAACAATGTATGTAATTCAAGCTGTACATTTTACAAAGCAACCGCCGAGAATTTAGACTACTGATTCGTGCTGTTATTGCAGAATTTTTCACTCGCAGTCATTGGTAAATTAATGCAACTCCCAAGTATAGGTCGTTCCGCCTGTCTCCACCTTTCTAGTGAGTAATAACAGCTGCAAAGGATGTACTTGATTTTGTTGCACAGCTACGAAGCTGAATAATTAATCGCAGATTGCTGTCCTCTTAGCGTCAGTACACTATTGTCTTAAAATACATTTGGAGTCTAAGAAGTTGTTTTGAAGTATTTTAAAAATAATTCAGCAAGAGGGTTTAAAGTGCTCATTATTGTGCTATCACTTTCAGGTTGTGATTGCGGTTTTTTAGTCATGTTTAGTGGGTTTCGTAGATGTGCCAATTAATTAAAACAAATTTTCCTGTTCTTAATTACTGTGGAATTACAAAACCTTCGGTTTTTTGATATATGAGCTATTTTTAATTTTTCCATACCGCACAGACTTTCTCCCTGAAATGAACTTATAAAGGAATTGGATAGACAGGTACATTTATGTGGTCTCTGTATTAATCTTTTATTTTTCTATGCATCTTATAACGCGTGACCAAATCGTTGATTTCTTATTAAAAATACGCACTCTCTCATCAAATACTGAGTTAAATGAAGCTAGAGTAGCCGTCGGTAAAATCGGTTAAAGGTGTCCTGTTACTTGCAAAGCCGTCGCTATTCAGAGAGGATTTAGGTCAACAGCATTGCATAAAAATTCGCGAGAGACGTGTTTTTCTGCCTTTTTGCCTAAAACACCGCAGGTGATTAGCTAGAAGAATTGAGATAGACAGCAGGCAGTAGTGAATACGAACAGTCACTCGAAGTCACCGGTGTATTATAAAGTGGGGTCGCTTTGACCCATGGAAAATTGCACTCTAGACCCCGTCCAAAGACAGGGGAATTTAGAAAAAAAAGAACAAAAACAGCTATGCTACTAAAATATTAGAAAATGTGTAATAGCCATGTGCTTAATTCCAATAAATTGTTTGCATTAACTACAGATAAAATAAGTATTTTAACAGATATCAGGTGTTGACCTTGGCTTTGTCATTAAGCAGCCAGAAGAGCATAGAGAGAGCAAGAAGTAGACGAGCTCGAGGATCAGGACGACCGGCTGCCGAGGTGCTGAACTCAGCTCCATCCAAAGCCGCTCTTTGACTCCTATACCGGTTGATTGTTGTCAGCATTTTCTTGGCCTCTGCAGCATCTGTTTCACCTAATTCCCGGAAAAATTTTAGTTTGCTAAAACAAGTCTTAACAGATAGTCTCTGGCATTCAATGAACTTGGGTTTTATCACGTGATTCCACGCCTTTTTTAACAACCCTGTCGTCTGTCGATCAAGCGTCAAACTTGGCAACCAAAAGTACAAGCTCTAAAATTTAGGAATTTTTCTTGCCACTTAGGAAATACCAAATTGAGAGCAAAACAGAGTTCTAAACTTTCCCGATAAATACCAACGGGATTATTTTATTTTGCGGTGGAAATTTCTTAAATAGGTTACTGCGACAGTAGGAAGGGATCTTGAGATCGGAGAAGACATTAGCAACAAGTTGCAAAAAGCTGCTCTTTCTGGGAAAAAATCCGAAAAATATTAATTCATTTAGACAACAATAAAATTTGGTTTAATCTTCTTGAGTCTGCACATTAATCAGTACAGGAAGCAGTGAGGTACCTTTAAACTGAGGTTGTGGCACAATTAAATGAACATCAACCTTTGCGTTTGGGTTCGCCATCCCAGCTGTATCATTGATGACTGCTTGATAACAAGTAATTTTCCATCAACTGTAGGAAGTCATTGTAACCATGGGCTCTGTTGAAGCCATGACAATTATGGTGTTTTGCTTTCCAACTACCAAGGAAACTCCTTTCACGATGCCTGTTTACAGTGAAAACACGTCGACACTTGGTCGATGCTGGTGTTGCTTACTCACCGTGTCTCGCGACACAAGCAGTTATTGACACTACTTTGAGGTCACCAGCATCCCGCATGACGTATATCTGAAGCCGGAGCTGTCAAACTAAAGGGTAACTAAATGCCTATTTTTCTTATAATCGCTTAGTTTTGTACCTTAACCTATAGGTTAGCATGGAAACGGACAATAAGTGCAGTGGTAATTGACTACTGTGTTCCTTCAGGATCCCTAGCATCCAACACACATATTGTGAGTCACTCTAAGCCGCATTATTTGAGGCTGTAGGAAGAAGTTTTGGTGTCTCCATTTAACAGCGTACAATGAAGAAGTTTTTTTGTAAGTGAAGGCGCCAAGCCCGATGATCGACGCTTAGCCACTGTAAGAGAATGAAATGGCATGCAAACATTTCAAAGACTGTCCTACGTATGCTGTTAGCTCTAAACATTCCCTTCCATGAATGCCTGCCAGACCCAAAACTTCTTACGCTGGATGCGTGAGAGAAGAGGCTTTCTACGGGAAAAATCAACCTAATTACTTATTATCATTTGCAATTTTGAAAAGTTGCCTTGACATTATCAGTTTGACTGAGTTGACCTTCAAATGATGAATTAAAAGGCTATTTAAGTAGTACGAAGTAAATGAGGATAGGCAACTTAGTATCTCTATCCTTTAACATTCGGGGTTGTTTTGGAAACTACCAAGTTTATCCAACAACCAACACAGATATTGCTGCACTATATGCTAGAATGAGAAGTAAACCTGACTGAGGACAGTGCAAACAATTTGTGGACATGCATTGCAGACCAGTTCCATACTTATGGCAACCTTTACACAGCTGTCAGCTTCTCCATGGGCGATAACGGTTGCCTGGATTAGTGATTGGATACACTTCAACTTTAAATGATACAGAAGCAATTATGAAAGACAAAGAATGAATAAAGCTTACAAAAATGGTTTGGTAACAGCCCAAGTTATTTGAATTAGCCAATTAAATTGATTCACTTTACTTTTGTTCTCAAGTTCTTAAAGTAGTCCGAACAAAGTAAAAATATGCTTCAAATTATGTTTGATTTGTAAATTACCTACTATTAAAGTAGTCTGTGTACTCACTAATTATTCATTATGCTCAAGAAATCAGAAGCTTATTTGAAGGAGATTCAGTCCATCCAATCCTGTGCTTTTATTACCACGCAGGTGTATAAAATGCAGAAGACCATTCTACTACATTCCCAGGGGTTCTATTTGGCCAACTAAACCTATTATATTCATTTTTAACCTCAAATGCAAAATGCAATATCAATTTTAGCATTTTATTCAAGTCTAGACGTTTCTCCCAAAACCCTACTAGGCTCAAATCGGAATTTATCGTAGAAAGCTTGCATCTTGTTTATTTTTTAACGTAAATAAGCGCCAGTTTGCATGATTTCTCTTCTTTTTACCTTTCTTTAGTAAATGCATCACCATGCTTAAATGTGATTATTTCACTAGTTCATTCTGCTTTTAATTTTTTATTCGCAAAAGAATGGGAGGAGACTAATTAGTAGGCAGAGTCACAAAGGCTTAACTGCAGCTCCAACTTACGCAGCTGCAATCAACGTGTTTTTTTTGCCAAAACAGAGCAGGAAAAAACATTTACCACAGTGTACCAAAAAAATCAACATCTGTCCTCAATGGCCCACAAAGGAGAACACAAGTAAACTCTGGTTCCATATCCTCATTCCCTGAGGACTGGACAAAATATGACTTCATTAAGAGTTAATGAAGTTGTGAATTATTGAGGAGTAAAAATTAACACAAAGGAATATTTTGATCATAAAACAGACTTGACCTCACTCCAAGTTTATTTGGAAAGCCAAAAAGTTCGCTTTAAAATGTTGTTTATTTCAGTGATACTTACCACTGTGACACAATACCGCTCTTCCAATCCAAATACAGCAAGGTTTTATTTTTAAACTTTTAAAATTCTTTGTAGATAAAAATACCGAAGTAGCAAATACTTTTCAAAGACACACTAACTTCCGAGGATTAACTGAAAACTGGTACCTTACGACTTAAATATCATACATCAGCTTGAAATCATGTTGAGTGAGTAGAGCAGGTTCGGTTTCTTGCAGTGGAGCATTACTAGGGCCACACAGGAAGCATTAAGATATATTTAAAACGGCATTTTACTAAGTAGCAAAAAACCAATCACTTGTGACAGCCCTCTAAATTCAACATGCAATCATGTGGGCATTAGTCAAAGTAAAGTGAAATCAAACATAGTGTTCTGTTATTATAAGCAAGGCACACCCTAATTCTATTTATCAGAGGCTATAAATGCTGATAAACAAATCTGGTTTCCTTCGATGTCGCATAACCGCTAGACAAATCTATTTAAAGTGTCTTGAGGGCAATGAAAGAGTAACTTTGAGGGAACGTGTTTCAGCCAAACTGCGAATATTCTAAACCTTCAATCCGACTTAGTCCTCCTTTTTAGGAAAGGTCCCTTACTCGATTCTGCACATGAAACACTACTCCTTCTAGTAAAACCGCATTTTTTACCATTCATAAGCTGATGGAGATATGTAATTCATTACCCAACTACGCTGGTTCCACGTCATTAAAAAATGCCTCCAATCTCTGCCTTATGCTAAGACAATTACTTTGTTTGGAAAAGTACAACTGCGTGATTTCAAATAAAAAGTGCGACAGAGCACGATTAGTTTAATTTGTCAACTGCATTTAAGGAGCACTTCAGTCTTCACGGTTCCAGCCGCTGGCCTGGAATCTGCTAGCTCAATTCATTTAACTTATACTAACAACCTACCAGCTCCACTCTACATGTGATGTCCAAAATAAAGCATTGTACAACTTTTGAGGGGTGACTTGAACCATAAAAAGCCGTTATATTTCAAAAAATTTTAAGCATGATGGAAAATAGAGTAATCGAAGAAGTTTCATTTATTTTGCTAAAACGTGAGTAGCGTCCTACGTGAGGTGATTAATGAAGGCTAAAAGGCATTAAATAGCAGACTAGAAAGTTATTCAAGGCGTCTTTAAGGCCATCCCACTTAATCAGGAGTTTACAAATATTCCACTTTAATTTGCTACAAAGGCTGTAAGTTCTCCTAAACTTGAGTGCTTTCCTAGTATCTTCAAGTAAGAAACCTAAATATGCCTTCCAGTGCTTTAAAACTGTGACGTTTTTAGAGTTCTCCTAAAAGGAGTAAAAGGGAAAGGTCAAATTCTGACTGGAAAAATCATGGCTATTAATCCTGCTTGGATCTTTGACCCACTTACTCCTAGTTTTGCGATTACAAGTGGACATACTGACCATATTTGATGACGTATCAACTCCATCAGACTTGTGAAAATTATCTTGAAGAAAATTGTTACACTATTGCATTACAATCGACTCCACATCAGTAATTGCATAAAAACTTACTTAAAAAAGATTTGTAGATGAAAGAAGTGCGCTACATTTAGCTGGTTAATTCATAATAAACATTACAGATAGAGTTACGAACTGTTTTGTTTCCTAGAGTTCTTTTTTTGAAGTTTAGAAAAAGGTGATATAAAGAAGCAAGGATTTGTTCCACCTCACTGAGGTGGTTGATAATGTGGATAAATGAACTAAACACGCAGGTGCATTGACCACTAACCAAGTTTCTTCTCATCAACTGGTGTAATTCCAAAAAGATTGTGTCACATTCCCCCGATATAGCGGGTTTTCGAATTCGCGTGACAATGATGGATGACAGATGATTAGCCCAAATATCGACTACTCTTGCGTATAGGTCGTCCGCAACCTGATCTTTTTGGGCAGGTTTCGGAAGCACTGAGGGTTTTTTATACACCCTTGAAAGGAAAAGGGGTGAATTTAGGGAAAGAGCAAATTCCTCGCAGGAGTTGCGATCCTTCAACACCAAAGCTGGTGGCATTGGACGACATCCGTCCATTCCGGGGATCTGTTGTGCAGCTGAGGGATTGATCATGCCCTGGGGACAACGATCTGCCTCCTTGTTGACTTCTCTTTCGACGTGTTCACAAACAAGTTCTTTTTCGTTTGAGTAAAGCTTGTAGAATACCTCCGCCATTTGGAAGTACCCACCGGCAGTGCGAATGTGGCTGGGCCCATAGGCGCACGACGAGTAATAGATCTTCAAACAGTTATCCATGGAGGGTTTTAAGTGTTAATTACTTCTTCTGAGTTAAGTGAGAAAGTTGGTCACTAAATATCAAATCATTTTACACTGGAGACATCCTTGTCGGACACCGCGAATCAGTGATCAACATTTCTACAACGTTCACGATGTTCAACAGCTCTTTAACCGTTTTTCTAACTACCCACTTAATCAATTTCTTTTAGGCCTGCCTAAGTAATTGCACTGTTTTCGAAAACCTGATGCTAGAAGATGTTTACTGCATTGTATAGCGTGCTCAGGCTAAGCATAACTTTCATTGCTACCCATTGTGAAAGAAAATTGCATCATACAAAAAGGTTAGCCCGATAAACAAATGGTTTCTTCCTATGCAAATAAAGTTACAACTTTTATTCTATTTGTAGCTACTTCATTGTATTTGGACTATAAAATAAATGGAAATGTGGTTGTGTGACTATTGCAGCATTGTTTATTTTGGAGCCAGAAGAAGCTGAGAGGAATTTTACAATGAATGCGTGTAATGTAAAACTGACATCCAAATCTAAAACTGATTGAAAGCTAATTTATTGTGCCAAGTAGCGAAACAGGTAATATGGTGCTCTGTGTCTCCAAAAGTAGCTTAGAAACTAGAAAATATCAAAAAATCTACCTTGATTTAAATGTAAGACCTTACAGCACTAGGGCACACAGTAGAGGTTAAGTAAACTTGCATCTTGAGCAAGGCATTCCAAGGCAGCTTGATATTCGCCTTTAGTTGCAAAAAGGAGGCCTAATTTTCTCTGTACCGCTGATCGTATGGCGTCAGGACATTCATGCTGGGTTTTTAGCATTATCCATTGTGCTTGGGCAAGGTTAGATTCGGCTTGTTCCAACCGCTTGAGCACTATTAGGAAACATTTTAGCGATATTCAGACAGTTTTATAGGCTAGTTTGCATAATCAACACCTACATCAAGCTCCCAATGATGACTATTTTGCAATTTAGTAAGTGACAATTAAGTGAACAAAAATTTTGTCAAACCGTTGTTAAATGTAGAAGGTTGGGCTTTTAAATTTTTGGTAACTCACTTATGTTAGCTTCAGCCAAGAGAAGGTATGGAATAACCGACTCAACGCTAGCCATGCCGTATACCTCAGCTGAAAACTTTAGGCACTGAAGAGCCGCTGGAATAGCAGCCTCCGCTTTTCCACCAAATAACAATTTCAGTCCTGTGTTCTTCGTTACTTCGAACAAATTAGTCTACGAAAGATGAGTACAGTGAATGCTCATGTTTGCCTCCAAACAAGACAATTAACTAACTAATTATCATTCATGAAGTAAAAAAATCACCTGAACTTTCTTAATTTTTTCCATCTTTTTTAAGCGCTCTTCTTCTGTTGAAATGAAGCCTAGAGGCTTACGCAACCATTCCAATGTCGAACAGATTCTCTCGTGAATGCCGATCCAATCAATTTTTTGATGCTCTACGTTGCTAAATTAAAAAAAAGTTTCAAGATTACTGTTTTGTCCCAAGATGGTTTTAGTTAATCTGGGAGACCGCACTTTAGCACCTAAATAATTTACTAAATATTCCCATAATAATCACTTGTAGTGAAGTTATAGTTTTGGTTTGCACTAAGAATATGGATTTACTTTTTGAGGCTATCCACGTCCTTAGTTTTTTATTCATTTTGATGAACAATAAATTTGATATATTAGTAAAGGTGTTTCAAAAAACACGAAACAAATAAATCTTGCTTCAAATAATTCCTACGATAAAAAAGTCAAAGTTTGCTCCAACTTGAAACGTTTTTCGTTGGCGAATCAAGCAAAGACTTTCATATTACTTAATGCATGCACTTAAATAATTATTTTTAATGAGAACATTCTGAATATTAATTCTTATGATCACGAACAACCATCGTGTAAGGTACCAGTAATAGGTGACTCTGCATAGTGAGCATTGAAGGTATGCTGGCTTAGAGCAAACTTCGCATTTAAGGTCAGCATCCCGTGGATTGGAAAGGGGAGAAAATGAATTCGCCGGTGGAGGAATAGTGGAACGTGCAAGTTCATTGCTGGAACAGGATTTTGTGGATGGACGCGCACAGTTGGCTGAAATGTTATTTGACCCTAACTTCGTAGAGCTATTCCATTCCATATTATATGCTGATCTGACGAATAATGCGCAACCGCTTATAATTTTGATATTTCCCTGACCCACGTTGCTTTGACTACAAACTTAAACAAAGCATCCTGAATGTAAAGGTAAAACCGGGGCTAAAGTAGACATTCACGGCTTAATTAACAGCAACACTTATTTTAAATTAAAAAATATCGATTAAATTTGTTTTAGCGAATTTTGTTGCTATTCTTCAAAATGAAAAACGCAACATGGCCCAGTGCGCACACGTAGATATATACTTCTGCTTGGTAGAAAATCAAAAGCTTGCAAAAATTTGTGCTAATGTAGATTGTGCTCTTATCTTTTAATCGCCTGTCTTCAATCGCGTGAATCGAGCTGACTAATATAATTTGCCAAGTTCCTATCAATACTGTGAGCGTGGGAGAGCAATCACGTAGCATGTTTATTTGAAAGCACCTTTTAGATGAGAAGCTCTCAATACAATCACAGCCCTCGTTTTGGAATGGTAGTCACCTACCGTACGTGCTTCACAAGGGAATTAAGGCCACGAAGGAGGATTCTGGATGCTTAGAGTACACTCATTCCTTAGGTTATACAAGGGCTATTTCGTCACAAGATTCATGTTTGCCTAAAAAGGGCATTAAAACGAGTGTGGTTTGCATTTGCATATGCTGTTTTTGAAATACAACTTATCATTGTGGGGCAAATTTCGGCTAGACTACCAACATTCGGCTAATTCATTACTTGACGCTACATCGCCATTATTGTAATGCTAAATGTAGTACTTATGTTGTTTTAATGTACCTTTAAGGGAGGAGGAAAACAGTAAATCCGAAGCTCGTGAACGGATCGTCCTCTCCCTTACCTAGTGACCGCGGCTCCCCTCCTTCTTGAACACTGTATTTTCCCTATCCATCTTGTCACCTTTAATAAAGATGTCCAAAGCGAATCAACCGTGCTTGTCTAGGAACGCTAGAAAAAGGAGAGGGGAGACCGATGAGTCTCGCCTCACATAAATTTTAGAATTAAAAAGCTTTTGATCACTTTTGATATCTCGAAGCATGGATGGTGTTACGTCCCGAGACTCCCTGAAGACGAAAGAAGACACAATACTAGGGCAGAATAAATATTCAGCGCAGAGGTGGCTAAGCTATTGACATGGCCCGAAAGACCAACCCACCCAGCAAGGTACAAAAGGACTACTTCAATAGTGGCGCCTCACCAATGCCGGGGGATAAACCACCATGGTGTTCAAATCGAAAGTTAGGAATTATCTAAACCCTTTCTACTACTCAATATTCATGGTTTTTTGAAAAAAATGCACTTGCTAGTATGAAAGATGTCTTTGTTTATTTTTCGACAGTGCTATTTGAACCCAAGAATGAGAGGTATGAATATTCGCTGAACCGTTTCCCAACATTTGCTAGCAACTCACAGTTTTGACATTATGAAAAAAATATTGCTACTTTTAACTCCTACAGTAGGAACCTTAGTGCACTTAGATTCCTCATTTAAAAGGCAAACTTACTAGCAGCTTTAAACCCATTATTTTTGAGCTGGTCCCTAGGCTTGTTTTCATGAATAAGCAAGATTAATGAATGTAAACTTGTTTATCTAAATCCGAATAGTCATCACCCTTTTAAGGCAAAAGTAACTTAAATTAACCGTTGGCTCTGCAGTTTTATTCCTAAATCTTATAAATGCTTGGCTACCTTTGATTGTAACACACCTTTGGTGGTTATTTAGCCTTGAAAAAATTGACCTTTTATATTTTTGGTTCATCCATAAGGTTTTGGATTAAAATTGACTCTTTGTTTGACAAGTGAAATGCAAATTCCACAAATCTTCGCATAATGTGCCAAATTACAAGTACAATCAAGCTGATTGCTCTTATTTTACCAAACAGCAGCGTGACTTGTATTGTACTTTAGTATAGTCAAATTTTGGCCTTCTGAGGCTCCCGCAAAGGTTAAAGAGGACATAATGCGGGGCAGAATATATATTGTCGACGTACAGTATGGCTTGGGACTACTGCCCTGGCTTAGAGGCCAGTCTGCCCAATGGAAGTAAAATGATGGAGCCCGTAATTAAACGTTTTCTAAACCGCAGGTTAAGCTAACAATTAACGTGTAACACAGTGTCCTTCTCCTCTGAGCGTAGCCCCTGGCGCTCCCTTCGGTCAGCCTCTCGCGTCAGCTATGACAACGCAACCGGTGTTGTGAGAATGACAGCCACTAGCCAACCTTGTCTGCCATTGAATTATTATACAACTTAGAAGGTACTCGACCTTAACGTTACTGATCACCCTTGCTAATTCTACCGAATCTGGGGTTTGTCCTGTGTAAGAACTGCATTAAGGACATGAAGGGAATGTGTCGGCCATCAGGCATGCCCATCATTAGTCGGAACATTGGTAATAACGTTTCGGGTGTGTTCCCAATTGCCACCTTATTTTAATTTCAGTACTGCCTAGCCATTTCTATATGGGCTCTATCCGGCTACTGGAGAGATGGAGGAGGTGTCACGCCTTTACTTAATTGACGTCTTAAAATAGGCACCATATGCAACCAGTGGAATGGTGCGGAGACCGTTTCATCCGGCGAAAGTACATTGACGGAGCCTCCATATGGTCCGTAACTACAACCGGAAGCTAAACAATTAATGCATTGCAATATAAGCAACTTTTTTCTTACTTTATTACTTATGTCATTGTGAATATTTCGGATAAATATTAATGAACATCCGACCTTACAGTTACTGATGGCAATAGAAATCTACTTCATTTAACTATTTGCGTTTTCAAAATCTTAATAATGACGCCTTTGTAATAAGCCTAACTTTTTCCCTCAAGTTTCTCCCAAAAGTAATGTGAATACACAACCAAAGAAACCTCAGATTTAGTCGACTATTAGCAATTACCCAAGGGTTCTACCATTGGTAATAAATAAAATCCCCTTAACTTTCTTAGAAATGACCAGTTGTCCTGTTTCGGAAAAAATTCACCGTATATGGTACCAACATAAATAATTTGGCAAATAAATATATTTAGGTGTTTTAGGTCCACCACTTCAAAGGATGGTCTTTTCACAATGCTACTCAAGAAAGCAGAAGAGAGTTTGTAGCTCTCCAAGACTTCCCTGAAGGCAAAAGAAGTCGTAGCGCTGGAGCAGAATATGCATTGTCTACGCACGGTAGGGCCCGAAGCCCCTGTCGCCCGACAAAAGTACAACGGTGAAGCCCACAAGTGGAGCATTACCAAACCCATGGTTATACCAGTTTGTTAAAACACGTCTTAAAGTTAAAAGTAAGTTAAATGTTCGCCAATTATTTCACGCAGTCCTAGCTATTGTCTCTTAAGTAAATTGTTTATTATTTTATAAACGTGTTAGCCATTACAACATTGGAAATTAAAGAATTTAAAATTTGCCTGTTGGAGCTTCACTGAGGGTTCTATAAATCCGGTGCAAAAGTGGAAATGTTGAAGACTTAAGCCTTCTGATACTAAGTGTTAAAAATTAAAGTGAAGGCAGCCTTTAAACAATTATTTTTTGGTAGATTTGTTACTGCTTTTATGTGATTTCACAGCAAACCTATGAATACGCAAATTTCCCAGTCTTCGTTCCTCTCCATCGGTATGTTTGAGAGATATATGCCAGTGGGAAAATGTCAATGGCGAAGAAATGTGAGGTAAAAGCTGGAAAAAGGACTATTTTTCAGCATCACTTATCGGAATGTGCAAATAAAAATTGGTTGGCCTATGCAAAAGATGTTTATAACACTTTCTGATATTTTGAACTTCTGTTGTAACTGATGGAGGGACGAGGGGAAAGAGGAAGGGATTGGACAGTTGCCTCTACTTAGACAAGTCACGTGAATGCATCGCTCCGAGGGAGACGCTGGCCCCGTGCTGTGACAGTGGAGTTGTCATTAGTGAGTAAGCAGCAAGGCCTGCAAATTTTATCAGTAAAACACAATGCTCCATCTTCTATTCAGTTTCGAAAAGGAGGAGCTTTCTACTTAGAAGTATTGCTGAGCAGCTGACTGCAGGTGGTTCCGATTAACATCAGTCCTAATTTCACCTAATCAAACAACTCAAAAATGCACAAGCCCAATCCCCTTGACATTTGTTTCCGGTGTCAGATATTTTGTCGAGATGCTGAGCAAAAGATATTAATGATAATTGGCAATAGGATAGGAGATTGTACTTTGTGAAATATTTGTTGAATAACTATTGCATAAAATTGTTAATGAGCTTTTTTAGTTATAGTGAAATCCATCCCAAAGGTTTTTTGTTTAACTAATTTCTTGTCAAATTTTGAGAAGTGCAAGTAGCAGACGTGCTCACACAATAAAAGGCATTTGCTCTGTCAAAAGTCAACCAAGTAACTTCTCGCTGAACAAAACTTTTTAACCAACTTATTTAGATGAATTGAGCTGATTGGATGAAACCGATTTACAAAGCGTCGGAAACCCGAGCTCCACGAAAGATAGTCTTGTACTTCTCAAGTATTTTCTTTTATTGTAAAGCAGTGTAAAATGTAAAACTTGTAATTTATTTGTGCCCTTTTTTTCGATTAAAACGGTTATTTGAACTCATAAAATATTTTATCTGACAAATTGAAGCTTCTCTTTCTAAATCCTGTCAATATTATGACCTTTTTTGAAAATAACAGATTTTTAAATAATTCAAAGTCCCTCAAGTTTGACCAACACTAATTGTTCCACCGAATTCCCCTAACTGCGTCGAATAGAGCTTGGTTGAAGATACTCAGTTCATTAAATAAATTAGCGATGTTATGTATGTCAGAGCTTATGACACCTGAAACGAAGTGTTAGAACTTCTAATGTAAATCACTCTTCATCTTCTCAGCTAGATAAATTAGTAATTACTTTAAATAAAAAAGGTTTGAATTATTGGCAGTCAGCTAGGTAGCTATGGAAGTAAGTGCGTGTACAGGTAAGCAGGAATGAAAGCGGTCAAGATACGTTCAGATCAAACTGAGACTTCGGGGAAAAAATTACGATGTAGGAATCATATTTACATTCCATTTTAGTCCTTTACTACAATCAAAAACTTAACTTAGCTCTTTAAATTAATTAGGATTCTTTGGGATAGGTTAGCTTTTTTGACATGGCCGTAATCTTGGAAACTGTGCATGTTCATGAACGATTGCGTCTGCCAGAAAACAAAAGGAGTTTTGAGTTGTGCAGTGTGATAGCTGCTTATGTATACACTATTTTTTAGGATTACAAGGAGGATTAGTATATAGGTTTAACTACCATGGCCAGGATCGGCATTGTCGAGTGTATGTCAAGCTTGGAAGCATATGAACCATCCAAAAATCATTCCGTGGAATAATTTTTCATCACTACTATTTGTCTGAGGCCTTTCAAAGCGAATTGCAGTCTTGCGTGCTACAACATAGTCTAGCCCATGTAATAAAGGCCTCCCACTTATTGCTGGATTTTTATTGTCACGACTCTGTATCCTCTTATAGAAGTATAGTCCAAGGTCCCAAATTGACATGGACATTCACAAAAACTGCTCAGATGGCTATACAACTACACGCGTGTTTTATTAAACTTTATAACCTTCAGTAATAACGTAGATGGTAAAAGACGCCCATGCTGCATATAATTTGGTTATACATTTAAGGTCTTCTATATTTCTACAGAATTCACCCATTCAAATCATGATTTTGGTAAAGAAAATTTAAAAGCATCGCACATTTTCATGATTTTATTGGTATTGACTGGGGTTCATATAAATATCATTGAGGTCAAACGTGTAGAGACATTCGTAAAAAATGAGTAGAAGCACCAAATCCCAAATAGCGTTTTAAAAAGACAATGTTGAATGCTCATGGGTACAACAATAGCTTTTATTTGAAAATTTCTTTTGGCTCTAATAAAATTATTTGGTGTAACTTTGTGTGTTGGTTAAAGCCTTCTTCGCAAGACTAAGGCATTAGGGTAGTTCTGTTAATTCCCAAAAAAATCCAATCCACAGTTGTGAGTTACGGTGCATTTGGAATCAAAGCGCCATTTCCTAATGCAAACTAACTGCGCATCATAAATTTTAAAATTTTGCTAAATCTCATAATTTCTTATTGGTGACGCATTGAATCAATTCGGATACATCCCGTCATGGTTAAAAAAGACGAAAATCGTACATTTATTAAGATAGTAGATGTTATTTGAGGAGAAAGCAAAGAAATACACGTCTCAATTTATGTTTTTAATACTCTGTTTGTATAACTCCTCGTCCAGATTACTCGAGCACTAAAGGCTCTGCCCATGTACGTCTACACGATGGCACGGCCTCGGGCCACACCAGTAGATGCTGGCCCTTCTCTGCGTTGGTAATACATATTCTATCGCAGTATTACGACTTTTTCAGACTTTAGACAAGACTCCGGGCGTTACATTGGCAACAGTGTCAATCATTTTCAATCCGTAAAGACGGCTACCCTAAATTCTATTACCAAATGCTTTACCTTAGCGTGACTTAAAGCGAGTGTATGCTGCGAATGAGAGAATCTGCGAATACCCCTAACAACAGGGTTGTAAATGATGTTTATATTGGGTAACTAATCCGATTCCGTGCTCTGCAGGAATGCCATTAACAACTGGTGCGACACTAGCTGCAAAACTACCTGGAAAGTTTATAACAGAGCTGTCCATGGTATCTGTAGGCAGATATTAATTAAGTGAAAACGTGAGACCACCTCCACCTCTCCCCTAGCTTAATAGAACCCCGACGGATTTAAATGGGCAGTAATGATGCGAAAACAAGGTTGCAAGGAGGAGTAGATGCAGTTTTACATTCCCACAAAATATTTTTTTGATTTCTCGTTCCTTTAATGACTTCTCTTAAGAGCAGTGTTACAGAGAAAAGCACTATATTATTCCTTCCCCTGATTCAGTTCACACACAGGGCAAAGGCCCAGCTCTAGAGAAATTGTCAAGAAGGATCAATGGTGTTGCCTCCAGGTATCTTCCCAGGTACACGTAAAATTGATAACAGGAGTGATTGGTTTGTGGGTGTTTTTCTTATGGCACTGACTACCTTGTGTTTGCCCTCGCCGTTGACTGACCAGGGGGAGCAACAGAGAAGAGGTTCAAAAGGATAGAGAGGCTACTTTATGCTTTTTTATTTGTGTAATTCACTGGGTCTTGGTTTCTGGTAAAAAATTTAGACTCCACCTTTGTATTTCCGCTGGACGTCATGGACTCCGTGACTTGTCAGTAGTCCCTCTCCTCCAGCCTTTCTCTACGACAGCAATAAATCTCGCCTAGTATTATGACTTCCTTCTACTTCAGAAAAGACTTGGAGAACTACAAAAATTCCAAAGAATCACGTATTGCATTCCTATTCCCTAAATGAAAGTGTTAAAAACAACAGGCTACAGGAAAGACCTCAGAAACCATCATAAGTGGAATATATTTGTATTTTTAAAATTAAAAGATAATTTGAATTAATCATATGAGTATGTTTATACACGCATAAATCATGATGTTCCCTTGAATGCCGGATCTTAGGCATATTACAAATGTTTTATGTAATGAAGTGGCTAACTTTATAGTCATCCATATAAACTACAAACAAGGGTGCAACTTGCATTCAAAATTACTTAACCATTTCCTAAAATTGGTTTAATTCCGAGAGCTAGATATGTATCACCTCCAGTCTTTCCTGAAGGCGAAGGAAGCCAACAATACAGGAGCAGAATGCGTATTGTCGACGTACGGAAGGTCTGAGATTCTGCTGTCAAGGTCCAGGGAACACTCCACCCAAAGGAAGCACAAACGTGGACTTTTTAGAGAACACGAAAATGAGACGAAGAGTTAAGCAGATAATCATACTACTACAGGTATATAAATGCATCACGATATTACTGATTATTAAGTACCTCTGTCTAAAACAAGTAAACAATTTTTATTTTTTGCCAAACGAAGTGATTTTTATAAATATTTTTTTCGAAGGCAAGCATTGTGCTTATTGGGTTTTACCTCCACCGTTTGGATTGTTGCGTGGTTGAACCCTTTAAAGTGGAATTGCTTTTTGGGACCTGTCTCGATGGTACAGTGTGATTGCCTACTCCTCCCCATTTAGAAATGCTCGATGGGAAGAGTAGTTACTTGCTTTTTTGTAGAGTGAGCTTCTTACTTCACTATGTTAGTGATTTGCCCCAAAATTACAGCTGTCAAAGTCATGTAACTGTCACGACCATATATTTAGTCAAAATATTTGCAACCCAAACTGCCTAGAAAAGAATGAACTTCCTAAAATGTTTTATTTTCCCATTACCTCGCACTAATATGGCTAGACCATATGGTACGCTTCAGCGAGCCACATGTCAGACGCTAGACATATGGTTGCCCTCGATGCAATGCTTTTTTGTTGTCGTGTGACTACTTTCATAACCATAAGTTTAGCCTTGGTTAAATCAACCGGCACTACTGCTTGAGCTCATCTTTTAGGGAGCATACCAAAGAGTTGCAGAATCTACTTCTTCAAAGCGCTTATTTCTGATTGGCTAGCTCGATATAAAGTAAAGGAAAGTAATAGAGCATTTTTCTCGTTAAATATTACGAGATTCAATCCACTTATCTTGTATTTTGAAGAAGCTCTTCTTTGGTTCAAAGTGTTACCCTATTTTTGAGCGAAATACATGGAATCCGTTTTGTGTCATGTTAAAGGCAAAGATTTCTTCACAACTTATGGTTTTGCAAAAGCCAATGCACGAAAATACGCCTTTTCACATATTTAGTGTTCTGCCTTTTAAATTCTCACAATGACATGCACAAAAAAATGCACACCCTACCAAGAGTTATGACTTGTTGAGCTATTCTACACTGTTGCACAACCACATTATCATTTACTGAAAAGCGGCCGGCTTGATTCCGCCCTAAAATTTGGCCCTGTTGAGGTAAAATGGTTTAGTTGCATTAGATAAGGCTTACCTAGGGAAGCATCAATTCCCCACAAAGCTTCATATTTATACTTACTTGTAATAGTTTATGCTGATATACCCTTCCACATTTTAAAAATTTTCTTGGCATGTAATGGTAAAGAGATGAGGTATTTCGATCCTTTGATTGTTTGTTAAACTCTTTGTTATGGTCACGCGCAGGTACTGAGGGCCTTGGCTATTGTACTTCCGCCCAGTGACACGGCCTCCGGGCCACTCCACACGCTCCACAGCCCAATAATGCATATTTTTCCTTGGTGTCATGCTCTATTTGGTTTTCAGGGAATTTTCAAAGCTTCACCTTGGTGGCAGTGGAGAGCGAATCCGATACTAAAAGATAGCAAATATGATTTCTATTACTGAAATTGCAACATTAACCTCATAGAAGAAACCATACGCCGCGGCTAAGAAAATCTATTACGACTCCTACTAACGTCTACCTTTAAAACTGCGCCAACCGCGTGTCTCAAAGGAAAGCCATTAGCAAATCAGGCTACACTGGCCATAAAACATCTGGATAGTTCGTTATAGAGCTATCAACCGTACCCGGATGACGATTTCATTACACCTTCTTCACCTCTCTACTAGCTGCTGGGAACCCAGCGGATATGTCCGGGCAGCAATGAAGCGGGAACAAAGCTGTAAGGAGGATTTGAAGAAGAAACTTGCTCCCGCAAAACAATTTCAAACACCGTCCTTTATCAAATGGGTGTTGTTAGGCCAGTGTTATTACGACTAGATTTCCCAAACAAAATAAATTTTAGGTTTAGTGGAATTTCCAAGAGGAACCTTTGACGCAACAGTCCGATATCTACTCAGCTGCATACAAATTCGATGACCGGTGTGGATGGTTTGCAAGTGTTTTCCTTATAGCACTGACTGCGCTAGTGACCATGTTTAGTGTCAGGGAGGATGTTGCATAGACAGTGGCTATGTAATACTCTGGCTGCCTGTTTAACTCAGTATTTTGATAATAAGGGCACTGAAATGTATAGTTATTATGGTTCCGATGGGTGGTATGTCCTCCTGTCCCCACCTATAGCCACACGGCTTACTCCACGAAGCCCCACAACTTTTGTTTTAATGGCTTGTCCACTTGGCACTTGAGATGGACAGTTATCCAGATTTGAAGTTTCGAGAAATAAATTTTAATTTTGTTAGAGGGTTTCTTTATGCTGGAATTATCCGTAGAAGTTGCTAAAGTTATGCTTCTTGAATTAAAGGCTTATCTTGCAACTACGATGGCTAAACATTTTACAACATTGAGGGTGCATTAAATTTTTGGGTCATGATTAATAGACGCACCCACAAAAAGGGGACAATTTAAATGATTTTATCATTTCTAGCCATTAAATGGCAAAAAATACGTCTATTAGATGCAAGTCTGACGAAGAAGCTTATTCAGACACGTCGTGTCCTACAAATCAGTGAAGTGGTTACATCTCCTAAAGGAACGGATTTTGCATACAAAGAGCCAATAAATTTTCCTGAAGCTGACCTTTATTGTCATTTCTGAAGGGCAGGATACTCCAAAATATTGCTGCACCCCTTCATGTGGAAAGGCGAAGGGGCCTTTTTAACAGCCTAATATGATTAACAAAACGATTTAAAGAAGAGGTCAAGCTTGTCAGGTGATTAAGCAGTACCTGTTTGGTTTATGGCATCAACTGCGACATAGTTGCAGTAAGGACGTAAAACACGAGATGCTTAAGATTTATTTCCAATTGTATCCTACTACTTCTACCGCGACTTATGCAAACTAAAATTTGCAGCTTTTAGCAAAAAATTTTTAAAAATAAAGTTTTGTAATTGTACTTCCTCTGGTCGGTACTACTTCGAACTCTTGCCAGTAGCCCTCCAGGCCTCCTGTACGTCGGCAGTACATATTTCGCCATATTATTATGACTTCTCTCGTATTCAAACAAGGCTCATTTTGCCACATTGATGGCAGCAGAAAGCAAACTGGATCCCATGGGACAGCTTCTCTTATTTCTAATACTGAGTGGTATACCTATGATGACTTGTAGCAGAAGCGTTGAAAACGACAACTAGCCACGGCAACTACTAAAGTTTTTGTTCAGCAGGGCCACTGTCAACAGCTAAAGCAACACTGGCCTTGAAGCGTTCGAAAATTTAGTTACGAAGCCCCTTACGGTACCAACAAGAAGATGTCAATAGGATGAATAAGCAATATTTCCTTCACTTCTAGCTGAAGAAAACCCAAGTAGATAGGGCGGAGACAGTGGTAGATAATAATCAATGTGACAGGGAGAAACTAGATACGAATTTTTATCTGCAAGGTACTATTTTAAGCATCCCAACTTGTAAAAGGGCTCTGGTCTTAGGCCAGTGTTCTTACGACTGGTGATAAAAACAAAAGATGATCAGCAGGTTCCTCTTTCTCAGTTCAGTTCATAAACGGAAAGGAAGTCTATATTTAGTGGAACTGTTTAGAGGATCAATGCCGGTGAAGATATTTTGCTATTTGAATGCAAATTCAATGACTAGAGCAGTCAGTTTGTTTTGTTCTTCTGCATTGCAATGGAAGACGAAGGAGATTGACCAAGGGAAGTCCCGTGGACAATGCTTATAGAAAGTGAGTCATTTCTAATACTTTTATTTTTTGTTTATGTCGGCCTTTTAGCAAAGTGGGCACTATCTAATTAACCTGGCCTTCGGGCTATGGGAGTAGCATCTCAGGTCTCTGCACATTGTCAATGCATTTTCTGCCCTAGTGTTATGAATTTTTTTCAGCTACAGAGAAGAAGCATCTGTCGTGTAGTCTAAAAATCTATTATTGTGTGAAGATGAACCAAAAATTACTAGCTTCATGTACCTCCAGTACTTCAATGCAGCACACAATTTTACACTGCACTGTTAACACCCACGGTAATCGCCCAGTCATAAATCTGTCAAACCTACTTTTAAAGAGTGAGTCGCACAAATTCAATTTACACTTCGAACGACAAATTCTTGCTAAAAAATACAAGCGTTTCTTAATTTTGGTTTAAAACGCATCATGCCGCTAGAAACCATTTGTACTTTTTAGGTGTTTTAGTTGTGATGTAGTTATTCCGATTAGAGAAACCGTGTGTTTGTAAATTTGTCATTTTTTGCAAGAAGATTCACTTATCAAAAAGTTATAAGAAAATTTCCTTCCTTCATGGTTTTTTAATTTAAACCATTAAAAGCAACCCATAATGAAATTACGCCGACTTTTTATTTGCAGGCAAAATGAATGAGACTCTAACGCTATTTCACGAATTCGCTATAAGTTCGTTATAACTTCCGATAAAATCTGTTTAACCTGGCAAAAAAGGGTTTGGCAGACCATAGCACTTTTTGGTTTGAAAATGCTCTGCAATGATACATTCTCTAGTTCAAAAAAGGCTTAGTTCGCATCCGGAAGCAATTAAATATTAGGTCACATTTTATCCACATAATTGCAAAAGCCCCCATCCTTCACATGGAATAGGTAGGTATCATATAAAATGATAGATATCTCACCCTGATCAACGAAACTTTTACATCTTCTTGACACAAGTCACAGGCATCTATCGAATAGCCATTAACTCTGATGAAAACTGGCCTTGTAAATTCATCTGTCTATTTTAATACATTCAATAATATCATCCCACCACTTTACTGTAAGGTTTGGAAATGGTGCGCCTTAGTTTGGCAGCAAAAATTCTTGACCAGTTTCTTCTTGCTTGTAACTTCTAGCACTTCCAGTTCATTAACTAGAATTTAACCACCATTACTGAAAGGAAATTTACAATGCTAATCAAAGTTCCCTCAGTTTGATTTGTACTTTGAAGCACGGTTTTGTGCTCTACTTATAGCCAATTATCTTAGGAATGCTAAATTAAATGTGTTTAAAAAAACCAAGAGGATTTTGAATTAGGCCTTAGGTGATATTTTATTCTGTATTTGCTTTCTTTTCACGTGAGCTTTTCTAAATTATAGAGTGATGTGCAGCTGTACATTATTTAAGCTATCATTTAAAATCCCTGCTTTATCTTAAAGGATTTTCTAATCTCGACAACATCTAGTGTCTTTTTAGCATAACAGAAATTATAACATTATTCACTCTTAAAAGGTTCACGAAATTATTTCTCACTCATTTATTTTACTAAACAAAAGGGGGAAAGATCCCATAATATTAGGAGAGAAACTGTATTATTGACGCACAGAAGGGGTAAGGGTCTACTTGCATGGTCATGGGGTATTCCACTCAGAGAGAGAACAATCAGGAAGCGTTAGGTCTCCGCGTCATAAAAACTTGAGAGATAAGCAAACTATCAAAATAATATATAGCCCCTTTTCTTTGAAGGGATATCACCGGCACTGCCCATAGTCAAACGTAGTCGGTTCAGTAAGAATAACACTCATCTAATTTGCATGCAAGGTGGAAGACAGATAAGTGCAACGTCACTGGATCTAAAGTTACTTCCTGGTCTGAAACTCCATTAGGGAAGGGAATGGGGTGATCATCTCGTATGTCCATCAATGGTTGTATGAACTTTAGACTATTAGCAGAACCATTTAACAAAGGACGGCTTTAAAATGGTTTTATAAGGATAATCAAAGTGTTAAGTATAATTTTTTATCTAATGACGACATTGTGATAATGCGCTTGTGACCGAGGTAGAATATCCGGTTGAAAATTAAGCCACTCAACAAATAGACTCCTTGTTTACTGTAAACTGCATTTTTCAGCGTTGGTGTTGGGCAAAGTAATAAAGTGTGAGACCGTATAAATGGAAACCTGATAGTATCTGTGATAATGTCTCAAAAAGCTTTGAAGACTACAGCTGCAACTATCGTGGTAGACTTTGGTTTTCAATTTTATAAAGACAAAACATGTTTCCTTATGCCACAATGGAATGATCCTAGTTTAAAGTTCACTTGAACTGACTACCTTTTAACTTCCTGGTGGGATAAAAATAATAAAAATAATTAAAACTGAGCGTCACCAATGTTGTTAAACAAAGTGACCTAGAGTATGAGTAATGCGTAGGACTGTTGTCCAGTTTATGCCCATAAGTACCTCATGCCAACCATCCGCACTGTAAACCATTACAGTTGATTTGAAATGTTTTGTGGTTCGTGATGTAGGCAGAGATTCTATACCCTTTTCTACTTACGAAACAGCACTAATTATGTCAGAAATTAAATGCACAAATCAAATTAGACTATACTCTAAAGTCACAAATGGCAGTCACAAGATTTAATCCATAATTTGTTAAAAACTTAGTATTTGGAAGGTCTCATTATAATAAAATTCATCGGCTGCACTATTTACTTTGACGGAAAGATCAACTGATAAAAGTTTGGACTAAGAGCTTCTTGTGGCGCAGTGAGTCTTTCCTGTAGACGAAGGAAGATATAATACCATAGCAGAAAATATATCGCCGAAGTGCCATAGATTTTGTTACTACCCTAATGTCTTGGAAGCCACACCATCCAGTGGAAGTACATTTACGAAACCTGAAGTACTCGAGAAACCAAAGATAAAGTCGTTCGAAGTATTGCTTAGACCCTTCCTTGTTTTAAGCGTCATCCTCTTAATCGAGCGCTCCCCACCGTCAATCTCCCTCATCAGTTACCACAATTGAGTCGGCGCTGTTGGAAAACCACCCACCAACAAACCACGCTAGTGATCGAATTTACGTGCTGCTGAGAAGATGCCTGACCGCGAAGTCACTTATTCCTTGTGACAATTTTACTAAAATCTGAAGTTTTGCCTTCTTTTGGAACTATATTAGGAGAAGGAGAATGTGCATTTTAACTCAAATGGCCACAGGTGGTCGTAAAAAGAGCTATTTAATAAAGAATGGTTAAGCTGCTTCCTGGAGAGAGGTTTCCAAGGCTATTCAGCCTTACCACTGTGGTTTCAATTTAGTGCCGCCCCGCCACATCGGCCCGAGTTCTACCCAGCTAACAGAGAAGTAAAAAAGGTGTTGCATTTTCATTTAATTGACTTTTTTGTACATTTTTTCAGATAGCTCTGTACCAAACTTTTGGAATGGTCTACGGCTAGTGATGCTTCAGGTACTAGAAGCTTTCTTATAAAACAAGGTACTGAGGCGGTTGCTAAACCCTGATTTCATCTTCAAACCTTCCGTTGGGAATTTCCACATTAAGGTTTAGCATTCAGCAGTTAAAATCAGAGCGGAAGTCATTTAGGATCAGATTTGCTTTCCCATGCCTCCAACATAGTTCCACTTACCATTCCTGAACTTGAAAAGGACACATAATTCTAGGGCAGAATATGTACTGCAGAAATACAGAAGGGCTAGGATGATCCCGGCGTGGAGTGGTGGAACCTTTATTGCCTGCGATTCGAAAATGGACTGCAAAATCTGAATACACCGGAGTGAAGACAAGAAGACAAAAAATGGCAGAATGTGAAAAATTATCACTTAATCTCGAAGTTTATTTGATCAAGTTTTATTGAAAGATGAAAGAAAGTATCTGGAGATTTGACTACAATAATCATAAACACAAATTGTGGGTATCAAATCCCAATCTGACTTGAAAAAATACGAAATTATTTTGCAAAGGCAGACGGTTAAGGTGTTGAGGTGGGATGTAATTATGAACCCGTCACTTTGCACTAGTCTAGTAAAAACAACATCTTTTGTGAAAGAAGTGTCGACCAACACAGTTAACAAGCTAAAATAATTGCAGGTTATTTGCAAATTTCGCGAGTTAGCAGTTTGGCATCTTTTTTTTGGATTTGTAAATTTATCGGATAGTTGTAATCTGTCTCACATTAAGTCTTCTAACAGTACTCCTGGGTTATATCAACAAAGAAATCTCCTAGTAATTCGTGAGAAAGGCAGGAGAAAAATAACTAGAACTCTGTTACATAAGGCTTTTAATTAGTTTATTTTTGTTCTCCTGTATATTGAAAGAATTGTCACTTTAAATTAATAATGACTGCAAAGGCTAGAGATTGCATTAAAGAGAATGAGCATTTTACGCACTCTTCAGGTGACAGAAGGTTAACAAATAGTGAAAATTGTCTTCGCTAATAAATATGCTTAATCTAAGATCGGCAGTGGCTAGAAAGTCACATCTATAGGAATAAAAATAGGATTTGTCTACCCTCAGATTAATGACAATCTCGAGTTCAGTAGTATTTGGTGAGTCGGAGCCGTAAGAGTTGAGGTAGACTGCTAAACGCTAATTATCCAAAATTTGGTTCAGTATCACAAGAAAAAAGGCACTTTTGTTTCATACTACGACTATATGCGAAAGTGGTATTTTGTAAACTCCGGAATTATACAAAACATAACTATGTTTCAGCATACTACTCAGAATGGTTCTAAGTGAAATGAGTAGCACACTTTAAAGTCCTTAACACCTTGCCACTTAAAAAGTTATTATTTGAATAACCTTTGAATTGAATTTCTGTAACTGTGAGATTCTTAAACAGTCAATTGCATTCATTATGTTTTTGTGCCACTCGAAGAAAGCCTTTCCCCTTAGGCACTGGACCAATATGAGTAAGTACTCATCAATGCGGGTTTGGTCAATAAAACTAGGGGCTTTATTAATAATTAACACTGTGTACAATAATAAGGCAAATAGGTTTATGAGAGTCTATCATAATAATTGGGTAGATTTGTGTCTCGAAAGTGGCATGCAGGAGATGCATTAGGGAACTGCACATTTAGTCGCACGCTTAAAGGTTCTTGTACAAAAAGACGAGATTTAATAATACGTTTCACTTGTCTGGATGGCGAGTGAGAGGCCTGGACTGTAGCAGGAAAAACTAGGCATAGGATTATATTTGCTCCTTATCTCTCGCCTGACTGAACGAAAATTACGTGCTTCCAAGCAACTTATGTCCAAAAATATGCTGAAAAAGTAGAATTACGTAAAAACTTACAGCTCAGCGATAATTCAAAAGGACATGAAGATTGAAAGATAAATCCCTTGTTTGTTTATTTTTATTTGCTGTTGTCTGCATTTTCAACTGAAAATATTATCCCACTTGAAAATCGTCTAAAATGCCCTGGTATGACTGCTGGTGCTGTGCTCCCTTATTGTCTATAATTTTTTTCAAATCCCGTTCATGTTATCATTTTGAATACATCTGCAACATTGTAGAATAATAAGTATCCACATTACTTTTTACAAGCTCAGAAAATTTGGTATCTCACATTTACCAATGTGATGCATGTGTAGATTGGCCTCCATATGGGTACTTCATCACTTCATATCTTTAAAGAAAGATTGGTGCGTAGCTTAATGAATAATTTATTTGACAGAGATGCGTTGCAGTAACAAATACTACAGAGGAGTTAAGGACCTTTTTGCTCTAGTAAAGGTTAGTCTATCCGCGACCTCTGTAAACCAAAAGATGAATTATAAAAAAAATTTGTAGCTTGGAAGTGCATTTTTGACCATGCGAATCCACTTTTGATTTACCAGGTAGGTGCCGGCATGTATTGTAGCGCCCCAAGACTTTCCTATCACTGTGACAGAAACTGTATTGCAAAGGTACGAAAGGACTAACAGACTGTTGCATGACCTGGAGGCCTATCCGCCCATCGGAAATACTAGGGCGGAGCTTAAGGAGTCCGAGAAACCGAAACTAAGGGTTGAACAAATTATCTAGTTCTCATAACACACTCCGAAACCATTCACAAAATATTAGTACAGTCTCCTTCCTTAAAAGAGGTTTTAAATTTTAAAATACAGAAATTGCTTCCTGTGTAAGTTCAGGGGAAGTAGAGTTGAATGGTTTTTCATTGAAGTGTACTTTGGGCTTTCCTGAATTTCTAAGTTTCAAATTTTACTTGAATAGCACTCGACAGGCATAAATTTACAAGATTATAAAAAGCAACCCTTTCCTAAAAAATAGGTGTCTGAAAATAGACTTTAAATTTTGGGAACAAATCTATAAACAACTTCCTCTTATTTACGAGATGGGATATCTCTAACAATCTCGATGGTCATGTAAACTGTTTTTAGAAGGAAGATTTGTAAATACTTCTGAAGATACACCGATACTTTCCTTTCTGGACGAAATTGGTGGGGTTATTTTTTCCAAAAGGAGTGTCTGACCTGCTTGAGTGAATAAAGGCAAGGTAACTAAAATTACCTAAATGAAACACTTTTTCAAATTAAGTTTAGAAGTGGTGTCAATACGATTAGGCCAATCCATTTTTCCTTTCCCAATTTGTGTAAGTGAAGAAAATTGACAGTTAATGCACCTTCTCTTCATAACCGTAGTACCTCAAGTCTTTCCTGAAAATTGAGGTGGAATATCGTTTTTCGACGTGCAGATGGGCTAGAGGCATACTGAAGCGGATCAAAGGCTGTGTCGCACAGCAGAAGAACAAATGGCAAAGCCCAAGTGCCCACGTAACCAAGGCAAAGAGCTAAACAAAAAACCCAAATGTACACCCTTCCCTCCCTACTTTGAGCATTTTCACCCCTCTGAGTAGCCTCTCTCAGTATCATCAGTGCTGTAAGGAAAGCATCCACGAGCCAACTACAAGAGTCACCAAATTGGTATTCAACTTAGAAGGCGCTTGATGGCAGCATCACTGATCCCTTTATTAATTTCACTAAATCAAGAGTTTCGTCTTGTTTAAGAAGTGTACTGCGGGAAATGGGAATGTTCTAGCTATCTCATACATCCATTGCTAGTTGCAAGGATATTGAACTAACAGCAAAGCCATTGAATAAAGATGGGTGTTTATAACAATTTCAGGCTTTGCGTTTGTTTCTTCTTGCCATGTTCTTACTTTCGCGCATATTTGGTATACCTACCTGGGTTTTGTGCAGCCAATAGGGGATAGAGGAGGTATCCTGTGCTCACTTATTTGACATCTTAAGATAGCTAATGGCTAGCATTGATTCACCTGTTGAAACATGAAACTATGGTAGTTGCCAAAGCTTCGCCAAAGATTCTACCATTCGCAGCACACATCCCTCTTAGTCGCATTATGATTAAGCATTTAATAACAAAGATCGGAGTGAATGACCTCCAGGATCAAATTTGATTACCGCTGCCACAATTGCAGTACCTTAAGTCCTTTCTGAAAGCAAAGCAAGTCATAATACTAGAGCAGAATAGGTATTATTTAACCTAGAAGGGCTAAAGCTACTGGCATGACCCAGAAGCAGTGCTGTACAGTGGATGTACAAAGGCAGAGCCCCTGGTGCTTGAAAATCCAAAACGAAGATTCAAACGAGCAATTAAATTACGGCAATTCCATCCGAACACCTAAAAATAACGATAATTCTACATTTATCAGCAAAATTTAATATATTTTACCGAATTTATGTTCGAAAAAGTAATTTTTTAATTTTAAGCTTGGCAATGAAAAGATCTATCATTTTGCTTTTTCAATGAATTTACCGCCTTATATGCACACTCCAATGTGTAGTTAATGCAAAATACTAGTTTTAAAAGCTTGGAAATGAACACTTTTGAAGTAAAGGATTTTTTGCACTAAAACATGCTTGGATGTTGAGAATCTGTTAGCATTCGGAAGCACATCTTGCGCAGAATTTTCTGTTTATGAATTTAATTGGATAAGTCATTTGAGAACCTGCTTCTATTCAAAATTCGAAGAAAGCCATTTTCCCACAAGTTATATTTGTAACCACTGTACACTTATCCCAACCTCGAAATTGCCTCTCTTTTAGCTTTTTTGATGAAATGTTAACCTTAAACAATAAGGGCTTTTACTCTCCCACTGCTGTCGTATTTCTGTCACACAGGGGACAAAGGTTACATAAATATGATGTGGCAAGCAGTATCATTACCTCTTTGAGGGTAGAATGCTCACAAAAATTAAGCTTTTTAAAATTCGACCAATCGGTACCTCTTAATTTAACTCAAATGCAAGGCATTAAATCTCCAAAAGATGCCCTTAAGCGTTGGCACTTTCATTATCTTGGTTAAGATCTAGATTAAAAACAAATTCTTTTGATTTTCCCCGTCTCCACTTTGTTAGACCAGAAGTCAATAATTAGGATCTGCCAAGACTCTTCTCCTTATGACACTAGAAATTGTCTTTATGTATCCTAATAAATGTGGATTGCTACAGCAGAATCGGGATGTTATCAATAATAAAATAACAACAAAAAATGTCGAATTTTTTTAGTATTCCTATATTAAGGCCCTCATATCACTGTAAAAGCCTCACATTGACATGTCAACCAAAAAGTAATATTTTTGATTGATTGAACAACTCTAAAGTAAGTGATCAAAGAAATTATTCTGAAATTAAAGCTTCAACCTCTTTGAAACGCCATATCTAGATCATCGTTGGGGGGTCATCATCAAATGTTTCAGCAGTTGTGTGGAGTTTTTAATGTTATATAAAGAGATCGACTCCGATAAGCGGTGGTTTTATTACCTTTACTAGAAAAAATTTTATGTATTTATTCGGTGTGAGTTTGATCATTGTAGCCCCTTTGAATGCGTATGTCGCATAGAAATGATTGAGCGATACTTCTTCCATAAAATTACCGTGACTATAACTACTCTTGTAGTATTTTAGTATTAGTTTAACTTTAAAGTTTTGCCTTGCGGGCACTTAAAAGTCGGTCATTGTACCTGCGCTAGGTGGTCTGGCCTCTGGGCTACGACAGTAGGCACTCAGCTATCTTGTACGTCGGAAATACATTTTTATCATAGTATGACGACGCTACATTGGCAATGGCGGAGTGAGAACTTAATCCTAAAGAACAATCATACTAATCGCTATTACTGAATGCCAAAATTTAAAGTGACTGATGAAGGGTACGTGGTGTAGGTGGATGAATCTGTAATGACCCCTAACAATAGCGCTGAAAATGATTAATTCCTTTGGCATTTATTCCAGTCCCGTATTCTGTTGAAAAGCTATTAATAATTGAAGCTGCACTAGTCTCTGCTGTTAACCACCCTAGAAGCGTTCTCTACAGAACTGTCTATGGTACCGGCATGGGGGGCCAAAGAAGTAGGAGCTTTCAACCCCTTTCTAGCTGGACAGAATTTAGATAGATATTACTGGTCATAGCTAAGGCGAGGGCAAAGCAGCAAGGAAGCATGATCACGAAACTTAATTCCCAAGACCCATCCTTTTTAAGTGACTCACCATCTAGGCCAGTGATGTAGCAATCGGCAAAGGACATACGAGATAGCAATCACATTCCCTGTTCTCTTAATCCAATTTTACAACAGGACAGAGCTTTAGATCAGGTAAAATGGCGAAGTGGGATCAGAGATGTTACATTCATATGCCTTCTCGTTTGTATGCAAATTTGATGGCTGGCGGTTGCCTCGTGCGTGTTTTCCTTAGAACACTGTCTAAGTTGTGGTGGCCGAGGGTCACTATTGGGAGCGTCTGGGGTCGATGAGCAAAAGGCTATATAGTACGGTGCTGATTTAGTTAACACTTCATTTCGATTATGAGGACACCAAAGTCTGGGAATAGCTCCAGTAGCTCCCCACCCCTGCTGTACGTCGTCTTTAGAGAAGTCTCCGAGGGCAGCACTTAGCCCCTTAGAAGTCTATTATGCAAGGAATGGTAAGCTGGTAATTGCTGGTGGCTTAATAGTTCAAAATCTGAATTTTGTTTGAAAAAACGGTTTGAGTAATGTTACTTTATTCAAATTCATCAAAAATGAACACAGGTACGGGGAATTTCCTTAAGTTGTTTATTTTAAGACGCTTCAATGAGTTCTTACTCCTTTACTCATTCAGTGATAAATTATTCCTTGCAATAAATTCATTTTTTTGTACTAACAGAAAGCCCTTTTTGCTCTGCTTATAAAACTATCGCGTTTCTGACAGTACTACTTCTGTCTACTTACTCAGCGAATCCAAAAGCATTTTCATTAAAGGTTAGTTTCATGCGCTTGGAGGTTATCAAAATTTAGTTTACGAATTTCGGCCAGTTTAATGATTCACAAAAATTTAAAGTAGTTATTTGAAATTTCTCCCAAGTTTTCTGTCTTTGAAATGCGTTAGTACATAAAAGAGGTATGAAATTTTGTCTAGTTTATTATAGGAAATAAGATTGCTTTATTTTAGGAAGCGACCTTGGTAATCATATAAGGTTCATTCTAAATGGGTTGATTTAGGCATTTTTTGCATCCAATCACCTTTCTGGCATTCTAAAGCTACCTTGAAAGCCCTTCTGGTTCACTTCTCATTATAAATATTTATGAAGTAGGTTGAAATATATATGTATGTATATGTGAATATTTATGATGAGAAGCAAACCAGATGGTCCTTCAAAGTAAACTCATAAAACTGTGGCTTTAGAATGTCGTGAAGGTGGGAAGAGACGACAATATATTCACGAATATCAAAATGTCCTCCACAGGAATAACTTTCTAATGTACATCATAAGTACTTACCGACTTAACAGCCCTAAATTTTTTCCTTAACACGATTACAAAGCAATTGTACCTCTTTGAAAAACTCTTCTAAACAGTGATAGAACGATGCATGCTAAAAAATACTGCACTCTAAGACTTTGCTTGTTCAACTCTTCGTGCCGGTCTCGTGGGCATTGAAGGCGCCGTCATCGTGCTTCCGCTGAGTGACCCGGCCTCCGAAAGTTGTCTGTAGCCCTCCAACAAAGCTGTATGTCGGATGTATGCGTATTCTTCCCTAGTAGAATGACTTCTTTCGTCTTCAGGAAAGACTTGGGGCTCAACAGCATAGTACAGGGTAGACTGATTTAAAAAAATCCCAAACGCATCAAGAAATTCAATTTTACAAACACGTCAGACGCATTTTCTAACAACTTTGGCATAAAAAAATGTTTAGCATATTCTAAATTTTAGCTTAGTCCTTCAACGAAGTCAATGAGGCGGTAGCGGTGCATTCATTGGTTTGTATGTTTGAGCGTTTACGATTGTAAAAGAGAACAAAAAAATTTGACTTTTTATGTTAAAATCATATATTTCTGATAAAATCTGAGAGACCACACCACTTATGACAATGCAAATAGGGCGATTTTCGACTGATGCATATTTTTCGGGAGCATTGTTTAATGAGTACACAAAATTAACCACTCTCCCTATAACAAATTTTCACGTGAGTCGCTAGTTTGTGGTGCCTAGCATGCTTCCTACCTAAAACTTTTTTGTAAATTTTTGCTAAAAATAAAATAAATGTAATGCTTTGGGTCCTTTCTGAATTCTAAAAACTGACATAGAAAATGTCTTTTTAATATATGGAAGAAATAGAAGGCTACTAGCATGGCCTGGAGACCATGTCGACCAGTAAAGGCACAGCGAAGGAGACTTAAGTGTCCGCAATGCCACAGCAAAGTGTCATACAAACAACAAAAGTGTTACATAGCCCCCTGCTCCATTTGAGCATCGTCCCTGGCGACATAAATCACTTACCAACTAACCGCGCTACTTGTCAAATTTGCTTCCAGCTAGGAGCACATTATACTGCAACATTGCAATTCTCCCTTGACTATTCTGCTGAATCTCAAGTTTCGCCTTGTTTGAGAATAGTATTGAGGGAGGGAGAAATGCAATAAATATTTCATGGGGCCATCACTAGTAACAAGAACACCAGCCTAAAATTGGAGTCGTCTAATATATGATGGAGTTTGAATTGGTTCCTCTGAGGTCAAGTTTTATCTTCTATCTTCGTTGCTAATTTTTACCCACTATAGCAGTGCTCAACCATATATTTACCTGAGTTCTCTTTAGCTGGTAGAGAGTCGGCGGTGTGCCATGTTTATTTGATTTACATCCTCATGTATATGGGTAGACAACCCGGTAACCAACTATTCCGCATGCATCATGGTTAGTGCTATTTTGGGAGCAAGTAGCTTTCCTGTAGAATATGGATAGCTGCCGGGAAAGACACCATTTTATGACACTTCTCTTAGGGGTCATCGCAGAGCCCACCACCAGCGAAAATAAAATATTTTTCTTTATTCTTATTGAAGCTTATCATTTGTCACGGTAATAGGGGGATTGACCTCTAAGATCAGGTTTACTTTCAGCTGCCATCAGTGTAGTTCCCAGAGTCCTTCCTTTAGTAGGAAGTAATCGTCATTCTGTGAAAGAAAATGGTCAAGAGGCTTCTGACAGCCTAAAGACCATGACAACCACCTCAAGTATAATTTCAGACCTTTGGGTGTTAAGCAAACATTTAATGCACTACGCAATTACGAACAAATTTTTATTTAATCGCAATCACTGACACTCTTGGTCTTATTTCACTTTAAGCTTTCATTTGCTCGAATTTTAGGCAGCCTTGCACTAAAATATCATATTTTTAGCGCTTTAAGGCTCTACAATTTTAAAGTTTCTATGTGATTGCCCAAGCCTTTTTGAGCTTGCCTCTTCCAGTAAGGTAGGCTTGTATTTACGAAGCAGAGTCAGTTCACAAAGCCTCGGTCCTCAGTATTTGGCAACGATGCTTACAAGTTATTGCTAGAGTTAACACACCTCAACCGAAACAGCAAATTCTATCTTACTAGGATGGAACAAAACGCCCTAGTAAGGACCACTTTTTGGCTGACAGATTATGCTTGACTACTTATTTAAGCCCTTGTAAGTGGAGACTCTGTATGCCCCACTACTGCTTGTTATATTGAGAAAAACAATTACTTTTAAATATTTGAGATTTTTTACAGTTATCCTTCATCTGCTACCACCCAAAAATTTTGTCGCACATTTAAGAATTTCTCAGTATTAAAACCGTGCTGTCGATGTAATGAATAATGAATTTTTGAATCTCAAAGCCACTTCAAATTAATGGATGATCTGGGAGAAAGTAAAACAAAAATATGACACTAGCACCTCAGCCCTTCTGTACATCGACAGTATGTCTTCTTTAGATTTTGGAAAAGACTTAACTTTCTACATTGGTGGCATCGGGATGCAAACCCAACTTTAAAAGACCGGTACTTTGATTTCTGCCGCTGAATATCAAATCGTGACTTGACGGAATAGGGGAAATCCTAAGAATGGGAGACACTGTGATGACACCTAACAGGAGTATTAAAAATTGAACCAACCTTCGGCAACTACCTTAGTCCCATGTTATACAAAAGTGCTTTTTACAACAGAAGCGATAACGGTCGTAAACCATCTGCGAAAGTTCGCTTCAGAACCATCTACAGTACCTCCCTGAAGATGTCAATTAAGTGAACACATGATACTTCCATTACCCCTCTACTTGATAGATAGAACGCAGACAGCCATGTGGTTGGGCAGCACAGAACAGAGGAAAAAGTGACAAGGAGAAACAAGTGCGAAACCTTACGCCCAGGAAAGTATTTTAAGCTTGTGATTCAATGAGTGTCTCTGTTTTGGGCGAGTGGTCTTAAAACTGGCAATGATCATACTAGATCCCAGGACATTCCGTAATGGGGCAAAGTTCCAGATTCATTGGAATTGTCAAGTAAGGTAATAACCGTTGGGATCAAATGTTTTCCCAACAGTCTGCAAATTCAATAATTGGTGCTGTTGTTTTTAAGTATTTTCCGCGCAGCACCATCTACTCTGTGATGGCTGACAAGGGGAGTCCATAAAGGGAGGTACCGAGGTCCGCGCTCAAAAGGTGAGGAGGACTATGTAATGCCTTGATTTATTTGTTAACCCCTCATTTTGATTACGAGGGTACTTAGGGCCCCGTCATTGTACTTGTGCTCGGTGGCATGGATAATGGGCTACTCTAGTGGCCTCTCAATATCCTGTCTTTCGGCAATAGTTCTGTTCTACTATTATAACTTCATTCTACTTCAAGAGAGACTCAAAGGGCAGCCCATAGGCTAAATCATAGGCCCATAAATGTTTAAATACTCTTTTATCTTTGGTTTAATGATTCTGATGACTGTTGAAGAATGCTGAACTAGATTTCTTCAGTCCATGGCTTGGCGAATTCACTTAGTAATCTGCCTTCTTGAGGGTCTCATTCTCAATGTTAAAAGATTTTGAGAAAAAATAGTTCATTATTTATACAACTTATGATATGGTCGCGAATTTTAGTAATTTTTAACCAAATTTAGTATGCAACTACCGCTGATTGTTTCAGGCAACCTAAAAAGCAAAACTAATTTACCAGCTTTGACCTTTTCATAAAAATTTATCTCCATTGAACACTCTCAAAAAGACAAAACATGCTTTAAAATTGATTAATCTATGTAAAGCCTTTTTTGAAAATCAAACGATGGCTATGAAGCAAGCTTTTTATACCCCACTCATCATTTCATAATGGTTTTTAGCAGCCACTATAAAATGTATCAGATGTGAATTTACGATAATACCAGCTACATACTCCACACACTAGCAGATCAACTTTTGGTTTGCTTAAAGAATAAAGCTTTAAAGCAAGTTGTCATAAAAGTCCCTCTCTGCAAACACACACAAGAATGAATCAAAGCCAGTTAAAAGATATGTGCTTTAACATTATTGATCATTGGGGACACAATCGTTGAAGCCACCGTGACACCAATTAGCAGTATCGAAATCTCAATCTTTGCTTGACTCTCCTGCAGAAGAATATACACAGAATCACATGAAACAAAAACACCTGTAGAGTGCTAAATACTTAGGTTATCTTGCTTTATGTGTATCGAGAGGTGTGAGAAAACCTGACACATTATAACAAGTCGCAACGAACAAGTTGGTCATTATTTTCTACAAAACCGTGTGGGCAGACAAAGCATAAAGCCAGTGCTTCGCAGGTAATATTATTCCTCTCTCTGAATTTTCGCAAATCATCTCGGTTTATTCTTTAGCAATAAAATCTCAAATTCAACGATGAAGAGTTATCACCGGAAATAAATAAACTATGTTCTAAAAATCCGATAAAATTACTATCAGCTCTACTTCCAAACTGATGCCCAATTGCCAAACACGAAGGCCTGCTTAAACAGTAACATCTTGGCTACACCATTGGCCAATTCGAGGAGGCATTCCATTGGTCTCGTCTCCTCCTCCCAATTAGTGGGAAATTACGTATTAGCGGACCAATCAATTTTCCCATCCCAGATATTGAAGGCACCCCAATTTGATTTTTTATCACGTTTCTAACCGAAAGTCGATTCTAATGCTTCTAAACTATGTTGATTTGCAATAATGCTTCCGGTAGGTCCCCTCTTTGACATGCTTTTGGGTTTTGGGTGAGATTATTTCGTGTAAAAGGTTATCATACAATATTAACAGGTCACTGCGTCTGGGAATGTTCTTGAAATTTGCTCCACTCTAAGCGAGATCTCGTCTACCTTTCGCTTCCTTCATGTTTTATTGAGTCTTGAAGCCTGGTGTGCCTTCGTTTTAAAAAAAACCACCCCTAAAATCACAACAATTAGGCAAATCTTTAGCAATTTTGGTTATTTAGAAGTAAAGATGACATGATTTCAAAAATACCGATTGGCAATAGCTTGTTTTTAACCTTATCTCACTATATTAACTGTCAAAATGTTTTCATAGGAAAATTTTTACGTAAACAGCCATAAATAAGTGGTATCGTTTTTAAGCGGGATACTTTTGAGATAATTAACATTTATTATTTTTGTGTACTTGCATGTTCAAATGCTATTTCGTGGCCATAGCGGGACCTACTGCAACTACTCTTTGCTTGATTACTTTGGACCTCCGGATAGCCCTAAGAGGATGGCTAATGTAGGGTAAAAAACGCTATCATTTGAGACGTTCAAGCACTCGTAGAACTTTAAAGCTTTACTCAAAAACTTCTTTGGACTGCATTTAAAGCTGAAATTATCCTTTTTGCTTCGTTAAATACGAAACTATTTGATAAGTTTTTATTGTATAGCTTCCCAATCTGCGTCTCAGAATGTGAATTAAGTAAATAAATGTCGCTATAAAGTTCCACTATTATTTCCCGATTTGAACGACCTTTAGATACGAACTTTTCTGTGGATTATCTTTCACAGTAAATTTGGCATTCGGGTTTGAGCAACGGTTTTGAGAAGATACCTATCATATTGCTTAAAAAAGGTGTCCTGCAAGACATTTAGGTTATATTAATTGAAAACCCATTTTGGTGATATTTGCTGACTTTACAAACCTTTATTTGTCCTTCAGTGTAAGGACAAACAAAAATGTGGGGAGTAAGTGACCTTCCTAACAATTTTATGAGTACTGCCTTTGGAGGGAATGCGACACCATTGCAACCTTTTATTTGTTCAAATCCCGGTTTCGATAACAAGGCCCTTAAGACTCTGCCGGTTGTAAATGCGCTAGTGGCATGTTCTCTGAGACATGCCAGCAGCCCCTCAGCCATTCTGCTTTTGTTAATACATATTCTACCCCAGCATTGTGTTTCCTTTCCCCTTTTATAAAAATCTTTAAGCGCTGCACCATGCCATACACATTCACATAACCGCTTCCTTTTAATTAAATGATTAATCATCCAAATGAATGAAGTTAACCCGAATAAAAGTAAATTTCGCGCTTCCATAACTCTCTCAGACTATTGTAACTAAAATGCTTCAAATGTCTTGCTTGAAGTAAATTTTTATTTAAAATTTCTTATTGTTAAATTAATCAGAAGTAGTTGTCATAGGGTCCAACTCCCAAAGGCTTGTTTTAGAAAGTTTCAGTTAACATTTCTCATCCTGTTATGGTTCTTCAATTAAAAAACCCCTCCATTTGCAACGTATACTTTTCCGCCCTCTGTGTTTCGGTCTCTTTTTTGCATTTAAATTGGCCTGTGGGAATGTTTGAGAATAGTTGGCTGCGTGATAAGTTTTTCCATGGAAAGTGAAGAATTAACTAATCATTTAGCTTGTTGTGTTTTTACGGCTGATAAGATTAAAAGGTAGGCGGAATAATAGTGAAAAAGTTGACCGTTTTATTTAGTTAATTAGACTTATCGTTTTTGGTCAAAAGATTGTTTCATTAAAATGAGGTGTGATGGGTGATGAAATATTGTAAATATTTTGCTGTTCAGCCAATCCACCGTCATTCTGACCTAAAAATTTGCTTTCTAGTTTGATTTATTCTAATGTTCGGTTTTTAAAGCATCTTGTATTATTTCTTTGGTTATCAGTCTCAAACAACGATAACACTTTTCCAAGCTCTTTATTACATGTGAGTGAGTGTTGCATTACTATCACCAACTCAAACCGCGATTTATTTTGGTCCAACAAGAGCCAGGAGAGATCGTAATTTATCAAAGTAAATTTCATGATACACCTACATTGCTGCATCCCTGACTTCTGATTACATACAAATATAGAGTTTTGGTATAAAGAAGACGTTAAAATTAGGTTATTTCCATTTAACCTGCAGAAGGTACGCAACCGCTACAATAAAATCACGACATCTACTTAGTTTGATTTCAGCGGGAAAATAAGTGGTGCCAAAAGAGACATCTGTAAGAATGCAATTGCAGACTTTATTTTGATACACCTAGCTAATATAGTTGTTCATGATACTTTTGTTGCACGTTGCCTCTCTCTTACGCTTTTCACATATTAAATAAATCAAACTCTTCTAGAATTCATAGCTGGGATTTCAAATTAGTCTTTAAGAATAGGTGGTTAATCAATTAACCACATACAATGGTAAATCCCACAACCAATTTTAAAATGAATGCTTCATTCAACAATGGTAGAATTTCGCTTTTACGTGCAATGGTGTGTCGTTTAATCACCTTAAGGATTGTTTGTTATTTACATGTGAGATAGGGCATGTCTTTGGACTTAATGTCCATCACGCCACTCTCTTTTTATTACTAGAACGCATTCAATCACGCCCTCCGAACAATTTATGATTAAAAGAGGAGCAAAGTATCAAATTACCCTATTGGTTCTCTCAGTTACACAACAGTAACAAAAGTTAAATTGTTGGCATTTTCAGGAAGACAAAATAGCGGTGCCAATATCAGTCTCTCTGAATTTTACCGCGGACTTCCTTGGCAATAACACTTCACCGGAACCAATTGGATTTTGTTGCGACACCTCGAAAAACGTAGTTAAGATTCTCCTGACGGCAGTTGCCTGTTTGGGGCTAGTAACAAACTGCATGATTGTCATCGTCCTTACTCAACTTCGGGGATCGCATCCTGTGGGTGGTGGGGAGCGCTCAGCGAGGTTCAATCTCCTGGGTCTAGCGATCGCCGATTTCTGCATTTGCCTTTCAACTCTTCCTCTTATCTACTCCAAAAGAACCTACAAAAAGAGCGATATTATGCTATACTACACATTGTTTGGTCCAGGCCTTGTGTCCACTTTCCTAACCGTTAGTGCATGGATGGTGGTTCTCGTTTCCATTCTCAGGTACCTGGCCGTTTGTTGGCCTCTAAAATCCCGCTTCTACCTTCGCTGCAGAAGTGTCATTTATGCTATTGTGTCCATTTACTTTGCTGCATTTATCTTCAATTTTCCTCTGTTTCTTCAGTACGACTATGAAGAAATTGTCCCTTTTGAACATGAGACACAACTTATGGGTGATATCAAGTTTGTGCATATCGTTGACCGAATTTACCCACATTCCGATTTACTGAAAGACATTTACAATATTGCGTACATTATCTGTACCAATGTTGGACCTTTTATAGTCGTACTGGTAACAAACATCTCCGTAATAGTTGCTTGTAAAAGAAGCCAAATAATTTGCGAGAATTTCGGGAACGCAGAGCAATTACGATTGACTAGACCGCCGACTAGTTCCTCTGTAAGCTCGCCTAACAATCAGCAACCGGAAACTTCACATTTGCAAAATGTCTTTAATGCTCAACCACCATCTACAACCTCTCAACAACGGACCATTCAGCGTTGTCACAATCTGAGACCCCGAGCTCTTCACAGAGTCACACCTCTGCTGCTGGCTGTCATTTTTGCATTTCTGCTCCTCTCCACACCCTTCGGAATAGTCCAGTTTGTTTGTCTTAAACTGATCGACAAAATCGGTCACAGAATAAGTGAAAACAATCAGCTACTTCAACAATACTTTATTCTTAACCGTCTCCTTGAATGGACAAACTTTCTCCAAGTTTTCGGCTGTGCAGTGAACTTCTTCCTTTACTTCATGGTCTCGCAAACCTTCCGACGCACCACTAGGCGCACATTTCACCGGATCCTTCAGCGTTTCCGAAGACGTAGAGGTCTAAGCCATTTGTGCGCTTACATATTTTCGGTGTGTTGTTGTGAAGAGCGACGATCGTGTAAGAATGAGGCCTATATTGTACGTGTCTACTCCCCGATTGAGTGTAAAAATCACCAAAGGCACGCACGGCCGGTGAAACCTTTACCCTTGTACCATGAAAGGAATCTTATGTCACCACATCTGGATCTGCAACAGCACCTTTGTCCTAAATCAAAGTCCTCAGGATCAGCTAACAGTGTAACTAAGGCGGCAGAACGAATTGAGCTACAAATGCAGGAGGGTATGAAATAAGGATCTTGCTTGTACATCACCTCAGCCTACTTTGCTATCGTAAATACAAGCAACAGTGCATATTTGTACAATGTGGTGCCTTAAATTTCTTTTATTTTCTAGGCGTGAATAATTTAAGAAGTCGTAATCAGTTTTAGACCATATTTTGACTATGAATGAGTAACTCCAGTTCAGGTTATTATCGCAGTCATTTAGAGGATTGAGCATTGGTGGATTCCGCTACATTCAATTATCTTTAATGGCCCACTTTACTGGTTAGAAGCAAATGTCTCCACTTTTATAACTCTTCTAGGGATCCCGATTCCCCCAATCTTAATAGCATATATGTCTAAGGTCTCCTCAATAACTTGAGGGATTGTTTTTAACCACAAGAGGCAGTCTATGCCATCTTAATTTACATTTATGTGGCATTTATGGATCAGCTATAATTTACCTAAAGGTAGTAGTTAACGTTAAAACATGTTTCATTGAAAGACATAAAACTAAAGGAGGTCTTATTTGCCTAGAGAAATCACTTGGTATCCATCAAAGTAATAAAGTAGCCTTCGCACTCGGATGCCAAGGCATTTAAAAAAATGAAAGAATTTAATGCCACTTATTAACATAGAATCCATTGAAAAATTTGAACTGTTGCTTAAGCATAATAAGGAAGTGCTTTGTTTCCTTCTACTTGTTTACAACGGTTTTATGTGAAGACTGCAAATGGTAGGCTATGCCAATATCACCACTAGGAGGAGGAGGGGAAAATGGTGCGTTTTTTTGCCTTTTACAGACTTATGTTTGGTTAGAACTTATCAGGGTCACGAATGGTTTCCTTAGTACCCAACCTCTTTAATTATTTCCGCTTATTTTTTAAAAGGTTACTTTACTGGGGAGATGATATATGCATTCTGAAGGTCCTCCAGCAATTTAACTGGCCAATTCAAAATTTTTGGATTAGTCACATGCAAAAATTTAATAATTATTTCGTTAAACTTGCCACCTTAATTTCGGTAGGCCCCACCGCAATAGCCTGTTTCATTTTTCAATCTCTCTGAATTCTCTCCAGCTTACGTCCATTTGCCCTCTATTTTGAACTTGCCTGCTTTAACTAATCGGCTTGACTACGAAGATAAATGTGTTGCTATCGAGATCATCCTGTTGAGGACTTGAATGTTAACGAAGCATTCCATTTATACCTACTACAACCGGAAAGGGAGAGTCATAAAAGTTAGCAGTGGCTAATAAGCCTTACCTACGTGAATCAGCAGATGACAATAAGCTTCTAAGTTTACCGCTTCTCTCGCCAATTCCACCAAGTGACACATAAACGACCCACAAGCTTTCAGTTGTTCGCTGAATGGTCAAATTAAGATGAGGAATGACTTTTTGCATATCCAAGCTCTTCAATCTAAAAAAGACTTTTCAGTAGTTGCCACTAAACAATCCATTTACCCGACCATCTACCCTGCTTTTAGGGTGCTACCTTTTTATTGGAAGCTTGTACACTCTTTGTGTTTTGACCATGTAATCAAAGACATGGACGAAATTACCCTCTTTGAGAATGAGCCGGAACGAATTAATCAGTCAGAATAACATCCATTTTTTCCAAATACAATGCATGGCTTAACCGTATACCTAATCGAAACCTACTCATTGCAAGTTTACCACTTTAGAATAAGGGCGGAATACTGCCCAAATCCTTTATGCAATCACATAATCAGAGACAAAATGGACATTTAAAAAAGTGACGGTGTGATAAGAATGAAAGCAAAAGGACTAAGTATTTGTGCCCAGGACCAAAAAGTTTTATAAACCTAAAACTTGTACACTTGTGCCTCATAGAGAAGGATTTAGAATTAAAACTTCAACTTTATGAATCTATGCCACTGTCTTGGAATTCAACCACGTTTCTCTCTGCCGGTATTTAAAAAATGTTTGCTAAGTTAAATTTTTCTTTCCAAGGGATAAGGAACTAGGCTTAGACTTTTGTGCCTGTAGAGGAAGATACCCTACTTTGAGCGCTTGAAATCGATGCATGGTAGAACTTCTATGTGGTCTAAAATTAATTGCGGTAGTCTAAGAAGCTAATAATTTAATTATTATTCTTTTTTATGAAGAACAGTTATAAGGACAATAAAGTAGTAGCGCATATGGCCTTTTGTTTTAAAAGTATTAGCAGACTATCAAAAATATGTTTTGCTAAACCTTTTTGTTGGTTGAATGACTTAATTACTTGGCTTATCGCATTAATTATTAGCGTGTTTCCAAGACGAAACCTCTGGATTACAAACCATGCATTAAAGCAGGTGGAACTATTTTTCCCGTTACCTAGGCAGACTAAAAATTTGCTCGTTTCCTTTAAATTACCCAAATCAGTGGATTTGTCTCCTCTCCGTGGTAGGAAGTTAACTGCTTCTAAATCTATCATTATCTGGGAAAAAATGGTAAGATTGTTGGATTGTCAAAGTGTACATGCATTTAGTGCAAAACACAAAAGTGTGATAAACTTCATTATTTGACTCACTAAGAGCCCCTTCATTGTACCTCAGCCGGATATGCTGGCCTCCGGGCCCAGTTTGCAGTCACGGCTTTCCTCTCTACGTCGACAGTACCTATTCTGCCTGAGTATTATTGTGTTCTTTGGTCTTCAGTGTAGTCCTGGAGAGATACAGCAATTATCGTTGAGCTAGAATGCAGCAATGGACATTTCCATTCAATATTAAATATATTCAAAACGAAGCTATCGTTTATCTACTTTCGCACCAAGCTTATTTTGTCACTTTGAAAAAACCATTGTTAAATGAGTAATTCTTCGTGTCCGACCTCATTATTTGTCTTTGGGAATTTGCATTACCCAATGGCCTAATTACTAAGGGGGCTCAAGGATTTTGCCTTGCTTCTCGAAATCTCGCAGTTATGTTTATGTGATTACGTAAATAAAGGTATCGTGTGCATTTAATTAATTCAAAGCCTTGATCTACTGCATTTTGAGGTTTTCCAGGCTCCACTCCATTCGCTTACTGGTCAGAAGCCCAAAATTTGGAAATGGTCATCAATTTTATTGTCATTAGGGCAACAAAGCGATCTGTGTTTTATTGTTTTGCACCTGCGGTAGGGAATTCAATAAATTAATTTAATTTAATTAACTTTTTCCTTTTAGAATAAACTGAAGGCTGCTTCGGGTTTTTTTCGAAGATAAGAAAGTCATTGTGCTTGGGAAGAATATGTGTTGCCAATGCGGGGGATGGTTGAGGGACTACTAATGTGGTCCAGAGGCCATGCCGTCTAGCGAAAGCACAAAAACGAAGTCTTAAGTGTTCACGAAACCCAACTTAGCGAATCAAACAAAATTATTAAAGCCTCACTTAAACATCAAATAATTGTTTTCTGTTTTCTTGAGAGTAATAGCTTTTTATCCACTAGTAATGTAGAAGACCAAGTTGCTGCCGTATGGTCAAAATAGGAAGCTAAGGAAATCTAAAAATTATTTTAAAACCATAAAACAGTCATTGCGCCAGCTGTTTGCCCATACACTTGAGAGAGGTATGTGGGTTAAAATTACTGCTTACTATACAACCTTCATGAGACCACTTTTTAATGTTCCCTAAAGTTGCATTCCAATCAGAGTGCAAACCTTTATGACGTTGCCACGACGTTAACAACTCTCTACTTGCTGTGAATACCTTTTTTTAATCTTTATCACTTAGGCCTTGCTATGACTCCATTTTCACTCCAAAGCTTTCTTTACTATGTAGAGGGCCGAATCGACTTGGTCCCCCTTAAAACCGCTTATCAAAAGCAGCACATTAGAAGAGGAAATAATCTCCCCAACGTGCATTTGTACAGCAAAACACAAATGGATATGAAGTTGCCAAAAATTGTGTTCTGTGGGCACGCGATTCACTTAAATGAAACTATCTGTGTCAATCAACTTCTACCTGTTAGAGTAGCAGCAAAGTTATATGAAATTTCTATTCAAATTACACCAGCTTATTGTGCATTGAGTTGGTAAAATTTTGAAGAAAGAGCGTATAACAGTGATTAGTCTTGGTGGGAGAAGTGGGAAGTCAGCTTATTTTATTTGTTAAAAATGCTGCCATGGCGAATTTAATTAATCTTTTGACAAGAAATACAACAAGAATTTTTTGTTCCACTTCAACAAAAGCAGCATCGTATAAAGTTATTCTATCCTCATTGTTGATCATTTATCTGCAAGCTTGCCTAGACATCTACCATCATTATATGTGCCTCGAGTGAATACATAGAGGCTACATGCAGGGATTGAGGATTGTTCCCAATCCGGTGGTAACTGTATCTAATTGCTATGCTTCTAAAAGTGAAAAAAGATTAAATGCGACTAATGATATTCAGCTTTTGTTTCGCCGATTTAAACGCCAAAGTACTTTGACACTGCAAGAGAGATCATTTAATTGGAATTATTTTGAAAATGAGCAACGACGTAAGTAAATTTTTTGTCCAAAAGGGGAAAATTTAAGTTTACAGAGATATCAAATTGTGAATAAACATTGTTTGTTTAAGTTGAGTTTTAGACTACGTGGACAACTCAGTCGCCGCCATCTCGGTGTTGTGGTAATCCGTCCCAGCCACTTCTACGCTCAGGCCGTCATTCCTAATAAAGCTGCGTCCAGAGCCTTAATCGTATAGGATCCATAACAAAGACCTAGAGATTGCAAAACAATAATGTTATAGCTTTAAGTTTGTGCCCACAATTAGCATACGGGGTAAAAAAACACGTTCGTTGCCCAATTATCCAAGGGAACTTAGCCACTGCTATCCATAACGGTGCGTTCTAGTTAACAAATCTGTGGTTTACACTCAAAACAACAGCCCATATTTATTTTAGGGTTTTGGATTAAACCAATATGCTTGCCACACGCGGCTTGGAGCAATCACTTACTCTAAACCATTTGAAAAGAGGTGAAGTTGATAGCAACCGTTTTAATGGAGATGAACTAAATCACCCATTGTTAAAAAATAACTGCTTGGCAATTTTGGCTCGAATTGGCAGATTTTTGAATTACATAAGAAGCACATCCACGTTTTTTCACACCTTATGTTCATTTTACGGTGAACGTTTTAAATATCCTGAATATATTTTCCTTCGGTTTTTATAGACTAGCGCTTGCCAAATAAATAAAATGGGCGTTCTCTTCAGAATTTTCAAGGGATGGACTAAATTTGCAATAAGCGAGATTGGCATATACCGTTAGTAAGAGAGGGGCCTTTGCGGTTGAGGTTTTTAGCTCATAAATCGTTTAAAATGGAGCATGTCGGAATTCAAGGTCGAGACTAGGAATTCGTCCAAATTTGATACCACGTTTGCCTTCAAATTGATGTTTGCATCTGTTTATGGGATACCTTTTATTTCAAAGATCAAAAGTATCTTCAGTTACAAACGAGCAGCGCGTACATGTGTGGCCATGGCGCTGGTGCGTGCGTAGGTGAAAGCCTCTGACCAGGCTGAATCCTAAGACAGACACTGGTGCGAAGTATCATTGCCAAACTCACAATCCCAAATAATGAACACCACCCATCTGATGGTCAGGAATTGTTTACGCAACCTTATGCCTGTTCGGCCTTACAATTTTTCATGTTCCACATCAGGAATATAGCATTTTTTCGCTGTATAACAACAAATTCTGATTCCGCTTTTGCAGTATGCTACCAGAGTCAACGTTCTCTAAAACTGCTCATTTTTAGTCAACCTGGAAAAGCATTCGGAGTGTTAACTAAATTAAGAATTCTGTAGTCTTTTCCAACACTCGTGAGAATAGTTTTGGAGTTTCTTCAAGCTGTAGGAAACTAATCTTCTCGAGCATACTTTTTTAATGTAGTAGAATTTACTTTAATGGTGAAAGCAACGTGCCACACACCTAACCGAGTTTCCTTTTACTGTGTTAAGATTCTTTTCTGCGAAAAATGGTTCATTGGTAATGTCTATATTTCATCGAATCCAACATTTTTGTCCCACTGAACAGAAAATTTGCTTTGTTCACTGATTGCTCTCTGCTTCATTGGGGAACGTCATTTCATTTTAGTGAAAAACTTGAAATTCCAATCGAATTTTATGAAATTTAAGACATATAGCTCTATAATCAGCGAATGAATATTCTAATAAAATGCAGGGTATAAAATGGTCATTTAAAATTCAGTCATGACCTTTTTCAATTAATTCAAAATTTGTTTAGGGGGTTTAGCCTAGGCTCACTCACATACCCTTAGGTGAGATCGTTTTCAGTTTTTCCTTATTCCTTTTCAATTGCTAAGACTTCACTGACGCAGAGAGAGAAGATGAAATGTCCTTTCTTTTTTGAAATTTTGCTTACTAATGGAGCTAATTGAAAGGCTTACTTATTTTGATATTTAAGTAGCCTAATGACAGTATTAAGTATTCTGAGGGAAGAATGAATCTAATCATAACCAAATAGCGAGTTTGTTTACATGATATTTAAAGTTTTGGTCGTAAAATTATTGATTTTGATGTTTAATGTGTTTATTTTCGATTTATCTGAGTCATTTTTAAAACTCCCCTGATGACAAAAGAAGACCCAGTACTTGGGTAGTCCGTGTATCACTGACGTAGGGAAAGCTCGGAAGCTACTGGTATGAATAAGAGGATATTTCGCTTAGCAAAAGTAGGTGACCGAATAACAAAACTGAGGCATTAAACAAACATTGCCCCCTTTTTGACGTCTTCCGCAGAGCTTCCCATTGTCACCCTCTTGAGTTGACTATAACAATGCAGTCGGTACCGTAAGAAAAAACACTCAAACCGACCGCATTAGTCATCTGACTGCAAAGTCACTGATACCTACAGGCAATTCCACTGAATTTGAAGTTTTCTCCTGTACGGAAACTGTGCTGGGGGAAAGGGAAATATGTAGGTCATCGCGTATATTCATCACTAGTCCTACCATCACTGGCTAAAAGACGGTATCATGTAATAAAGGACGGTGTTTAAGGCGATTTAGTGAAAATTAAGTCTTGCATCTGTTCACCTTTGTCACTTTGTTTTCACTTGATTGCCACCCAGCCCTGTCTGTCTGGATTCCATTTAGACATCATCAAGGTGGAGGAGCTACCGACCGTCATTAATAATCGGATTCCCTGTCTGCTGCTACTGATGTGGTACCCCGAGTCTTTTCTGAAGAAAAAGAAGTCGTAGCTCCAAAGCATAATATGTTTAGCCAACGTACAGAAGAGTTGATGGGCTACTTGGATAAATCGGAGGCCAATTCGCCCAGTGGAATTACAAAGGCGGAGTCCTAACTGCCCTTGGAACCAAAAAGAAGAGTTAAACAAATAACAAAAGTATTACATACTTATTTCCAAGGTAGAATAAATTTTATATTGAACAGTAAGATAATCATCCCAACTAATATGAAGAGTTTTATTCTTGGTACCCATGACATTGGACTTATGGATCATTTCTTCTACTTACCTACTTTTTATTCAAAGACGTACCTTTGAGGGTCACTAAAGTAGAAACTCGAGTGCCACAGTAGAGGTATCTTAGCTGGATCTCCATAGATACATCATTTAGTCATGCTTTCAAGAGTATTTCAAGGTCGACCTGTGTCTTGATGATCCAACAACCTACCATGTGAAGGGTGAGCAGTCTGCCTCCTTTTGGCCAGTTATCCATATGAAAGTGGAAAAAGCTAATTTAAGTAGCCTTTCGAAGAAAGGGCGTCACGGGACAAAGGGATGGCATATTTTTCCCTTTGCATGTACTCAAAAGTATAATTTCGAACGACGGGACAGAAAACGATCGGTATCTGACACGTTCTCTCTTAAGAACAAAGTAAGGTCTTCGGGGAAACCATTGTAATGCAATTTGCAAAGCACCTTTTACAGTACACAAATCTTTGTTGAATTCACGGGGCGCGTCGCTGTTTTTTTACTTAAAATTGAATTTTAGGTAGGTTTTTATGTGTTCATTCATATCTTTCGCCATTTTTCTTCTGTACAATCTTTATTTAATAGACATCTTTAAAAAATACATTATTACGCCACCTACAGCAATGGGCCATGTTTTTTATTCTATTCGGTCAAATTACTCTGTGAAAATAAACCAACCTTCCTTTTAAATTTCTCGCTTTTGCTTAATTTATTGCGCAAAATCAAAGTGGCACATAGGAACAAAATAATATTTTGGCTTTTATATGGAATATATCAATACTAGCTTATTTTTTCATCACAGAATGCATTGCTTTTTTACCAATTTCAAGCACCTAATAATCTAAACCGTTAAAATACCATTTTGTGCTACTATGTCTAAGTCGGCTTGATCAAAGTGGGCTGGGATTCAAAATGACTGCCCTGATAACTCCATACCGTAATTGATAACTCAAAAATAGGCATTTTAGGTTTAAAATTGGTCGCTGCTCTTTGTTATCTAAATGAAATATTTATCGTAAAAAATCACCCTCTTCTTTGTGATACTGACTTAAGAGAGAACCGTATTTACTGTCCAAAATCTATCTTATTAGCTAAAGTATATAGGGATGCTTTAATCTTACAGATACGTGTAAAAATGGATGCTTTTATGCCGGTAATAGCCAAAGCATGCGCTGTTAGTCGCATTACCGTTAATCAAGATGGCGGTGTGGGCGTGGAATAGGATGCAGCGATGGAGTCTTCTGTGAACTGGGGCGTATAGGCTTTAAAAATTCAGTACAATGATGGCAGACTCCAACACTCAGCAATAAGAAGTTTAGCATTTGGTGCAAATGTTTCCAAGACGGTAGCATGCCTCTCTGGAACAATCCCAGCTGTAACGAATACCAGACCACAGTAACTATTACGAGGATGCAGCGTTTGATATTTAGTATTTACTGAGAAGTCTTTTGCGATACTATAGAAGAAAAATCTTTCTCCAGGAATGACTAAAGTAATCATTTGCTTTTTTTGCAGAATTAAGTTCAGTGCATGCCCCCTGGTATAGGCCAGGGGTTAGACTTTATTTACATACAGAAATAGGAGTAAAAATACTGCAAGATGCTGTTAAGAAAGGCAAAATAAGCTGTGCTTTGTTAAGCATGATTCTTTTTAAGCCCAAATATCCAAAACAAAAGATTATTTTAATACCGTGGAGTTCATTTCAAAACCTGCAGTGGTAATTACAAATTGGAATAAGCAGCTGAAATTGGCAGGTCATCCTATTTGAAGGTAGCCATCATTACTAGTGAAGTGCTATATCAGCCCTTTGCAGATAACCTATTCGACTCATACCATAGCAGCCTGATTGTTTGTTCAACTTGCCTTCTTTTGGTTTTGTGGACATTTAAGGCCCCGACTTTGTTCTTCCGCTGAGCGACATGAATTGAATGACCCCGGTTGTACTGGGATTATGGATGCAAAGAAAAATAGTCCCTTTTGAATCTATATTTCAGTTTGCAAAAGTAGAATGGTAAGTTTGCCATAGATTGGTAAGCATAAGAATTTTGGCAAATGCAAACAGGATTTTTCTGTATGCTCACATATACGTGCGCAGGAGCACGAGAGCGCTTTATTCAGGCAGATTGGCTCACCATCTTGTTAAATCGGTTCCTATTACAATAATAGGCCTTAGTACTCTTTCAAAGATGAGTTTGTGTGTTACATTTGTGATAGTTGTGCTCCCAGTAAAAGACACATATGGGGTTGTCAAATGGAGACTGCACTCGGAGGTCACGAAATGATAGCTCCAATTGCGAATGGCAAAATTCATGAAGACTGGAAACAGAAGGCTCCAGTTACCATGTCAGCTTTTAAGAACTTTAATTCCTAAGCAATTTGTGTCATGACCAAAAATGAAACAAGAATGTCGAAAAGAGTTCCTTAAAGAGTACATCTTTGCTATGGATCTGGCCATTTACACTACGATCTGGGTGCGTGGTACCTGCTCTTTCTTGTTTTAAGTGTAAACTATCCTAGCTGTAGTATTTTAGTCAACCTTTAGTATTACTATCCAAGAGAGTATATTTCGCTCTTTCAGGCCACCTTCTTCCTAAAACCCCAAAAACCGAGTATATAGATTTGGTGGTGATGTTTGCTCAAACTTTATAAAATTTTTTACGAAATTCCTTCTTGCATCTGATTAGTGTCAAATTCCTTTTCTTCATTTAAACGTTTGGAATGTTTGGTAAATTTTCACTTGAATGAGAAGGGTTGCAAACAATGCTTTGCCCCTGAGGTGAATTTCAAATTCTTTTACAGTTGTGGAAAATTATTTCTTACTTGTGATTTATTTTTTGTCCACCGCTGTCTTGTAATTTTTTTGCAGGCCACACCACCTAGTTGGAACTGACAGCAAAAAATGACACCGACCTGATTGAGCAAATAAACATCTTTCAGCTTTCCGTAAAGAATGTTTATAATAATAATGACGAGGCTATTTTGTAGAATATCTACCACTTATTCCCATTATTTATCAATTAGAATCGAAAACAACGGCCTCTAAAAGGATGGAAGGAGCAGCTTGACTAAACAAAGCGTAATCGAATTTTATGTATAATGTTCAACTCAAGCCGTGACTTCTAGCGCTCCAAGTCTTTCCTGAAGGTGAACGAAGGCAGAATGCTAAGGAGGAATACTGATTAAGCGCAGAATGGGTTAAGGCAACGAGCATGATTTGAAGAAAATGGCATCTAATGGAAATACATAAGCCGAGTCTTGAGTTCCCTCTTAAGTAATCAAACTATTACACAGAGATTTTCTCCTTTTGAGCGCCGCCCTCAGTATTTTTGCATTGCCATCGGTCTTTACAACAGAGTGGGTGCAAGTCAATAAATTTGCTTTCCAATGAAAAGATATTTGACCGTAAACTCACTTAACCCTCTAGGAAATTCTACCGGACTTTAAGTTTCGTCCTGCTTGAGAACTCTCTTTTGGAAGGAATCATATGCAGACTCTAGCGATTGTCGATTGCTAGCCTTATTACAGCTGCCTAAAAGAATAGTAATTTACTAAGAGTTTATGTTTGCAATAGTTTTTTGGGGATTAGCTTTCACTTATATTCCTTTTTGCCATTTTATTCTTACCTCAGTGCCATTCAGCCATTAATCTGAATATCTGTCTTAGTTCTACCTTAGCTAGTAGGGAGGTGGAGGAGGTGTCTCACACTCATTTATTTACTATCTTCATGTAGGTACTGTGGACAGTTCAGTAATGATCTTTACAAAGGTTCACTCCATTTGTTCACGTAATTTCTGCAGATACAAGACTGTGGTATTTGCCGAAGGCAGACGTTTTTTAACCCTTCTGCTGGGGGTCATCACGAATTCTCCCATCTACAGTATACACCCTTCTTCAATCACATTAAGATTTAACACTCACTAATGGAAAATAGAGTACGTGTCCTTTGGGATGGTGCTCGCTTTTGGATGCCACCAGCGCAGTGCCTCGACACTTCCCTGAAGAAGAAATAAGGCATAATGTTATGGCAGAATATATTTTGGTGAGGTAGAGAAGGGCTGTGGCCTATTGGCAAGGCCAGGAGGCCATTTCACTCATCAAAAGTTCATAGGCTGAGCATTGAGTACTAGCAAATCCGAGAGTTAAAAAAACGGTTTAAGTTTTACAGCATTCATGATTTGACTCTCTTCAAATAAACGATTTGTGGATACTTGTATGTCCCCATCAATTTTTGACGAGTTGATAATTTATAAAGACAGTTTAAAACTGCATTAAACCACTTTAATGCTTTTTAAATATACTGATGTCTAGTCAATGGAACCTTCACTTTGTGTAGCTTTATAGTCACTTTAAAAAAATGGTCAGTGGTACTTTCTATCGAGAAAGCATAACCATCCGAAAGTAAAGCATTCGAGAATATTTTAGCGTTTCACCAAATAACGTGGCTATACTCACTACTCTTTGTGGTTGGAACTTAAATATGTATAGTGTGCAGTTTAAAGATTGTCCTTTCGTTTATCAGTCATTTTCATCACTTTGTGTACCTTAATTTTGACATTATTTCCGATGTTAGAAATCTTGACGAGCATAGACCTATATGTACTGCAAACTTCAACATATGCTTGAATGATTGTGTAATGCTTCGATTGCCCGTTTAATTTTTCGTTTTGGCTTCGTGGACACTTAAGGCTCTGCAATTGCAATTCCGCTGGACGATGGCATTAACCACCCAGGCCTTCGTACGCCGCCATTACATATCTCGCCCTAGTACCATGCCTTCTTTTGCCTTCAGGAAAGACTCAAACACTAATGCTAAACGAAATGCAAGCACCAAATAGCACCCTTTTGCGACGTAGACTACTTGGTAATGGGGATGCTTATCATATTTCTACTTTCTGCTTTCAAAAATAGATCAGGTCTGGTCTTCACAATCAGCCTTTGTTCAAGGGGTACTATGAAAAGATCCACAATGTAGAAACAATGGTAATATAATTAACTAACACGGTATTGGTGCTAGCAGGGCATTTCATAAGGTATAAGTGACTAATTGAGTCATTTTCTCCGTTAGGCAAAATGAGAAAGAATAACTAACGGAATTTGGAAGCGCAATACCGTGTGAATTGTCGTAGCCAATATGCTTGGCGCCAATAAAGGGGATTTTATAGGCTATTCATTACGATCCCATTCCGCCCTTCCGCTTCGTGCACCCAGGCTTCACAATTTACATCGACATACTGTAAGCAATTCTATTTTGTCAATGTTTAAAAAAAGCTCATCTAAATTACGACCCGAGTTGGATTCGGTTTCTCTCCTCTGCAAAAGTATCGTGGAATATTTATTCGAATGGTTGAGCTTATCCACAGAAGGCGGTTTTGTTGAGACGGCACAAAGGCACACAGGAAACATCTATTCCAACAAGCGATTTAAAGTACACATTTGTTGAGATCAAATCTAGGGCCATTTTATGAATGTTATTCCATTCACATGGATAGTAACGTGAATAGAGAAAGTTAATTCCTTCCCATCTTTGCGATATGTCAATCTCTTTACTAACTCAGCTACTTAAAAGCTTCATAATTATTTGATTTGCCGTATGATTTATACCTATTCCATGATAATATCAAGTGAATTCGAGGTAAGTATTGCTATGTGAGAGAGCAAATAAATGGAGAGTCTTAAAGGACTTACTTTGAGACTGTTTAAATGAACACAAGAAATGTGAATGTAGTGTTTGGATTGTTTGTTCAAGTCCCAGTTTTGGTAACGGGTTATTCGGGGGCTCCGTCATTATACCTTTGCCGGGTGGCCTGGCCTAAGGGCGACGTTAGTAGTCCCAAGCCCTTTTGTGCATCGAAAATGCATATTCTGCCCGAATACTATCGCAAAGCGCTGCATTGAAGGGCAGTGCAAAAAACAAGGACCTTTAAGTAGAGAACACGGCTTTAGCGAAACCGAAAATTGTTGTCCTAATCTGTTGGTCCCTAGGCAAAACCCTAGTTTTGTTTTACTCTTTTTGCAAGAAATTAAAGGAATGGGCGTTTTATAAAAATATGCGTAAAGAGCCAATCATTATTTCGTAAAGAAAGCATAAGAATGGGGAATTTTCAAAACCATAATAGATATTGCTAACATTTATTAAGATATCACAATAGTGAATGCAAATCATTGCAATATGCATAAGTCATAGTGTGAATAATTAGGGAAAGTGTAAAGTGATTTGGTAATTTTTGTTAGTATCTGTTTAATTATTCGAACACTTTGAGATCTATAAACTGTACTTCCGCTCTCCTCCTACGCGCTGATGCTATTTATTATGACAGTCAGGATGACTTGGAGAGCAGCATTTCCCATGCTATTTAAAAATAGCAGACGACGTAGATAATAGCCACTGAAGTGGGCATCTTAGGAAGAGAATCTGAAGCAAGCTGACTAAGTAATGTATTCAAAGTTTAAATTTTTTATTTGGAATAATTAAGAATTGCAATGGCATTATGTACTTATTTGATATTCTACTTAACTGGGTGCTAAACTACGTTGCTTTCGTCGTTCAAGCATGGTTTACTCCATTTGTTGATTTACCTTCGTGAAAAACACAAACTTGCAAAAAATGCCAAAAAGGCTGGTATCAGTTTTAACTCTTCTTTTAGTAATGTTTACAGATTATCTCCTTCTCTGACATTAAGGCGTTTTATTTAGTCGCAATCAGCAGGATAACTGCCTCCTGAAGCGAATCTGCTTGCAATTGCTACCACTTTGTCGCATTGCAAAAAAACATACATCTGAGCATACGGGGGGCTTGGAAGGACACTACCATTGCCCAAAGGCAATGCCACAGAGCGGAAGTACAATCCACATCGACCCAAGAAACGACTTAGTCTACTTGACTGTAGTTTACTCAGCTTAGAAACAGAATGCACTCTTCATTAATCACATTATTATTCTGCAAACCAATTTTCGCACTGACTATGTATACGGCCCAATTCTATTATTTGAAATGGTAACGAAGGGTTAATTGTTAAGTCAGACCATCTAAAATCATTTACCGAAGCAGTATCACTCACATATTCTCAGATCGGACAGAATCTGCTATTTTCTGCCATAATTTAGACACCTGCTAAAGGATCCGTTATATCTCTAAACCAAAATCGTCCATGTTAATGTTTATTTTATAGCACATAGGCCTGCTAATGAAGATAATGCGCCCAATATACTCTACGAATTGATTGGTTTTCGTTTTACGAACACTATCCTTTCGTGTACAAATCCGCTCTTAATTACTAATCGCTGAAATGGTTCTCGCGCATCTATTTTAATCATACTGTTTTTTTAGCCCGCAGATGTACAGATGAAATTTGATCCTAAGGATGAAATTAAGGCGAAAAAAGCCGACCACCCGAAAATATCCAAGGTGACTGTTCATCCTCTAGTTCTGCTTGGTGTTGTTGATCACTTTAATCGCGTGGGTAAAATCAGTGGAGGTCAAAAACGCGTTGTGGGTGTCTTACTAGGTGCGTTGCGTGGAAGCACCCTTGACGTCAGCAACTGTTTTGCAGGTATGTGAACCACGCCTCTCACTACTCGTTAGTTCCCTTCGAGGAGGATCTAACGGACCCGAATGTTTGGTTCCTTGACAATGATTATCTGGAGAATATGTTTTCAATGTTCAAGAAAGTGAATGGTTTGTCTCTTTTAACCGCACCAATCCTATTTAGCTCGTGAACGCATCGTCGGTTGGTACCACTCCGGGCCAAAACTTTGCACAAATGACATCAAGATCAATGAACTTTTCCGAAAGTATACGTCAAACTCAGTTCTTGTTGTGGTTGACGTTAAAACGAATGAAAGTGACGGAATCCCCACTGAGGCCTATATTGCAGTCGAGGAGGTCCACGATGTAGGCATGCTTAAAATAAAATGTTTTTACATATAAGTCGGCTTAAACTCAGATAATAAGAGACTTAAAGTATTCCGTTCCGAACCCGCACAGCGATAGTCAGTATTGATCCGGGTCTTGACGAACATTTAACGCAAACCTCATGGACGCGAATCTAAGCTTGTGTGAAATAGTTCGCTAGCGGTTTCACTCTGCTGGTATTTCATTGCTTTGTGAATTAACATTTTAAAGGACGGAACTCCAACGACAAAAACGTTTGATCACCTTCTCTCCGAAATTGGCGCGGAAGAAGCTGAGGAAGTTGGTGTGGAGCACCTCTTAAGGTTGTAGAATATAGACTGCTTTTAAAGCTCTCATATTTTGTCCGCTAATTTCCATGTTTTATTCCCTTAAAGGGACATAAAGGATTCCTCTTTGGGCAGTTTGACGCAACGAATTGACGCCAAGATCAGTGGTCTGAGTGGAATGCTTCGTCAGCTGGAAGAAATTCAGGAGTACCTCCAGCTGGTCACCACTAAACAGATTCCAATCAACCACCAGGTGATGTATAAGTTGCAGGACATGTTTAACCTCCTTCCTGACGTGCGCCTGCAAGACATGGTACGATCCCTCAACATGACTTCGAACGATCAAATGCTTGTCATCTATGTCGCCTCCGTTATGCGAGCGGTTTTGGCTCTGCACGATCTGATCAACAACAAACTGGCTAATCGAGAGAGCGAGAGGAATGAGGATGAAGGCAAGAAGAACGCCAAGCCGGCCGTAGCTGGAGACCAACAAGGACGAGGCGGAAAAGATGGCAGAAAAGAATATTTAACTCTGCACACATCCTTTGAGTCGCTTGGAATGGAGTCTTTAAAAATATATGCTTGCCCATGAACAGCCTTATTGATGAAAACTTGAAGGACCAAAACATGTATGGGAGACATGCCTATTATCTGGTAAGTAATGCACAGAAAGAGAGTGGTGGTAAATTAGAAATCTGTCAAGGCTTCTTCAGGGATGAGATTGGGGATTCCGTCAATGATGCGGTATGCTATGCCGAGTTCTTCGTTTATGAGGAGCTGCCTTGCATTGTCTAGTCTACAAGCGTAACGAAGCTGAGGAACTTACATGAGCGGTTTCTTACTGAGAGGACAAACCAGAACCTCTAAATGCTTTGGGTCAAATGTGGGTGTTGTGGAGGAGTGCCTTCGAGGCACTCTGAGGACTTGATGGAAAAGATGCCTAAACATCACCTAGTTGCCAAAATACTAAGGGTAAGCAAGTCATTAGTTCTTTCGGAAGCAGAAATCAAAGAGTCGTAGCTCAAGGAGATTTATTATCATTGATTTCAACAGTAGGTACTTTGGAATCGGGAAGCATTCTTTCAAAATAGGAGGGCCGATAAGAGGCATTGGATTGAAGAGGGGTTCGGTTTCGCGTTCCGCAGACATCACAGATTATCACAATCCCTGTTTTGTGGAACCGGAGACGACCAGTTGTTCGGGAGTCAAGGATGAGATGGCAGCCGTGGCAGATCGATCGACGCATCACCGGGGACAGACGAATACGCGATTTCTTAGCCAGATGAAGCATTTGATTTACGCATCGGCGACAAATGAAGTAACTCATCTGACGCTCAAAATCACTAGATGCGCTTAAAAGCGGATAGATGCAGCTGTAAGCTTGACGATAGAGGATATCAATTTGTTGATGAACCGGAGTTGCTACACCGTTCGCTTTGGTATTCTGCAGTTAGATTAGTGTATAAAATCATTAGAGCAAATATGTGATAGCGTATAATTGTAAACCTCTGATAAATCTAATCTATGTACTAAAGGCGAAAAAAAAGTAGCGACTAGTATAGAAGCCTTGATGGCTACCTACCTTGCCCATTTCACAAACGCTACAAGATGCCTATCGATGACCTAGGTCATCTTGCCTGGTGGTCGACATGCCAAAATTAATAAATTTTATGTAGAATAATTTTTGGAAAAGAATTACGACAGGAATAAAAAATTTTTAATTTGTTATAACAATTCATAACAGCGCTTGTTTTGGTTTATTTCCCGAACTAATTCCGGGCTATTCGCAACTGGTTTTTGCGTAATGTCTGGAAATCCCTCCCGTCCTGTTGTACATTCGGATATACCGCATGGTATTGTCGATGTACTTGAATCTCTAGTTGGCTTTGTGTCCCGTCAGTGTGGATTCCAGTATATCGAGCAGCCATGCCTTCCAATGCTGACGAACCTGCTCATATCATGTGAGTTACTATACCAATCATGTAAGTTTCCTGCCTGCCGTAATTTTTGAATCTGAGCAACAATATTTGTCTCTTAATCTACAGTCTTTGAGTCGCTTGCCACAAAGAGTCTTGCTTATGCTGAAGCAGCGAGTCGGACGAAGATTGTTCTGAATGATTTGGTGCTGGCATTCGTTGACTTCGGCTTCGAGATTTCCCGAATATTTGAGCAAAGTAGACACTTTCCAATGCCCGGACTCAATGGACGTAAGTATTCCTTAAGAACAACTACTTTGGTAACAACGAAGGACTCTAAGCACCGATTTTGTAATGGATATCTTGAAGATCCTGAGGCAGCAAGTTGATATAATCGACTTAAATAGTGGCCACGTTATGTCCATTTTGGAAAGTAGATCCAAAGACCTGGTGATTTAACGGTGGACATATTTTGCCTATTGAACACAGTGGAAGCTTCGGTCGAAGGCCAAAGCCCTTTTTAAGAAATTGAATCGGATTTTGTCGCCGCCTTACCTTGTCACGTGACCTATAATTCTTAGCTTTTGGCAGTCACAAAGGGTCTCACTTTCCGGAGTTACGCTCTTAGGTCATTACTTATACAGACGAATAAAGCATTAACCTTTCGTTTTCCTTTTTGGAATTAATGTAGTATAAGTGGCCGTACCCTTTCCTCTAATGCTGTCAAAAGCATTTAGATCAGGCGATCTGGCCTACGATGCACTTCTTGAGCTGATAATTGGTTCTAGTAGCATTCTGGAGATCACATGGTTTGCTTGTGTGTCTAAACACGAAGTCTTCCTTTGCTTGTCTTTCTACTGCCAACCTCTATTCGTTGTTTAAAGCTGCTGCTCTAGGTGACCCAGCCCGAGGCGTAGTTTGTAAACCTGTGATTGGTCCAAGTGGAGCGCCAATTATCCCCTGCACTGTCAGTCTTCGCACCGACGCCGTCAAATCTGTGGGGTCCGGTGCAGCAGCTCTGCCTACTGCGGGGGGCGCGGCAGCGGGTATGACGGCTACCCAGACCGCTCCCAAGGCCCCTGCGCATCTTCTCCTCCCACCATTACCCGAACCACATACGTACCTGGACTCTAAGGTTACGCGACCCCCGCCAGCCCAGGGTTTGGCCAGTTTGCGCCGACAGGTGATTGATCAGCGCAGACAGATGCAGCTCTCGCTAACGTCGTATGTGTCACTTGGACAATCGGTGGATCATCTATTTCCGGGGGATCGGGAATCCTTTCCCAGTAAGTGATTTCATTAAGACATTGTAAATGGACTATTTGACATGTTTGTCACCAACGCCACGTGTATTTGATGCTCCGATTTTTTTTTTGGTTTGTAAGTTACGTACCTTTTCCACATTTCATTAAACTAAAATAAAGTAGACTGGATAGGAAAAAGGTGTTACATGTATCTGGTTAAATGTAGGGGCTGCAATGGTGGCCACACGCCATATCTGTTTGCTATTCACTCTGGCGGTTGGTTTGAATTTTGTTATTTTGTTATTATTTGGTATCAGGGATCATTTTTTGAGCACCACGACTGCTTTTACTTGAGCGGCTTTGATAGACATTGGCATCATTTTATTTTGTGGTCTATCTTACTCCCTTTCATTTTTCTGCCGGTAAACCCACTGTCAACTACATTCTGCTGCCATTAAGCTTTTCAGCAAATAGCTCAGTCAAATGTCCTATTTTCGATTATGTTTTGACGTACTTTATTATTTGTGGTTAGTCAACTATTTGCCTGACTGTAAATACACTACTCTGTGGCTGTTCTCATTTTCTAAAGTGATGCTTACTTTTATGGTATGCGTTTCTTTCTCAGTTTGACTAGTCCTTAGAAAAGACCTTTAATATTATGCGTTCAAAAGTATCCATTGTATGTTATCAGTTACCCTGCTGCTTAATTTTGTTTTTTGGTAAATCTGGTAGTTTCTTGCATACTACTGCAATAAATAAAATTGGCTAGCCCTAGATTTTGACAAAGCAATCATGTCAACATTTGCGAATTCATCCCAACTGATAAGTGTCTGCAGGGCATCTTTATTTGAGTCTTCTTGCAATATTCATAGCTGACATTCGAGTAATTTGTGGTGAGCTGTGCGGAAACTGTCCTGATTTACAATTGTTTTGCTCGTAATTTCACTGCAGGTACCGAATTCATGCTACTGTGACCATTCATTTTGCACATATGTGTAATGTGCTAAAAACGATGCCCACTTTTTGGGTTTGTACTGGCTTTAGGCTTATTGTTGACAGGGCGTTTATAATTTTCTGGTTCGTTTTATGTATAAAGCTTATTTAGTGATTGTGGGATTTTACCTCTGGTTATTTTAAATGGTTTTCAGTCAAAGTTGAACAAAATCTTTCCAATATAAATTTATTACCAGTTTTATGCGTTCCAAGATGAATATTATGTCAATCACTTTGTTGAGGCTGAACGCTCTTCTATTTTCACTACGACTTTGTAAGGCTGTCTTGATGGGTCGTTTTAATAGCAGTTTTCTTCAGTATAAAGGCAAAACCACAGTGTGTCTAGTTTTAAAGTCAGTGCTTGTGTTTGGGTAGCTTTCTTCTAAAATTTTGGCCATTTTTTGACAGTATCTCAACGCATATCCATCTTTTTCAAGCAAACGACGCTTGTGTCTGAGTTAAAACAAGTTAATTGCGCTTGTTAATCAACTCTTGTGTATTACTCAACCACAATGGTACTGTTTTCGGATGGATGATTCGTCACAAAAAGCTGCTTATTCTACTGAACAGTTGTAATGTTGACTCAAGCAGTTACCCGTTTGGGTACACAGTGTTCCTCATCTTTTTGGGGGGATACTATTTCAATTGGTTGTGAGGCCTTTTTGTTGAAAGCAAACCTCATGGTCTCATCCCAACTAATTTTTTGGCTTCATGCCATAACCGACTTCAAACTCGGCTCATTAGATTTAGCAGGCTAATGTCCGCTAACTTTTTTCTCTTAGATTTCACCTTCGAACACTGCATTAGACTTTGATTTGAATTCGATTAGCAGTTACCGACCTTTTCTTGACAGTGGCTTTGCGTTGCGTCTTAAATTTTCCTTAATTGCAAACAACGCAATGCTCAGTGTGAGTTAAAATGGATTTGATATCTACCGTAAATAAACCTATTGCCACCCAACACCCCGCCTATCCAACCAGCTCAGCCGAACGGCTCAACCGATTTCCCATCGGTTTACCCGTCTACTTTCCTAGTACTGTTGCCCCAGCCCTCGAGTAGACCCTACGTCTCCGCTCTTTTGGCGGAGTCCTTGCCCGAGTCGGAGGAACAGCCCAGTGATACAACGAAGTCCTTGGACCAAGATTCTACTGAAAAGCCTCATTCCGGTGATGGCTCCATCTCCAACTTCTATCTCTGCAAACCTACTTTTCCCAGCGCTGAAGTTAGCTCGGGACACTTTTTGTGAAACTGTAGATGGGCAAAGCTGTACTCAGGCGCCAACATGGACGTTTGGGTTGAAAAATGTGTACATATCTATGTATTTCTTTGGCTCGAGAGCTGATTTATCTTCAGGTGTGGGGCAACATATTTTGAACCTAGTAGGGAGTATGTATCTAAACCTATCTTTGTCTTAAAAGCGATTAATCTCTGTGTTTGGCGTAAACAATGGGAACTGAGATTAGTAAAAGCCCCTTTTAAAGTTAGTAAACCAGAATTGAAGGCATTTCAAAGCTGCTTGCTAACAGGAAGAATGACCTTAGTCGGATTCAATTGTAGGAAATTTGCGATTCGAGGTCTTTTTGTAGACTTGCATGGCGCTTTGGCTCCAACATCTGTGTTTGGACCCGAAATAGTTGTGTACGCATGTTTTTGCACAGAATTTTCGTTTTCCTTCTTGAGAAGTTGAGTTCGCCTTAGATGTGCTTGGGAGGCCTGGATAAGTTGCCTTTGTCGTTTTAAGTGTAATTCGTTTACCTCACAGTAAAGTCGAGATAGGCGTTGTAAAAGCTGAGTCATCTCCAGGAGTTGACAGTTGGTAAAATGGGCTTGGTAGCAGTGGGTTATGGAGCCCGCCCACGTGTGGAATATACTGCCTAACTTACTACCAAGTAGCATACTTTCGTCATACTAACGGGTTATTCATGCCTTGAGATGGTGAAATATTCCAAATGGTGGCGGCTGATAAGAAGGTCGTGACAAATGAGTTTTTGACGGTTTGTTTGTCGTAAGTGAACGCCTCTACAGCCTGTAAAAATGGTCCAGCGCCTATAAGACAGGAAGGTTCAAAAAAAAACAGGGCAGTGATCTAAGACGCTTAATCCCCACAAAGTGCTAGTGGATTTTATTGCTCCCTGTAGATATGACTATATTCTCTGAATTAAACGAACTTCGCAATCGTACTGGACGAAGATAAATATCTTTGACTTCAACAGAAGTCATATTTGACACGTAGTATATGCTCTGGTGGCTTTTCAGACTGTAAAAATGCTGTCCACTTCCAACTGCGACTTTCATTCGAATTGTGCTTTCTTTGAGGGAAGTTATTTTCGAATGTGCTTGCTATGACCCAAACGATGTAACAGATGCAACTGTAATATCTTTACCTTGATAGATGGTTCAGGGCTTTCTGTTCCGAAGATTTCGCTCCTATAAATGACCCCTATAATTGTAAACTGAAACTATTTGTGGTAAAAGTGGTGAAAGTGAACTACTAGAGGCTAGTCTTTGAGGTAAACAGTTGAAAAATTGTTTGAGTACAGTTTACATTTAGACTGCCACGTCCACCATCAGCGTCACATATGTGTGACGTGATTTCATCAGTCCATAACAATTGCTTGCATCAAATTAATTATGAGAAGTAGCACAACTCTAGGGAAAATACGCCACCTCTGGGCTGTCGTGGTGAATTTTCCTCGGAGATTCCCGCCACTGACCTTGTTAAGCTAAGATTACAGAAGTCAGAGTTATGAATAAGGCATGGAAATACGTCCACCGAATCTCGAATAGGTTAACCACTACATATCCGTTTACAGTCTGTATGGAAGATTTCTTCTTCCGGTCATCTTTGACAACATATAATTATCCCCGGTAGATGTGCGCAAGCATGTTGTTTCACCTCACCAATTCTTCAGAAAAAAGCAAGACTATCCAGTTTGTTATAAATTCCTTATTACCAGCCTCGAAACCTTCTTGCGTTGTTTAGCCGCCCCTAACTCACCGTTGCGAGGTTCCAACTTATCGATCAGGTCGTTTAAACAGCCCTGGTTGGTAGTGGTGTGGGTGGTTGAACCACGACGTTGAAGCCGATCTAAAGCATGGCTATTGACCCTGGAGACTCCCGACTACCACTGTATCGTGATGGAACTGTTAAACCCGTGTGGCGAAAGCTATCTCCTTGTAAAAGTGTGGGACTTTACCTCCTTCACAGGGACTACTGGTCAGGCTACCAACCCCAACATGAAAGGCAGCATACACAGAAGTTACCACAGCCTTCTGAATGCAGCAATAAGCCCGGATCTGCCTGGAATCCCGAATTTCGCCCAGAGCACAACGGGATTGTTGAAGGTATTGCTCATGTAAATCCCTGGATGCTTAAGTACAAATCTAGAGTTTATGCCGAAGTGGAAGCGCGGTACTCTATCCATCGGACCGAATTGGATGCATTCGATTTTGAAAATGACAACGTTATCTTCTCCACAAGGGTAACATTGAATCCTCCTCTCTGCGATGAAGATACAACGAACTGTTTTGCCACTCCACCGAAAGATTTACATCAATACAGTGCAGAACTTCGTCAGCTGTATGAAAAATTGGGCGGTCCTTGTGCCTCAAAGCCTTTGAAATTTGAAAATCTCACGTCTTCGGGTGTTTTACCTGGAAAGGCATATGGTAACCGCATGGAACACACTTTCATTCCACCTACAGAAGCTACAAAGTGTACGGAGCATCCAGACTTGCCTTATGTCACTTACAACTTTCCTTTCCGTTTTGATATCAACAGTGGTCCCGACTCGATCATGCTCAAGTCCAACAAACCATCTCCTATTGGTAAACACTCCGTACCAAAGAATAGAAGAGAACTCCACCTCGACGCTATTTATGGCTTCCATGAAGGTGATGATGAAAGCGACCTCGAGGAGCCTAGTCCCGAAACTGCTGTCATTCTTCCACGAATCAGGCACCCACGCCAACCCATTGAAAATTATCGAGGAATCAAGAAAATTGACTTAAGGATGCAATCCTTCAAAGACTGTTTTCATGCTGATTCGTATCCCTGGCGCCAACGACACAAAAGACGTCCTAAGGACGGGATTTATTGGTCAGTTCGAGTGTACGTGATAAATCCGAATGCACTAAGTTCGGAGGCGAAAGATTTAGCTGAACTGAAGATTCGAAAGTTGACCTTTCTTCCATTGAGTGCTAGTCTCCATCACCGACCACCACCGCAAGTCTTAAACAACTACTGCTTAGCCGTGGTACCGGGAGAATGTTCCGATGCTGGAGTGATTACACTAGCTGCGAAGTTGGATAAGATTTTTTACGCTCCAGGTGATCCAATCCATGTAAACATGAAGATATACAACATTTCTAGTAGAGTGATACAGCAGATAACTGTAGAAGTTATCCAATGCATTCAAATAGCAACGATTAGCAATAAAGTTTGGAGAAGTTCAATTTGTAAGCGGGAAATAACGGCAGAAAATAGCGAAGCGGAGATGCCGATTCTACCAAAGACAGAAAATTTGCGATTGCGTTGTCGACTTAATCCCTGGCCAGTGGAGGCCCAGTATGCCCACCTTTTTCGCGATAAGCTTCACAAACTTCGTCCACGTGTCCCAATTGAAGCGGAAGCATTCACGCTGAACATGCCAACTGAGCCAAATCTGTTCTACGGTGCACAACAACCAGCACGGTATGAGGAAGTTGCACAATACTTCGTCGGTAGACACAAACCGGCATTTTCTACACTGCAAGGTATTGTGGAACATATATTGACAAGCAATTCACCCATTTCGATTAGAACTCCTGAGCCATCAGTAGATGAGAAGACGTTTGAGAAAGACCCCTACGACCATCATAGTTGCGTCAGGCACAAAATGGAGAATATCGCAAAACAATGTTCACGACCACCAATGGATCAGCCCCATCAATATCCCATCTTCAAAGACTACGAAATTTACGGAGAGGAGCTGGACTATTCGACTTCCGTACAACGGATGCTGGCACCACAATGCACCCCATGTGACAGGACCAGTGTATTGAGAGGTCAGCCGGTGTACGTAAACTATGAGGTCGTTGTGAGCGCAGTTCTGCGTCCACAGAATCTGCCTGACCCTCTGGCTCAGGATGCTCTTCTGGATGAATGTCAATTAGGCAGCGGGCTATTAAATCCCCCCAAGGGAGAGATCGTTGGAACTAGGGGACCTAGAGTTGCCCTGCCTGCGATATTTTCGGTAACAACGCCCCAACCGGAGATGCCAGTCCCAGTTGCTAATTATAATGTGGATCCAAGGCAGGACAGTTTGCCAAAAATCCAACCTAAAGTGCAACTTTGGTCACCAAGTGATGGAAGAGGATTCTTTTTAGTGAGAGAACAACGCAAAGTGGCGCCGTGTACTACGTCGGACCAAAATACGTCTCTCTGAGGGTTTATTTCAACAGCGCTGAGCCTTAATAAGAATTTTTTGAAATGCACAAGTTTTCTTATCCGCAGAAAGTAAAATTTTGAGTGCCTCGAACATATGGACAAATCCATAGGACAAGATGACCTACACAGCTCCAGGGAGGCTTTTTAAAAATCTATTATACAGCCATGGAATAACATGAAGGTCGTGTACTCATTCTTCGTCTTGCTCTAATTTAGACGATTTCAAATAATTCTTCACGAATTCCGTTTCTAGTCCCTGTCGGTTTATTTCACCCTAACAGGTAGTTCCAGATGATTCAATGCCCCATGGCACATCTGCTCGCCTAATATCAGTGGGATAAAGTGAACCTGAATGGCAAACATCTAAACTTCAGAGTACCACGCACATTCGTGAGCCATACTTTAGTCACCAAAACACGTCGTCCGTCAACGTTGCAAACCATTCCCAATCTTGTTTATTTATTGTAAGTAGCATCCCATTATGCTTGTAAATAAAAAATTGACTGGATAAAGATCTGAGGTCATGACAATGATTTGTGACAACAGCAGCCAAACTCAAGCATTCACAAGATTTATCAACATCCAAATTGTTAATAATAAGCAATACTTGGAAATAAGCAATATTTAGAAGGATCATTTAAGACAGATAAGGGTTATTCGCGAATTTGCCAACGAAATCCCACAAAAGTACTTAATTTATAACAGCTAAGAAGCATAGCAAGTAAGATTATGAAATTCCACACGGTTTTTCCAATGCAACACGAGTTGTCCCGAGAGTGGCAGTTATGCACGAACACTGCATAAAAAAGCGTATTTAAAACAGGCATATACCCGTGTCCTTTCACTATACATAGAAATTGGGAAGCAACTACAAACTAGAACTACGAAAATGTTATTTTGGATTGTAGGTCAATGCACGAGTCCTGTAGTCGACCTCGCCCCTGGTAATTTCGCCAAACAGCTTATCCTACGATGGAAAATTTAAAAAAATAATATTTTAATATTTATAGTTAGCTAAAAAGGGGAAAAAGCTGCCACTAAACTCACTCTGCGGCGAGCCAAAGCATAGTAAATTAGGGCGGAGATACCACAAAACACAGCGCTCACAAGTACTCCACGAGTAGAAGGTTTAAGGTACTCCGCGTAGGTAACGCGAGCCGAAAACCAACGCTGCATGTTAGGGTCATGCTGAGAAGTGAAACCAACAAACCGCCTTATAAAAATCAAACCAACATTTCAAGTACAACATTGATGTAACTGAAACACATACAATCTTAAAAAACAAGAATAACTTGACGTTCGAATAAACTAATTAAAGCAAAAGACGGCTACTTACAATAGCACCCATGGGAGGTTTGAAGGGGTTACTTGTGATCCGCCTGTACTCCGCTTTCATAGCATCCCGATATTTAGCCCGAGCCTTGATAGCGGCTTGCTCTGATGGGCTTTCATGGTAAGTTTTCCAAGGATCAAAACCGACACTCGGCATGACAAAATGCCCCCACTGGGTCTCGAACTCACCGGTTAAACTATCAGCGCAGTAAAACAAGCTCGCCGCCAAGCTTATTAAGACGTAAACAAAATTTTTTGCTGTGTAATGTGTTTACTAAGCGTGTTTTGCATTCAAAACATATTATTTTGTAAAACTGAGTTATCCATTTGAACACATACAAGATAGGCGCGGTTGTTTGTTTAAGCGTATCAAAGCATCAGCGAATGAGCAACTGCTGCAGTGCCAGCGAGATTCAAGGAAAGTCTTGAATTTGCTTGTAAATCTTCGTTCTTTGTTACGCCGGTTTGTTGCACCACTTTTACATGATAGATTAACCAGTGTTTGCCTGCAGCTCGTTGTTCTTTACTTCATCCTAGGCGGTAGCCGTCCTATCACTTATCTGGGACTTCTCGTTTTTTATGCATTGTGAACAGCGCTCGTAAAGATCACTGCCTTTTCAACTCTCTTCTTCATTCTAAACTTTTGTTATGCAACTCGGTACGCTTGATCATGTTACGGAGGTCCTGTCTAACAATCCTGTTTCGCTCGTTAAGTTGCTTTTGTACTTGGATCATAATCTTCCCTTTTGTAATGGTACATGGTGCAATTTTGTGGTCGCTCTCTTACTTGTTCATCATATCTTTTATTTATTGGTGTATGTTTTGTCTTGCACCATTTATGTTTGAATATAAGGCGAAATCAGGGCATTCTATAACCACTTTAATTGTAGAAACGGAAAATATGGACGACGATAATGACAAGCACAGTATTTGCCGAAGCGGAAATTGTCGAGTGCGCAGAAAATTGAAAAGTGCACACCAGCGACCAGGAATACTGAATGAAGCAAATGTATGTTACTTGCGGCCGCTTTATTCATTTCCATCTCATACCTATAGGAATCTAAAGTTTTGTCGTCCATTGTTTTTTTTCGATAAGAAAACAAGATCAAGTTGTGTCGTGGTAAAGCTGTTAGTATATGATTCCCGGAAATTGCGTAATCGCCAATTGTATCCTATTTTTGTGGCACTTTTGTAAACTGCATAAGCCACGTTAACCCATCAATTTTTTAAAACTTGCAGACTCATCATTCAAGAGATGGTTTCACCAGCAAAAGATTTCACAACACGTCGCATGACCGGGATGACTTGGAACTCACTCTCCGTCAGTTAGATGACGAGAAGATTCGATCCATGCCCCCCAAATTCTGGTAAACAACTATATTCTTTCTTTAATAATTGTGATTTTTGCACTGTCACAGTCTCTTGGAAAAGAATTGATACAAATATGCGTTTTTATTTCTCACCGGATATTTCAACTTTTGGTCATTGATTGTTGTTCCCGATTAGTGGGAATAAAACTTGGCAAAAGCCCTAGTTACCTTGTCCAAATTCTATTTTTAAAGGAATTTAAACAAAACCCGTTTCATGCTTGATTTGTAAAGCCATGGAACTGTCATTTTGGTCCCATTAACTGAATTATTCTTATTGTTTTCAATGCTTCATGTAATCGAAATTTCTGCAATGTCCCGAAGTTTGCAAGCAATTTTAATGCTTTGTACGTCAATCTTGTGCAATTTTCTCAACCTTAAATGATGACTTGATCATATGGTTAGGGTTGGTAAGGTTTCAGAACACATTCTTCTCTTATTTTTTGGCACCTGAACTTTTATTTTGCAAGATAACGGCAATGAGTTTGCGTTTTTATGCAAAAACTGGCTGTAGACTGCTTTTTAAAATATTCCTTTTGTTGAACCAATCGCCACTATAGTACACCTAATTTTCCCGTCCTAAAAATTCCACGTTCGTGTAGCATTTTGTCTCTGACAGCAAAACTACCCTTGCTCACCCCAGGTTCCCTCTCGGTCTTGGTTCCTAACTACCCATTTCTCATGCGAGCATTTGATTTTCTATTGTCAAGGAGAGATGATGGTCTTTGATAACCTGACAGTTCGTAATGTGCAAGCGCTTCTACAGTCCAACACACAAAAAATGAGTATTGTCTTCTGAGGACAAAGTTGTGACTTTGAAGAGTGAGGTAGGCATTATATGGACAGTCTCGAGATAACCACTGTTGTGTTAGTCCACTTAATGAAGGTTGGAATACAAAAGCCAGCTTTTGCAAAATGTCAATCGGTCAGCAATCTAAAATGCACGGAACTAGTTCTCAAAGCAACAGCAAATGCCAGTAAACTGAAGCACATCTGTGCTTTATGTTGTCCACAAACAATCGCAACTTTTTGTCCTCACAATTTGCAATAAGTCGTTGCATCAGGCTATATCGAAAACTGCGGAACCTTTTTCACCTGATATATCTCATTCATCTGTTTCACTTAATCCTACATACCGAAAATCGGTTAACATGGACGGAGCCTAATTCCTCTCTTTCGTTGATGGTTATTCTCTACGTATTCACCCACATACCAGCCGGTCCTGAACCTGCCTTTTTTACGGAAGGCAATACTCACCACTTTCGCTAAATTTAGTAGGTTGCGTTATGCTAGTCTGAAAGTTTAAATGTACTGGTTTTTCATTCTTGCAGCGATGTCAAAAAGCCTACATTTGTATTCTATGTTTAGTGTCCCAAGTGAAATCAGGAAATGATTTCCGTGTAGCAATTGTTGCTTCACCATGGTGACTGAACAGATTTCCGCAGCGTTACTAAACCCGGTATCTAAGTAATATATCAATTATAACAGAACCTTTCTGCTCTATACAAAGTTAAATTACTATTGCAGTGTAATGTCTGTGTTGTAGGAAGGATATGGTCATTCGCGTGCAGTATTTACTAGACGCGAACCGTCTACTACGAGCTGATGTCGCCCATTTAAGCGGTGAACACCACTGTCCCCTTCACACTTGTGAGCCGTTGATTTTGAATTAATTTTGTTTCCTATTTCGATGAGAGATGTTATTTAAGTTGTTACCTTTATAGACCAAAACCGTTGACGCCATTTTAATTTATTATTGTGCTTTTACTGTGTGCAGACATTAGGAATTTGCGAGTCATTTACATTTCATTCTAATAACATATACTTTTGTATTATTGTTTCTTAGGAAGAACTTTTGCATTTTCAACTTTCGTTAGGAATAGTTTTTTTGCTTTCTAGAATGAATCGAAAACGAGTGGTGAAGTTGTAGTGTAGCTCATCAAAATTACCTTGAAGATGAGAGAAGACATAACACTAGGGGAGAATATGTATTGTCCACGTAAAGAGGGGCTGCTGGCGTGGTCCAAGGCCCCGAATGGAAGTCAAATGGTTGTGCTCTTCAGTGCCAGTGCCCGTGTAATCTAAACCCGAGAGCTAAACAAATGGGGTATTACAGTAGAGTTTATCAATCGAGCATAATTTTTAAGGTAATCCTATTTCTGCTAAAAACACTGTTCCAGTGTCTAGTTTGGCTTTTGATGCCACTTTGTTAGAAATTTAGAGAAAAGAATTTTGAATGCTTTGGGGGCATATTGTCATGCTTGGCGTACCGTCTATAGGGGCCCTAAACATGCTGCTTCGTCTAGTGCAGTCTTTGTTCATTTTTATTACAATGGCCAGTCAGATAGATTTATTGAATGGGACACCGTACTCCACAACTTTCGTTAAATGTGTTCTTAATTTTTGCCGCTTCTTGTACACATCTATTTTAGTTTTTATCCGTAATTTGTTAGCTTGGACTGTTTCTCCTACTCTCATTATTTAAGTAGTAACTTAGGCAATGGTAATCGTTTTAGGCAAATATTCCAGTGGGTGTTGTGCGCAAACTTTCTACTCTGCGATCCCGGCTCCCGTAAGTTTTGTTTTCATATGTTGCAAAATTCTGTCTTTTATCGAATATATACATAACATTTTGTGTGCCTTGAAGGCGAATCATGATGAATGCGATCGTCGTTGTCAGGATCTGGAAGATGAGGTCGAGGCATTAAAACGGGAACGATCTCGTCTAAGGCAGCAAAGTTCCTCTATCCAAGATCTTATAAGGTAGATATTTGTCTCCGCGGCTTTGATGTATGCTCTTCAGATATGAGAAGGTTTTCAAGGTCGCAAAAATCTTTTAAATGGGGCGATTTTATCAACCTCATTTGAAACAGCATGCGATAAAACTTTAGTCATGGTAAATAATAAAACGATCATTTTGAAGTTCACAGAATGACTCCACCTGAATATACTGGGGGCTACTTCCCAACCAGTGAAAAGTAACCGAGTCGGCTGGCCATAAATAACGATGGTTTCTGGGAATTACAGTGAAAGAGTTAATGTTAAGATAATTGTTTGTTAATCATTTTGAGGGTCTAATTTAAAGACTTTATGATGTATTTTCTTCTGTCAAATCCTCTTCCCGTTTTTTTTAACTGGCTTTAAAATATGAGTTGCACCTTTCATATCCGTTCGTGAAAAACGGATTGTTAAGAATGAGATTTTTAAAAATATCTCAATCGCTTGATTGTTTTGTTTTTCTTGACTGGAAATTTTACTCCCATTCGTTATAGCAAAAAAACAAGCGATTTCTTTTCCAAAATACGATCTATGAGATCTCATTTGTCAGTCAAATGTTTTTTTACTTTAAAACATTTCCTTGTAGTTGTGCTCTAACTCGAGTGACTTCCTTATGAATGAAGTGAGCAAATAGCTTCTCTAATTCAATCTCCGTTATTCCCTTATTACTGCTTGCTAAACTTCTACTTCGCTACTTCATCGTGAAAGCAGCTCCTCCATTTTATACACCCAATGTTTTAACGGGCCCTTTGATTGGTCCTGAGGAGATAATTTCTTTCTTCCTGGCTGTTAATTACAATGCTTGCGCATTCATATCACAACCGTCTCCTCTGTAGGGCCCACACTTCTCAAATAATAAAACCAATCATAATAAGGATCTACCTTATAACAGTAAAGTAATAACAAATTAACAAATACTGAGGAGTGTGACATTTAATCACCAAATAAGAAATTATTCGTGTTTATAGGATTCGCGTTAGACTATTGGAATTATTTTGCTATCGTGGAGATACATAATCACTATTTATTCAAGCCTAGATCGAAAGTTCTTTTCTCGCTTCACATTATTGCCTTAGAAGGAATTCGAAGAAATAATATAGAAAGTAAATGCCATCCTTGCCACTTTGTGTCTTGTGTTAAGTCTTCAAATCAGTACATTGTGAATAGTATGAAGCCTTCAAAGTGTGAGCATTTTGTCAAAGTTTGCCAAAGGCTCACGTGCTGTATTTTTTTTATTTGTTTGAGTAATTTCTCGCAGATGATTTAAACTGGAAAAGGGAGCCATCTGAAATCAACCCTTATCAAGATGCGTCATGAGGCCGAATCGGGGACGCTTTAAAGTACATAAGTAGTATGACAGCAGCGATGGCTTGTTCCAGTTGAGTTATGAGGTAGAAAGTAAGGTGTAGTCCGCCCTTGTGAAATTGGGGAAGGATTTTCTTTTATTCTTAATCATTAGATTAACGTAAAACAATGTTTAATAAGGCTGACCAACAAAATGTACTAGACTCGGTCTAGGACACGATTAGAATGTCTGTATTATAGATGTAGGAAGGCAAAACGTCTGATTTTATTTCAAAATTACGTTGCCACCAAAGGGTTTAAGTTATCTCCGAAAAACATTGAAGAGGAAGGTATGAAGTCGTGAGGTTTGTTTTAAAAACTGTTTAAATTTCCCCTTTCTTTTTATTCACTTACTTTTTTGACTGTACTACATGTTTCAGATCCATTGGCCAGAGACAAATAACGTTACAGCGTGATCTCATGAACAGTCGGAAATTGGAAGCCGAAAACGCCATGCAGAGGCGTTTGGTAGGACTGTTATTCCTGACTTCTCTAATCGGTTTATGATTAATTTAGCTATCAAAACTCTCTAGTGAACGGGACGCCCTTGTCAGTGTGGTAAGATTTAAATAGCTTTTTTACGTTGTCCTGCCAGGACCGGATGTTGTGCTAACTTCAACCGTGAAAAATGGATAACCAGATATTTGGGTTAATTTTGTTTGTTTTCCCTCTGATTTTTGCAAATTCTCCTAAATTTTGATTCCAGTGCGACTTAACCCAGGCTTGTACTTATCGGCATCATTCCTCTGCGATGGACGTTCATGCCAAATCAAGATTTCTTCTGCATTCGTAAAATAACATAACTAAATGTAATGAGGAATAATTAGTGCGTTCTAATGCTAATAGCTGGTGCATATGCCGTCTTAACAATGTCCTTCAAGGTGGCAGACAGTTGAGGTAATGCTCTGAGTATCACAGTGTCTAGTTACGGGTATTTACTGAAGACTTCAGCCACATTGCGGCACGCTGACGGAACACTCAGACACCCTAACGTCTGTTAGCGATGTTCCGAGACGGACGTGGTGGTCCTTAGACTCCAGTGTACTAATCATTCCTGTGCACATCCAATCCTAGACGGTAAACGCGCAGCCTTTGGAGATAAATCTTTCTTGGTGAACAACAAATACAACGACTCACAAACACATGCAATTTCGGAAAGTTAGCCTACTCTAGGCTCCAAGGCAAACAGTGTCCTAGGAGGTTAGCATTTCAGAACCAATGGCCGGCTGAAATAGGATGCCCTATAATTGGCATGCATCAAATCTTTCCAAGTATTAATTAAGCATCAGGGTACCTGTGCATATGTATCAGAGGTCTATGTAGAGAAATAATAAATTTATTCCATTTTTTTCTATCTGACAGTCTTTAAGGGTCGGGTTTGATTTGCACTTCATCGTAGTCGGTAGTCGCTAGATGTAGGTCCTGGTGAATATGTTGTGAGTAGCAGACTTATCATCAGCAAGTCAATTTTGGTTGTATGACATAATAAATCATTGCTTGGTAATGTTTGATATGGCCCTTATAATTATTTTATCATTTCTCATTAGTTTCAATGAGCGCTCGAAAGAGCTCTAGCGATAGCTGCTCCATGAATCTATCGCTGATAATCCTTTCGGCATCAATGAATTACCTTCAGTTTTCTCAGACCACTTTGTTGAAGCCTAGTGATGCCTTAAGAACGGCATAGCAGCATTGGCACGTTTGACAGCAAAGAAAGGCAAGCTTAAGAGAGACGAATTCTCCTTCTGACTCTGTTCTGTCCAGCCTTATTATCATGAAGATCTGTATCTACTGCTCCAATAGCACTGAAATAGCAGTCCTTTCAGACTTTATGCAGTATATGTTAACCGCTGTTATTAGCCCTGGAATTGGCTCACCCATTTGGACGATTTTACTACCACAGTGGTCATGCCTAGGATCAGTTTCAAAAGAAATAAGTCTAGAAGAAACAATGTTTAAAGGGGTGATTTTGTACCTTTACCGCTGTTGAATAGTCATGGGCATAAGTAGTGCAATTTTTGGTTAGCGATTACGGAACTCCGGCACGCTGTGCCTAATGTGCTAGTATTTTACCTTTCTATAGCGTCTGGCTTTTGATATATGCCATCAATGAAACAAGCATTTCCACGTTGTTTAATTTATCCTAGCTGAAAGAAAGGGACATCGGATACGCTCATTTACTTCAATCCATACGTCAGAATAACAAATCGTGGCTTCATGATGAACAGGTAATTTTTTTTCTTCGGTAAAGTTATTGTATTTCCAATTTGCTAACTTGGAACGGACGCTTTTGACTATAATATAGCTTTACTCATATGGTGCCGACTTTCAGTGCTTTCCCTTAGGCGAGCATGTCTATGGCGTATATACATGTGTCAAGCATTCTACTTAAAACAATTTATAGCCATAGATTTGTCAAAGAGGATGCATCATATTTTGGCAAATTTTTTTGCCCATTGAAATTTCACATCTACCATTTAAAATGGATGTTACCTTTTAGACTTTGCATTCTAGTCGTTATATCAACAATGCATTATATATATATATATATATATGTGCGTATTCATAGCCCTGATGCTTCCCTGAAGACCAAGGGAGAGGTGACACTAGAGCAGATTATATATGGTTAGCGTATAGAAGACCTAGGAGACTACCGGCTCACCCCAGTAGCCAGGCTGCTCAGAGGAGGTACAGAGGCGGAGCCTTCGTCCTTGAAACTAAAAAGGGGAATTAAGCAAATCATCAGAGCATTACATAGCCACCCTCTCCTTTTGAGCGTTGGCCCCTGCGCTCCCCTTAGTCAACTTCCTGCGTTGGCCAACCCAGCGTGACTGGTGTTGTAAGAAAACATCTACGAACTAACTGCACCAGTTATCCAATTCGCTTGCACCTAGGAAGATATTTACTGTCACCCCACTTATCCCTCTTGGCAACTCAACTAGATCTGGAGTTTTGGTTTGTATGGGAACTGTATTGGAATGTCCAGGCTATAATCCGCAAGTCATAAGGACACTGACCTAAAAGCGGAGTTATTTAATAAAGGACTGGTCTAAAAGTAGTATCGTGGGGATAAGGTTTCGCTTCTGACCATTCTTTTTGCTTTGTTCTTACTCCAGTGTTGCCCAGCTGTATCTGTCTATCTGGGTTTTATCCAGCTATTATTCGGATGCGTAGAGTACCAGGTGATCACCCAATTGGCAGCTTCATGTAGGTATCGTTGACAACTGCATAACAAATATTTTCAGATAATTAACGGCCATGACTAGCGTCACTTCAGCTGTTAATAACATTCCTGTAGAACACGGGACTGGGGCGGTTGTCGAAGGTGAACGGTATTTGTAATCCTTCTGTTGGGGACGATTAGAGATTCATCTCCAGCTTATTGCCTTCTTTCGTCCTATGCCCTTTGTGATGGGGCCCGCCTTCCACTGCCACTTTTCTGAAGACGAAAGGTGCCATAATACTTGGGTAAAATATGTATTTCTTTCGTACAGAGGGTCTAGGGGGCTACTGGCATGACTCGAGGAGTGTCCTTGAAATCAACGGAAGAGTTAAACGAGTAATCAAGGCATTATATATATATATATATATATATATATATATATATATATATATGTATTCTGTTCAATGCGCGTACAATGGGATGTATGGTTTGCTCGTTGTGAATGCCAACATTAGAAGAAAGTGTTACTTGTTTATCGTGACTTCAAATGGGGCGCAAGCTTGCACTCAAATTGCGATTTTCTTAATTTTAAGTGCAAAATATGAATAGGTGGCTTCATTCATTTTTTTCTCTCATGAATGTAGATAGTGACCTCAATAGTGGAGGTCAGCGAGCCCTTGATCATGACAGGGTGTTTAACAGTAATCACCTTAAAAACCTTCCGCGCAAGAAACTACAGTGGGGTCAAGAGTGAATATCCAGAGATACCGTGATCTTGAAGATATCTGTCACTTATTCCTTTATTATTTCACCTCCAACCCCATTGTCAGTGCTCTGAATTTAATGGAAAACTTTGATATGCATCAGTAATGCCTTATCTTATGAAAGCTTTTTTTAATATGAGGAAAATGCCTTCTTGCGTAAAATCCATCATCTAACTGGACTTAAAGCGGATCCAATCATTAACCACATCTTCAACGTCAAGACCAAAAAAATTATGCAAACCTTTAAGCAAGTCGTGATTTTTTGTTCTGAACTAATTGATGTGTACTGTAACTTCAGTATACACCGGATGACAATTGTTTATTTATTTGACATGTCAAATTCGTCATTTTTGACTGCTGTTTTACCAAGTGGGATTTTCAAAATGTTTCTAATGTTTTTATGCTTGTCAAACCATTTGCATCGGGTCGTCGCTCCAAATCTGCCGCCCAGACAACTTCCGTTCTGGAAAATCTTGCTATTTCCAAGCTGGTTTTGGAATACCAAATATCAAAGTGAATAAACTGTTTTGCCTCTCGTTTAGGGAAGTGCAAAGTTTAGTGTAGCTTTTTTCGTGTTTATAATAGGTTTTTGGAACCACAATTAATCTAGGAAGGAAATTTCATAGCTGAGCTATTTTTGTAGTCATTTGGTTTTGGCTTTAGCATAACTTCGGGCTCCTTTTGTGTTATAAAAGGTGCGATATTTTAAGAAAACAATTCCAAAAAAGAAACTGAGATCCTAGGGATAAACTTGCAGGAATTTTATCCCAGTGAATTAATCATTCAAGAAGTGAACCATCACATTTTTATCCAAGAATAGATGAACACTACTGGATTCATTCAACCCAAAAAACATTGAAAAACTGTATCTACCCTGACATTTTGATATGCATACAGGACACAAAATGAATTTTGTTAATTTTGACAGAAATAAGTACTTGTTAAGAATACACTGAAGCTGCCAGTAGATGCTGTAGAGAGACTTTCACAGCGTCATTTCGCAGCCGTGCAGCGACCCCTGACACTCAAGAAATGTAATGAGGAGAGTGCCTCAGGTTTTACCGCCTTCATAATTCATAAACGACTGAGTAAATGCATATGAGCAGGTCAATGCGAGAGGCACATTGCTCGCAGTTATATCATCACCGGCAGTGTCAATTCCATTTTTGACATGTCAATAGTAGAGCTGACAATGATTTGAGAGAATTGTCAGCGTAGGAATACACTTCTGCGAGCAGTGTCTGATGCCTGTTCGCTCAGATCAAGTGATGTTACTGAGTCGGTTCTCACACTCCCTTGACTTTTATTGCCATCCCAACTTGACTGCTGAATCACAGGTAGTTTGAAGTGCATTCACTCCTCCCAGTGAAACTGCTTTCTGTTTATAACTTTGGTCTCAGCTTAGATATTCTGCACAACTAACTTTTAGGATTAAAATCGGTTGGTAGGAATGGATTGCTCAGACCGCTTATCTTTGTGTTGTACATTCGATGTTTTAAACCATCCAGGTCCCATTGTTTCACACAAAACCTTTGCAGTCGATCCATCTTAATGCAGGAGGAACCGTCAAATGGAACTGTCATAAATATCGACAATTAAATTTTGTACGGGTTAAGAGATTACGCTTCCTTCTCAAGCTCCCAGTAATTAAAGGCTTTTAGGATTTAATAATTTGAGTTTTAGCATCACTAAGTCAACACGTATCATAATTAAACTCAAAAGGTCAAGAATTCACAGCCTTTGCAGTAGAAAACTCGCTGCCTGCTTACGTATATGCAGAAGAATATCTGTGAAAAGCGTAACTCATAACTCTGTCGGCAGTGTCATGAATCTTTTACCTGATACTGCCAAAATGCCACATTACTTAGACGCATTTATTCACACTATGCAGGTAAAGTTTTTTCTTGAGTTCACGAGTCTTTACACATTTTTCAGCATTTCAATGTCTGTTTTGCTAGAACACCAGAAGCAAATATTGTAACAGTAACAGTAGTATATCTCTCATTCCTCCTGTTCTTAAAAGAAGAGTGTTCACTTTCAACTATTTTTTCATCGAAAGCAAGTACGATGAGGTTCAATTTTTCATTCATTTATCCGCAAACACTTTTTTCTCCCTTGCTTAGTTAACCTATCGTGAAAAAGAACTGGAAGCTTTAATCCAAAGGTAAGTCAGACAGGGAACTGCAGTTCCATCTAGTCAAGTCTGTGGGCGGTCTCAAATCTTTACATTCTACCATTTCAAGGGCTTCCATGTGAAGCAGACATCTAAACAAGTGTATTGAGTGAAAGCAATGTCTTAAAGGCTCACTTTCCCCTAGCAAAATATTTCGACTCGCCTTGGATCATATATCACCCTTCTGTTTACCTTAAGGTGTAGAATTACTGTTTATTTGTATCCATATTTAACATTGTTTCTTTTACAGGCTTTGAGAAAAAGTTTGTCTTTTAGTGGAAAACTGTCGAAGTTTTTTTTTACAGTCATGCACAAAGTTGATGCTGCAGAAAATTTTGCATGCGATTTGTGTTGTCAAATATGGGAATGGAGGTAAATGCGTTATATCAGTGGGTGCATGACAAAAATAGCATAAACATCTTGACAATAATTTTCTCTTTCAACCAATGTGACATTATTTGCAGCACCTAGATGGACTTCGGAGTTGTTCAGAGGGACGGTAGCTCCCTGAAACTTTTCTGAAGTGGAAAGAAAACATAATACTATGACAGAATATGTATTTCCAATGTATAGGAGGACTAGGTCGCGGGAAGATGCCTCGGCATGACCCAAAGGCCATGCCGCCTAGAAGAAGTACGATCGTGGAGCCTTAAGTGCCCGAGAAACCAAAACGAGGAGTTAAACGTAATCGTAATTTTACCGAACTTCACTGTCATCATGATACCTCAGTTCGTTAAATCCTAAATACCTACTCGTAAAATAAGAGTTAATTTTCCATATCTTAGACATTTTAATCAATCAGTACATGCACTTAATTTTGCTGTCAACACTATCCTACCACCCCGACAAGGGTGGAGTTACTTGAGGGAACCTGACGTGTGGAATGCATTTAAAATGCAAAGGAGCCTTTTAGTAGCTCGTATACAAGTGCGTATTTGTTTCAGTCGTTTCACGAGGCTTGGAGGATGTCTGTCGTAAAGATCTAATGAATGCTTTTACTGCTGTGCCACCAAAGAAAAACCGTCACGTCTGTTAACGGTCATTCACTTTCGGACGACATTTTGATGTCTTTTTTAAATTTGCTAATTCTTCCCGGCGAGGTGTTAAAGATTCCGAAAAGGCTTAAAGTTGACGATGCAATGTGATTCACCTTCTGACCTTCACTGGCTTCATACGATAGAATTTACTTAGCTTTCTTACCATGCGGCTTCTTTTCCAAGTGGCCATCACTTTTTGAGTGATGGTGAATGTTAAATCAAAGAAAAATATATTCACTGCCGCTGCTACTCTAAGCATATCGTTGTCCTGTGCTCTAAAGTTAGGCTGCAATATTAGTACGTTCACTTCCGTCGTCGCATATATGTGACGCTGCAATTTTCTTAAGATGTGGGAAAATAACAAAATTAAAAAATTTTTAATGCCATAGCAAGTTTATAATACACCGGAAGTGAGGTAGCCGATTTCCCCTTGAGTTAGTTTCGGGCATCCGGCTTTTTAATGTTGTCTGTCAGAAGTAAATTGACCAATTCCTTGTTGCTTTGCCTGACTACACAACCTTTAACTACCTGGTTTCGTCTAATTTCTCTGAAAAGTTGCCCATAGCTAATCTCCAGCTCAAGTGCATGTTGAATTATCAGAAATACCAACCGTCCTGAAAACCTGACATTTCAGTGATTGATTGCCGGGTCGCCTAAACGTCTGTTTTAGATTTTGCCATATTATTCTTCTAACTGCCATAAATGTCACTTGTGATTGTCATATTTTACCTTAAATCCTTTTTGCTTTATTTCCAAGACTCCTTGGCATGAGTCACTCTTTGCCGGACACTACCGCCGTCATAGAAACTGCCTCTAAAGGGGAAATTTTACGTCAGGTGATTTGTTTTCTAAAAAAATGCATTTCTACCTTTGAATTCTGAATACTTGTACAAAATAAAAAACACTCTTCTACTCACACAGAATTAGGCTCAGGTATTGCGTGACATCCATCCAGTCTAACTTCAGCTCTTCAGGTCTTTTCTAGAGCACGCATACCTTGGATTCCAAGTGTCTAAGACTTGACGTAGATCCCCCCTGAACCATCAAAGTCTTGCATGCTGTCTACCTCCATTTATAACTATAAAATTCCTTAGAAATCAACTAATGGGCGTTGCCTTTTAACAGAAGTCGTTATACCTAAATGTGAAGCTTGAGAAACTTCACTTTATCCAAAGCAAAACAAAATGTTCGTTTAGTTCTTGCACTGTGACCCCTGTAGCTTCTTCACCTTGCCAACATACTTTAACCATTCTAGCTTCTGGAATAATAAATATGTCGCTTTTTTGTTATCTCACGCATAGCTGGAGATGCATCTGTTTTTGCTTAATTCGTGTTCAGCACATTGAGGACTGACTTGAAGCCTCTCAAGCAGCTTAATTCATGCGCAAAATTGTCTCCTAGAATCTTCAGCGTATTGTTCGTTCAGCAGTCACATTCCTGCTAACTAGACTTTCCATCAGTACATATTTGACGCACGGACTTTGGGACGAAATCCACTTGCGAAAATATCATGAAAAATGCAATATTTGTTCACAATTTCAAAAAATACCATCCTACATGCAATATCAGAGGTTCGTATCATTTGTGCTCGAAACCTTTGCATTAAGCAATCAAAGACGGTCGAAGCAAGCTGCAGGATGTGTGGAATCTCAGAATTCTAATTAGGTAAATTGAATGTCTTAGCTGTTAACGTGCTACTTGATTTGCACATAAGTAGTAGACCATATAGCCAAATTTTTAATTGATTTCTTAGTCCTTTTAAGTGGAGTTACAACGACTTAATTCTTTAAAAAGCTGCAATTGCCGATTCTTGTACTAGTTCAAAATTGCACCGACCTTGATGGAAGCAAAACTTGCAATTTTATTGCAAAAAATATGGAAAACTGTACTTATCCCCTGCATTAGACTAGCTTTTCACTTTATTATAAAGGTGAAAGTGTATGGGGATGAAGCACTAATTTCTTAACTTGAAGCTTTGTCAATTAAGTAATGGAATCACATCTCACTTCATCTAATTTCTTGTGTGGTTGTGCATTGCGGCACATTTCAAGAACAGTTTTTCTGCTACCTGTGAGCGTCTTTTTCTTCGTATGAAAGCTCCTTACTGATTTTTTCACAGGAAGCTCGGTATCTTGCCTGTAGACCGGTGCTTATGCAGCTCTAAATTGTTCATTTTCCAATTTTTCACCTTAAGACAAACAATCAATTCACTTATGGTAGTCTTTGATTCCGTGTAACCACTTTCTGTTATCAAACTTGGGTTTTTCCATTCCTTTTTAGCTTCAATGTCAGTCCTCTTTATTATTTTTGAACCTATCCAATAATGCATTTGCATTTCTTACCTTAAAATAGCTATTTGCTTTGCATTTTAGGCTGAGAAATGATATGCAAATCGAGTTTTGAAGGTACGGCCTAGAAACAGTTACCCAATTCTCACAAATGCGCCATCAATTGTCCATTACGCCGATTATTCTCCCGCCAGTTTTAGCATTATGTAAAACATGGTCTCATGCTGGTTCATATAATGACAACTACATTCAGCACGAATGCCTCCACAGTTTAGCGACGCGTAAACCGCCATGATCAAAGTTTGATTTGGTATCCACTAGTTGTCAGTTGCGAAGATATATGTTCATGTGTCAAGTCAGAGTTGTTTTTTAACGTCAAAAATTGATACACTGCTACAGACCGCTATAATGAAGTAATGACTTTATTCGTTAGTAGGAGCTATGTTTGTTTTGATTATTTTATTAACCTCGGATCAAGTCAAACCTTTTCCGTGTCCATCCACGCGGTTTGTGATCTCCAATTCCGCTCACCGGAAAACTCAGTTTAGTTCTTAGTGGCTTTAAAACCAACTGACAACGAAGCGTTTATTATTCAAATCTCAGTTTCTAGTTACCCATGGCCGAATTAACTAACGCATCACGATTGGAGGACCCAGAATTACTCTCCTACAGGTTTACGGGTTTGTTAATTCGAAGGATTTTTTCTACTTGATATGAAGTATATCCAGTGAAAGTGTTAGTTTCCAAATCAAAAATGAAAAGCAAAGGCTTGGGGTAAAAAGCTATATATTCACACGAATCGTGCACCATAATACACAGGTGTCTGCCAAGGTTTCAAGTACACAGAAGGAAGAAAGGAACAGAAGACGTAGGTGCTCAATATTAGCCCGATTTATCGTATCACAGGAATGCGTGGAATGGGCGTCACCTAGTAGCAGTAGAACTGAGAGGGAGATAATGTGAGAACGGACACCAAGGAACAGGTTAATCACAGCCACAGTCAGGTGAAGAGGACAGCCTCAGCAGCAAAACTCCTCTGGTGGTGGAAGCACCAGGTCATCTGGGTCAAAAGTGCTACGCTGTGCTGGTGGCGGAGTTTTCGCCGACATGGCGGAGAGGGAGCACGGATAGATGCCAGCGCCCTCAGCCACGCTAGGACGTCTTCTGGGTCGGAAGCCATCACCTCCACTGATCATGGAGAGCGGACGTGCATTTTCGGTTGGATGACGGCTGCCGCGATCGCGTCTGTGAGGTCCAGAGGTTTCATGGCCTCGACGGATCGGAGAGTGGTAGTGTGGAAGGAAGGAGAGTTGCGGCTGAGGCACTGAACGGACCGGACGACCCAATTTAGAGTTGTTCACATAGGTTTGACGGCCGGTATGACGCAGGGAGGAACTCATTGAATCTGTGGCTCCTGTGCAGGAGTTGAGGCCTGATATGTCTGTCCCGATATCCTAAAACGAATGCATCACCTTTTCATACATTATTCTTCTAGAAAATCTTGGTCCATTCATTTGTTTGGGTGTTGTGAAATAAAGTTATGGTCAAAATATGACAGATAAAACGCTAAAATTTTACTAATTTTTGGCTGAACCAATCCATTCCTGATCGTTTTCCAGTTGTAATGGTCGCTTAGGGTACTGGATTATCAGCACGCAATAAATTGGTTTCTTTCAAGGCATTCATGTTAGAACTGTCGTAAATTAAGTTAAAGACTCGGCCATTTACTTAACAAATCCCACAGTTACTCAACGGCTAAAAATGAAGTAAACACCTTAGAAAACACTTTTTCGCCATGCTTTTCTGTTTTAAATTGGCCAAATGATATGAAAGTCCTGATAAACACTTAAATGCATAACTTGATTGTAAAGCGCGACCTTGATGCAATTATCATCCTGGTTACTACCAAAGTTTGATGCTTTATACGGTCGCTAGTCTTTCCAAAAAAGGAAAAGTCCGCCTTATTTTTCTTTTTTGCATAAACTTTTGGCAATTTCGAGCCCTTTAAAGCTTCGAGAGTGCATTTCCAATAAATTTAGGCATTCCATGTAATTATTTATTGCTGAAGCGACCAAGTGATTCGTCTTATCACACGCTTTTCGTCTGTAATACCTGGGTCATTAAGTAACAAAAGTCAGGCTATGTTTTTGCTCCATAATCCCACCTGTAAAGACTAAAATGCTCATTTTTTTCGCTGGACCGTAGAAAATTTGGTCTACTTGAGAGACATCTATAGTTGTACCTGGGATGCGATTTCAACTCCGCAAACAGCTAAAGGCTGTTTGTCTACCCGGTACCGGGAGTTAACATAACTTAAAAGATAATTTATGTAACGCCCTTTATCAGTGGTGAGTAATGCCTACCAGAGGTTGAGTGCCAACGCCCCAGAAAAGCCACGATTGGCCAGCACCAAGGCCTTTAGTAAATGTTGCGTGGTAACCGCTGGGTGTAATGCATGAACAAGAAAATAATGCCATGCATTTCCGTGAGACGAATGACTAAGACTAGCCAAATTCAAGTGAGAAAGCTTACCTTGTCAACAAAAGTAATGAGAGAGGTTTAACGCTGTAGTTTTTTATCAATTTTAGCGTTGATTGCTTTGTCCTACCTCCACTAGCCTTGGGGTTTATTGCACACCAAAATCTATTGCATAACACTACTGGTAGCGGCATGAAGAAAAATGTGATTTTTCGGCTAAATGAATGTACATGCATAATCTACAACTGCGCACCAGTTTTTCTGTCAACAGTAATTCATGCAGCTAGAAGGTTATAAGGACGAGAAATAGCCGAATTACCCTTGTGAACGAGTTAACAGTGTGTGATTTGGGAATTGGCTGAAGACTGCGTTTGCCCGGAACCTGCGTTTGTCGAATAGCTTCAGCGAACTTTGTGTTTGGAAATTTGTGCCGAATTCGGTAGTCGGCCGCATTGTGAATACGTGGGAGTGGCTGTCGACTGCCGCTAGTTCGACCATCCGTAATTTGAGGTGAGGCCGCTTGTGGACCAGCTCGGCTAACGGAATGACTGCAAAATGGCTCATCTAAAATGAACACACAAAATTTCAAGGGCTTGCCAACCACGCTAAGATCAAAAGTGTTTTATCAGATTGCAGTAATTTTTTGCTAACCAGGTATTAGCTACCAAGACTAGTTTTGTGCGTGTTTAGGGTCGGTTTAATTTTGCACGTCGCGGTGTGATTTAAACCAGAGGAAGAGCCTTGAAATTGTAATTAGTGTGTGTGAAATTTCACCCAGTGATCTATCATGACTTCAACAAAAGACTCCACATGCTGTGGCGATCTTGGGTCTGTTTACAATCTCTCCCTATATCTATTAGCGTTGGAGTAGTTTTGGCGCTATGTTTTACCCACAAAGAAAGAGTCTACTCACAAGATATTCACTGAATTAATTAGCACAGAGCATTAAAAAGACAGAGTTGTGATTTCACTTCTTCCCTTTGAAATAATATGAGGCTTTTAATGATCGGCTTTGGGACTGAGTTAACGCCCTTATGAAAGGTCTCTATTCTGCTCCCTCATGCATCTATGATTACTTTAATTGTACTGCATAATGGATAAAAGCACTCAAATACGTGCAATTACGGGAACTACTTGTAACCCACAATTAATGCATACATTGTGCATGACTGAACAGAGAGTCAGTGTAATGAAAACCTGGGGAATATTTAGTCGGCATTAAACCAAGCCAACTTTCTGTTCAAGAAAATTTTAGGGAAATACTTTCGATGCAGGTTGAGGAAAATGAATCACGGGCATAAAAGGGTAGAAAAAAAACTAAGCTCCTAAATACGTCTGTCTGGTTGTCTGTCTCTTACATGGTCAGCCCAAGTAAAAGGCAGTACTGACCTTCTCACGCTCCAAAAAAGGCAAAAGTTGTTACGACTAGGGGCTTTTTGAGCTACACCACAAGGATGAAAGGTTACAGCTTGCATAGTTGAAGGTTTTAAAATGCAATGATTTCAGCCTCTCTCCTGATCAGCCACTAGGATATGTGGAAAGAATTCTTCGAGCAAGATCTACTTTTCATTAGAAGAGCATTCCAACTCCTTTTTTCTCACTGATTCTAGAGTAAGTTGTTTGCCTGCAGTAACCGGTAAGAAAGAGGGCTTCCATCTAATGTAAAACCTTTTTCAAATAAAGTAATCTACCATTGTGTACTAAGGGATGTCACAAGAAGAAACTCGATTGAGGTGGCAAGAGAATTCTTTCTGCAAGCAACTAGTCAAAACATCTATCTCCAAGTATACTTCAGTGTTCAAATCATGCATCCTTCCTCCAACTCCGATCCCTTTGAACCACCCTTTTGCATACTATTAGATCTTCACTTGGCAGTCAGGCAAGTCTTTTCAACAAAAATGAATGCAAAGGACACCACTGATTTCCTCGTCCTTCCTTCCAAAACAAAATGCATGGCCTTGGTAAATGTATATAGGTGTCATGTTTAAAATAAGGAATTCCTGGCCCCTCCAAAAGATATGCTTTTTAAGGGCGAATGAACAAATATTTTCGGTGATAAGATGTTTCTCAAGACAAAAGGAAAGTTTTATTTAACTTAACCAATAGTTATTTTCTGGTTTTAAGCGTGACACTTAAGAAAGATATAGCCCTAAAAACAATGCATTTAGTAGAATTTTTTATCAAGCACACTTAAAGCGACAAAAAAGAATAATCAAACCAAGCCAAAGCTTAAATCGACTTGAAATTCCAAAGGTCAGATGGCAAAGCTTTCGAAAAAATCACATCTACAATTGGAAAGTATCTTAAAGTTTTCCACAAATTTGAAATGCAACACTAAATTTGTCCAAATGGTGGTATAAAAACCATTCACTGATTCCAAATGACACAAACATTTTCAGCAACGTTAGTACTTTTTAAACCGTCATCAAAAGACCCCAACTCTCTAACTAGCTTGACAGATTTCCTTATCAGTTGAAATGTTTGTCTTACAAAAGTGTGTTCAGCCTTGATAAAAAGAATGGCACTTCAATGTAGCAATTTTGCATAAATAAGAGATGTACTAGAAACATTGAGGTAGAAGTCTTTTGATTCCAATACAGGCCTGTCTTACCATTCCATATTTTACCTTTTGATTGGCTTGGAATGATAAGCAAACCTTAGGTTGATGTCCAAAAACTGCATTAAATGAGAATCGCTCTCAAAATAAGACAGATATATTGTCACACAGTGGGGAACAAAACAGCATTCAGATGGACCTCTGGGAGCAACGCCTAAACTTTTACCTTATGATGTACAGGATATTACTGCCCACACATGACTCATCTACAACAAATGTTTAGTTTCCTACCCGTGCTAGAGGCACTACTCTCCCCGGGCGAGATGCATTGACTGTGTTGGGGCACATGCATGGGCAGCATGGGTGAGTAGGGGGCCGGTCCGTTGTTGTGGTTCACGCGCCCTGCCATGCTGACACTACGGTGGACGATAGCTTTCACTGCGGAACTTGACGCACCATTGGCCAGAGTGCTATGGCGTGAGACGACGAAGTGCTCCTTTTGGCAAGAGCCGGGCCCCTCGGGTTTGGGGCGTGTCACCTCCAACACCACGTGGTTGGATTTCAGGTTTTCCAGCAGTTTTACCACCTCTGCATGCGAGGCTCTTGTGACGTCCTTGTAGTTGATCTAAATAAGGGAAAAAGAGGGACTGTTACTAAGATAATCAGTATCTACAAGAAAACAGCCCTACGTATGGTAAACCTTTGATTCTACGACCTTGACGATTGTAGTGGTACGTTCATTCCGAATGGATTAAGAGATGCATTTGTAAATGGCAGGCTGGAAATACAATAATAAGAAAGGCAGAACTGTCACTCATTTTACTTGCAGCTAATGTCACTAGCTTTGGACATTCTGAACTGCGTAATAGGGTCTTGCCTCAGTAACCACTTCATCGCATTAAAGATAGATGGTTGCGACGAATTGAACTAAAAATTGCGGTTCTATGAGGTCACGAAGTCTGCGCAGAATCTACTAGTATGCGCATTTCCAATTTTCATTTTGAAAGACGAATGAACTTTAAACCCTTCACCCTAAGGTTATTTACAGCATCCATGCTATGAAGCAATTGGCAAGGAGGAATAGTAGTTTTGTGCAATAAAACGGTCAAGGATAGACACCCACACACCTTAGCATAATGTCTTATCAATAAAATAATATCAGGTCGTACAGGGGTAACCTTTTAACTGCGGTTGTTCAAAGCTTGACCTGATAGAGGCTATTACTACTACTATTACTATTTTATATGCTGTACTATGCAAAGGTAATTCAAGGAGGAGTGTTCGCTCGATTTGGAACTGCGCTACAAATTTATAGAGATTAAAGTAAATGTAATTTTTAAATAGTATCTTCTGATGCATAGACTGACGCCCATCTGCATCGCATTTTCTGGATAAAAGGCCACAGAAAGTCTACAGATTGTAAATATATGCTTAAGTTTGTGCAAATGACGTCATTTTCTGTTGTACAAGAATGAGGATGTACAAAGGCATTGCATCCAGGATGCATGATGGTATTATTATCTCGAGTCAATTAGGCACATTGGGTCAGACTGGTCATGTGAAAACAATGCACTTGGCTGTAACGGCTAACCCTGATAAAAGAATCTGCCGAGACGCTCTTGTGTGAGATAAGGCACAAGCACTATTTAGTCAGTATAGACCCCAATATAAAAACCATGTAATTAAACCGCTTACAACTTCAATTTCATTTGAAGTACAGCATAAAGACATAAGTAAGTGAACAGGTACGGCCATGCATAAACAAGCCCATCGTGGCTACCTTTCCAGCTTCTTTTGATTCTAGGCCACATAAGTCAAAAGTACGGATTTTAGGCCTGAGAAACATGAGCAGTCTTGTGCAGATGTAGTGCACATTTGCGGGATCACTTTCAAGATTGAAGACACAGTTATGCAGCAGATGAACTATAAAAGTATCTCGTAGTATGCCATGTTTGCCTACATACATTCACAGATTGAAAATCTTTTTTTTAATTACCATTGAAGATTCAAGATCCAACAGGTTTTGTAGAATATAACCAATTTGCTATCTACCACACCACTAACGTGCTGTAATGGAGTACATTTTTTCATGCATTATAGTGCAGTATGTAGTTATCTCACTATTCTGCATAAATTATGTTTGAAAAAATCAGCTAAATCATTGCATTACTCATTTGTGTTACCCTCTGGCTTGGGATAGTTGTTAGGAAAGAAGGCATAGGCGTTGATAGCGCACAGATGGTGGCATTTCTGACAGTACGCTGTTGGAGCTGTCGTTTTAAGTCGGAATAACCACAAAACAGCTAAAACATTGGCACGGTTGTGTTAGAGCCTTTAGCTACAGTCAAGGTGGGTCAGGCTAGATCAGCACGTGCTTATTCTAGGGAGTTTGATAGAATTTAGCGACACACAGAAATGCTTGCTTCGCGTTCACAATGTCAGTGTGCTTGCCAAAACTGATTACGCGTTCTCGCATGCACGGGGTACAACCGGAGAGATTAGGAGAGAAAGGCGGGTCAAAAACACCAACTTGGTCTTCATTAAGCTTTTGTGTGAATGTGAGCGTGCTCGCGTGTGCAGCAAAGTAATCTACCTCTATCTTTTCCTCACCGTGTATTTAGCGACGGACGCATTGGTAGTGGCAGTGGTGGTGAATTACGTGATTACTCACTTGCATGCATTGCCACGCATGGGCAGGACTCTATACCCCCCTATTTATGCTTTTATACACCTGACTATCCTCATATTTTCTTGCCGTCGAAGCAAGAGCACAAGGAACTAAATACTATCAATTATGATGGATTACCTTCTGTCCCTAATTGTGGGACATGGCTCATGGCTGTTTTAGAACATTCTGACAATAAATCAAAGAAACTTTTGTGTATGTCACTGTCTCACCTGTCATATTGAATAAATTACGTGAAGTTGTGGATAAGTTATTAGTAATCCAGTGCTGTCAATAGTTGGGAGCATCAGCAACTGTTATGGCTGTTAACGGAAGACACATCTTTGATGTTTATGGTCATGGAAACAAGATTCTTTCAAGGTCTGAATCCATTGGGAATGTAACTTAAATATCCAGTCCTTTGCGGTGATTTATTATTCACCTTGAATGAACCAAAGCACTTCATTTGACCGCTGTTTTTGATTGACTACCTATGCAACAAACGCTGACGAACTTGCGCTACCTCTTAGGGACAGGTGGAAAAATCCCCCTGTTAGTCAGGACAGAAAAAGTGCTATCACTTTAGTGCACCACCGGTAGATAGGCCTGTCTTATGGCATCTTTACCATATTTCAAGTTCCTTTTTTGTGAAATTCGTGTTTTTCGCCATTACTGTGTCACCCACACCTTATGTGATTCACGCGCAGAATGACGGGTTTGTGCCTAAACAATTAAAACCGCCTCTCACTCGTGGCTTCCTAATGTGGGCTTCCTCTTCTACCGAGTGGAACGCTATATTTGACAACCCCATCACTCTTGAACCCAGGGTTAGGAGGTCAGGGCCACGTGGGTACTTCGGTCTTCTGGCAAAATAAATTACATATGCACGTGTAGCTCAGATTGGCTATACGATCCAGGTGATTAAGTGAACCTCGAAATTTCATGACAGCAGAAAGTCTGTACACACACAGACACACACCAAAAGAATAACAGCTGTTATTATCCTCTATATCGTAGCCAGTAGTGGGACCACGGCAAGTTCAAACAATAGCTAACAGCTAAAATGATTTATCCGTTTTCATAAACAAGGTGGAAAGTATCTTGTGGATTGATTAAGTAGCGGTCTTCAGTAAGTTGCATTCCAAAAGCTTACTTGACTAATTTTAACAAGAATATGAGAAACAGATTTACCTTAAGAACATAATCGCCTGCACGGAGACCAGCATTGAAGGCAGGACTTGCGGGCTTCACGTTTTTGATCTGTTGGAGGCTTGGTTTTGTGGAAGTGGGTACAAAACGTTGAACAGCCAATAGGTCTATTGGGAAAAAGCAGTAAGCTCCCATGAATGTAAACATTGCAAATTGCTCATGATTTTAAGGTATGCCACATTTGAGTTGCATAAACTATACTGTAACACCTCAGTTTTCCACTCACCGTAAAATGATGCACGATAAACTAAACTTACTCTGTACAGTGCCTAGGGACAGACCGAGGGTAGGAACGCTCGGAGCATCAGGCAAATAGGCCTTGTGAAGGGTCACAGTGCGAGTTATTCCGCCTACTTCTCTTACCCTTGATTCAATACCAGAGGGTCTAGTAATCACAGAAGTGGGTGTACCGGCACCTGACCGATCTGGTGACATGATGGGTGACCTTGGAAAATGGTGCGAGTCGCGTTGTCTAGGCGACACCGGACGTGAAGAGGCATTCTCTACAACTGCAAAGGGATTGGCTGGAATGGGGGCACCCTCCCTACCTGTTGTCGATTGTCGCACGGGCACTGTCCTGTGATTGAAAAATGAATAGTAAATAAGTGACCTGGAAGGGCTTCTATAACTACTCTAATTTCATACGTTTAATGTAGCAAAGTTAATCCATGTTTACTGTTCTAACCTCTCCCGTACCAGCTTAAAACCGTTATTCTTAGACATCGGTGTCTAGTACTATTTCTTAAAGTTTTCTATTGAACTAAAGGCACCACTGGATGCGAATTTCAGCTCTTCGTTCTTCCAATTTATGAAATACTTTGGGAATGACCTTTGCAGTTAGATTATGCTGAAAAAGTCCATGGATATTCATACTTGTAACTCAATTCAATTTTTTCCTTAACTGATGAAATTTCCCTGAGTCTTCGGTTTAATTATCCAGCGGATGATTGCAATTTGTCTATTTTCGCCTTCCAAATGAATTATAAGGCCTTCACAATGAGTCCGCCCAAATGGTCTATCAAAACTTGTTTTTTATCCCCTACCCTCTCGTGCCGTACCGTTCTTTGAACCAGAAACTAAATCTATATCCAGAATCGTTTAAGAAACGGTCTGTAGCAGCTTAAACTGTCGTCCAACTATTTCATGGGATGTTTATGTAAACTTTCTCATAAACAATTTGGTTAAATTTAGCTCATTTGTTGCTAGGGTCTAGGAGGAAAATTGACTGTCACAGTCTAGACGTTTTCTTATTCCTACTTGCCACCAACACCTTCCCCAGCGAACTGGCCAGTACAACAGCTGCTGGGACTCCGAACATTACATATCTTTTAACCAAATTATTTACTAGGCCATTTTGTACATTTAACACCACAAACTGATGAAGACTATGTGCTACATTTTGAGACTCCTAGCTCAGGAAAGAAAATGGAGCGTCCCATGTGTAGCCTTGGTAGCAAAAGTACCAAAAGAGCCCTAATCGACCTTCAAGTACTGTCGCTTTGTTGAGTAACTGCTTGCTGGATTTCGTATTCATCATCCCGAATTCTCTGACTCAGCTGTGACCATGTGGGAGTGGGTGTTCCATTCGGTGATTTCAAAGCATACCAAATGGGTAACTTCTTATTCAACTCTCTACACATAAACGTTAGTCGTTTGTCTTAGTCTTTTTAATGGTACGCAGAAAGAACATGAAGGAATGTTGGGGTGGGGAATGATAACAAGGAAATATGATGCAAAACCCACTTCAGCAAGCGTCATTCAGTACACACTTACGTGTGTAGTCACTTACCCTATAGGTACGTTATGCCGTCATGAGCACTACCTTACATTGTCACGTGGTGCTGAGAAAAAGTCAACTGTTTAGATGAGGAAAAAGTACGTACTCGAAGTTTGCTGCTCAAATGCTAGAAGTCAAACAGCATTGAACTTCTATTCCATACACTCATCTTGTGAATCGGAGTTAGCACCTAGGGGAACGGTATGGTAACTAGTTGATATAGTTTTCTTTGTAAATCAAGACAATACTTGACTGGGGGAGCCTTTTGACAGCCTTTTGACATCTAGTCTAGAGTGCGTTGCAACCTAGGCGAATTTAATGATATATTGCAGCACTGTATATGAGGCGCCTTTTAAACACAAGTCAAAGAAAATAATGTCACTTCAAAAGTATTCTGCTTCCATACACTAACGACGAAGTAGGCTTTACATCCGCAGTGCGACTTCCAGATTATGTGCAGGCTAGTGTTTTTATGAAATAAAAGAAGGGAATAAAAATGCGGGGCTGAAGTTCTGATGTCACCAAAGGTTAAAGTGCCACGCCCACGCTCCTGAAGTCACTCCTTTAATGCAGTTTGCTAAGACTGTTTAGCGTAATACTCATTTTCTCAGGTGACAAGTGTCAAGTCTGAGCAGTAGTCATCGTAATTCAACCAGAGTCAAGCATAGAAGGGTAAAAACCGTTTATTTGCAAACTCCATTTCAGTGTTGTGCTTTGCAACACATGTCTTTTTAAGGCAAGATACCAAATAAGATCCCTTTAAACGTAGCTCCTGAAAGAAGTGCTTTTGAAAAAGTGGTTTTTATCGTGAATCAAGGACAATAATGAGAGGCTGGGAGGAGTGGTGGCTGAACATGCCAAGACGTGTACTATTTCACCTTGCTAGGTTTACGCATCACATCAAAGGGGCTAGCAGTGGTTCATAAGTCATTTTGTGGGTATGCTTACTGAGCGTTTGGGCAAGGTTCTCACTAATGGTTTCGGCTATAAGGCAGAGGACGCAGAGGCCTACCTATGTCAATTTAAATTCACAATGAGAAGCGGCAAACGAATAGTAGAATCGATGGGGAAAAGCGTTTGAAGAGGTTGCAGGGATTGTGGGTGAGGGTGGCGGAATCACCCTTTGCCTGGTTTCGGGACACTTCAAAGGGGCTTTATGCAAAGGACTGCCATGTAATTTATGAAATAAACTCAACATCAAATAGGTATCTACTTGTCAAACAAAAAATTTTCTAGCAGTGTTGCAAGTTGGCACCATATTACAAAATTCTTAACTTAAAGCAATGCAACCATAGGTGGCTGCTAGCACTCATAACGGTTCTCTATGACCACTATAATAAAGAATGGTGTTAGTTAAATTGAACTGACAAATTCAAACCACTCTCGTATTCCTACCACACAAATGATAGAAAAATGGTCCATTTTCAGAGGTACTGCAATCGGTTTCTTAACTTCAGTGGTTTAGTCGGCATAAAGGGGTAAAGAATACTACGCAATTACCTTTGTCTATTTATAAGGTTCAGTTTGTTTGGGTCGTTGGGATTACCAATCTTTGAAGCTCAAGTTACAGCTTTTAAAACGTACCGGTGAGGATAGGAAAAATGTGTTACAGCCATTTGCTTTCGGTCCGTAAGTAGACAACGAAGTAAAGAGGCTAATAGGTTATTAGCATCATGACAAGCAAACTAACTCTCTTCTGGCTAAATGTGCAGCTGTGGCAGTGTCTTGTGAAGACCAGAGTCGTTCGGGAGAGAGGTTTGATGTCGGTGCCGTTCTAAATTGACTGAGAGCCTTTGTATCCACCACGCCGAGTTGAGGACTCGCCATTCGTAACTTGGGACGACTCTGAAGCTTGATTGGCATCAAGTCAGCCACCTCGTCGTCCTCCAGATTCGAGTCCTCGTTGAGAGTGTGGGACGACTTCCAACTCCTTAGGCGCCGGCAGTCGTGATTCGGGCTCGTAGGATGGTCTGGGCAAGCACGGAGAAAAAGTTTACTCTTTATTCACTGAGTAGAGTCTTTCAATAAATCGTGTTAAAGTGGTAGCGTTAAGGCTACTTTATTGGGTGTGGAATTTCTAGCTCCTTGATCTACAAAATTCATAAATCACACTTCTTTATATTTATTTTATTATAAAGTGATCTCATCAGCAAACTTTCAATCAAACCATTTATTTTGTAATAAGCCTTAAAACCGTTTCCAGGAACACGGATAAATCAGTTACTGGCAAAATGCAACTCGATGCCAAATGTAACTCCAGAAATCACTGCACCAAATGCTTTTCCCTTGTAGAACGCAGAAAAAGTTTACAAGGTGAGCAAACCCAAACAATTTTTAGTAAATAAAATACGTAAATTTTTTGCTACTTACAACAGGAGGGGGAAATATTCCCAAAGAGAAGAATCAATTTAGTGCATCATGTGTACACCTACTGAAAAAGCAATTGTTATAAAGCGCACAGACTTGAGTTTCCTTCCTTCCTAGCACGACAGAGCGTTTGCGAATTCACAGGTGTATCTTCTAGCAGTCAGGCGAGTTGAAACAATAATTTCACAAATTTTTGTGCCACTTAACCTATATGTCTTTTTTACGGCACTGCGAGGGGATTTAGTTAGGGAAAACCTGCACCTGATTTGCTCATTGTGTTTACCACTTGGTCATCCAAATATGGAACATTCTGAGCTAATTTCAAACGTTTGAATTTTAAGATATTTAATTTCATGGACTTTTATTTTAATTGCCAGTTGATATTTCGTGAGGTGCAAAGTGTACGATTTTTTCAAGCAGCAAACCAGAAGGCTAACATCTCCGGCGATTTCTTTGGACCATGCAATAGGTATTTTCCATGCCACAAATAAACACTTAAGCCTGAGATCATGATCTTTTGCATGGCTAACAATGCATGAAATTGAGTAGTTTCGTTTTAGTAGCAGACTGTATTCTTTATACTGACTCAGAGAGTATAGAGGATCTAAGTTGAGACAGATAAGTAAGGAGGACATAGGGTTAAAAATGGTACTTCAAACTTGGCGTAAGTAATATTTGCAACGAATCAGTGAAGAAATTGGCTTCATTTCACCAAATGAATTAATGAGTGTCTGAAGAGAAAATCTTATCAACCATTCACGCCCACTTAGCACAGTGGTTAAAACAAGATAAGATGCAAGAAAATGCCAGATTTAAACATTCTTTTTCAGCTATAAATGGCACTTACTAGACCCTTTAAAATCCGACTGTCGCATTTTGCAGACAGTAAACTGTATATCAAATTAAACCCGGCAGCATATAAAATTCCTTCTAAGCTTTTTTCTGCATTCATCGTTTTTCATAGGTTAATCAGCTGTCATTGAAGGAGAAGATGGAATAGATAGCACTTGTCATTTAATAAACACTTTACTGTAACAAAAATATTTGCCAGTTTGTTGAGTACCTGGTTCCAATTTCACAACCCAGAAAATTAAGCTGATTTCAGAAGTAGTTAGAGAAGAACCTATCTTATCTGACCTCCATTTTTCTGTGTGTATTCTTACCTGAGCGACTGTTAAAGTCAACACTGATTGTGGTGTGCTAACAGAGAATAAGGAAAAAAAGGAAATAAATCTCAAAAAATTGCTATAACTAAGCCTGAAGTAGCATAATGGACAGTTTAGGGGAGCAGCCTGGAGTAGATATGTTTGGACTATAGGGCATACTTGTCCGTTTGCAAGTCTGAACCTACATTCATCGGGCTTTCTTTACCACCAGAATCCCAAAAACAATATCATCGTAAAACTTGACACTTCTAACCACTATTAAAATCACCATTTCGGGAAGCGCTCCTGTCCGATAGTGGCGAGGGCAATGCAATTACAAAAGTGATGAAACAGCTGGTCGCACTCAGTTTATTTCTGACGTTTTCACCAAATGATAACACAAACACGGGGTCGCGAAGAAAGTTAATTAGCAATGGCTAATAATGCTTTCCTACCATCCACTGAAAATGACTAACTCCCGCGATTACCAAACACGAGCACTTATTTTCACATGCTTTGAAGCAATTTACAGAAGCTAGAACACACAATAAATACTCACGGTTTGTTTAAGTATACACAAGCCTCTCCTAAGGGGAAACTACATGCACTGCTCACTTGCAGCAGCAAGCGGAAAACACCCCGCAGACCTGTGTCTTCCACCCAGGGTGTGGGGGAGAAAGAGATGACCGCAAATAATTCACTCAGTGAAGGTCTCTTAAACCTTTCCGCATAGTCCTTTATAAACGCTTGAAAACAGCTAAGAATGCAGAAATATCTCGCCAGGGCATATCCATTAGCCGCTAAGCCACACCAACAAGTAGGCAGCGACACCATCCTCTTACCTGAGTCCACATATGCGATGCATATGAGGAGAGGCAATGACTTAGATTGGAAAGCAGGTAAAAAAGAGTAGTGTTGGATTCAAATAGCAACATGTTCAGGACTAGGGAGTAAATTTTCCTTCCACAACCCGTGGATATGACCATATCGCATGCTATTGGTATTTGTTGTAATCGTACAGGAGGATAAGAGGGCACTTAGACTATCGCTTTATGGCTCTGGTCATGATGCCTATAGCTGCGCTCTTCTGGTATTTTTGTGTCAGAACGTCTTTAGAAATAACTCTAGAGGTACAGAGCCTGGAGTGGCCTCTGTGTTCCAGGAGATTACATAATGAAGTTCCAACGTCACCAGTTCATCAAAAGCCCACTATGTTGGATCTTGAACTGAGGAGATGCTTTTGAAGATTTGGTGGAGCAGTAAACAGCAATAGAAAACAAGCTTTGAAATTCAGGTCATCCAAATTTCAGGCCCTTATTTTTAGGAGTTGGAAAAAACCTCTTGTTGCGATCGTTTTAGATCTGGGAATTGGGGCCTCCACTGTGGCTCCAAAACTGCGGAAAATGGCCAAAAGTTCTCCCAGGGCAATAAGCCATATTCGTATTTTACTATTAATGCAAAAACGTCTGGTGTTAATGAGTTGGAAAAAGTGGACTTCCCCTTACACTGTCTCTATCTGCATAAGTTAAATAGTGCCAATTTGCATGACCCGGTACACCCAATTCTAAGTGCTTAGGTTAAAAGCGACCTAAAAAGAAGGGCAAGACTAGCAGAGCTAATGGGATAGGCGGTGAATTCAGTAAAAAATAAAGTCCTGCTAATTGATCTCATTCATTATTCGTATCATCGCTAGAACTAAGAGGAAAACACCGGCAAAAGAACTGCTCATAGCCTTGCATGTGCTTTATGATGCTTTGAAAGTAAAATTATGCAACTGCAACTATCAATCACGTGAAAATTCCCATGGTTTCTACAACTTCCATTAATAATGCGAGGTGACCCTTTTTTTCGGGGAAATGAAACTCGAAAATTGATCCACCACACTGCTAGAACACTACACAAAACTGGGAGAATGAAAAATTTGGTTACAGAAGGGGCAATGACACTGGTAATTGTAGATTTAATTACCCATGAAAAATAACAACCAAATATTTACTTTAAATTTGAACTCTAAAAAAATCTGACGTACCTGCTGTGTTTACAACCTCAGTTAATCCACGGACGATCTTCTGACGTCGAACACGACGAGGATTGGACCTTTCGCGAGATGACTGAACGACACGAGTCCTTACTGCATCCTCCGCATCTTTTTTTCCATCACTATTCTTCTCTTCCTCCTCCAGAAAGCGCATAAGATCGCTTTCAGAACATGCTCGACCTCTGAGAAGACACAGAGGTGAGGGGGACGGTGATGGGGAGGCAGGAAGATTTTGATGAGGGCGGTAGCCATCGGTGACTACTAAAGAGGCCTGATGTCGAGAGGGACTAACAGGGAAGGGTATCGTGACACTCCGTGAGGGACCCTTGCGTTCAGCTCCCAACACAGTCAAGGTCACGTAATGGTCCAATGGTGACGCTTGCAGAGGTGCAGTCATTGGTTTGCGTTTTTGGTTATAGGTTGGAGCTGGAAGGAAAGGGCCACCTATGCAAAAGAGACTGAGTATTCACACTTTTTGAACGTGTGATGACTTGAAACCTGTTCTAACGCATTTCGCATCGATGTTACGCAAAGTTGACGTTCGAGAGGTAATGTTTGTGTGTGCGTGCCTGGAGACGTGCATGGTGCTATTGTTATTCACCTTTCACTTAGCCACCAAACGGAGCGGCACAGACAATATTTTAGTCTCTTGGATGAGAGATCTGTATCGAGATTTAATGGTTGGAATTTTGATTAAGTTGATGAATCTATGCTATACGGTATCTCGTAGAGCAATTTCGTTTGGAATGTATACATTCTTGTTGAAGCCTTTGTGTAAAAAGGACTGGCACTGAATTAAATAATCAATTACAGGAGTCTGATCAAAGGGTTTTTTGTCCATGAATTTACTTCTGCTTCTACCAACTTAACCATCAAGTAATGTTTCCTTTTTGTGAAATTCCTGGATTTTTCTTAGAATCATGAATCCATTTTCGCAAAGACAACAGAAGGCTGTATTACTGCATAGAACTTAAATCAGTGCCATTATAATATTTTGGGAAACTGTTTTCACTCAGTCTGTGTCAAGGTATTAACATAACGCATGTTGTTGCATGGTCAAATCCAACATACTGAATAGCACGTCTTTGAGTGAACAAAAGGATCTTCGACAAAGACCTACACAGCTGCTTAACGAGTAGCATGCATTTAAGTAGGCATGCTTTAACTAGGTAGCAAGTTTGGCATTAAAAAACTCTTACATATCTGGGGCGGTGATGGGGCCTGTGCTACAGAATGCTCTTATAAAACTCAGCTTTTGCTGCGCCATTTATACTGGAAAAATGCACCCTAATTGTATAAATGCAAAATTTTTTATAAACTGAAAGAAACGTACAAATGCTGCCCTCTGAGCCTCCGATTCCTTTCACATTGGCACCAGCACCTACACGAAAATTGTTTATAATTTCGGCGACTTCGTGATTACCACGAAGCTGAGCTTCCTGGAAGGGTGTGTGTCCATCATCGTTGGTGAGGGCTGGATCGGCACCCCAGTAGAGCAGACGTCTGGCCGTTGCACACTGCCCTGCCATGGCTGCGTAGTGCAACGGTGTTTCTCCTCCGCAGCCAATTATCCGGTGCAACTGTGGCTGTCCCCGGTTAGACTGACCTCCCTGCTGACTAGACTTGGTTGTTGACCGGGTGGGAAGGGCTGGAAGACCTGGAGGATCTAGTGGTGGACGTGGAAGGGATCTAGCATTAACGTCTGCACCGTACATTATTAGCAGGTTGATTTGATCGGTACGGCCTAGTAGAGCAGCCTATGAGAAGAAGGAGATAGATAATTTTCATACGTCACACTTATGGCTATCACCGAACTACTCTTCAAGAAAACCTACCTGGTGGATCTCCTGCTTACCGTCAGCGTCGTATATCTCAATCTGGGCATACTCATACAGCAGTCTGTGGCAAATTCTTGTATCAATATCACCGAGAATATTGTGATAGAGTGGGGTCAAGCCATTGGCGTCCAAAGTATTTGGAGATTGTCCGAAATCAAGCAGAGCCTTAACTGCTTCGAAATTGCCTATGGAGGCAGCTTTATGCAACGGAGTCAGCCCATTTCTAGTTCGAAAGTCTTTATGCGCTCCACCGGAGATTAAAGCTTTGATCATCTCTAAAGGCCTTGGTCTAGCGACGGCCACAGATAAAGGTGATTCTTGAAAATTACTAAACACTGAAAATTGCTTACTTACCTTCTGTTCTTGGACAAATAAAGTTGGGGTCGAATCCCTTCGAAAGATATTTTTCCACTTTTTTGATATCGTCTCGGGCGACAGCACGAAGAAAAGATTGCGGGAGATTTTTGTTTTTATCATCTGTTGGCAGGCTTATGTGTGATGGGGGACAAAGTCGCCTCTTTCGAGTAAACTAAAATCGAATCAAATATAAAATGAAGAGCAAAGTACCTCTAGATTTGAGCTTAAATCATCAGTAATGTAAGCAGAAATCGGGCGGTCCTCTTCGAGGAATTTCCCATTTCTTCCATTGGAAGGAGGGACAAAAAGACCACAATTTATGCTATCAGTAATCTGAGATCCAAACTCTCCAAGTAGTTTCTGTTTGACATGGTTTACCAAAGCTTTCGATGAGACGAATGCGTAAACTTGTTTTGATAAGGGAGTTATTAATATCTTGATAAGCAAAGTACTATTGACGTCTTGTACGCGAAAAGAAGAGTCCGAGGACGTTGCACCTCCAGAAAAGCGTCCAGAGTCAGTATCACTTGATTGACTATTAATAAACTTTTTCATGATTTGGGATTGCGCATCTAAAAACGTTGATATAGGAAGGTAGTTTTAGTAAATCATTGAAGTGACTTCATGCTTCGGTGCAAACTAACTTGAAACAAAAGAAAATTTTAAAAAAAAACCTGCTACATATTGCCAAGATAAAAAAATAACTAAAATGTGAAGTAAATCCTCCTTAATAAAAAAGAAGTAAAAGGAGTTAAAAACCAATGCAAGTAAGAGAAATATGCTAAAATGGCAAATTGCAAGTTCCACTGATTTCCGTGCTGCACTGCCGAGAGTTAAAACAGAAAATAAGTTGCCTGGCTCATGAAAATGAGATCACATTTTCCGGTATTATAAAGTGCCCTTCAAGCACGCCCCGTGAGAGACCTACCCGACTCAAAACAGCGCCTAGGTCACAGCCAATGAATCAACGAGATATTTTATAAATGTAAACACACTTTGCCACGCCAACGTACTGATATTTTTGTGCTGCTATAACAAAAGCAAATGACCCTAATAGCAAACAACCCTAAATTGTTGACGGAGCAGCAAGAATAAACCATAAAGGTAGTACGCAACAACGAGCGATAATTATTTTTACGGCAGAAGTCATGTTAATCTGCTATGTACTATTTACAATGAAAAAACGCAAAATTTTTTACTGTGGAGTTGTAGGAAACCAAATAGTTCTCTCGTATTCCATGCATTACAAAATCTGTACAATACACCAGAAGGCTCAAAGTACAGCCAGATTTTGCTTTTGACACTCTTTTCATACGATCTTGCAAAGTAGAACTGCAGGATACCTTTGTTATTTTTTAGTTGTTTTTGATGAAATCGCATACCTATACTGAATTTCAAACGTTACCCGATAACTTTTTGATATTCTACTTAAGATTACCCAACTTCGAACATTGTCATGCCAAATTAACCCCATTCTTTGCGTGCAGAGACGGTGTGGCGTCACTTTGATGTATGACTATTGATGCCTATCGTCTGTGTTAAATAGTGAGCAGCACGAAACATGTAATACGATAGTGGTGTATCCCTTTCAGTTTTGTACTTCGAATTAGCCCCCATGTACCTCACTTGGTGGGCTTCCCCTTTGGGCCATACCAATAGCCCAGACACCTTCTAAATACGTATTCTACCCGAGTATTGCGTCTTCTTTCGTCTTTAAGGAGTCTCGGGACTTTAAAAACATGTTGAATTTAATGCCTTTGAATCTTAACACCATAGAAGTTGAAATTCAAACAGCAATCCAAGATTTTAAATGGCCATAGCTGAAGTGCGTTGAGTCGCCTGTACATTTGCAGTGTGTAAAGCAATTATGGAAAGCGTTTATTTCTATTATTAGAAAGAGAGCACTAGGTTCCTCCCGTCTCAAATGTGGCAAACAGTTTGTCAAGTAATTAACCATTATCTCCCTATGAGTTCCATACGTTTCTAGCAACCACTAGATTTAATTTGTCAGATACCTTCGGTTTACATTAGGGAAATTGATGACAACCTCTTAACATCTGTCCCGAGTATCATTTTAACAAATGATACGATAAGCTCAAGCTGACACTTTATTTGTTTTGACATGAACAGAAATCCCTGATGGCATCCTAATAAAAAAGTCAGTTTATTCATAATGTTACTCAATATTTGCATGTGTATGTTTGTGAATATTTCACAAATTTGATTTTTAGCTTTAAGAAGGTGGTTATCAGTAAGGCAGATGACGCACAGTAGTATAGTAGGCTCTACTTTGTTAGAACAATATCACATAAAGCAAATTATGTTTCGTTTTTACTGATTTAGACAACTTTGAGACAATTTGGAATCGATGTTACATTACAGGGTGGTGGGTTATCTTAAACAACTTGTTTAAGTCGGCAAACACTTTTTGCTTGTTGACGCCATCGTTCCTGTCTGGTTTCGGAATGGGACGCAAGAAGAGGAAGCAGATCAAGCCTTGGTGCTGGTAACTTCCCATTCTGTTTATTGTTTTGTAGGTATTGTAATAGGGATTTTGAGGATGAGAAGATACTAATCCATCATCAGAAGGCGAAGCATTTTAAGTGCCCTTTTTGTCACAGGAAGCTCTTTACTGGTCCTGGTCTTTCTATTCACTGTAACGCCGTATGTGCCCTCCTTTTAAATAAGCGTTTTAGGTTCACAAGGAAAAGCTGGATAAGATTCCAAATGCATTGGCTCATAGAGCGAGCACTGTGATTGACATTTACGGCATGTCCGGAATACCAGAGGCCGATCTTCTTGAGCACGAAAGGCAGAAGCTTGGTCAAGAAGGTGACGATGAGCCCCCAGAAAAGGTTGAACGTGTAGATGATACAGCTAGCTCTTCTTTTGTTCCACCACTTCCTCCTTTCCCATTCATGCCTCCGGTGCCGAGCGTGATGCCGTACATGCCGGTTGTTCCTGGAGGGTAGGTGACTCAATTGAAGAAAATACCTCCATTTAGGGTACAGCCGTTTCTTCCTGGAGTTGTTCCTACTCCTCCTCCGCCTCCACCACCACCACCGCCGCCCCCACCGACATCGGAAGCACCAACAACGGCGACCGATGTGTCGTCACCAAAACCAACCTTTCCTGCTTATTCAGAGGCCGAGATTGCGAAAGCCTCCGCTTCTAAAATTATTCGGCCCGTTTCTGGCCTGAATGGAGTAACGGTCGAGCTCATTTATCCGGAGGAGGATTTGTCTTTGGTACTTGTGGTTCTTTAAGTGATTGGCTATTATTCAGGAGGAGTTAATGGCTGCTAAGCCGAAGTATCAAGAGATGCTTAAACGGGCGTTGCAACCCCCGCCACCGCCACCACTTACAGCTATTCCGGCGCCGATATTGCCAACTACAACGCCGGGCATGCTTTCTCCTTACGTCCCGCTACCTCGTGGTACTCCTGTCAGTACGACTGGAGTGCCCTTTATGCCTATGCAGCAGCCAAGTAGGCCAAAATTGTTATTTACAAGCTTTGTTTCTAGTGTATGGGGTGCCCGGCTACCCGCAGCCCATGGGGCAGGTGCCGCCAACTTGGATGGGGCTTCCGAACGTTCGGTTCTAACGCAAGTCAGTGGGTCGTATTAATACCACCCTTAATTTTTGTCTGCCGACAATACCCAATGAGATATTTGTATAGCTCTGCGTTTATTATAACGTACGCAGTTTTAAATGTCGCTTTCTTTCTCTTTTATGATGAAGGAGTGCCCAAGCCTCCAGATATGCCCGGGGTTACCGGTATGCCAACAATTGTGACATGTAGGTCCGCCTAAGTAGTGCGTAATTTGGTATTTCCCTTCACATTATCGCTTTGTTGAACCCACATGGCCTGCTTCGTGTATAAGGTTAGTGGACTAACTTTTTTGGCAGGAATAGTCAAAGTGAGTTCGTTCTCCTCGGCAAGAACGTAAGTCCATGTAATATGTGAGATTCAGATGTAAAACAGCGTTGTTTCGGATCTGTGATCAGTGCTAAGACGCAGACAAGGTATGTCAAATATATCGTTTGCCCAACGAAAGGTCATTTTACAATAAATTGTAATCCGTTAAGTTGACTTTTTCATTGCTTTCCGATCACTCGGCTAACGTAAGCTAATTCCTGAGTTGCAATCGGTGATGGTTTGTCTTCACGGGTATGCTACGGTGTTCATGCTAATTTGCCAATTCTAGTAATTTTGCTGCGCTCGCATGCTCGAGTGCTTTGTGGCAGTTTCCAACCTTGTCTGGATTCGAAGTCCGTCTTATGATAGGCTCTCCCTCCTTTTGTGCTTTGTGCCTGCGCACACGTTTTTTATCCGTAGGTAGTACTTGATCTGTTAAGACTATTGGATAACTCTGCAAGCAAATGATGCTATCCTTTCACGTCTACCAGTTTGATTTCCCTGCGCCTCCAATTACCCTTCAAGGCATGGCGGGTGGTTGTGTGGATGATATCTTTAGGGTAGGTTGCGCCGCGTTCGTATTGCGTGCTGGCGTTTGAGGTAGGCGACCTCATCCAAAGCTCTAGCCGAGGATCCGCTTGCAAGTCTCGGGTATGCGGTCGTGATGATTGAAAGTGAGGGTTTTCCAGTGTTCACATGGCTTGCCTGGGCAGTTCCAGTTTGTGGTGCCGGTAGCTCTCCTCGCCCTCTGCGTATGCGCGTGTTGTGGCGAGCGCCTCGCACTCGACAGCTACCAGGGAGAGCGATTGCAAAGGTTGTAGTCACCAAAGTGGGTGAGGGTGTCGATGTGCAGCGCTGATGCTTCAGTGTGTTGGTGCGTCGGGAGGGTTCTCGATTTGGGGTGGTGAAGTGTGGCGCATTGGGTGGGATTGCGATATTTGTGGGGTCCACTGTTATTCGGATGGATGGGTGCGAACCCCTATGAGCCACTAGTGGTCTATTCTCTTGGAGATCCGGAGGGTGCTGAAAGTGTCTTGGTTTAGATTTGCCCCTTGGATTGTCGTGGCATTTTGTCATCTGGTTGGGCGTTTGCGCTGTAGAGAGCGCTTCCTGGTTTTTTTGCAGTTTTGCCGAGCTTCCTTGATACGCATGGGCAGTCACTTGACAAAGATATTGAACTGCCAACAGAGCTTAATTGTATGAAACGGTGGAGGTGAGGGTTAGCCGTGATGCCTTCACTCAGCAGTCTTGTTTTGACAAAAGTGGATCACCCTGGGGTGACCGGTGATGGTAACCTAGAGGTTACTGATTTTGCCTTAGTTTGACCCAGTGTCGGTGGGCGCGTTGATACCGTCTTGAACGGCGGCGCTGCGATTGGCTGCGTCAATCCGTACTTTGCGTTCGAGGACGCGATGACTGGGCTCTGAAACAGGCTAGTAATTGCGTTCTCCTCTCCTGTGCAGCTGCCATAAACGAAAAGTGGTGCCGGGGTTTCGTGTACGCTGGAGGGTAGAATCCAGAGTGGGATGCGACAATCTTGGCTGGCTGGCTTGCCTGCTGCTTCGTGTCGCCGCATGTGCTTCGCTTATTCAATCTTGCCAGTTGCTGCTGAATTGAAGGTACTTTCGGTAAAATGAGTGCCTCCCCACTTCACGAACTGGAATACACAATTAGCCGCTGGGCTGGTGGTTGTACAAAAGTTTAGGGGAAGGCGGATCGGAGAGTCTTTCATTTAACAGCCAGCATTCTTCCAAATTTTGCCCGGAACACTTAATTGTACGGCAGAGGCGGCTTCGTGTGGGGTGGCGAGGCTCCCTGGCTTAATTTTTCCAGCTTTCCGGCGGTTAATCACTTCGCTTTGATGTGAATATCCTGATGTTCAGATACACCTCTTGCAAAACTACGCGTAAACCTTTGCGGGACCCTTCAGACGCACTTGCTCCGTAAACGTGACTCACGCTACAATTCTTAGCCGTCCTGACCTTAGTTTTGATGTCGCATGAATTTTCGTGTCTGATTCCAAGGGCGCCTGGCAACCTGTCAACATACCGTTATTTACTGACCATACGTACTATCCATTATCATCCATAACTTTGTCCCATGGTTGGTATCCATTACTTTACAAAGCCACCCTAGTGAAGTAACTGCCTGCCGCTGACAAATTAAGAAGTGGTGGCACATCAACTCAGCCATCAAAAATCGAGAACAGTTAAGCTGAATGGAATTTACGGAAGTCTTTGTCTCACAAAGTTCCACTGGCACAGCACAACTTTTCACTAGTAGCAATTCAAGATCAAAGTAGGTCAAATGACAGAAAGAAAAGAAGTACCCTGGAAGATCAGGTCGTACGATTTAACTCATAAACGTAGGCGTCAATGGAGGCCTGGTCAAAGAGCACGAAACGCACATCAGTTAGTGACGTCTTGCCCTGGTCGAGGTAGGTCTTAATCGCACTCACAATGGTCTCAGCTGCCAGACTCTTGGGGAAATTGGCCCTTAAAGGAGGAAGGGGAAGTCATACCAGTGGTGGTCAGGAAGGGAGAGTCGAGAGTATAAAAGATTGGTCTCACCTTCCACTACCTATGGAGGGTAGAGCAATCGACTCGAAATTGGCCTTCCCGGCGGTGGTGAGACAATTCTGTATGGTCTTTCTCAGATCGCTGATGCAGTCGGCAGAGTGGGCGGAGTTCCACACGGGACCGTTTACGTGGATCACATTACGTGCTTTGATTCCGGTGCCTTTCGTCACGAAAGCTGAAAAGGAAGTAACTCTAACTGAGGCTACTGATTCATAAATTGCCAAAACCTGGATAAAGGTAGTTAATGTGACTTGTCTCAGTTTTCCTGTGAGATGGTCCACCAATGGCAGAACGGATGCTGTTCAATAGTTGGAACTCCGGCATTCAAGTTATTCACAACCCCAAAACCACTGCCATATTGTGTCAGTTAAAACTCTGACATTGTGTACATAAGGACAGATTGAACTATGATGAAATGATTGAGGTGACCGCTAGGTTCAACAAATTACCATTGTTCTTCTGCAAATTGGTGATATTACTGCGGGCATCGTCCATAACTTTGGCAAAGGCGGCTCCTCCCACAGCCAGTAGTCGAGATCCCACCATGCCGCCCATGGAAAGTGCGCTGTCGGTCGGATTGACGATTGCATCCACATCCAGTCCTGCAATATCTGTCTGAATTATTTGTAGAGTCTGGCCTAGGGGTAGTTTGATGCTGTGTAGAACTTTTCCCTTGAAGAAAGAATAGGAAAGCTTGCACACTTATTACAACCTATGGAGGAAAAACATAAGACCTTTAAATATCAAACGCCCACCCATTCTCTGTCTTGAGCTGTGCCGAACTTACTACGATTTCAGTTCAGCCCTTCTTAGTTTTAGGATGTCGACATTCTAATATAGATTAGTCAGAAGTCACAGAGGTAGTACGAATTAGAAACTCGAGTTGGGGACAAGGCGGACAGATGTGGGCTAAAATCATTCAAAAAAATGCCGGAGCGTCAAAAAGCTAGGCAAGATAGAGAAGCATCATAGGCACAATGGATCTCGGCTCACGGATCCAGTAGGGAAGTGTCAGGCGAGAGAATATCTCGAGGCCAGACATGTCATATCGAGAAGTCGTTGAAATAACAAATTCGTGGCGCGATAAGTGCTGCCTGTAGCAAGTGAGATAAGGCAGTAGAAGCAAGCCGGCCGACAAGATTCAGTCATATGCTTCACATAACCAAGACATCAAGCCTTTGGGAATCAGCAGAAGAAACCCTCCAAATCGGAGCTGTTTTCCTGTCGCCCTCAAGGCTTATTTGCTACCAATACGCACAAAACGGTTCTTGCATCGTGTCAGAAATTTTTCTGCATGAGTTACCTTTAAAAAGTGGTTACTTAAGAGGAGTAGATTCTAAAGAGGAAGGAGATACCTTAACTGTGCTAGTAGCTCGGGGAGTGGATGGCTGCCTTGGTGACTTTTGAGGAAGCAAAGAGGGATAAATGTAGGGTGTAGTCCCACTGAATGGGAAGATTACTCCCGACAACACCTGTAAAAACCCGCCAAAAGAATGATCAGGAGCAGTACAAAAACTTCAAATGAAATTAAACTATCTGGATACCTTGAGTAACTCCTCGTCTGCACGAACCGCTAGCATAATGGAACGGGGTGATATTGTCTTGCGCTTGATCTCCTTTGCAACCCGGCCGGCCAAATCGACAACTTCGCCTAGTAAACAGGGAGATGATAATTGGTAAATTGAAAATTGGACATTGGTATTGAATGAATCAGTCCATTTGGTTGAAGCTCTGTTTACTAAAGTGGATTTAAGTATGCGGGTCCAGCTACTCCAACTGTGAAGCTAAATAGCAAATGTTCGATAGAGGCAAACTTAAATTAGCTGGGTACAACTGATAATGTAATTGTGCGCGCAACCGAAGAACATCCGTAAATATTAACCAAACTCGGTATAATATTAATCTTAAGGTTAACAAGATTCGGTAAAACAATTACAAAAAACAGGTTGGCGTTTGCGAGGGAAAAGCTGAAGTATTACCATCAATACTGTTATTTTACGTGTGGAATTAGAATCTTACACTTGCGATATCGTTTTTTATTACGGTCATGCGGCCACGAAATTTTCCGATCACATAGGCATTAAGTCTTACTCGAGAGGTATTCGAGAACGGCAGTCAGATAGACGACAGAGGCCACGGAAATTCGTGTTGAACGAGTGAGTTTGGAGCTCTTCAGGAGACGGCGAACTCGGGCCACGGGAAAAATCAACCCGCATCGCCTCGACTTGCTAATGGCTGTCTTTTTACCTAATACGTATTAAATACTCAACTTATGCGCAGCTATAAAGGTGGCCGGAAAGGACGAATAAAGAGCTACGAAGCAGAGAATAAAACACTGGCACCAGTCTTACCTGGGTGATTGAGTGAGCATGTAAGCAAACAGCAACAGGTGAATAGAAATTGTAAAAATGGAGTGACTAGGTGATTCACCCAAGACTCAAATGAAATACTGATTTAATATGGTAGCAGCTGTATTTGCTGCCAAAACAAAAGACCTTCATTAATATAAATGAAGAGGGGACTTTGAGAAGCATTCCTTTTATTTATAAAAACACAAAGTAAACAAGCAAGCAGACTAAAGTGCTGAATGAATCAGTTTTCAACGAATTTTGTGTACAATAATCTACGGGTCGCAGAAAAACACTTCAATGATATTCGGCTATTACACACACTGCTGCCATGGTAGAAATGCATGTAATTAGAGAATTAACAGTATTTAGCTTACGATTCTGTGTTTTTCTCATTGGCATGGCTGTAGTTTTGTAGCGAAAAGAACAACACAGTTGGTATATATTTACACGATGTTGACGTTGTGACTCGCTCCGTTGATTGGTTGGAGGTGGAACAATCTTTGCGTCATTATGCGCCAAACACCCCATGGCCAGCGCCTATCGCAGCTTCTCCAATCAATGCGGATGCGTTGTCGTAACCGGTAAAGACTGACCCCTTTCTAGTAACAAATTACTCACATCTCTTCTTCCTTCTCTGTGTGAAGTGATTTTAAGGCCGTGAGATGATGTCACCAGCGCTTTAGCGATATGAACCTTGGAGGCAATTTAGGCGGGAATTAGGGCATTTATGCACACCCAATTTGCTAAATCGTACCTTACATAATGCGCAATTTAAGAACGTACAAAGTGGCAACATCCACCATTTAAAATTTGTAGGTGAAAGAGTACCATGTTATTGCCATGCCCATGATTGTAACAAATGTTTGCTTGAGTACAATTTCCAGGTAGCTAGTGGCCGCGTTGCACCAGCCTTGTGGCTCTAGGGAGTCATACTTGGTTTCGAATAAAATTATCATGGCGAATGCTGCAAGCAGTCTGACTACTGTTTAGCAAGAAAAAACTAATGGATTCTAAAAAAAAGTTAATTTTTCCGCAAATGCAGGACTCGAGGGTGGGAAGCGGATTTTGCATCCGTGTTGTCAATTTGTTAAATCTTCCCCGGGACCTCCAAGCTGAGAGTGTTTCATAAGTGATCTAAAGACCTTTTCTTTCAAAGAAAGTGCTAATATTTTCCATGGTTATGGAGTCACTACACGTGACGGAAGTGCATGTATAAATCTAGAGGATGTCATTTTTATTATAGGAGCATTTTCGCCTTGCTTTGGTGTCTGGAATTAAACAAAATTAAAATATTTGCTTGTGTTTTACTTTGGCAGACTTGAGAAAGGCAATGCTCTTCAAAATTCGGTAATTTTTGATAGAATCGTAATAACATCTCAAAATTTGTGCTCATATTTGTTCTAAGAATCAAAATGAATTTTTTTGGCAAAATTGGCTTTGTCATTGTGAAACATTGCTTATTTGCTCAAGTAAATGAGGATCACCGCTTTTTGAATAACACTTTAGTATTCAATAAAAAACAAATAAAGACTGCATTGGCCTAGTTTAAATGCGTAACTGCAGGATCTAATTGTGCAATTATTGCCGTTGTTACAAATCTGTTTTAAGACGTTTTTTTATTAATGGTTGCGAGGCTTTTGTTTTAGTCTGCGGGCTATTTGGCCCACGACTTGTTTTCATTAGGCTCTCGCTGAGGGTCGGTGCACTGCTCTCTGGTCATATTGTTTGTACTAGCTCCACGGGTTTATGTAGAGGGTTGCACCAAGTTTCTGAAAATTTTTCGTATTGTGATGTTTAACTTAACTTCGAGTTTTCAAGGTATTTAATTGGGGAACGACGTATTTGTACCAAATTATGCAGGAACCTTCTGTATCTTCAACAACCTCTTCTCCTCACAAACAAACAACAATTGCAGCCGAAAAATCTGCCAAGGACGCTGACTTAAAGCCGAATCCAAACCTTAAAGATACACAGGAAAACCCAGGGGAAACCTGCTTCACTCAAACTTCCCTTACTGAATCTCGTGTTGGTCATCGCTCTAGACATCGAACACACACGTGTTCAAAATCTGGAAGGAGACGATCCAGATCATCAGACAGAAGGTCCTCTCGCAAATCTCATAACCGGAGGAGACATCGTAGGTCTCGTCGCACTCGTTCAAGGTCGCGACATTACTCTGGAAACCGACGACAGCATCGCAGACGACATAGGCGTCGGTATTCCACTGAATCCTCGACCTTATCATCATCTTACCGAAGTTCCAGTGAGAGTCGGTCCCCGTCTCATCGTTCGCAGCACCGAAGACATGCAAGCGACTCATCCCAACGAACAGATCTTCCGAATTCCCGATCCGATCAGGACTCAAGCGATGCTCACTTGAAGGCGATACCTCAAGGAAATAAGTCAATGAGTCGTGATGTGTCACAAGCACCATTATCAGAAACATTAAAAGACAATATCACCCTCACAAACGGGCTACCAAAGTTAGCAGCTTCTAATCCTGCTTTAAATGGCCTAGTTTCTTTACTTTTAAACACCACCAACTCCACCAATTCCTTGACGGATTTATTTGGTTCAGCAATTTATGGAATGGCGGGGAATTCCATCAATCCTACAATTGCAACACCGTCTTTAAACTCAACGAGACAAGCCCGTCGACTATACATTGGAAGCATCCCACTAGGTATCACCTCCGAAACCATGGTAACATTCTTCAACTCTGAACTTCAGACCCGCGGTTTGTGCCAATCAGTTGGCGAACCAGTGGTGTGTGCACAAGTCAATTCGGAGCGCCACTTTGCTTTCATAGAATTGAGGTCGGTTGAGGAGACCACTGCCACGTTGAGTTTGGATGGGATCAATTGCCTTGGTAGCACACTTCGCATCCGACGACCCCGTGACTACTTCCCTCCCGGCACCAATCCCTCTGTTCACCCAGTCGGTCATCTGAACGCCAACGCCATCTTCCTTACGGGAATTCCCACGAATCTATCGGAGCAAAATCTGTGCCGCCTACTTTCCGCCTACGGGACACTCCGATCTTTTAGCATGCTGAGGGTGAGTCCCCTCGTATTTTAATAATCAGCATAATTTATATTTGTCGTGATTCTATTTGTATTTTACCGTGGTTCACCCTGTATCCCCGTCCTAAACGGGTCTCTGTTCAAATGTCGCAAGTGATATTTTTCTCTCTTCTTGATTTACTGTAACCCAGTGAAAAAAAAAAAAATCTGTACTTCGTTATAAAATAGGCAAATGTCGAGTTTTGCCCTCGTGTGTCCTTCAAAATTCTCCCGCTTTTATCGTTTCTGCGCATGCCACGCTTAATAACCTCCCCGGCGCCTTACGATGCTATAAATGTGACTAATGGCCATACCCACACCAGCCACTTTGCGGATAACTCTAAAACTTCATACATTTCTTATTCTCCTCTAAGTCATTAGCTTGAAGAGATGAATACTCAAATAAACACTTGCTTTTCCAGGTAGAAGTGCCCTGAGTTTTGTGTTTGTAACTTATAGGGCATCGCCATTAAGTGCTCTACTATTTTGTCGCCTAAAAAGAAGTATCTGTTGTTCCAAGGGCAATAGCATTGCTTCGATTAAACCTGCAGAACTAAATCGAGCCTTGGTTTCACCATGCTGGTAGTTGGCGGTGGTATTAGTAAGTACACTTGAATCTATGGTCCACTTAATTTGTTACTTGGCTGTGCTATTTACTACCTCAGTTTCGGTGACAGATTCGTGTAGCTGAATGAGACTTCACAGGCAGTATGTATTTTCCCCTTCCTCGGCATTGACCTGCAGCAGTACCTGATCTTTTGCCTTTTTTGGAGGTGAACTAATTGGTTGCAGCTTTATCTTTTTCCAAAAGACACCGCGAAGGACGGCTTGTTTTTAGTGGGAAGGATGTAGAGTTCGCATGTGAAAAATGACGCAGTTATTCCTCTGGTTCGTGTACATCATTAGCACCCAGGGAACTCATCGCTATACAATGAATTTTTATGGAATGTTCCTGGCGCAGTTTTTTCCTGCCGCCAATTAAAGCAAGATAGTTATCAACATTCAGTTCCGATTTACCTTGTATGCTTATGTGTTGAGAACCTATACTGAATTTCTGCATGCGCATATTAGTAGCTATAGCCAAATCACCCATGGAATTGTCAGTTGCGGGTGAAGTTGGTTGACTTGTACCACGCCAACGGCTAGCCCTCTAGCAGTCTTATGATCGTAAGTATTATGACTTGTTTGCTTAAGGACACGTTCTTTCCAACTGGTTGCGACTTTTGTGGATTTTTAACCTTGCCACTTACTCTGTATCTCGGTCTCCCCATATTATCAATAAAAGTGACATTAGTTGAAACACTATTTCGATCAAAAAGCCTAGGGAAAACCGTGAAAACCGTGTCGTTCGTTCTGCAATTCGATACCCCAGTGGTTACCACAGCAAATTCGTTATCAGACTCAGGAGAAAATCGACCGCCTCAGCCTAGCTGTTTCACTGTTCGACTGTGGCAACAATTTTCGTTGGTTCTTTTTTACCACATCACACTTTACCTACAGGCTAGAAAACGCATTTGCTTCCAGGCATTGAGTGTCCTTTGTTTTAGTTTGTGTTTCAAGTCCAACCATTCTGCTCGCGGCAAGATTATATGCAATTAGTCAACGTTAAACTGATAAATATGACCTCGGGCTCAGTTAAAAAAAAATCGTATTGTGGATGTGTTAATAAGAGGGAAGTACTGCTAGTGCAAAATGTTCTTTGAATTTTATAGAGCAACTTTAAAGCTCCACTTTGCATGTGGTGTACTTGGGGGAAGCATTTGTACGTGTTTTGCGGTCTATGATGGCACCCTCCAATGGCATTAAGCTTGCAAATGAGGTGAGCCTAGTATGAAGGGAAAAAAACGCAGATATTATTTTTCCAGACAATCAGCCCCACTATTCCATGTGGGTTCTTAGCATTCTCTTCTGCCGTGCCTTGCGCAGTGCATACCTTTTTCATTGTTTTCCTCGAGGGGGACCATTGCTGCCTACCGCTATCTCAGTAGAAATTAAGCCCTTACAAACCATACTCTCTGGTCCTATGGAAACTAGTCGCCTTTTTAATCATTTCAATGATTTCTAGAAAGACTCATTCCTTTCTAATGTTTTGCTATCTTTTTGTCCTTTTGTCAATAATTTCTGTTTCTTGCTTTCTTGTTTGTGTATTGAGGAAGCAGATTTGTGCTCTGCTCATTTGTAAGGCCATAACGATTGTTCCCATTGACCGAGCATCGTGATTAATGGCTTTTCAAGTGCGTACATTCCGCGGATACATTAAGGGAGTGAGCAGCAGCTTCATAAGTCTCAGGAAAGACGTTTATGTCAGATACAAATCGTGCCGCCTTCTTAAGTAATAATTTTTATTATTCTCAGTCCTTGCTGTGTTACGAGTTTGAATCATAGTCACGTGGAGTGCACAATTCGGTAGGTGGATATCATTCGTTTTATCGAATATTTGGAACGGTTTTTCTGGAACTCCAAATGCTCTGAATGATCAAACTTTTCCTATTTGAGTCCTGATGTGAGGTTAATGTATTGCATGCAGTTTGTAACATAGAAATCCATTTTTTAATGCGTTAGCCTTAAAAGTAAGCCATGCCAGGCTTGGGATCAAGGTAGATTTTGGTGAGCTAAAGGACTGAACGATTGACAGATACATCTCAAACTACCTTTGGAATAACAACTATGGCTGACCGGGTTTACCCTCTTAAACTAATATTGAGGCATTTGGTACGATTCAGCAAGGCAGAGGAAAGCCTAATGGATTCCATCGAATGATTTAAAATCCTGGATGGAGATCGACTTTGTTTGCTACAATACTTACATCCTCCAGAAAGCCGAATACTGCTTTATATATGCAATACTTCTTGCATCACGTTTACTTTTCTTGGGAGAATGAATACCTTTTGGCCCTTTGGATAGGCGTTCGGTCCTAGTTAGCTAAAATGCTTAGTCCGTTCTGAAGACAAATATGCGTCGAATATTACATGAATTTTAATCACTATTAATAATTCATATGATGGTGGGGGAAGGTACAATTAAACAGTCGAATTCATTCTTAGCTAGGGTGTAACACCAGCCCGTACCGCTTGCTAAAGCTATGCTACCTGAATACGAAAAATTCAGACTCTTACTTTTAGCAGTCACGCACATCAATTACGTATTACCCTAATGGTTGTTTGTACACATATTTTATTCGGGTTCTTATTTGTGACATTTGCTTCGTTAAAGTTTTTACCCAGAGCTGGACTTCTTGCATAGTTCCAGAGGGTCTGCCTTAATCACTATTTTCCACGACCATCTTTTGTATTTAAATAAATTAATATTGTTTTTCATCCAACTGTTTACCCCGACAGTATTGTTTGATGCAATAAATCAAGACGCATTTCAGTGTCTACGCAGTGACTACTGCCTTTAATGTGCCTTTGGAGAGGTTTAATTACTGTAGTCTTGTAAGCAGGAAGTGTCAAAATGAAGCGAAATTTTTATTCCTTCTTTTATAGTTTTACCACATATTAAGGATTCAAATGTGTTTTCCGCTTGTTGGTAATCCGATGCCGCACTACTTGTGTATCGGATCCCCATCGCAATCCGATTGCAACTTGCTTATATAGGGCGTTTAAGGAATGACAATGCGAGGGATGTTTATATTGTCTGGCTGAAAGTGGTCGGAGGTCTAGAACACAACAGATGATAGAGTTTTTAAACCCGACTCCTCCCCTCATTGGCTTAATCACTTTCCACAGCCTGACTGCGCGTGATAAGTGGTATTAGCATTGTTCTCTTCAAAATCTTACCTCCAAAGACAGTCTTCAAGGCAACCGATTTCTTTGGCGCTTTGAACTATCTGCATTGTCGTTATTCTTCCAACTTGGAGCTTATAGAGTGAAAATTTGACACAAGGTTTCTAATAACTGCTTTGCAAATGTCAGTGAAGTTTAAAAGGGTGATTTTAATGACTAAGATCTCTACTTAAAACAATGAATCACTTTATCCAAAAATCAACTGGTTGTGAAGCTCCGTACAAAGCCTAGTTGCATTGCGTCAATATTGAACCCCCTTTTCAATATACATTCATCTGTATGCGCAGATATGTGGAGTCCCAAATAAACACGAAGAAATGGGTGTCGTTAGACTTTGTGCTGCCGTTACATAGTTATTTGGGAACGTTTGAACACAGTGAAATCGCGTCAGTCAATTTCCTTCTTTTCTGAAGCGCAAATGTGTTTTGATTCCTAATCACGAATTGCGTTTGTCTGCGGTGCTTTTCCGGCATGAATATCAATCACTAAAAGAGATAAGGATTTACTTTTTTAATTATAAAAAGGCATTTTCTTACATTTTCACTCGCCATATGTCATTTTCTTCCTCTCACTGGGTTTTTGGTTGCAGTTTTTACCGTTTCTTCGCCTATGCCAGTGAAACTGATTCTAATGGTCCCCGATTATCTTCCTTTAATTCATATTCCTGAAGTATCCATCTTTCATACAAGTTTCCTGTTTTCACGACCTTTGTAAATGTTTATGAGTATTTGTAGTGATTTTTATCAGGCTCACCACTTATTTTCTCCTCTTGCTGAATTTTCCATCAGTTTTTCAAGTTGCCCCGTTCAGCATGTTAAGCCATGTATATGTGACGCCTTGGATTTCCGATCTGAGCCCGCGCATAACATTCGTGGCATTTAATGAAAAGGAAATGCATGACCTTGGGAAGGGAAAACAAAATTAATTCCTACCGACTTTTTTCGCCGGACCAATAAAACGTCTGGGCTATGTTAATTGAGTCTACTCTGCGGCTGGAATCAAACTTGCTATTTTTTGTCGATCACTCAAGGGTTTATTGAGGAATGGCTCTCATCTGCAGCAGAACTATTTTTGAATTTTTTTGCTGTTATAAGTGTCAACCTTATTCGGTTCTAAGAATGATATTACCCTTTGGACTACATAGTTACTGCTTTGTAGTCTGCAGTAGTGATGCGGGATGCTTCAGAAAGAAAAAAATACCCACGGAACTGCGTCTTTCCTTCGAATTTTTGGTAAAAAAAATTTGAATGATTTTTACTTCTGTTAGTTTACCTGTTCTCCTGACGGATTAGCAGTGACTGGCTTACGCACTGTAAGACCAACTTAACTTTTAAAAAACCTCCGAGATGTTGAATAATTTTTGAAAATAATTTGATTGGGTTCTAAAAAGTCTTGATGGACATAATTTGACGCAGTCACTTTGCAATCTAGGCTTTTTTGTATTTCCACACCCTTCAAAAGAATACTTTAAACTGAACCACTCTTATGCTGAATAAAAATGTGGAATAAGAAAATCCATGTAGTGGTTAAAATAATCCTCCTCCATTTCGAGATGTCAAGCATGAATTACATTATCGAAAGTAAAGGTTTGTGCCATTACTGAAGCATTTGAGTTCCCGATGACATGAATTGGTTTGTCTTAATGACTCGTTCGTCTAATTAAGTGTCTGAGCTATCTTTAGGGATGTTATGGGCCACACGAGTGAGTGGGTGGCTCAATGAAAGAACTGGAATGCTGGTAGCATAAAGTGGTGCGGGGAGAGCGAAGGAGAGAAAAGGCCTGCGTATCGTTATGTACGATCACCATAAGTGTCACCCCGTTACAACGTTACAACATCAAAGAAATGAAGATTTGGGAAAATCTGGACGCTTTATTGACGCAAAGTCCATTCATCTTTATCTTACTTGTTCCAAATGTTCCATTATTGTCAGGATCATGAAGGTATCGAAAACTTCCTGCGTATGTGCGCATCTAGTTTGAGGTGTGTTCACCGTTGGCACTACGGATTTATGCGAGAACAATCAACTATATGCTTTTTTCTCAGCCTAGGTCTCATTCTTCATCATTTGCCGGTTAAATATTTGATTGGTTTATTACTTCCACGACGGAACGCATACACAGAAGCGAAAGGGATAATCAACTTATCCATGGTTCTCAACAATTGCCCAAAGAGGTAGCCGTATTTGAAGAAGGGGATTGTAGCACCATTGTAGCAATTGGAATGATGGAAAAGTCAATGAAGTGCCAGAGGTATCGACTCTCACATTTTGGACTGAAGAAAATGCGGTATTTTGTGCTTCCTAGCCTAATGTTAACGAACAGTATAGAATGTGGTTAAACCCACATAATAACGATTAAATAAGTAATTTCGATGCCGTTTTGTTAGAAGGAGCGTTGATGGTGCTAGCTTTGAGCCTGCAATTTTGATGATCGGTATCCAGGGTCACGCCAATTCAGTATGCGAATTGGTGATATTTCGTGTTTCATATCGTCCATTCATCCTCACGTCCGTCAGATTCTGCATTTGAAGACTAAATAGCGAAAGATTTTTTGGCATCCTCGGGTAGATGATGAACGCCTTTGCTTTGGTGATACACATGCCGAAATGTTAGGAGTCGCAATGGGCGAGTTTGGAGGTCACAGTGCCCAGTATCGCAGGGGATTAACGTAGACACTTGTAAGGTGTTGCATGTTTGAACTGGCCATTCCAGTGTACTGAATTTGTAACACGCCAACAAGGTTTTGAATGCAAATCCTCCATTGTATACTTTGTTAGGCTATTTGTGATGGTGGGCCTTACTTTGACGTGCCCAATCATCCCCAAAGTAATTTATTGGGAAAGCCGGAAAGCTGTAGGCGCTAATGGGATACTATGACGCCAAAGTAGCAAAATTGTCAGGTCCAATCCTAATTTAAATAAGCATCTCTTCGATACTTTGGAAAGTTGTCGTCGCCTCTCCCCGCTGTCGCTTTTCCGTTTTGGCGGTAACAAGCCTTTCTGCGAAATCTAATCTACCGTAAGATGAAATGGCTAGCATCGAGAAATTATTATCTTTCTCGAGAGTTGTAGCAAATACTCCAGTTTTATTTATAGTTCCTTAGTGTCATGTCCTCCACAGAGGAGGTCGTATCGAGGAAGGGCTCTTGAAAAGGGCTACTGAAGACTGGGTATCCTTCCTGGCAAGGTTACTCCATATACCTATCAATCTTCACGATACTGTTTGCCTAAACGCAGTACCAGGTGAAGGTGTCCTATTCTTATAAGCGCGCAGTACTTGGGTACTAATCCGGACCCATTGCAACCCAATCTTGCTCTATTAGGGGCACTTTCGCAGAACTGATAATGTGGCATTCGCAAAGGAGTTACCAATGTTCCAAAAGCTCCTTAAGTTGCTAGTCTTTGCAAATTTAACCGTCGATATCAGATGTCTTTCCATGGTGCCTAGATCTTGTGACCAATTAATGAAATCGAAATTCTCATTTGCTTGTGCTGGCCTCCTGCCGCTGCCATCGATGCGGCTCCTTAAGCCATCCTTGGGGGCATAATGGAGGATGGTGGTGTGGAGGGAGACCTATTAGTAGTATGCAGAAAGGCTGGGCCATCGTAAGCGCTGACGGTAGGAACAGCGGGAAGTGAAAGTCGATGTAGGTATTTATGGATTCGAGAACTCGTTTTGCCACGTTTGCATAAAGTAACTTTGCTGTCTTTCTTGCCACAGGACCCGCTGACAGCGATGCCTCGAGGCTGCGGGTTCTTTGAATACACCGCCTCTGAGTCGGCTGATTTGGCTTGTCTGGGACTGCAGAATCACCCAGCCGGAGGGGGCAAGTTCTTCGCGATTCGCGCAGACTACCTGGTAGCAACTCCACCCCTCACATCTCTCCCTCCTCTCTCCTCGTCCCTGACCACTGCTACCGCCGCAGCCGCAGTCGCTTCCGTGGCCGCCCCTCAATTGAGCCCCACACCCGTCCTCTGTCTCGACAACATGGTCTCGCCTCACGACATCGACTCCCCCGAGGGTTATGCAGATGTCATGGAGGACGTGCGCAGTGAATGCCTTCGACATGGCGCCGTTATTTCTGTCCATATTCCTCAACCCAAATCTTCCACTTCCTTGGCCTCCATCACTACTGCCTCTAGCACAAAGAACTTGGGAAAAATATTTGTCGAATTTGCGACTGCACAACAGGCACACACGGCTAGTGTGGCATTGGATGGACGCAAGTACAATGGACGCACCGTGTGTACAAGTTTCTGCGATCCGGCACGCTATGCGGCAGGAGAGTTTAGTTGATGCACGAGGCTGTCTAGAGGTGTGATGATTTTTTGCGTCCCCGCCCCGCTTACTTCTCTATGATAATCTGTGGATGGACTATTTTTGAAGCACTGCATCTGTATTTCTCTTTACTCTCATCTCTCTGCTTATCTCGAGTGATGTAACCTGATGTGAAACTTGTAAAGTCCTGCCACTTATTCGGGTCTTCTCTTTGCCTGGTAATTCCACCTACTTGCGACGAGAGACAAGTATGTTTTAGACGTAAAGTGATGAGTGGGAATGACTGGTTCTCGTTGCACTTAAAGCAATTCTCCACGCTTTCGGTTGCATTTCTGTCTTAATTATTCGAATTAGTCCAAATCTTGCGTAAAGTGCTTAGTACATTAGCAATTTTTCTTTCAAATTTTGGCAACCTTTCTGATGCTATCACTTCTGCAAGGCTTAGCTTGTTGGGAACACTTGAGCTGTGGGCTTGTTCAAGAGTAAATCCTATGAGTGCGTTCGGTCCTTTCGTCCTCTTCGTTTACTGGTTCATTTCAGTAGTATAATGAGTTGTTCTTAAGCGTTCTTGCCTTGGGTCTCTCGATTTTGCTTCCTAGTCATGGGCCTCAGTAAGGGTGGTAAATAGGGACTGTTTTTTTGTGTATTAAACGAGATGTCTTTGGACTAGACTTCTTTCTTCGCCACCACTTTTGATTGTGTAGGCACGAATGCGGAGTCCCTTTGAAGCTTCTATGCGATGTGGTTCATACGGTCGAAATTTTGGGATAACTTGTAACTGCAAATATTTCTTATGAAACGATATCAGACATGCCCCTTCAACACAAGTTCTTCAACTCATGCAAATACCCAGTTCCGGTGGTCGATAGCTTTCTGACGTTCTCCCATTATTTTTCCTTGTTTAGCGTGGGAAATTGGATTATCACTACGTCAAACAGTAGTTAAGTGGATGCGTGAAACAATATTTTTTATTTAAAATATGGGTCATGATATGGAGTAGATGAGCTGGAATAGCCACAAGCAAAATGTCAAGTATGCAAGAGTAGGAGCAGTAACAGGTTGCACAGTATCCTACCCTGGACTATGCATTGAGGGTTCTTAATTTTGGAATGTGAAGCTTGCGAGACGCGAGGTGAGAACGTAGTTGAAGGTTATAATTGATCCAAAAATAGGAGCAAACACATTCTGACCAGGTTTTGATGCGATCGCAATGGAGAACAGTTGATTTTCTTGTGATTACTCTTACTGCCTCCGTATTCCAAAAAACATTTTGGGGTTGATCGTAATGGCATTACTTTGCACTTGTCATGACAGACGATTGCCGGAAAGCTGTGCAGGTGTATCACCCGTGAATCCCTTTGAATTAAGAGGCATACACCACCCCGTCAACAACTGCATGGATGGTGGCTTGCTTGAGAGCAGGCTAAATCAAGATAATAGCTACTAATCTATGCTCCTAGCTCCTACTGCATTTTCTCTCCCTCTTGCTTACCTCATCGGTTGATGGAACCATCTACATACGGAGCTTACATCGGAAAATTTTCACAGGAGATCCGTCAGGTGGTCCACTTATTGCGGGGATAGTAAAAAGTGCCGACCAATCAAAATACTCCAAAGGAGGGAAGTTTCGTTGAAGCAATGGGATGCATTATATTGTTGCCTCAAGGTGCTTACCCAGCTTGGATATAATTAAGCGAACTGACTAACACCACTTGTAACATGGTTTATCTAATCCAGAGGAGGAAACTTATACATACAAATAAGACTAATAATGTATATGTGGAATAAGAATTCTTTAAAGTTAAAATTGACTGACATAGGCGAACAAAAAAGGGGTATCTTTGTTACTTGCATCCTACACGAAATTGGAAGTACTAAATGACCTTGGTAAACAATTTTATTGGAGTACACTTATCTGCATTTCACTTATACCGTGACAACTTAGCAAAAACAAGTCGCTCCCATTACCCAAGAGTGAATTCACCGATGATTGACAAAGTAGTCAGTGCTATGTAAAAAGGTACACTGCTTTGCATATGGAAAAGTAAATGCTTTTACAAATGTTATTCTCAGGGCAAAAGTTTATAGGGTGTAGTCCCAAAATGACATATTGTTTCCTGTCCGTATTCATGTGACTTGTCTCGCTATTATCTGCCAGACGGAGCAGCAACATGACTACTGGTAAACTCCATTCTTTTTTGTTATTTATTGAGTTAAATATTGGAATAATGCTGCAGAGTGTAACCACTTCGCTTGAGACTCTACCTTTGCTGTTGTTAAAGACTATCTTAAGCAAAGCTTATTGCAAGGGTCGTTCTTTTTGAATGACATTGATCCACATCTTAATTAGTTTAAGCAAGCAGATCCTCAGCACCTTTTGCATCTAAGCCATCTGTTGACTCCACCACTTGAGAGATTTTACATGCCTTTCAGGTGGTAGACTGAAGACAAGCAAGAGACATCTTAAAAGAATGCAGAAGTAGTATAAGTAGTACTTCTCAGTACTTTAACACACCGCTGAAGCCGGTGAGATACAACAGTACCTATAAATAGCCTTTGTTAGTACCAGTATGAAGATCGAACTGCAGTGTGATGAGCGAAGTAAAAGCCAGTACATTCCTTTCTACTGACATATTTCGACAGCGATAAAACTATTTATTGGGCCTTTTATTTTTAAAACTAGGTTTACTCTGAAGGTCTTATGATAGAATATGAATATCCTAGACAAAACCAACCACAACTGATAATAAAAACAAACTTAATTTAACTGCTGTGAAAGGGTCTGCAAGACTACTTCAACACTGCAGTTTTGATTCAACTTTACCCCAATGAATCACACTTTAATTTTTCAGTCTCTCAAATTGAAATAAGAGTGAAATTTCTTTGCACACATTTAAACAGGTTTTATCTGTCAGTACTGCATTTCTTGGCATCTCTCGAATTGGTAATAACAAGTCAGGTTAAACTGTCAAAGCAAGTAGGGTGGGACTGATTAGCTCCACAGAGCTCCAACACTCAGATATCATGCCAGTTGCGAATGCTATAAAAATTTAACACTCTCTTTTGCAGACTCCGTCTTCGAATTCCCTATTTCAATTATAATAAACATAACAATATTCCGAATTGAGAAAAGTTGATATTGAGAGTGCAACGGAGGGAGCAATGTGAACTCCTACAAGTGGTCACATTCTCGTTCATGCGGAAAAAGTCACATGTCATAGAATAGCTTAGATTGAGGCAAATCATCTAGACTCGATGTAAATAAGGGTTAGATAGCGACCGCTTATCCAACTTATAATTAAGCCCAAGTCTAGGCTCATTTATTCAAAACCCAGTGTTAAGAGACGAAACAAGTCCAATTTTCCCTTGTTAAGGCTTTTAAAACTGGCAACCTTTCACGAAATAATCCAAAAACAGATTATAAGTTGCAAGTATTAGAATTGGCTACAGAGAGTATCAAATTCTCGGGTGTTTGCTTGACAGATTTACCATTTATGTAAATAATGGTTGTGATCCAATGAACAATACAAAAAATGAACGAAAAGTACAAATAGCTTTATAATTTGTTTTCTAACCCATTTCAGCAAATTCCAATATCAAAAACGGCACAGTTTTGCAGACTGAGTTGAGTGCACACATTAAATGATGCGCATCTCCTATCTATGCTTGCATAGTCTCACCCTCCGTCACATTCCTGTCACTTCACTCTATATTTCACTGTAGCTACTGTAATGGGCTCGATATTTCCATCTCCCACCTCTATCCCATACCTGCGGAATAAGTGGACTGGTCAGATAAGGACATAGCGTATTTGATGGTGTTATAAAATGGGCACAGGGGAATGCGATTGTATCGGTTCGGCGTTCGGCAATGGCTGCTGCTCAGTCACGAGGTTCGTGTGTATAATCCACTTCTCTCTTAAAAGTTCACTCGATACACGCATGTGTAACAACTACCATGCCATATTATAATAATCATTTGCAACTAAGTAAATACCGCTTAGTTAGGAAATGCAGGAAAACAGTTCAATCCCGTCTTGTAAAACTCAACAAGGGGCAATTGCGCTCAAAATGGACCTCTTAATTAGCGCAGTGTGATTTGCAAATGGAAAGTAAGGAGAGGAAATATATTTAGAGATCAAATTATGCAACTACCTTTGCAAGTAGACTGCTGATTGAAGCTCATTCTTATTCGACATGAAGCCCCACAGTTTAGCATTAAGTAGTTTTAGCAGCACATACCACTTATTAACAAAATCTCCTTTCAGTTTTACCTCTATCATTTAAAAAGTGTTAACGACAAAAACGAATTAATTGCTTTTGCTTTGCCTGAGTACTGTGTAATATTTTGGTTGCTTAACTATTAGTTTTGGTTACGAAGACACTTGAGGCTCTGCCACTGTACTTCCGCTGGGCTGCATGGTCTGCGAGTCATGCTGATGGTCCCTCAGCCCTTCTGTTGTGTCTAGCATTATGCGTTTTTCGACTTCGAGGAAGACTTGTGGCGCCGCAACTAGAATGATAAACCAACGTCAACCGTTTTTATCCTATAGTTCACTCTACACAAATTTCTACAGAAAACTGGGCTGGATTCAGTACTGCGTAAAAAAATATCCCACCTAATTCAAAGTTGAATTTAATGGCTCTTGAATAGTAATTCAAATTGCGAAATACGGCTAAGCCAGAGTGCTTTGGAGGTTTAATTTAGGCATCAAAATGCCTAGGTAAGCTTGCAACATCCTTTCTTAGCATAGCTAAAACTCGCAATTGCGCCAAACCTCCGATTCATCATTCGTAATAACCCGAAGAAGTCAAATTTTACACGTTAGGTTAAGCCTTTCGTCAGAAGTGCAAGAAATGCGTCTTATTTCTTAAGTTTACTCTTTGTTTTAGAGATGCTTCGTTTCTCACGTAAAAACAACTATCAACCGATTAAATTTCCCGCACCGGGTGGAAAGGAACTGAAGAACCCTGCTTCTTGAACATAGTTACGACTCACAATCCAATTTTACTATATCCTTCGTGCCTTAGGGATGTAATTGTCGTAGGCAAAATACGCAATTTAATTCTCATAGTTTTAATGATATCAGATTAGTTAATTCCTGATACAATGACATCGTGATAGTGTAGGTAATCCTCATTCATAAACTGCTGTCGCAGCTGGATATGGATGGCCATTTTGAAGTGTTTATTCAGCACTTATTACGGTGTGGCTGTTATTGTTCCCCATTTCTGCCCTGATGCCCTCTCGCCTTAGTCAAAACGTAAAGGAAAGGTGCAGTTGGTATTTTCATCCATGGTTCAACAAAATCGCAGAAGTTATTTTATCCCAAGCTGTCCCAGTCCCTCTCTGCCATTGCCAGGTGCTTCTACCAATACTTCAGTAAATAATTTTAAATCATTTCCGGAAATGAGTAAGGTGAACACTGGATCTACGCGTTGCATATGGCTAAAGGTGTGAACATGTGTAGGGTTGCGCTGCGTAAACTACAGGTTGTCCAAATGCAGAAAAAAATAATAATTTTTTAAGGGTAGTTCATACTGCGATGCAAAAAACTAAATACAAATTTAAATAACGATCATACTTCTCCTGATCAAGTAATAGATAAAAACATCTAATCGGATCTGGGAATAAGTATTCGACCAACTTTAAAGCTGGCTTCACAGAAGGCATAAAAATCCCAACTTTTACACTTTACAAAGGCGCATCATGTAAGGAAGAATTTTACTAGCATGATGAACAGTCAAATTTTTGCCCTAAATGAAGTGAAAGCTCTTTTATTTATTAGGAGAGCCGTGAATAAGATCCACGTATAACAACTGCAACTGGAACATGAAATAGATTTGTTTCTACATTTTTCCCATCAGCTGCGTCTCAATTTCATTTCAGCACTGTATTGGGCTGTTTTTTACGTTCATGAACCAAAATTAGGTGTTTGACCTGACACGATCAATCATCTCAGTAGGTAAACGCCAGCTGACACTCAAGTATGACCTGTTGCCAGGCCCTGATACAAGCCAAATTAACCTAAGCGCAAAATGGCTAAAGCCCAGTTTTACCATTATTGTGGTGAACAAATTAACCACTGTTGAAGCAGTTTAGAGCCCATCACTCAGGTTCTGGATGGTGCAAGTTAATAGCATATCGCCCTGATTTTGTTCCTTCAATGACAAAAATTACAAGATATTAAATTTAATTTTATAAGTTCTTGAACAGGCAATAAATCCTGCAATTAATTGCCATCTCTATTATTTAAAAAAGATGTACAATTAATGCATGCGGAACTTCAAATTCGCTCAGTATTATGAAATGGTATTACATTTGTATGAAATACATCGACAAGGTCGTATGATCTGCAGAATGTGGCATTTGACCTAATGATGAGAACAGAGCAAAGTTGAGCATCAACTAAAATCATATTATGGCTTTGTCGAGACGAGAAACCTGCGCTAGTTGTTTCAAAAAATGAGTGATTTACGAATGAAAACTTTTACCTTGTCAACAAGCAGTCACAACGGGTCAATGGGCCCCACCGTGGCTCACCAACCTTCCCACAGTGTATCATCTTTCCATATACCCCTTGCCCACTATGCCTTCGCTGGATCATTTCCACAAGAGGGCCTGATGACGGTTCAGCGTAGAAAGTCGAATTAAAACGTTGAAAATTCATTTGACATAAAATAGTGTACTTCCTTCGGAAACTATACACATTGCAGTGGATCCTGCGATGAAACAATATCATGTCAAAAGCTTAAGTGTCATATTCAACTAATTCTGTTGTAAACTGTTAGCAAAAAGACTTGCACAATCCTTTGTTGCATTAATTGCTTCAAAAAACAAAACTTGCTTTGAGTTGAAAGAAACATTTGCTTTACTACCCACAAATTGTTGAGGGGCGAACAGGAATGTTTATTAGTACTTCGAGGACTGCTTGAACATTTGCCAATAATATTTACGCATTGTAATATCAAAGCAAGTTGTACAGCCACAGCGAATCGTTAGCCACCAAAATCTTACCGAGGTAGGGAAAAGAATTTGATGGCAAAATATGCAGCTGCCCGAGTCTTGTATGAAGAAAAAATCACAATGCTAGGGCCGTATATCTGTTACCAGCTACGGAAATCTGATAATCGTTTCTGCATTTTTCTAAGTATAAAAATGCCCAATAGAGTATTTGTGAGGAAGTTTTAGGAAAGTTTTCAACCAAGGCTTAGCCCACATATCCGGAAATACAAATTTATGTATGCCTACCTAAACATGAAATGCACACTCCTTTTCCGCCGGTTTAACCATGCCAAGGCAAACAAACTGGAGCACTCAAAAACTTATTTCACAGCATTCTACATATTCCTTTCATTTTTTTGCAATTGCTTAACAAACTCAAGGAAGGGATTTACAAATTTGTGAGATTGCATAAAAACACAAACCGGCATACACAGAATCTCAAATATTGTTAAAATTAGTCGTCTCTCTCGTTTGCTGTGGCCTGATTCTTAATTTTGCCGCTAACAGACCATCATTGGTAAGCACACATTCTACTGCTTGCAAAAGTACGTTTTTTCTTTGGGTGCGCAAGAAAAACAAATGGTTTCCTGAAGGGTGGAATTTATCACATTTGGGTAGATTTTGGAAAAAAAATTAATCAATAGTTTAGAGCTTTCTCACTAACCTCTAGGCTGTGGAGGAATTTTCGTTTACAATAGCACAAACAATATGTCTAGGTGCAAATATTCTCAGCGCTGTGCCGGGTGAAGCAAAATTAACACTTGATGAGTGAGGACAAGTTCTTTTTCTTTAACTTTATTTGCCATCCATCCTATAGTATATAGGCACACTACCAACCCTCACATCACACACTAGAAATATTACAAGTGAATTATGATTACCGGATTGTAAATTGGCTTTAAACACTTGAGGCATTTTGAACTTGCTTTACCAGAGATGCGAGAGTATTGTAAAGGCTAATCATCCTATGGGGATTCAGGCAGGTAATTCATTGGCATCGCAATGACCCAAGGTCAAAGGTGGAACATAAGCTATCAATTTTCCTAGACAGATAATCAACCCTCATGCAGTGGGAGGAGTTTTATCTAACTTTCTGAATAACCTGCAAAAACTGTTCAACCATTTGTCGTTGCATTTCCATCACGATAATGGCATCACGTAGAAAGAAGAGAGGGTATTGGTTTGTTGCATCAATTAAAGGGAAAAGTCATCATTTGCCTTTTTGTCTTTACACAACTCAAAGGTATGTAATAATTTCGGGCTTATTCGCTAGGGGCCAGTGTTTATGGAGACCTGAAAAACCGATTGGTATTTACTCAGGACCACTGATAACGACGTCCTGCTTAAGGGCTTCATTACTTTCTTAAAAGGTCTTGAAAAGGGTACAACTGTATGCTATTTTATCGACAGCTACTAATCCTCGATTTCTTGAAGTAACTTAGATCACGAAGAAATTTAACAAATAACATCTATGAACCGCTCTCATAAGCGAAGAGATTGTAAATATGTTTTAAAACCTAAGACATGGGAAATTAAGTGCCATCATCTAAAATATACCAGCAATATGTTGGAGACGAAGAGATACTCCCCTCCCACTTACCAATGGATGGTTTATTTGTATAAGTATATGTGTACGGCCTCCAGGTCTTCCCTGCTGTCGTAAGAAGACAATGCTAGGGGAGAATACGTGCTGCTGACGCAAAGAAGAGCCGCAAGGCTACCCACATGGTTAGGAGGCCATGTCGCCCAGTGGAAGTGCACTGGAGGCGCCTTAATTGCCAGCTTAACCAAAAAGAGGATTTGAACATACAAGCAAGATGGTACATAGTGTTTGCTTAATCTAAGGCTAATTGAAAGTTTGAAGCAGTAAAAGCCTTTATCGAGGTGTTTAAAAGCGCCTTAAATCAAACAGTGGACCAAATAGTCCTTACTCTTGGGACTGGGATGACATTAATACAAAGAGGTATGTTTCAGGCGTTGCCTTAAATGTCAGATTTTGATCTGCTGGACCTTGCAAAAGCACCAAAGACGATGCGAAGAGCTTCAGTTGCCCTAATATGATCGCTCTGCGTCTAAGAATATCTTAGAAAATCTCAAACGATGTTTTTGTCTCACTTCCTCGGCCATATCGGCTCATGATATTTTGCACGAAAATGAGTAAACTGGATCAATTAAGCGGGTAATGCAGTTGTGCAGAGAAAAATGCCAAATATCACTTAATGGAGTCAGTTGTAGTGAAACCCGGCCAATAGCAAATGAATGTCAGCGTCTTATGGCCAAATTTTTAACCAAATAACAACAAACCTAACCTCAACCGAGGTTATTTGAGCATTTATCGTTTGTGGGTGCTTCATAAGGAAGAAAAACAACTAAAGATAACCCGGACCTAAACGATTGGGTAAATTTTATAACGAAGTTGTCTATAGCATCTATTCAAAAAAGTAAATCACATGAACATCGAAGCCTTCTTCTTTCCACTATCGGACGAAGAAAACCCAGATAGGTGGATGAATGAGCAGCACTGACATGAAAACACGGTTTTGAGGGGCAATTGATAAAAGGCCTGACTACTTTGTGACGGTCGACGAGGGAGAATGATCTAAGTGTGGACTGAGACAAACTGCAAAAGCGGAGAGGACCATTTTAGTGATCTAGAAGTTAGCATAACTGTGTGTCTAATCATTTGGGCGCCTCTACCTCTACAGGTTGTAATTTCACTCTGCTACTTGGCCTCTGAGCCACATGGACATGTTCTTGGATCTTCCATACTTCACTGCCCTATTCCAACAACAGTCAAAATTGCATAGTTTTATCAAGCAAATATTATTATTATTATAAAGTTACAGTTAGTAGCTTATCTTTGAGTTAGTGGTTTGAATTTGATTCTAGTGTCACTCGAAACGATCTGCTTAGTGGAGAGCTTTGCATCAAATGGCAACATAGCAACAACTGTTTCAACACAAATTTAGCTAAACCTATTTCAGTGATTTAGCTTGCAACACTATTGTGCCACCCCCAAGTCTTCATTTAAGTCGGAAGAAGGCATGAGACCAGGGTAGAATATGTATTGTTGACGAACAGAAGGGCTGCGAGGCTACTGACACGGCCCAAGGCATTGCTGCTTACTGAATGTGGAGTGACGGAACCTTAATTGCACACGTATCCAAAACAGAGTTAAACAGTCAAGGCATTACGTTATGCCTGAGTAGGGCGGGTGGCTAATTCCTGTCCATTACTTGGGATTTGGGATGGTGCAATTAATTAGTTAAAGTAATTTTCATACAAGCAGGTCATTTTAGGTATCCTTTGAAGATTGGTTGCGAGGCTGGGAATTAATATGGCAACAGTTAATTAATTTGGATAGCTAAATTAAAAAACAAATCAATTTACCTAGAATGCCTTTACCTTTGCCAAATCTTAATGGAAGCCTGTCAAGTTATGAAATTTGCAAGACTTCAGCTACCTTTCTCAAAGTCGTCGGGAGTGAAAGCATGTAGGAAAGCTTCTCTTGAGCATAGTGATAAATAAAACAGGTGGTTTTGCATTTCTGAGATGACTCTGATTAGTAGTAAATATTATGCTTTAAGGTTTTTCAGATACCATTCACAATCGGAGCTGCTGAACCACACCTCCTTCCTTTACAATTGAAGGAATGCATACAGTAACCAATAACTTTTTATATTTTCAAGTTGCCTGTTTTTTCGTACATCTATGAATTTGGAATTTTACAAGATTACTGCAGTGGAATGTCTACTTTAAAAATGACACTGTTACGGTGTGCCTCCTTCCCAGTGGCGAAGGTATACAAAGCAGTTGGGTATTAATTAGACCACCACGCACCCCCATACAGCAACTGCTGTATACATCATTTACTTCAACTCTGCATGATGTTGTTTGGCCTTACTCCCTCCCCACAAATGGAAGCTATGGGTTCGGACAGTAAGCGAGTAGTCTTTTATCTTCCCCATCGAGGTGAACAACAGCCTGATAGTCCAGGGCTCATGTTTAAACAGTGCATATCTTTGCAATCGTAAATGCCCATAGGAAACGGTAGCCCTCTCCTACTTGGCTTTAGTAAATTATGGTAATATCACCCATAAGACATGATGTTTTGTGGTTCATGGGAGTAACTTAAGGGTTTTAACAGCGTGGCTCGATAGTTCCAGAAAATGTTATAATATTGATCTTTTGGCCCTTGTTAATAGAATTTGGATTGGACTTGGGCTCATAATTTTTTCTTATTTTTTCGACACATTTTAATAATGCTTATTGGATTGCATTTCCAGACAGCTAACTAGCAAGCTTTGAGAAATTACGAGTGTCGCAGTGCATCAGAGCACTGAATGCCGCTGCTCAGTTGTTTTAAACTAAAGAAGAGAGGTTTGTTCTTTGGAATGGTTTTTTTATAAAAATGTAGCTGATTTGGGTGCAGAAATAAATTTCTTCCGCAACCTGACCAGCCGCACAAGGTCCTATTTTCCAGGGGATTTATTTAATCAGTCTTGAGGGCTGTTTTGTTTTCTCAGTGTATCTACATAACATATTCAGATGGATTCTCCTGAGTTTTTCCCTCATGTAGTACCCCTCATCCTCGAAGTTGCAAATTGTTGGGTAAATCTTGACGTCCTACCTTTAATGCTATTTGGCCAAGTGAGAAGTTATACCATCATTTAACTTCATTTTACCTATCTGTTGTATACTCTTAACGATATTTAAATAAGACTTCCACTTTAATACCCTCTTACATAGCAGTTTTCAAGTGATTTTGTTGTAATATTTCGTATTTGAATTCACCTCTTGAACGAGAGGCAGTCGGAAAACCCAAACTTCGTGACAGGTCAAACACCATCGCCCACCGAGGGATTTGACTTGACGATTGAACTTCAAACCCAATTTAAAATGTAAATTGGAATCAAGGTCTTTGTCAGCTGCAAAAAAGTAAAAGGCTGTGCACTCATTTTTATGCAAATATCTTGATTAACTCTATAAACACATTTCCTTCCAAACTCAAAATGCTGGCTCCAAACGGACTCACCAATTAGACACATATACTACAATAGTGGATCGTTTGAATGCTTCCATGTTAACATTAAAAAATACTTCCATTTCATTAATAAAACATTTATAACTTTGGAAGATAAAATATTACAAGACGTAAACCGAGGTTGCAAAAGCATAATATTGCCCATTCAACAAAGGATAGATATATTTAGAGCTTCGTCAACCCAAATTTTGGTTATTGCTCAAAAACTTCCATTTTATCGTCTTAACCTCTCTACAAGTGCGATGATTAATGGGTAACCACAATGAATGGTTTTACAGCTGCAAGTAGTTGGACTACAAGATCAGCATTCTCTATCTCCTTAGACCTATTGAACGATCGTTTGGCCGCGTTCTGGACCACTTTGGCCTTAGCATTGAGTAGTACAGAGTGCATAGGTCAACAGTTGGGGTAGGAAATAATTTAAAATGAGGGCAGGCTTTGTTTAGGATTAAAATTACTTACTCCCAAAAGCATTTTAACGCTTTTGTTAGGACCGCAACAACCATCCATGGATCTCAGATATTCATTATTATTATTATTGGGTAAAAACAATATTGCTGACTAAGTGTGATTTAAAGGTCAACTGAAAGCGTACTTGTGTCTATCGTAAATGTCACCCTACTTTTGCTGAGTTACTGCCCTAGTGACTGTAATTACCTATATTCAAGTGACCTAAGTAACTGCAGATGCAATTGTCATTTAATACAGGTTTTACATACAGATACATTCACCCTGAGTTCGTTCTACTTGCCCCGCATATTAATGCTATTAGGTGTTACTACTTCGCACTTTTGACAGTTATCATAAAAAACTAAGGTCGTTAACCATATAAGATAAAAGTTTGTTTATTCAAGTGATTTAGCCATAATAGAATTTGGCCTTCTGTGGTTGTAAACAGCCATTTTAGTTAGTAAATGAGCTTTAACTTGAGCCATTCATGTACTGCTGTTCTGGAACTGCAAAGTGGTTTGATCATTTTTAAGAATAAAGTGCTAACACGGGTCCTTGTGCATGCATTATGCAAGGCTACTTAAAAAATTTCACAAATGACTAAGAAGTCATGAAAAATGGTTTTAAAAGTGTCTCCTGCAAGTAAGAGCAATCCGTTGTCAGGTATGAATGCTCCTCTTCCTTGGGTACTGGCTGAAGGTGCGGTGGCACTCCCTTCAGCACTTTTAATACAATTTATCTTGTTTTTTTTTCTTGAATTGTGAATTGGTAAACGATTCGGCAATAAAATCGTTGTAAAACTAACAGGCACTTAAAACACCATAGAAGCGTTTTACAATGACGAAATTGCACAGTGTTTGACTTTGAGGGTTCTGATTTTTAAAAGCACTTTCGAGGTGAACGTGGTATGAGACTGAGTCGAATGATGACGAGTAGTCTCATTCGGTAATAACGTCTACATCAGCAGTGACATCCCATGTGGTTGATATTTTCACCCCCAATGGCTGGTATTTAACAGATAAATAGAATGCTGAAATTAGGTGCCTGGATATTTTTGCCCCATGAATTAAACATACGAAGCTACCCAGCAATAGCTGCAAAGGTTGGAGTTAAAATATTTACAAAAACACTCGATTTCCATTTGATGCTATAGCCCTCCCTTAATCCGACGCTGATTTACACTGCGTACTTAGCTTGGCTGCGATGGAAGAATAGTCTGCAAAAATAATGAATAGGCTCCCTGCTTTATTTCAAACAGAATAGAACTCTTTCAATAAAATCTGATTTTTTTAATCACAGGTAGTGGCAACAATGGCCACAACCGTAGAAACCTGTCATTCCTGAGATTTGATTAATAAGCTGAGACGTTTTAAAGTTCACAGTAAGTTGAAAGTCAAATTCACCAAATCAATTCATCAAAATATTATTGCTGAAGCCTGTGACCAGTTCTTGCTATTAGTTAGACAAAGACATCCTCAAAGGTATTAAGGACTACTATACTTCCATTTAGCAGTTGTCTAATTAAATATGTCGGAGTCGTCAATTCGACAGCGGTATGACTCAACTTACAGGTAAGGCTACCCTATGGTCCACCAGACGTCTACTATTTGGGGGCCACATGCAAAATTGATGCATCCGTCTGTCGCTTGTTGCGTCGGTCCGGGGCCGAACATCGTAATAAATCAAAAAAAATTTGGGCGCCCACCTGCGGTGGGCTTATATGGCTGCCTCTCCATGTCCCCATGTTACCTTGAAGAGGGTGGAGCAATGTGATTGTTTAGCTCCAATCCTTCGGATGCCAGTACAGATTGTAGTTTTTAAATGAACTGACTCTTAAGTTAAATAAGCTCCCGTGTGTTTAGCTTGAAGGTTTTAGTATCACATCCTTCGCCTTGACCATCCTCGACTTTGGGTTGAGGTAAAGATGCACCAAAACCATTCCGGACTTCGATCTTGGCTTTCAAATAGTGTCAAATAAAGGAGTGAGGCTGAATCCAAACACCAACAAGTAAGGCGCAAAGGTATTAAAAAAATCTCATATTAGAAGCCTTAACTAAGCCCCAATTTGATATTTATCAGCTGAAAGCTGTCCTAAGCTGCAATTCTAAATAAAAGTAATCTTCAGAATCAAATAGGTCCAGTTTTACATCGCTGAATGGGCTCCGCCTCATGAAGAATAATGTTAATTATTTAGGTTTTTTTACGTCCTATTATAAAGTCAAGCCTCATGAACAGGTCCAGTTAGAGGTAGTAGTTAAGGTAAATACTTCACAATAACCATCTCTCAAAATATAAGGATAAATTTTAATGTAAATGTGCAAAACCTGAGATCAAAGCTTCACTGGAAAGGTAAGCCTTTTGATATATCTTGTTACTACTTCGTAACTCGGGCTGCAGCAATGGATGCCGCAATTTGTCGACTGAGATGAACAAGCTAGATAGAGATGAGTGACCCCTCTTCCAAGGTACCTAGCTAAGTACGCGTTGGTCACATAATTAGCGCTGCAAAAATTGTGATGGGTCGGGCCTAAAAAGCTGCCATTAGCTCAACTGTTACTTGGACCTAAAAGGACACTCTAGAAGGCCTTCATGCGATACTTTTAGGCCAGACAAGAAAAGAAATCGTTTCGCCTTGTCTACTATTAACTGGCAAATTGACACCGCATATGATTTTGTTTCGTTTAGTGTTTTTGAAATCCTGTGAGTGTTTTAGTAATGCTTTGAATTTGCTCAGTCAGTAATTCATCAAACCGGTAGTTGGCCTTGAGGCTGACAAAGCGAAATAGTTGTCTTCTTTACCAGTAGCCGAACTTTTGAAAATTCCTTTAAAGATAGTGCAATATTAGAGAGCGCTTTGGCAGTTTGTCTTAGAAGTTGCAAAGAATGCAATTATCCTGCTCGAGTTAGCCACCTACAGCCACGACTACTCACCAAAGGATAGAAAAACTACTGTTCCATTAAAACAGCAGCAGGAGGAATTTGCAGCTTTACTAAGCGTGGTTTATTACGAACCTGCGCGTGAAGGAGCCTATGGGGTTACTCCTGTTAACATTAAAACGAATTCATCGATGGCTGAACGACCACTAAAGAAGTGTGAAAATTCCTTTGAATCACTGCATGTGGGTAGTAGAAATTTGGAGAAGAGAATTAGCAAAGGAAATTCGTCAACTTTAGTGCAACTACCAAACTGCGATATTTTCGGGCATGGAATGATTAAATTTTAAGAGAAATTTGGATATTTTACTTCCGTATTTCTAGAAAAGACGCATAATCGAAACTCAATGTGGCGCATTTAGCTCGCCTTCCAGGTCTGAGGCCCTCAAATCAACTTGTGATATCATGTAAATGAGGTCCTCCAATCATCACAATGGCCTCTCACATTCATTACACACACCTCTGTACGGATGATTCTCCATGAGATAGATGTAAAATTGAAAAATCCTCAAAAGTTTAAAAAGAAGCATATACATAAATCAAACCCAACACAAGTGATGATGAATGTGTATTTACATCTTTAAATTCATTTAGAGTTAGAATTTTTCAATTCCCCACCCTTAAATTGGTATATTTTAGACTCCGAATTAGGCACCGCATTGCAAGCACAAGAAATCTATATAATATGCACTTTATGTTTCCACACTTCCAGCGTTTGCTACCTACATTGTTCCTTCTTTGTTGACCCTAAGCATTTATTCGTGAATCCACCGGTTGGCACGAACACCATTGGAATTTTTTATCCCCTTTTTGGGAGGCTAATTATGCAGTAGCTTAGAAGGGTAAATGACTCTACAGCGCAATAGCAAAAGTTGTGAAGTTACTGAGAAAAAACTATCCCAGTTTCAAACAATAATATTTTATGCCCAATGTTCGTCAAAATCGCATTTGTAATAGGGTCTGCATGTAAAAAATTTGTAGTTAAACTTCCTTGAAGTGTGACACTGGATCAATTCGCCGTGGGCGTTTCATGCATTATCGAGCGTATACCTGCCATAAGCAACGCAAGTTCAAATGGCTTAATTTAGCTTTCATAACTTTTCATGAAAAAATTTGCAAAGGTTTTTGTCATTTGCTTCTTTGGTTCACCTAACAAATTAAAACAGTTGGCTTATCCACTGTAAGACCAACTTAAATAGAAAACGCAGCTGTGTTGGATAATTTAGTTTGGAATTTTAGAATGCCTTGACGGTTTAAATTTGACGCAGCCTCGTTACAACCTTGGTTTGATGTTTTACCACATTCTTTGCGAGAATGCTTTAAATTGATTTGTGCTTATGTTGAGTAGACTTGAGAAATGAAGAAACCCACGTGTTTGTTAAAAGAACCCTCTTTCACTTCGAGATGTCAAGAAATGGTTGGTGCCATTACAGAAGCAGTTGAATTCTCGAAGACATGGGATGGTTCTTCTTAAGGATTCGTCCATCTAGTAAAGTGTCTAAGCTATCTTTAGGGATGTCATGGGCCATGCGAGTGAGCAGGTGACTTAATGAAAGAGTTGGAACGCTGATAGCACAAAGTGATGCATGGGACGGGGGAGGGAGAGAAAAGATCTCCGTATCGTTATGTACAATTGCAGTGTCATTTCAATACAATAACACAACATCAAAGAAATAAAAATCAAGAAGAATTTTTGCTTCTTCGATTCAAAGCTTATTTATCTCCTTTGCCTTATCCATTTTCCAAATGCTTCGTTATTATCGGCATCGTACTGGCGTGTTTATTTCGATGTGTGTCTATCACTAGCACTACGGCTTTATGCGGCATTATACCACTATGTACTTTTGCCCCGGTTTAGATCTTCGTTTGTACACTAACGTTTTCATTTTAAAACGAATAGAATCCACTCATTGCTGTTAGTTATTTAAATATTTAGTATATACAGAACCAAAAAGATGTGCACCCTAATTGCACGAAATGTGGCGATTGGAACGATGCGAAAGTCAAAGTGAAGTGCTTTCATATTTAGACTTAAGCAAGTACCGTATTTTGTGCTTCGTAGACTAATGCCATCGATCTGAATATAATATGACTAAATCTGCATACTGAGGCCAGAACAAGCAAATTCGACATCTTATTGTTAGAAGGGGGTCAGTGGTGTCAGCTCTGAGTCTGCACTCTTTCGATGATCAGTGTCTGAGGTCACGCCAATTCAATATGCAAATTGGTGCCACGGCAGTAGTGCAATATCATTTTATTTATATCTTCCATTCGTTCTCACGTCCGTCACATTCTGCATCGGAAAGTTAAATAAGGAGTAATTTTTTTTCATTTGGCATGCTTGGGTAGAAGTCGATAAATGCCTTTGTTTTGATGATACATATACGGTTAAACAGCGAGAGCGGAGCACATTAATCACCACAAAACACACGTCTAACCTTAGCCCTATCAAGGTATTAAACATCTGCACCAATCATTTAGGTGAAGGGTTTGTGTTGGTATGTGCTACTTGGACCAGTCCAGTCATCCCTAAATCGATCTATTGGAGGAACTTGAAAACTAGAGGCATTACTGCATCCCATGATACAAAGATGGAAGCATAAAATGCGTAGCTAATTCCATATTTTAATAAATACCTGCTTGACACATTTGATATATTAGTTGCACTAAACACTGTTTTTTTTGAGATTCCCAGGTGTTAGTTCCCTGCAGAAGAAGCTGTGTCGAGGAAGAGCTTTTAAGCGACATCATTAAAGCCTGGACAATATTCTGCAATAAGGCTATTTCTTGTAAAAATCACTCTTTGCGATGATATTTACCCAAAACAGCACGAGGTAAAAGTATCCTATTCATAGAAGTAATTTCACAGAACTAAAAACATGGTGTTCGCAAAGAAGTTCGCACCGTTTCACCACCTTCTCAGTGATCGATCTTTGCAAATTTAGCCGACGATGTCAGATGTCTTTCCAAAGTGCGTAGATTTTGTATCCAACTATTGATATGCAGTATTTTACTTGCCTCTAGTGGGCTCTTACCACTGTCATTGATGCATCTGCTTGAGTCATGCCCGAAGACATAATTAAGGCTAGTGGTGTGGAAGAAGCCCTATTATTAATGCACAGAACGTCTGGACCATCGTAAACGTGAGCAATAAAAACTGTAGAGAATGAAAATTTGTGCAGCTATTATGCATGCAAAAATGCCCCTACATTATAAGGTAAATTTGCTGTCTTTCTTGCCACAGGACCCGCTGACAGCGATGCCTCGAGGCTGCGGGTTCTTTGAATACACCGCCTCTGAGTCGGCTGATTTGGCTTGTCTGGGACTGCAGAATCACCCAGCCGGAGGGGGCAAGTTCTTCGCGATTCGCGCAGACTACCTGGTAGCAACTCCACCCCTCACATCTCTCCCTCCTCTCTCCTCGTCCCTGACCACTGCTACCGCCGCAGCCGCAGTCGCTTCCGTGGCCGCCCCTCAATTGAGCCCCACACCCGTCCTCTGTCTCGACAACATGGTCTCGCCTCACGACATCGACTCCCCCGAGGGTTATGCAGATGTCATGGAGGACGTGCGCAGTGAATGCCTTCGACATGGCGCCGTTATTTCTGTCCATATTCCTCAACCCAAATCTTCCACTTCCTTGGCCTCCATCACTACTGCCTCTAGCACAAAGAACTTGGGAAAAATATTTGTCGAATTTGCGACTGCACAACAGGCACACACGGCTAGTGTGGCATTGGATGGACGCAAGTACAATGGACGCACCGTGTGTACAAGTTTCTGCGATCCGGCACGCTATGCGGCAGGAGAGTTTAGTTGATGCACGAGGCTGTCTAGAGGTGTGATGATTTTTTGCGTCCCCGCCCCGCTTACTTCTCTATGATAATCTGTGGATGGACTATTTCTATTGCGTGGCTTGTACCTTAGGCTGCCTTGCAACTATGAATTTAATAAATAAAGACAATTGGAGCTTAGATGTAGAGGCAAATTGGAACAACTTTTTGCCTCAATTAAAGCAGTTCGAATTAGTACAAATCTTGCCTAAAATATCCAAATTCATTGATAATGTTTCTTTTAATTTTCTGTGGCCTTTCCAATACAATCGCTTCTGCAAGGCTTAGCTTGTTAGGAACAGTTAAACTATACCTTTTAGCGGTAAAATTTGCATTTTTGACTTGAATTTTTACGACCTTTTAATTTACCCCCGCATTACAACTATGAACGTAGGTTATTTGCATACATTTTTGTCCTAAGTCTTTGGATTTGGTCCCTAACTTATGCCCTCAGTATAAGTGATGCATAGGAATAGGTTTACGAGGTCATAGAACTCAAAGACTCTCTTCAGAAGACGACTAAATTGCCTGGTGATTGTGGAATAAAGAAACATCTTCGGGTTGGACGTCCTTCATGGCGATCATTTTTAAATGTGCTGACTAGCTAATTCGTGGATTAGGAGTTCATCAAGGCAACGGTACAATATGTTCTATATTTTCGAAATATCAGGACAAATTGTAGCATTTACAGGTGTCCATCTCAATGAATAGGCATCAGGCATATCACTTCTACATTGCTTATTTAGTGGTTAAAAAACAGCATCGGTGATCTGTTTCTTAATGACGTCCACTTATGGTGTTTCTTCAATCTATTTTCTTAAGTGAATCGTCTTCTGATAAAAAATGTAACTGGGTGTGTGCATGGGATAGCAGGTAGCGCTTATGTTAAATGTGAGTTGCATTGCGGAGTAGATGATTTGGAACAGCCACGAGTGAATAAAGTGTTGGGCAAGCAAGTGTATGAGCGGTAAAATGTTGAACAGTACCAAGGATTCTTAACTGGCCAGAATATTACATTTTGGAATGTGGAGCTTAAAGGTCGTTAGGAGTGAACATACCTGATGGGAATAACGATCTAAAAATAACAGAATGCACAGCTCAACCAACTTTTAACTTGGTCACACTAACAGAGGGGCTGATATACTTGTAAAATTCCCTCAGATTAACGCTGCTGATGTGTGCTAATATTTCCGCGTTTCAAAAAATATTTTGACATTTTATGGCATCGCTGCATGGTATCCGTGATAGGCAATTGCCCAAAAGTTGTGAGGGCATATCCTTCCTGAATCCCTCTGAATGGGGTCCATTTATCGCCTTATTGACGGTTAAATGGATGGTGACTTAATTAAGGGCGGGTAACGTCAAAAAATCATAGTTATGAAGCCATGCCCTTAGCCCTAATTCCGCTTTCTCTCCCTTTCTCTTATATTGTCGATTATTGAAATGATCTATCTATGTGCATCGCTGAACAATTTTCGGGGATGGTTCGTCAGTTCGTCCACTCAATGTGGGGATAATAAAAGTGTCCACTAATCAAAATACCACACATTGCATTGCTACCTCAAGGTACTTAGCTTGCTTGGACGTAATTAAGTACACCGACAAACACCACGTGTAACATACTTCATCTAATCTAGAGGGGGGAAAATAAAAGTACAAAGGGGACTTATAGTAAACTTGTGGAATAAGAATACTTTAAAGCTAGAATTGATCGACATATGCAAAAGAAAAAGCGGTGTCTGCGAAACTTGCACTAGCATCCTACACGAAATTGTAAGCATTAAATGACCATAACCATAATTCTGTTGAAGTACACCACTATGCGATTCACTTAAGCTGTGATGATTTAGCAAAGGCAAGTCATTCCCATCACCCAAGAGTAAGTTCACTGGTGACTGACAAAGTATTTGGTACTGTGTAAAATTTTCTGAGGAAACAAACGAATAAATGAGGGATGAGGAGACTGCCTGCTACAGATGAGAAAAACAAGAAGGGTACATAGTTGTGTATATGAAGAAGTAAATGCTTTTACAAACGCTATTCATAGGGCAAAAGTTCATAGGGTGTAGTTCCAAAATGGCTTATTGTTTCTTGTCCGTATTCACGTGACTTGTCTCACCATTATCAGTTAGACAGAGCAGCAACATCACGGTAAACAGCTCCCTTCTTATCCTTGCTTTTTAGCTGGATATCATGACGACACAATGGGTTCGCAGACATCCTGTTTGCACACCTAATTGCCGTACAATCAAAATACTGCCTTCGTTTTCTTTCAGTTGCATTTGTTAAAATTGCTTAAAATAAAACTTATTATGAGGATGGGTCTTCCTAGATGATATTAGTCCATTACAAGCAAGCAGATCTGAAGCATCTTTTGCACTTAGGATATCTTGTGTATCCGCCACTTGAAAGGCTCATATACTTTCTGAGGGGGGTAGAATGAAGACACCCAAGGGAAGTCTTATCAGGCTGTCTAACTTCAACGTCCTAATTTACATAACAATGAAGTCGATGCGGACAATAATACCTATAAATAATCCTTGTTTGTACCGGTGTAAAGAGCGAACAAGGGTATAATGGGAGGGACTAAAGGCAGCACATTACTTTCCACTAGTAGACATCGGCAACTATGGGACAATTTGATGAACCATTTCTTCATAAAACTGAGTTTACTCCTAGAGGTTTATTATAAACCCATCTCGAACGGACTCAATGGCATTTAACATTTAGAACTATCTTTAAGATGGAAGAATTTGCAAGAGTACTTTACCACTATACTTCTACCTCGCTGAAAAATGCTATGATTCATCCATCTTTTAAAAGGGTTTCAATCCAGCATATTTTATCTGCTAGTACTGAATTTCTGGTCGTTTGTCGGATCTTCATTGATATGCTAACATGGGTTGGAAAAGTAAGTAGAGGGGGGTAGAATGGCTCCACAGAGCTCTAGTGGGGTCAGTGCCTATACTTGACAAATGCCAGTTGCAAATGCTGTAAGATTTTACATTCCTTCGTAGGTAGGATGAAGATGTGCCCTCAACACGCTTGACCATGGGATTTTGTGCCCCCTTATTTATCGCGGCTCATAAAGCATGTTCTCGTTTAACTCGTCTGCTCGCACCAAGGGTATAAAGTCTGCTGCGGAAGCGAAAAACTTCGAGCAAGTTACACCGTATTCCTTTTTTCATAAGTTATGTCAAAGTTAATCTAACTAATGCTCTAGGTAATAGACAAATTCACTTTTTACTGAGATTTTCCATTTTCAAGATGCGTATCCTCCTTGGGGGCAGATGGCGTCCGATTCATCACGAGTTTGTATTTACTGACTGACCCTTGCCTTCACGGTTGCGTTTAAACTAGCTTGTATTACAGCTTTCAATACAAAAAGCTTTTTGTCAACTCTCAATTAGGATGTCAAAGGGGAATGCTGTATAAATAACTCTACAGAAATGTATTATTTTCACCTTTCATGCACCTGTAATCAGAACAAAATTGATATTTAAGCAGCAATTGAATTTATCAGATAATTGCAAATACCATGGCACCGTGATAATGTAGGTAGTCCTCGTAAGCCAACAGTCGTCTGGGATAGTTGTGGACAGGTGTAGTAAAGTACGTAGTCAGCACTCATAGTGTTGTGATTTACTAACTCCCATTCCTGTCCCGGTGCTAGCTCATCTCAGCTCTGGTGGACAGGGAAGGCGCAATTAGTAAATTTAACCACTGTTTAACGAAACTGGAGACTATTCAGTTCCAAATTTCCTTACTATTTCCTCTCATTGTAAAGTACTTCTGACATCGCTTTGTGGCAGAATTTTGAAACATTTTTGCGAAGGCTTTTGATTAAACCTGTGGTTATAGTTAAAGGTTCGAGCGGGTGTAGGGTTGAACTGCGAAAACTGCGAGTTGTCTTGGTGTGAAAGAGATATTTTCCTTGAAAAATCATTCAAAGTACGACGCAAAACAACTAAAGGCTATTTAAAATGGCCACAAGATCTTCCATTCTAAATTGCTAGATTGGCCATCCTACTAACTTTCGGGCTAGCCCGATAACTGTTATGGATATTAAAACTTGTGCCCTTCATAACCGTGCATTTGGAAGGCAGCAATTTCTTTATCATAATGAATGGTCCTACTTTCTCCTCCAATTAAAATATGAAGTAGTTTTTTGAGTTAATCGGAAAAGAGTGAACAACCGAGACTAGTTACAATATTAATTGATCTCCAGTTTCGTGACCTAAGGAATTAACGAGGTAAGGCTTGTTTCTGTATTTTTGGCATTAACACCATCTTAACACCATCTTAATTTTTTTAGCATCAAAACACGCCATATTTATTACGTAATGTCAAGTTTGATCCGATGGAATCATTCATCGCAGTAGGTAAACGCCAGCGGACAATCAGGTGTGACCTGTTGCCAGGTCCGACGCGAACTACATTAATTGAGGCGCAAAAAGCTGTCGTCGAGGTTCAACATTAGCGGTGAATAAATTAGCCACAGTTGCAGCAGTTTTGCTCACATCGCCCGGATTCCAAACTGTGCAGGGTATTAGCACATCCCTAACTTATTTCTTCAAATTATAAAACTACACATTTTAACATTTAATTGTGCAAATTCCTTAAAGAGTGATGATTCCTGGAAATAGCTGTAAGCCACATGTTTCAAGAAATTTGCGCAATTAATTGATGCGGATTTTTGAGTTCATGCAGCATTCTGAAGCGGTTTTACACTTGTATCGACAACGTGGCCGAGGTCTTATGATCCGCAAAATGCGGCAGCTGACTTAATGATGAAAACATAATAAAGTTGAGTATCAACCAAAATCATACTATGGCTTTGTCGAGACAAAAAGCCGCACTAGTTGTCCTAAAAAGTGAAGCCCTTTGAGAGTGAATACTATGCCGCATAATAGGTGGGCAATTTTACTCTGTCAATAAGCTGTCACAACGGATCGGTGACACGAACGAACACGTCTGGTCTATTATACTTTCACAGGGTCAATCGCACGAAAGGGCCGGATGACAGCCTAGTGTGGGAAGTGGCATTGAAATACTAGAAATTAATTTAAAACATTTTACTTCCTACAGAGATTATATCCACTTCAATGTGTACGTTACTTCAACAATTTCAACCAAAAGGCCCGAGTTCTGTCTTTACGAATTTCATTGTGAATGCTAACAAAAGGACTTGTACAATCCATTGTTACATTAATTGCTTTTGAAAATAGAACCATTTTCAAGCCTATTAAAACATTCTCCTCATGAGTCACTCACTTTTAAAAGATGTACAGAAGTTTTTATAAGCACTTCAATTATTCCCAGTTACTTCAAAGGAAATTTAACCATCAGCGACAAAAGTTACACATTATGCTGTCTGGGAAAATGCCCCATCCACAGCGAAGCCCTTGCCACTAATATTTCACGGAGGTGGGGAAATAAAATGTTGGATGCGTAAAATGTTAGAAACCTATGCACAGATATTCCATTTCTGAAATTGCACATGGAGCAAGTGAAAATATCCTGCCACAAAGTAAAAGCAAAAGTGGTCTATGTTCTAGCATGATCGAAAATTATGCAAATGGTGACAAAATTAGGGCGAACTTTTTCATTATTATAGTTAAAATGGTAGTGCAAATGCAAATTAAATATAATGAGATCTGCTAACACTTTCCTGCTTAATTTTGACTTCATAATTTATGCTGTCATTTCCCCGAGAGATCTAAAAAACAGTGACGATTTTCTGTACAGGTTGCAAAATAGTATTTAACAAGAAGCTTTATTGTTTACATTTGGGAAAGCAGCGGATTCTTTGTTTTTACATCAAGATTAATAAATGGGCTAAAATTAAGAATAGTAAAGAATAAGTATCATGCTTTTGTTCCGCGAGGGAATCAGAGCATACTAAAACATTCCAAACAACCGAGTGATGAAAATAAAATGTTAAACTTTAATAGTGTTAAAAATTTTTAAAGAACTGCTAAAGTTTTTTAAGGCTTATTTAATACATCCGACTTTTAGAGAACAAACTATGACAAAATCTTTGAGGTAGTTCCAAGCTAGGGTGTGGATTTAGGCGAAACAGCATAAATTTGATTAAATTGTGAAAATAAGCTAATAACACGATAGAGCTTAAAACATGAATCGGAAACTTCTGCCCAACCTTCAAATAAATTAATTCTAAAAGCCAAAGAAGCATGCAAAATGGCTAGGATTTAAGTAATACGCCAGGTTAACTTAAAGGTGCATTCTATATACATGTTAAAACCCGTTCTTGAGTAAATCCCTTGCACAAATCAATCTAACTTGCGTTTCCCAAGTATGGAAGGACGGAAGGAAATCCTTAGGTGAAATGGATACTCTGTGAATCTGAAAGTACAAAGTCATTAAGGCCTACCTGAACATCAAATGCGTACGCCGTTTCCGCCGTTTTCAGCATGACAAGGTGAAAAGATCAGAGTATTCTAGAATGTTAGTGCGTCGCGTTCAATATATTTTCTGCATTTCTAGATAATAGTTAAACAATTTTTCCGAAACGAATTCTCATGATTTGTGTGGATACTTGAAAGTACAAACAAACATAAGTAAAATTTTAGATGCCACGAGGATTGGCTATTCTGCCTCATTCAAAATTTTACCCAGAATAGACCATCACTCCTAAGCAGGCATTTCAAAGTCTTGCGCAAAATGCCCTATTTCTTCCTTGAATACTCAAGGAAAACAAATGTTTTTCTTAAAATGATGCTTCATTTCATTTGGGCAACTTTTGGAGAAAACAAATCAATAATAGCTTATGATTTTTACACCGTATTCCAATCTGCACAGAAATTTTCATTTGTAATGATATAACTAATATCTTAAGGTGTAATTATTTTCGGTGATACTGCACTTCAGTCTACTGGAACAATAATCTAATGGTGTTCTTACCGCCTAAATTTATCAGCAACTTCTACTGAACCCACGCATGCTGTTGATTTATTTAAGCCAAATGTTGTCTTACTGTGAGGCTGTTATTCCAAATTCGCCTTTGAAGTTTAAAAGATCGAAACCAAGGCTACGACTTTGGTGTGAACAAATGTAACATTTAGTGCTATTAGATTAAATTAAATTGACGATGAGGCTGCGGGTAATGCAGCAATAAAATTCTTTACGATGCCTTGCTATGTTGAGGCGTTTTATCATCAAAGCTGCATGAGTCAGAAGAATCGTGAAGAGGAAATAGGGGCACAAAAGGCAGTAAAAACTTTAAAAATGGAAACTGACAGCACAATGTAAACATCATTTGGCAGATTAGATATATGTTCTGTTAGATCTGCTAGGTTAAGTATCCTATGACGATCAGCGTAAGTAATTCGTTGCATTCAAAATTAGTGCAAGATGGAAGTTGGGACAAAAAGTCACCAATTCTTTTGCAAGTTTAAACTATCTTCATGCTGCGGGAGGTTCCTGATCTTCCATAAAAAAATATCAGAATTGATCCTGAATAAAAGTGAAGGCACTAAGAGCGTGATGGGACATTCTCCATAGTTTTTGCTTTGCTACTTTTGATACTCTGTCGCATGTTTTTGTATTTTTTGTTTCATTAAGTCTATTGCCATCAAAAATGACGTACGCTATTTAATAAAAGTCAGCCTGACATTTTACATGAAAAATGGGGCTTAATAACTTCTTTGTCTGACCATTCGGACTCCCGTTTATTTTAGGGAAAGACGAAAAAGAACATAAATTACTATTGAATGTGACTGGTAGAGTTGGCAAAATTATGCTAAAATTGAGCCGTTGTAAAAGAAACAGTGTTGACAGATTTACAATTATACCACCGCATTGCAGCTAGGAAATGGGCATCAAGCAGACAGGAAAGAGGTAAATAGCGTGTTAAATCTCATTTCATTCCACAGCTCAGGATCAGCAATAATCTTTCCTCTATTCATCAGGTGCGGCGTTATCTAGACTTAGAAAACAGATTGGTATTTACTAAGGACCACTGGTAATGAGATTCATTTAAGGTGCCATTACTATTGGAAAGGTCTAGACAAAGGAATTATTCACTAGTGCTCCTGGATTAATTGTCTAAACCTTTGCTTTTCACAACTTTGGATTGCCGTATTGATAGCGAATAATCTTCGCCTGTTTGGCACAGACTATTTTTTTGTTTTTCATCATGAAGTGGAACAAGTAGTATTTACTTAATTTCCTTTAATTACTCTTGCATTAAAGTGGCACCAAAAATAATCTAAAAAGTAAGGGGATTGTAAAATCGAATTTTTCGAGATAAATAGATAAAGGAACTCAAGAACCATCAATTAAAATATTCAGGCAGCATGGCTGAGTTTTAAAAATAATCAACTTTTACATACTAATGTGTAATACAATAGTGGTTTATCCCCCGGTATTGGTGAGGAGCCACTTTTGTACTTTGATTTGGCCCTCCTGTACCTTGCTGAGTGGGCTGGCCTTTTGGGCCATACCAATAGCCCAGACACCTGCCCTGCGCTGAATATATATTCTGCCCCAGTACTGTGCCTTCTTTCGTCTTCAGGGAGTCTCAAGACGCTACAAATGGATAGTTTAGAACTATCATTTGAATAAAAATGTAGCGCTTCTAGTCCCCCTTGAAGAAGTTAGAAGGTATAATACTACGACAGAATATATGCTACTGAAGTAGGGGAAGCACTTTGGGGTTACCAGCACATTAGAAGACCATGCTGCCCAGTGAAAGTAAAATGTTGGGGTATTGAATCTCAGCCAACCAAAAACGATGAGTCAAAAAATTAATCAATTCATTACATAGTGTGCATTTAACCCAAGGTCAAGAGAGGATTTAAAGTACAAATCACCCTTTTAAAAGACCTGACTTTGGGACCAGGACAAACTATCCACAAAGATGTGTGCTTCTGACGTGGTCTTCATTGTGAGGTTTTGGTTTGTCGGTGGTTACAAAAGTTCCATCAGTGGCGTAGAAAGTTCCTCTACCGAAAAACAATCGTTGCACGCCTTTGTTAGATCTCTAATAACATTTGCAGTACCAACCACTTCCCAAGTCATATCCTCTAACAACTTTGGCAGGAATATATGTAAACATGATTGCTTAAGAATGGCAATGATTAGTCCAAGCTATAGCTTAATGGAGCCCTATGTGGCAAAACAGGACCAAAAATGTTCAAATATAAACGTTCAATAACTAAAAGGTTTAGGCTAATAACGATGGATCAAATTAAGGACCTAACTATAGATGCCCCTCTATATGTACGGAAAAGGAGAGTATTTCGAAATACTCCGAAGCATGTTTACAAGATGCAAAAATAAAAGTAACAATAAAGTAAATTATATTTTCCGCAGTATTTAGTCCATTTAAAACCTAGTAGAGCCATTATTTCTTTTAAATATGGGAAAGATTCCCTCAAAAGGGAGCCTCAGTGCATCTTGATATGTTGGTTAAAACTCAAAACACTACAAAACCAAAAGACAGCCATCCCGACGTTTACGGCTAAATACTAAACCTTAGAGTCACGGAGGAAGAGGATCCGCCACCAATGGGTGCATCTGTTAACACTCCTCTCAGGGGGGTTAAACTGACTTCAACGTTTTGAGAATTTCCCTTCGACTTTGCTCTAAAAGAAGGCAAAACATAAACTTAGGAAAAAAAATAAGACTTGAGCGATTGGGGGAATTGTATTACGGAGCTGTTTACGATACCTATGCAAAGAGATAAATTGCACGATAAAACGAAGACTTCTCCTTGCCCCTACCCTCTAACTGGAACCCAGATAGTTGCATGATTTGCCATCAATGGAATGAGAACAAGGTGGCAAAGAGACGTAGGTACAAAACGTTGGTCCCGTAACCGTGTTTTTAATCCTCCTTTTTTTATTGAAGGGCTGAACTTCTAAGCCAAATCCAGGAGAGCTGGCAATTTGGATACAAGTTAACTTTGTGGTAGAGCATTGTCTGTCTTAATGAGCATGAAGGAACTGCATTCCCGTCTTCTCATTACAACTTTACAAGTAGGAGGAAGATCCAAATACAGTGTGATTGCTTACAAGTGTCAGTGAAGTTAGGATCAAGTAGCTTTTTAAAGGCTAGGAAATTCAATGACTGTCCCAGCTGGATCACGGGCTAGTTTGTGACCATCGACGCGGAAAAAAGTCAACGTTGTGAGCCAGAACTACCTTCAGCAGGGGAGAGAGGTTGTGTAGTGATCTTATAATTTGCATAACTGTGTGTTTGACCACTTGGACGCCTTGATCTTCACTGGTTGTAATCCCATACTATGACATGGTCTGCATGCCATAATAGCAGACTCTCGGAACTTCTGTCAGTTGGTTGAATGCCTTCTTCTGTGACTTCGGAGAAGACTAGGCTCACCGATGCAAAAAAATTGATTCGCTGTCAATCTGATCTTGGTAGAAAAAGCTTATTTTGCATGTTTGGATTTTTAATGCCCCGCATAACCACAATGTAGTTATTTTTTCATCGTTTCCCTTAAAATGGACAAAGAAATGCCTGGTGCCTCATGAATAGAAAATAGAACACGTTTGCAAGATATATAAATTAAACATATTTTTGAATATGCGAGTTGGATTTTAGATTTTTTCTGAATTTAAAAAATATTCGTGAATATTTAGATGACTATCCTTGCCATGTCAATCGAATTTACATTTGATTCTTGTCCTCTGAGAGGTTGTGAATGCCACCTTTGATTTTGAAATAAATTTGCGCAGCCAATAAGCTAAAAGGCTATTTATTTACTTATAATGAGCGATGAGGCAGTCTCCTATTCCCAGGCTTTTTTGAGGAAAATATGTAACATGTGCATATTATAAGCCATTGTGGGTGCAGAGCTTCGAAAGGACTAATTCGGAGAATGAGCCTACAATTATGTTTCCAGTGTCAAAGATGCACCATCACTCCAAAAAGTGAGATTTCAAATTTGAACGGGGAGAAGAAATTGATTATAATGTTATACCATGCTTAAAATCTGCAAGTTATCTTGGTTCAGGTGAGAACCCAAGAATTATTTTGAATACTAAACTAAATTACAGCCAAATTCTGACAACAGTCAGAAATTGCATGGTTTAACAAACACCAATTAGAACCATATTTTGAATTATTATCAGGTAACAATCGGCAGCTTATATTTGAATGCGTAATATGAAATTGGTTCCGGTGTCACTCTAAATGCTCTGCTTTGCGGAGAGTTATACATCAAATTGTAATAAATCAGCAATTGTTTAAACACGAATTTAGCAAATCTTGTTCCCCGTGGTGGGAAGATGACGTGAGACTAGGGCAGAATATGTACTGTTGACGTACAGAAGAGTTGCGAGTCTACTGACATAGCCCGAAGGTTTTACTGTTCATTGAATGTGGACTCATGGAGCTTTAATTGCACGCTTAACCAAAACCGAGTAAAACAATAAAGGGAATTACACTATTTCTTAGTTACGCGGTTGGCTAATTCTTGCCCATTACTAGGGATTTGGGCTAATGCAATTAAGTAGTTAAGATGAGTTACATACGAGTAGGCCATTTTAAGTAATTGCTGCAGATTTGACTAGAGGCTGGGTACCAATATGGTCACGGTTGATTATGTCAGATAGCTAAATTGCATAACAATTAAATGTGCACAGTGCGCTTCAACTTTTCCTTAACCTAAGTAAAAACCTGAAAGGTAATGAAATTTGGATTGTTTCAGCCGCAGTGAATGAGAGCATGTATAAAGTTTTCTGTTCCTATGGTTATAAAATAAAACATGTTGTTTTTATGTTTTAAAGTTGATTGATGGGCAATAAACACTGCACTTTTCATTTTTTCAGAGACCACCCACTATCCGGATTGCTGAAGCAATCCTCCTTCCTTTGCAGTTAATGGCCGACATATGTCAGTAAATAACCTTTTTCCCATTTCAGAATTGCCCAGTTGCCCTTATATCTATGGATTTGGAACTATATAACATTACTGTAACAGTTCTTAAATGTCTGCTCTTATGAAATTGGTACTATCGTGGTGTATCCATTTTCCTACTTTAGGGTTATACAAAACGGTTGGTAAAAAATTTGATGACAATGCACTGGCATTGGCAACTGTTATATAAATCATTAAGTTCAAATCTGTATTAATTATGGTTAAGGCTGTGATTAATCAGACAGCAGATGAATTTTTATATTCACGCACAATTTTTCCTTGAATTAACCCCATGTATGGAGCCTGTGTTAAAAACCGTGACAACCTGAAGTCCTTATTTGATTTTAGGGCTTTTTGGAATTTAAATAGGTGAATTTCAGACCGAATCTAGTTTTTTTAAAGGCTGCTTTCCCCCTATCCTAGCAGTCAAACGAAGTGGTTTTCCCAGTGACATATCTATAAAATGCCAATAGATTCTGCACTCTAAAACAGAATAAATGCATTTAATTATGATGAAAGTGCTTACTGCATTCTTCAAAGCAAGGCATTTCGCATACCAAAGTTCCGTCAGGTGCAATCATTTGTTATCCAGGAGTAGAGTGGTCCCTATCATTAATTCAGCATCATGTATTCACCAATTTTGTACGGTGGTTAAATTATGAATCAAGATAACGATTTTATGCGCACACTTCCCTAGCACTGCCTTCATGGAAACCTACCTCCTTCTTGAAAGTAAAATAAAATTTTTGTGTTCACTCTCCATTACATGCTATATTTAGTGAATTGGCTCAAAAATTAAAGTAGCCGATAATAGAGGTGGCAGAGCTATCTCCAACAAATGCGAGGATAACATTCGTATCCAATGTCTGGGTTTGAAAATTAGCTTAAAACTGGGAAGTTGTTGCTTAGCTTAAAATGATTATGACCTCAAAACCACTCAGGTGATATGAATTCTCTTTAGATAGGGTGTGGCTGACTTAAAGTCATCTGCGATTCCCTTGTTGACTCGATTTTTTGAGTTGCTAAGCAATTTGACACGATTTCCATTAATGCTACTCTTGACCAGCTGGGCAAGTACAGCGTTTTTGACGTAAACTGATTATTAATTTTAGCCTTTTTTCTTTCTCTCACAAACGGAATGCTTCAGGTGCAGAGGAGGGGGTCCTCTCTGCTATTACGTACAAGGTATTAGTTGACATTTAGGTTAACTTTCTATTCGGCCCTTAAGCAGAGGAGAAAACTCTAAGAAAGTCGGAGCTGTTGGGCAGTTAAAATTTTTCCAATAGCTTACCTACACAATCGGTATGTACTATGGTTTAAGTAAAGCAATGTTGATGTAGCAAGCTCACGATTATGTTGCTCTCACAAGTTCTCAACAAAGCCAATATTTCAAAATTGCATTATTATCTCTTAATGACTGGATCTGGAAGCTTTTAAAATCTTGCTGAAAATGTCTTTTTTGCAGAGCTTAAAATTTAAACTAAAGTTAACGCCAACAGTTGTTCTTCCCAAAGGCCTTCGAATCATTTATCAAAGAGAATCCTCAATAAAGCATTAAATCGACCACATTATATCTCTCTTTAGTCTTTAGTAAGTTTTTGGTTCCTAACTTTACTACTCACTGCTGAACAAACACACTCTGAATGAAAGTCTATGGAGAAAATACCCGCACCCTAGTCTCAAGGGGATAATCTTAGCACCTGCTTCACGAGCCCTGAAAAATGCAATAAAAAAACGAGAATTGTGAATATGTTGCTTAGTTAAGGCTTTGAATGATACGGTATCGGTGACTTAACTAATGTCCATCATCAAAAGCGGTAGCGATTTTATCTGACAAATTTGACTGGTTTGTTTCTTTAAGTTAAATACCCGAATTAAGGTAGATTTTGGAGTTAAGATCGCAGAAAGATGCTTAAGATACAAAAATGCACTTTAATTTTTTCTCAAATTGCAAATTTTTTGTTAGGAAAAACTAACAATAATTTGTTTTGATGAGCAATAAAACGTCAAACTGAAGAATACTACTTAGTACTATATTAGTACTTCTACTCAGAACGAGGAACATAGTGAACACAGTCTAAAACGATTAGTGTGCCTATGGTTTTCCAGTAAAATTACCCATTCCTGACCTTTGTTATCCTTGGTGGCCTAATGTTTCAAATGATTTGAAAGAAGACTGGTTGTTTTAAGGGACAACTTTTTATTAAAATTGGAGTGGGTAAATAAGGTTTTATCAAAAGAAGAAAACACTTCCTTCACGGTGCAGATGTGGTTCAGCTCTTTAATAGACTTAGTGCTGTCCCAAATCTTTATTAACCACTGTAATTCCAACTATTACTATCTTTAAAAATTCTGATCTCCCTATAGACTCTGGTGTTGATTAACTTAAACTCCTCAGATTACGATGGAAGTACACATTGCCTGAATAAAGTCTGTAAAAGAATACAAATAATAACATAGTGATACATGCTCATTTATAGTAATGCATTTCTGCATACCATTTAGGCTTTCATGCACGAAGAAATTACGATAGATTCTGCTACCACATTTTTACTAAAATTTAAAATTTTGCTCCTTAGAATAAGATGCTTACAACTTATAACAGTGAGATTCAGACATCTTAGACACTTACGTCTTGCTGATGGTGCGATCATTTAGTACAGCCTCCTGACTTCAATACAGGTGGGGAATAAGTGTTCCAAATTGTTATATTTAAAATGACGTTTTCGTATTTTAAAATGCGTTTTGGTATTAAAACTTGACTATTTGACACAAAACTTTTGAAAATATTCTGCTGCAAAATAATACAGTCGTCTAACCCTGCATTTTGATATTGAGTGATCTTAATGCTCCGCTATTCTTCTTTCGCTGGGCGAATGGTCTCCGTGCCGTACCAGTAGCCCCCATGCCCTTCTCTACCTCGGCAACACGTTCTACCCTTGTGCTAAATCTACTTCCTTAGACAGAAAGGGCTTAAAGCACTACGAATAAAGGCGAATGGCTTCAAAAGCTTAAATGTATTAATTTACAGCCCATTGCTACGACTCGGATATACATCGGAGTGATTGTGGCCATGAAGTTTTTTGCAACCTTTGTTGAGAATTACAGTCTTTTCATCGAAGAACAGAGCAGGCATTCAGTGCAGACTTCTTGGAATTAAATAGTTAGATTTATGAGATTCACTAAAGTGCAAATATCATTTGATGATTTGGAATTCCCAAAAACACCACTCACTGTTACCTTCTGCGCATCAGGGGATAACTGATGTGACATTTCGAATTCATTTTACGTCTACTTTTTAGCAAAAGTGGCGTCTATTCGGCCAAAAACAAGTGTTTACTATTTTTTGAGTAAAAATGTATATTTTTTTGCTGGATATGAATTAAACTAGCATTTTCAAATTACTCAAACAAATAGCCTATAATTATGAAATGGATTGACTATATTTTTTCCTTGTGGTAAACAGAGTCAGTGGTTGGGTCAATTGCGAGTGCGCGGTTCGATTAAACCACTTTAGGACAATAGAATGCTAACGATTTCTCCTGCACATGCCTAACTAAATCGACCCTAATCTTTAATAAATTCAACCAACAAGCCATATTTGCGGCCATTTATAAACTTATCTGAGGAAATTTTGAATCCAGAATGAGATTGAATCAAAATTGCGAAACCATTCAACACAATGTCTCACAACACGTACAAGATATTTGCTCATGTTCGGATAATAATGTTCATCCTCTTCGATAATTTTCATTAAAATAGTGCATTTAAAAACCCACTCATTTACTTTGGGTGATTCTGTTAAAATATCATAAAAGCTACAAGGTCATCCGCTGCAACAGGAATGGGTTTCTGACTTTCCTAGCTCCATTAGTTACGTAGAAGGGAGAAAATCCCAATGGACCCAATGGCTCAAGTTGACGAGTTAGAAAGAAATGAATGGCATCTTCTCAAAGGTCTGCGAATCTATCAAAACGTATTCTTTGAAATATATATGGTCATGAAAATTTAATATTGGTAATTTTTGGGAATTATTCCAACCCAACCAAGTATAGTGAACCAGAAACACCCGACAATATATTTATTAGGCCGTCCAAAAACGTTTTAGGCTTTTTTAGCTTATATACTGTTCAAAGGAACGATAATTTCGAACTACCTTTTGAAGTGAAATTTATTACGCAGTTAGCTGGCTTTTGTCGTTTTGAAAATGGCCTTTGGAGGTGGTCTCGAAACGAGAGTTTACTACCTCCATTATGGCCATTGGGGTTATTTGGTCTTTTTTGAACGAGAACTTTGCCACGAAAAGGAGAAAGGGGAGCATGCTAGAACTTAAATTGGATGCCTCAAAAATAATTGCGATATCCTACATCAGTGATGACTGACTTTTCCGCTGGCCAGATATTAGTCGAATTTAGAAGGTACTGAGTGGGGAACCGCAGTATGACCTAAAGCAGGGAGGAATTATGTGCCTAGATAGCACTTGGAGTTTAATCAAATTTAGCCTCTTTCTTGCCTATCCAAAAAGGAGAAAAGAGGGAACTTGTACAGGTTTTTTATGTAACCGACTAAATTCGTCTTGAATGGAGCTACTGCTGATATGGTCGGTTGCTGAGACAGCCAGGCGTACTAAGATGCAGCATTTGGGCTTTCAGTAAGAAGAGATTTTTTTGCACTTTATTCCCCTTTAAAAAGTAAAGTGCGTTTTGGTTCTTGTAAGTGGTTAGTTTAACTGCGAATTCCCATCTCAACCTTCACCTTTTTATTTATTGGTGTGTAACAAGTACTGATTTGGAAGCTTACTACTTTTACATAGTAGCAGATAGTTCATGTTTATTCTGAAATAAGAATTAAAGTAAAACCTTCTAAATCAGTTTTGCTCAATGGGCTACTCTCCGCTTCGACATCAAAATTTCCGTTAATGGGATGAATGGCTAGGTTGCCTATAAAGATTTGTTTGAAATAATTTCAAGCGATGGGATCAAAATCATCGCATGTTTTCACCTTCAAGACAACGGTTTGCATAAAATTAGCACAACTTTGCACCCAGTCTTTCTTGAGCTTTCCTTCCCTTATACAATTAAAATAATTGAGCCCAACTCACTTAATTAAGCTGCCAATGTCTATCACTCGACCATAATTAGTTCTGTAAGTGCTGCCTTAAAATCCAAAAGAGTAATTCCTCAAACGCACTAACCAGCGTAAGCTAAGTCTACTTCACGATCCTTTGGAAATGGCTCTGCATTACCTATGTGCCCAGCCAGGCTTTGTGATTCCCATTTCTCTTCTTTCTATTGTACCTTCTGATGGGGATTGTCTAATAATGAAATACAAGGCTGGCGCAGGTTTTTACAGCAGTCCTTATTAGGCGGGTAACACAAATCCATCTACTTTTCACAACTGTATAAAAAAAGCCTAGCCGTACATTTCTATTTTAAGTATTTTCCTGGATATTGTCTATGCACGACGATTTCTATCGTCAGGTGTGTAACCGGTGTCGATTTTAAAGAAAGGGCGGACTGCAAATGAGAGTCTTATAAAAGCTAAAATTGAGGGAAACATTGACCCTGTTAATAGTTTAAATATTTAATAGAAACACTATTTCCAAAAAATAAATACATGGAAATGATTTCAAATATTCAGCAGCCATCAATGCTTCCCTAATACTGTATATGTCCACCGATTTGGAGAATGTAGCAATGGTATAATTCCAAGAATCATTTCGTTGACTTTTAGTAGATGTGAGCAGAATAAGGTTCGGTAAGTATCCACCCAAGGCTAAAGCATCTGTCTTGGGTAAGGAAGTATATGCGTAGAAACCACAGTTCAAGTAGGTAAAGGCTGCTATAATGTTAAGGTATGGAGAGAAACCGGTGAATATCTTTTATCAATTATGCTTTAAATGCCTGAATTCTAAGCAACGTTGGCGCCAAATAGAAGTTTTTAGGACTGTTTAGGGCGGGGTCTTCTATCTACGAAAAAATAAATGTTGGGTTGTTTTCCTCCGTCCCTATAAATGGGCTATAGATTTGGGGGAGTAAGTGAGTACTTTCATCCCCCCTGGCCTGTTAGTTTAGGGCCATTAAAATAAGTAGAAGGCTTAGGCTTAGACTGGGTATATTAACGCAATCACAAATGATCACAGGTAAAGGCAGTAACATCCTGTTTATCGTTGGCAAGTTGGAATAATACTATCCTTAAAATGCGGTATTGCTTAACTCCTAGGAGTGACTTGGAAATTTTTCAAGTATGGTATGGCAAGCTCAGAAATGTCGATTTTGATCTATAAATCCTTAAAATGCCTATTTTTTTACCACTTAATGTATATTCGTAATAAAGTTTGCTAGTTTGTATTTCCTTTCAAAGATTATTCATTAACAATCTTTGCGAAATTTCTAAAATTGAAATAAGCCAAAGTATAGAATGTCTGCTCACGTGTTTCAAATTAGCGAAGAGAAATATTTCTTTTATATAGACCTTTATGTAGGACTGCTAACTGCTTAGGTGTCAAATTAAATTTAAAAGGCTCTGCTCAACTTGTATTGAGAGCTAATTTGCTCTTGAAATGTATTTACAAGACTCGTTCCCATGGAACTAAATGGCTTTTACTTTAAATAATGCCTGGCTTCCCTTGCAGTTGCGAAATACAGGCTAAATTTTTACTTTGTGACTTTAATTACCATCAAAATGAACTAAAAAGTCATGCCATTATTTGGCTTTATTTTACGTATTTCTTGCATAATTTCACGGATGTTTAATTTGGATTGACAATGCTATTGCCAGGTAGTTCACACCCTAAATTTTAACTGCTCTTCTCCAGATTTTTCGAAGGAATAACCAAAATTTATTCATTCAATAGATTCGTATGCTGATATTAGGAGCTTACGTTCTGTTGAAACCCACCCTCACATGGCTGCTTCTAACTAATTTTGTTGTAATTTCTTACATGTGCAATAAATGCGCGTTTGAATAAATGGAGGGAGTCTGAAAATACGAACTTCGCGGAGGATCAGCCCTTTAGAAATTTAATGTGGCTGGTGAATTCCAAACTTCAAACTTCATTTATTAGCTGCTAAAGACCACAATACTTCTCACTCACTCTATAAATGTTTTCCTTTTCAGATCCGAAATACTGACACCTAACAGAAGTACTGCACTAGGCGCTTCCACAAAAATAGCAGACAGTTTGTAAGTCCCTATGTAGACATCAAAATATATTTTAATTTTATTTATAAAGGCATCTAAATATGGTAGACAAAAATAGAAGATGGGCACTAAGATTGAAAAGGAATATCATTGTTTATTCAACAAAGGAGTGTTAATTGAAAAATACGCGAGAGTAATGGGTTTATCAACCATAAGTTCTAAGGCATGCTTAAAAGACTCCCAATTATGCCATCTCTAAACTCCTTCACTTACTTCTCTTTTACGTGATGATCAGCATCGCAGAAAAATGGACCATTCATATTTTCTGGTAGAATCTACACGCTAGCTATTGGGGTATTGAGGGAAATAATTACTATATCTCCACAACATGGGTTGTAGGATGGAGGAGCATGGATAATTTTATAGTTGTAAGTGATAAGAGCGGAAGATCAACTTTTTCTCATTGCCGTGCACCCATGGAACTGCCCTCAGGCACCTCGATCCTAGCAACAAGTGGCACAGGGTACTCAGATCAACTTTTTGGGTAGAGAATAATCCAAAGTATGGGCAACTCATGTTTAACGCTAAAACACCAGTCTCAAGGGCATTTCAGAACTTCCCTAATAGTGGTGACGACTGTTCATTAGTGGCAAGTATATTCTATTATGAGTTTATGATAATTTTACGGATTTAAGATGAGGTTTAAAGATCAACTAGAGGCAAACTTGTAACACTACATTAAATTTCACCCACTCCTCCCCGAATCATGGCCTTACAATCCATATTTAATTATATTTAAGAGGTCTAAGTGAGTACCAAGGGTAACTTTTCAACAAATGCACGCCTTGCATGCAAATACATTTTCCGTGAATTTCTTCAACTGGATTGTATATGTCAATATCATCAAATTGTTATGCATTTTCCTCAAAAATAACTTGTTTAATTTCCTATAATATGGTTCATTTACCCAATGGTGAGACATTTCAGACGCTAAATGAACCGAAACTTTGGCAATTAATGTAAGACTTGTAACGAATTGCCAAGTGCTTCCACTCTTTTGAAGAAATAAGCAATAAAGTGAGTCTTTATGCGTGCAGCATGCTAGAGAACAAAAAAATTTAACTAATTGGCAAAAATGCATTAAAACGACCTTTAAATAATAGCACTTTTGCGCAAACTATTGCTAGGGGTGAAGGTCCTACCCTCCCAAGCACCATGTGAAGGTATACTGTCACCGTTTTTATCGGTTTTGTTAACAGTTATTTGGCCCGTCTTTGCTGGTCCGTAAACAACTGCATAAAAAACCAGCAACACTAAAAGCCACTTAAAACGCCAGAGGAGGGCTTCAAGCGTCAAAAAATGGGTAGTAGTTGGGTTACAAAGGTATGGATTTCAATGCTTATGCTCAAGGGAGAAATGGGTTAGAAATTAGTCCCGGTATTTGAAAACCTCGCACTAGCAGCGAAATTCTGTGTAATTGATATTTTAACACTAGTGGAGGGTTTTGACGGATACATAGGCTATCCAAATTCGATAGATGGGTGTCTTCTGCTTCATAAACATACAAAGCTATGATACAATAGTTAAAAGGATAAAGTTGGCAAATCATCATGCCATTTTGACTGGAGCGCTAAAACGTTATTTAAAAATACTCATAAAACCAGGTTTGCTTAATGGTGTAGCCTTCCCCTAATGCGACATTGATTCATATTACTTTATATGAAATGGGAAAATATCTAGCGGAAATAATGAAGGGGCTCTCTGCACAATATCTTTTATATGGAAAGTTTTTCATAATTCTGGTAGTTTATGTTATAAATGGCAATAACTACAGACGACAACTTTGTTAGTCCGCCATTTCTACTTCCCTTCAAAAGGTTAATGCCTTTCAAAGATTGCAGATTTACCTAATCAAATCTTCAAAATTTTTATTACAGAACGTTTTTTGCTACCCGTTTTGACAACCATCCAGATAAATGCGTCGTGAAAGTTTCCATCTAGCTAGTGCCATATCTGGTATGTCTGGGTCGCCAATCTGAAAATATTTTACTTAACGCAAGGTAAGAGCACCTAAAAGGGCAAGCATATGGTGGTCCAAACGTCCACCAATTGTGAGCGGCATGAGAAATTGAAGTGGCCGCGTGGCGCCCTCCGTGTCAGCGCAGGACCACACTGCATAAATCAACCCGAGACATTAGCACACAAATGTGTGGACGCTCGCTACTTGATAACTATGCGTTTTCAGTGAAAACGTTTGTCTGCATCTATCGATACAGGAGGAAGGAAAAATGTTTGCATTCGGTAATAAAAATCAAGGTAGATGTCCTTCAGGATCAAGTTTGTTTTTCTCAGTTGCAAATGTAACGGCCTTAGTCTTTTCCGAAACATACCGAATTCATAACACTAGAGAAAAAATGTATTGGTGGCGTACGTAATCGCAAGCAATATCAGTTTACCTGGACATTAGTGAAGAACTTTAAACGCCCCTATTAACTGTTTTTGCTCCAACTCAAAATTTCTTGCTCAGCCTTAAAGTGCAATTTGAAAGCCTTCTGCAGTCTTCTTTTAAACCCAAGCAACAGTTGAATTAATGGGAATTCTAATACCCGACACATCACGAATTCTGCAGCGCTACTTATGTGAACAACGACAACTCAAAATTACTCTAAGGGGGGTTCTAGTCACTGTCTGGTTTGCTCATACCAAATGCCAAGTTAGTGTCTATCGTTTCAGCTCGAGTTACAAAGTGGTAACGAGAAGTATCGAAAGGCATTATCTTTCCGGTAAGAATTTGGTCCAAGTTTTTGGCAAAATTAAATCCGATTTTGTTCATCCATTTTGCTGAATGAGTATCAAACTGGTGTTTATTTTAAAAATTAAGTCCAACTTAACTTGTTTATGAGGCTGGACCTCGCATTAGGACACGAAAACAACTTTAATTGTCGGCATTACTTTCCATGATCACACTTTTTCGGAATTTTACTCTTGTCCAGCCTCCAGTTCATCCAGCTTCTTAAAGCGCTGTATTTTTAATTGTAAACTTTAAAGAAAGCACAGAAACCACCCTTCTTAGTCTGCCACAGGCCTCATTCGTTGGCGTGTCGGTTCATTGACACACCATTATTTGACACCGAAATAAATATTTGTAACTGTGATATTGTGTTTTGACACTTAATTAAACTCGATAATGGCCAAAGTGAATTGTTGGACACTTTGGCCCTTCATACTGAACCGCATCCTGCAAGAACATCCGAATGACCGGAGCAAAACAGTTGTACGTCTCCGCCCCCGTTCCGTGAACACAGGGACATGGACAGACAGCCACCATAGGTGCGCAGTCATCAAATAGCGGGCGCCCCCACCATTGTCTGCTGCTGCATCGAGTTGATTTATTGCGATATGTGGCCTCGGGCCGACACAGAGTGGCGGACGAGTGCATCAATTTATTGGGCAGCCCACAGATGGTAGACGTCTCTGGGGCCATAAAGTGGTCTTGGCTGTAAGTTGAGTCATACTACTGCGAAATTGACAACTCAGACATGTTTGATGCGGCATTAGCTGCATCAAACCTTTGCAGTGCCTAAAGCTTTTTACGGTGTATCCATTTAACTGATTGCAAAAATTGAATGCAGAGACTTTTGTAATTGAATGCTGATGTTGATGCTGAAAAGAGTGACATTAAACCTTCATGCAGTGCTCAAGAAAGTAGAGCACTCAAAACCTAACAATGGAATATCTTTGAACTCAAATGAGTCATTGTTAAACCGTCATTTCTAACAGCTTTCCGCTTGTATATGAATTTATTCTGCGTCCTCTCGCGACAACGCAGCATATTGCTCTATTCTTTAAGAAGATCAAAGCACTCGGTGGTTCAAAAGCAGGCTTAAGTTAATAGCCCAAGTTTATGCCATTATAATGGTCAAATCCACAAGATAAAGGAACCCACGATGCATAAAGTGAAATATTCCCATTTATAACTTCTTAAATGTCCAAAATAACCAGATCTGTTTGCCTGACATGCGGAGAGCTCCTACTTTTATGTATTGAGATGTATTTGCATGCAGTCTCGTGTGTACACAGGAGGTTTCGCCCCAGCAATTACTTAGATAACTTTAAATTTTGGTTGGAAGGTCATAAATAATAGAAATTTGGATGTTATTTTGGGTAGAGACGCAAGCCTGCCTCTGGGTGGTCTTCAATTTGCACTTATAATCCGTAATATTACCATTGTTTTATGGTAAAAGTAACTGGGATCCATTAACAGTGGTTGGCATCCTGACAAAGTTTGATTCGCCTCTGAGACTGGGAACCTTTAATTCTAAACCTGAGCTGCCTTTACGTGAAATTATCTTCTACAAAATATGTTAATTTGCTTGCTGCGTAACAGACGTTGTTAGGAGCGGGGTGCACAAGGACCCGGGCTAATGCCAGTTTAGAAGTCTACAGCGATGCAAAGAGCTGATCTTGTACTCGAACTACTTGCGGCTGTGAAACCATTCATAATCGTTATCCACTTGCCATTGTGATTGTAAGGGCACAATTACTGCACCCTTTTTGCCCTTAAAGGAGCCCATAGATGCCAATACAAAACATCATGACGAAATTTTATTCGGTTCTGAGACTGGGAACCTTTAATTCTAAACCTGAGCTGCCTTTACGTGAAATTATCTTCTACAAAATATGTTAATTTGCTTGCTGCGTAACAGACGTTGTTAGGAGCGGGGTGCACAAGGACCCGGGCTAATGCCAGTTTAGAAGTCTACAGCGATGCAAAGAGCTGATCTTGTACTCGAACTACTTGCGGCTGTGAAACCATTCATAATCGTTATCCACTTGCCATTGTGATTGTAAGGGCACAATTACTGCACCCTTTTTGCCCTTAAAGGAGCCCATAGATGCCAATACAAAATATGAATGGGAAATTTTATTCGGTTGTTTATCAAAAAACGAAAGCGTCCTAAACGAGGAATGTTAAAAGTGATAAAGTAAAGGGTCCTTCAACACTAGCTAAAATTTAGGTTTGATAAGGCTACTGATTTCTATCCTTGGTCTTCCACATTCGTGAGTATTTTTTTATAAATGAATCGGCAACATGTTTCTTTCCTTCATTACAGTTTCCAAACTGTCTGCAATCATTGTGTTTATGCTTAATCTAGTGTCTGTTTGAGACATCATCTAGGGTCAAAAAAGAGTAAAAAAGCATTTGTGGAATCTAGCAAAATATTAGCTTTAAGATGGGTGTAGAGCTCTTTTACATTTATCCGTTGACAGGCTATTTTTATTTCCTTATTCTATTTAAATTAGGTCCAAAAATTACCAGCCAAATCAATACCTTTTTAGAAAACAAAAAAGTTAGGAACCAAAATAAAGTCAATGACAAAATTTACTCATTTCAACAGTAAATCACCCATTTTACCTTCGCAGGGAACTTGTAAAGTGCAAATGAAATTACCTGCAGTGTTGATTGAATCCTTCAGTTTGGAGCACTTGTATCTTAAATAAAAATGCGTGAAAATATATTGACCCTTGACCCAATGGAAGGCAACTGTAGAGAACAACTTAATTGATGATAAATTTGAAGGATTTTACTTGGGCTACATGTTAGTCTGATTTATGGATTATATCAAAATCTATTCTCCGAAATTTGAGGGAATTTGCTGCAGCCATCTAGTTATTGTAAGATTTTTTTTCAGGAAAATTTGTGGTTCGGTTAGTGTGCCCGTAATAGCTGTGACTAAATTATTTAACCAAATTACTCCCACTCCTATTACATCATAATTCTTTTAACGAGAAAGAACGGAACACCATGTGTTATAGACTCAGTATTTCTCCTTTCCACCACAATTATCATACCCCTGATTCGAGCGAACGGCCCAGACAAGGCCAAACTTTACTTCAGTAGCAATAGATAAAAGGTTATAAATATAATGATAAGGCGTATTCAGGGTACGTCTGCCCCTCAGGTCCCGTGACGTCCGGTCCGTTGTGGTTCGCATTTGCTGATCGACTTGTGCCTAAACGGTACATTTCAACAAACATGTGTCATTTATGTTAGATAGTTTATCAAAACAAGTTGTCGACATTTATGTGAGTGAGTTTTATTATAACCTAGATTCTTAGTATCCCCTTCAAAATAGTCTTCATATTGCTAGACAAATGAGTTCAAATTCATTGAAACGTATGATGATGCCTGCATCCTGGAAATCCTCATGGAAAATAGTTATACTTTACCGTGTGAACCAAACAAAAAACACCATTGCGAGGGATGTAGGAGTCCTAATAAAAGTCGGCTAGAAGGTACAATGAAGTACGTAAAAGCAGGTTTTATTGACGGTGTAACTTTTTGCTCAACCAAATAGCATTCACGGTATAAATGTAAGAATTTGGCCTTCATTACATACCTTCGAGAAGAGGGTTACGAAAGGATTCATCGGGGTGTCATATAAACAGTCTGCAAGAGCTAGGTAACTCTCAAGACTGGTTGAGTAAGCCTAATAGAAAAGACGACCCTTTGCTGCCAGTCGGATTGCAAAAGAACTTTTGTTTCTGCATCAAAATAGCGAGTAGCTACATAAAAAGGCCACTAGAAAAGAAGTATTTTCATTTGAAATTGTAATTGAGTGGGCAGTGGCTTTCCGTACATTGAGGTTGTTCCAATTTTCAAAATTTTACAAGGCTCATCAAATAGTTATTTGGAAGAAGAGTTTCAAAGTAATAACTTTCACCCGAAATATGTGTCGAACGGTAATAAACAAATGCCAGCATTAATGCAATTTAAACACAATAAATGGTGGATAAAAAGTCATAACCCTAACCTAACTAAAACTTCAAATTGCTCTTTAGAATCAAATCGTATCGCCTTGCACCGATGCAATTAACACATCCTACTAACTCCAAATAAAGGAGAGCTACTGTTTCCTATGATTTTGTAGAATTACAAAAATGCACATTGTGTAAGAATAAACTGCCTTTTCTTTAAATCACCCTGACCCATTAAACTTTTGTTCCCCTCAACGGGAGATAGGTTACTAATTTACTGTTTAAAACTAAAGCCTGATTTGTATGAAGGAGGAGGCTTCACAACATCCCTTTGTAACATTAGAGGCCCTGTTTAAAACAGCCTTGAAAGATCACCAACAGGGTACATGTTTGGCGCACACATTGGTTAGGAATCAAGCATTTAATGTATTAATAACTAAAAAATATTCCTAATAAGCTTTACTTTTTTGAAAATGAAGCAGTTACCGGTTTTCTCTCACATTAATTCATGTATCTAGGTCCTATAAGAGCTTGTCCCCACTTAGACGGTGGTTTCTAGGAACGAAATTCCTTTTGAAACGCCGATTTGAAATATCATTTTCATTTACATACACTACTTGAATGAAAGAAATAAGTAGTGTGTTTCGAGAGGTTTAAATTCTCCCACCTGCATTTTAATGCGAAGCACACAAATCTAGCGGTTTTATTGTAAGAAAACTGCACTGGATGCTTACACAACTCTTTAACCTAAAGATCACAAATAAAAATAAAAATTTCAAATAGCTGCGTATCGAAATTTATTCCAATGCAAATCCGGGTTGTAAAAGTGGGCTGACAATGAATAGATTTGCACTTTAAAGCCACTCATCTTTTTTTCCCGTGCCGTTCAAGCTCTTACTGGCTACAAAAAAGATTTAACACTAGGGCAAAATATGTGCTGCTGACGTAGAGAAAAGCTGTAGGAAGCCACTGGTGTAGCTCGCGCGTTATCCTGCCCAGCCAAAGTTCAAAAGCGGAGCTTCAAGTGCACGCGAAGCAAAAACAATTGGTAAAAACAAATGATCGGTGCATTACACTTTGATTTATCTCCTGGTAAAATATTTTAACAAACTTTGTGCAATATAGTGTGGCTTCAGCAGCAAAAAGTATTTTAGAATGCAAAAAATGCTATTTTAAATATAAGTGCCTATAACACTTATTTCGACCTTTACTAAATTTTCGAGTTTGCATCAAAAGACCGTACCATAGGCAAAACTCAACTGTCTATAAAATTTGAAGAATTTGCAATCCACTGTTTAAATTTTGTATTATCACACTTCAAGAATAACAGTTTTGAATCTTAATTATTTGAATTGCAGAAAGGTAAAGCCTAGAGTGCGTAATATTGCATGATTGAATGTTTCATTTAGGCTTTTCGTCAATAAATGATTCAAGTAGTGTGCTATTCACATTAACATAATTTGCTTGAATTATAATACCTATACCAGTTCACAAGTGAGGTGATGGTAAAATTTCAGGATGTTCTAACAACCCTGACCTCATTGCAGTCTTCCCTTCTACCCAAATTTAGGCAGTGAAATTGGGAGTAATCTTTGTCATCTTGGCATCCGTTTCAAATTATCTTTGATGCCTTGTACTTTGAGTAAAAATGTAAGAGCCTCTTCTGCAGTGGAAATTATACATTGATGACAAAAAGGAAAAGAAAGGGAATTAATCACAATGCATATTTTGCATCAAAATGCTTCATTTGCCTGGGTGGTCAATAGCAGCATTAATAAGTTTTGTGACCAACTACCAACTATCCAACTACCCATGAGTTGTTTTCGGATCGGAACAAATTCAAGTCAGGCGATGACTTTTTACTTTACGTGAAGGTATTTCCGCACCTTTAGTATCAGGCACTTTAATGTTTAAGGTAAACATAAAGTGGAGCCTAGAATTGAAATTAAGCGAGAAAATTCTTTCATTTCTTTTCCAAAAAGTAGTTATTTAAAAGTGTTGCGGTAGATTAGCAGAAAAGCAGCCCAAAGAAAGCATACATCTATTTAATCAGTTCTAACATTTGATTAGTCGTTAATTTTTTTTAAAAATATATGCAGGAGCTTTTTCATTTAGTTCTGGTGACAGGTGCTTTGTTTGTCATTTTCTGACTCACTTCTCACACAATTGACGTCTATCATGCGGAGTGAGTTAAGAGCTTTCCTAATTTTTACTTGAATTATCAACACATCAAAGTAGAGTAAAATGGCTGACCTTGTTTAAAGAGTAGTCGATCACTCCTTTTCCTTAAAGCCCCATCAAAATACGGTAGAAAAAAATGTTTTAATAAAAATTTTCAACGTAAGGGAACTGCTTATTTTTATTGCTGCACAGTGTAATCAAGAATGGGCTTTGCAATCATCTGATTTAAGTTAGTTAAACTAAAACCACTTTGGCGGTAATAAATTATAGTTTGTTCGGAAGGTGACTGTGCTGTACACCTCAATGAAATGAATCTTGGACATTGTCAAACAAAGTGGAGGCAGTAGGGTGAAAATTCTACAAGCTAGCTACACTATACTATTAATTACATTTGTATAATCAGTGGAACAAACTCTCTGGATTTATTGTTTTCGTCGACTTTCTTCATTTGTTTTACGTGTGGCCATTTTGAAAGATTGTGTCAATGTTATCAATTTAGTCTCGACAACCGACTTAACAGATGTTACTGCCTGGTTAAATTACAAATACAATTAGAATAGTAATGGATTGGCAAAAACTCCGAATGAAGCAATATAATTATAAACAGCATTCATTCACCACCTCAACAGTGAAGACTTTACCATTACTTTCAGCAGTTTTATAGTAAATTGCCTCCACAAGTCCAGCCTTAAAGTCTCAACCAAAGGCCATTAATTGCCTCTCAAACTCAAAGCTACAGGCTGAGGTAGTAAGGGTTTCTAAATTTAGCTCCTTCGACTTTTGCAGTACTAATTATGTGACCAATGTGTACCCACAAATTACCCACAATAGCAGGTCTACTCGTGTTTGTATGGTTCGCTCATCTCAACTGCCAAATTACAGCACCCATCGCTTCAGTTCGAGTTGGGAGGTGGTAATAAGGGAAATCATAAAGAATTACCTTTCCAGGAAAGCATTGGTCCCAGTTTTTACAAAGTTATGTCGAAAATTGTTGTTATGTTTTGGTGGATGGTGGCTGTAAAGTGTTTAATTCACTTTTCGCTCTATATAAAGTTGTTTATATGGGTTGGCATTATATTATTACGCAAAAACAACCGTAATAATCAAAATTATTCTGGTTATGGGCGGAGCCCATTTAGATAAGTAGAAATATGATCAGTTGTTTTCAGCAATTGCGTTCTGATTAGATTCAGCTGATAATTAGCAACTTTGGTCTCGGTCTGGATCTCCAACTTGTGTTTTAATGGCAAAATCAAATTGGGGCACTGAGAACTGCTTACTTTATGTAAACTGATCACTTTATCGCAGTGCCACATGGTTTACCTGTTGCCGTGTCGATTCGACCATATTCTACCAATTGAAGCTAACTACGAGCCAAAATATGGCTCGTATGGTAACCAAACGTCAAGAATGGCTAAAGTGAATTACCCGACATTACAGGCCCTCATGCTGAACACCTAGAGAAATCTTTAACTGACGAGATACTTTGCTTTGGAACTGCATTCTGTGTGAACATTCGAATAAATTAAGCAAAATAAACAAATTGCGCTCGTCACTTCGCGTAAGCACGGGGACTTTTGTTGCGAGCTCCCACACCTTCGTGTGCTGTTGTATCGGGTTTATTTATCACGATTTGCTGGCCTAAGCAAGAAATAAAAAAGCCAAATGAATGCATTAAACTCACATGCTGCTGATAAATGACAGGCTTCTGGACCACCACAAGAAACCATTTTAAGGTGCATTTACGTGCAAGTTAAGTCATACCTATTCTAATTTACAGCTCAGTAATATCTGATATGGCTTTGGCTAAAAGGGAACTTGGTAGTCATTGGAGCCTTTCACAACATATTTATATGGCTGACAGTAAGACTCCCATTATAAACATTTTGATGCCTGGGTTTGATTAAACGGACATTTGATTTACTGCAGTTTTTAAAACACCAGCTCATAAGTTAAAACATGGAAATGGCTCATTAATATGGTTCTCTGTCGCATTTGTCGTCAACTGTACCATTAACTGCTTAATATCTGATTGAGTCTAACCAAGTAGAAGTGAAGTAATAGACTACTTCATTATAGTCATTAGACATTTTCCTGTTGAAATCCATCTATGGCATGGTGTAAATAAGTTTTTTATAAGAAAAGCGCTTGACCATCAAATAAATTACAATATTTTATGAGAGCAACGTCCCTCAAATTGGGTTTTGTGATCCATTCTAGATGACCTGTCAATTTGGCAATTTGATCCTTGAGACTGTTGTAGCGTAATTTCTCAGGAATAATTTATGCAGTGAAAGGCATCTAGCTGTCCAGTTTAATATCATAATTGTCTGTCGAAATTCCCCATAGTGATTGGAACATCAGATACAGGGATTTTCACTGCTAATGTAAACATTGTCAGGGACTGAGACTGCCTATCAGTTTAAATTTCCACCACTCGACTTAATCAAAATCCAGGTTTCCCTTGAGGATAGCTGTTAAAATAAAGACGCTTAGGAGCCACCTACTGTGCATTTTTGACATTTAAATCCTTCTTTTAGGGGTTTTGAGTGCAAATTGGATGTTACAAATGTTTTATTACCAATTTGATTTCCAATTCACGGTTCCGAAAGCAGAAAATATGAGCTGGATAGATTTGAACAGAACTGTTGGAAAGAGTAAAAACACACCATCCAGCATTCGGGAAGGCAGGGCAAAAATATGCTCCCCATTTTTAAATCCATATTATGTAAAGTTGAACAATCTCGTTGAAAAAGGGAAATTGCTAATTTTGGATGTTGAAACGCAATTCCATGTGAAGCTTGTATTTCTTGGTATGATCATTTCGGCCATTACTGAGAAGTACCTACTCAGCATCATAAGTCATTGAAAGCTGAACATCCTTTACGATAGAGACACGATCTCGCATTTGGTTGGCCTTCAAGCCGCACTTATAATCCGTAATATTGACACCGTCTTAAAATAAAGTGTCTAGGAACCGTGTACAATCATTGGCTCTCTGACACATGTTTTGAAGTGCCTTTAAGATTAGTACGCTCAAGCTTTAAACCCGGGTTGTCCCTACCTGAATTTGCCTTCTGGCCAAAATGCTGATCTGCGCACGTTTTCGCAGCTGATGCTGGGATCAAGATGCAGAAGGACTTGACCTAAAGGCTGCTCATGGAGCGTACGGCGATAGAGAAAGCTAATTTTGAACTCTTACTACTTGTGGCTGAATAACTACTGGTCACTACACTTGTTGAAGCACAGTCATTGTTCCCCTTACTGCCCCGAAAATAGCGCTCAGATTTCGCTAGAATACAGAAATGTTCCAATTTGTTAAAATGATAAGTATAAGGGAATGGGAAATCAAGTGGAGAATGTTAAAGCAAGAAAAGAGTAGATACCTGAACAATAGCCTGAATTGGAGGTTGATAAAGCCACTAATTTCTCTCGTTTATTCATTAACTCCTCTTTGTTGAAGAAACAATGGCATTCTTTTGCAGCCGCACTACATACACTGAAATCTTTTTGCCTTACATATTTATGTGCTCTATATAAATAAAATAACACTTCATTCTACTTTCCATAATGAAGTTTCTACCCAGACTTAATCGGTGTGCCTGATCTGGTGCGTCTGTTGAGAATCCACTTTGGCATGAACTTGAGTACAGAGCCCTGAATTAAGCTTTATCAACTGCATATGACAAACAGGACTAATTAAGAGACACGACGAATTTAATGACTAAATCCACTCAACATAACAATAAGAAAGCTATTTTGTGCTGAGAGGAAGATTCCAAAGTGGACATGGAAATATTGACAAAGTTGAATAAGCCCCCGATTTGGCAAAGTTGTGCCTTAAATGCAAATCCTTGATAATGCATTAACATTTGACCCGAAGTAAAGTAATTTTATTGAACAACTTTAAAATCTTAGTATTAAAGGATTTTACCTCGGTTACATGAGAACAGTAACAAAAGAATATGTTGAAATTTTTCCTTGTCAACAGTCAATGGAATTCGCTACAGCCATGTGCTCATAGCGAAGTCTTCTTTAAGAAATATTCGTAATTTGGTAAGTGTTTGTGATCACTACAAGAAGATTTACTCATGCAAACTGCCCACACCAACATAATCTGCTAAACGATTAAAAAACGGAAGACTAAGTATAATAAACTAGCTGTTTCGCCCTCGTTCACCTCACCTTAGCTACCCTTGGAACGCGCAGATAAGTTGGGCAGAAATATTTTTCAGTGGATAACATTAAATAAAGAAGCACAGATACCACCGTTAAGCACGTACAAGGTGCTTGTCCTCCAGGGGACCGAAGGCGTCAAACCCTTCAACACGTTCGTATTTTCTGATCGCCACTCGCCTAAAAGGTAGAGCCAAACAAACGTACATTTTGCATTTAGCGAAAAAGACTTTCATTACAAAATAGGGAGGTTTTATCACAATCAGTTAAAAGTTGTCACGGGAAAGTGAGTTCAAGTGCGATGCGATGCCTAAGCCTTCCCTCTAAAGGGTCTTTATTTTACAAAACAAATAAGTGCAAATTCTTTGAATAGTGAGCTTGTGCTTGCCCTAAAAATAAGCTTGATAATAGCCGCCATGCTTTTTGGCATGAAGTAACCAAAAATAGTATCGCTAGTACAGTGGAGTTCTTTGTTAGAGATTAGTGAGGGAACGCGAATGAATGTGCAAAATATGGTTGCAATGATCAAATAACATTGACCAGTACTGCGCAACTTCAGGGCAAACCTGACAAAACCCCATCGGAACGATCAATGGAAGTACACTGCAAGGGACAAATAACCCTTAAGACTAGCTGAGAAAGCCCCTTGGTAAACATGACCTTGTGCCGTAGGTCGGGCATGCAGTTGTGTAAAGGAAAATTTCAAAGAAATTAATTTTTCATTTCATTTTGCTAGCAGCAACAATCATACTTTAACCCATTTCGAGTTTGGTGATTTTTCATGAACCGTCATTTATGCATATATATTTTTAAATGCACATTTGAGGAGATATCATTTATTTATTTCCAAATCATGAATCGAAGTCATTAAGTGTGTTAGATTTGTCTCCCTTCCATGAAACGGAAAGCGAAAACCCTTTCTAGTGGAAGCAGGGGATTGTAAAGCTTTTGTAAAATTTTAAAAGAATCCCCCAGAGTAAATGGTCAGGTTCCTTACGTGCGTTGTTTTAATGACAAAAGTATCAAAGAGGATAGATCTTGTTAACCGAACAAGAACAGGTATCTCATGCGTATTGTGAGATATTGCGCTGAGGTGTTTGACAGTTTTTGTTTAACTTCATGCTGGATCCAAAGTTGCCTTAGTTGAGTGAACACATGGCCGCGAATACAGCTTGTTAGTTGAATTTACTAAAGATTAAACTTGATTTAAGTAGGTATATTTTAAATGTTCATAGCTCACCTTAACACGTTCCTTTTTTGCCGTAGCTTTTTGAGCCCTTTCTATCCAAGAATAAGATGTAACACTATGGCAGAATATGTATTGCCGACGTAGAAAAGGACGTTTAAAGGATCGCTAATTAGAGGTATTCGGAATAAACTACTCCGTCCATAAAAGAAAGCGTTCATTGGTTCTCCTCCCACTTTCATTTTCATACATCTTAGCATCATAATGGCTTGTCCCTACGTAAGAAATAATTTTTAACGAAAGAAACGTTTTCTCAAGATGGAGGTATTAGTCTTGGCTAGACGGTAGAAGTAAAGAAAAGGTTTTAAGGATTATAGTTATTACATTCTTAAAATCAGTAAAACTATACATCTTTCAAAGTTATAGATGGCTGCTGGTGATTTTAAATCATTTCCAGGAGCCTATTTATTTTGAAAATGATGGTTTCTCTCACAAAAATGGAGGACAAATAGTAGCAGTGGTATTCTGGATTTCGGGTGTCATAAGACTTATCCGCATTCTACTCCTTCTTTTTGAATCTGCACCGGTTATGCGCCCGATAATGGGAGTTGCCGTGGAATAGTAATGTCCAGAGCAACGCTTGAAATATGAACACACGGTTGAACTCTTTCCTGTAGATATGAAACCTAGGTGAATTTTTGCTTCCTGCGGAAAAAAAGCTACTGTGCATGTGCAAGAGCATTTTCCGTGAGGTATCCTTCACGGAAAGAACACTAGGGCGAACAGAAATGGGTATTACAAGGCCTCAAAGTGCACAAGGGGAAGAGCCTAGCCATTTTAGAAGGATTATAACGTGGCCTTGGTTAATGTAAGGTAGTACAGGTAACGCAACTATCCATGGTCAGATGTTTGACACCGACAACTTTATAACGGGAGTAGAGTTCAGTTGTTGTAAGTACAGGCGATGGAGGAAGATCTAAAGGGTAGTCCTAAGCAAAAAATATAATCTTTTTGTTAAAATAAAGCTTGAATGAAGTGGAATTCACGGATCAACTTGGAATTGTTTCACACAAATCGACATAAGCACCCTTGCTCTCCATCCGACACACACAAATTGGTACATTCTAGGTGTGTAGCTAAAGCTATCCATTTAGTATATCTTAAAACACATTAAAATGAAGTATTTTGGAACTACCTCCTGCCATGTAGAAGTTGTATGCAAACAAATGCGTACTTGTTGCATGCCAAAAAATTAAAACAACTTACCAGCTCACGAACACATAGAATCTACACTAGTTGCTTATAAAGTAAATTTGTCCATTTACATATAAGAATTGCAAACCTATCCTCTTTTATCACTTAAAATAAACACAATAGGGTCAACAGTTGGTTAAAATCTAGATACTATCTAAGCGGTTCAGTTCATGCCGCTATGGGTTACTCTGCAGTCCCTTACTCAACACTTTCCGTATTCAACTCACATCTACCCGACTGAAAAGTCAGTCATAACTAATGTTGGCTATAGCAGTTATTCTCGAGACATCCAAATCCAGTGCTAAAATGTTTTATTTCCTTCTTTGCATGCCAAAGATCGTTTGTAGGAAAATTCAAATGAGGTACCTGATTATAATGAAGGGCATGAATTCCTGCTATCACAGCACTTCCAAAAGTCACTCCAATACTTAGACGTAGCACCTCAAGTCTGACGACGATCGAAGACGTAATGCTGGGGCAGAATCTGTGTTGCCGACGTGCAGATAAGCTAAGGGGCTACTGGTATGGCCCGAGGGTCATCTAGCCCGGCGGCAGTACACGGATGAAGCTTTAAATGCACGCGAAAATAGATCAAAGAGTTTGATTTTGCGTAAAATAGTTGATAATCAACAGCAAAAAGCATTGTTCAAAGCAAGAAAAACTGTTTTAATTATAATTATCTGGATCATTTATTCCGCATCATTATTAAAGTGTACAGGCTCCACCAAATGAGCGCACCATCAGCAAGATTTAAATGTCTAAAAAATTTGGAAAACTTTTAAACCATTATTAAAAAATTCACAATTGCCTCAGTTTGAGAAGCAATCCGTTAAAATGTGACAAGGTAGAACCAAGAGTGGTCCTCCCAAGCATAAAGGCATAAACGTTATATACAAGCCTTTTGCTGCTCAATGAGAATGCAGGGATAAACAGAATCGAGATCCACGTTCAAGTCTTCCGTTTTAAGTTTGTGTGGTTAGAATTAACATTCATTGTATCATTTTACTCCCCACAATCAGACAGTGTGTGATAAAACAGCAAAACAAAACTGTCACAAGACGGTGTCAATGTTTCACCACCAGGACATTTTTACAACCAGGCAAATAAAATTCATAAGTTACTAAACCTAACTGCCTTTTTACTTAAAATTGCTTTACAGTAAACAAGTCAGCTGTTATCACTGCACCAAGTAAAGAAAAAAAAGCACAACTGAAAAACAAAGAGCTTTGCGAACAGTTACGCAAAAAAATGTGGAAAAAACCAAACCTTTTGTACGTGTGATGCTCATTAAAGGCATGCACTGGAACAGGACAATTAGCACAGATGTGTTTTGTCCCGTAGGTGATGCCTAATTTTTTACAAATAGGCACCTGTGAAAAGGTAATTTTGGGAAGCTGAGGCTGTAAGAGTCTTTGTCTACAACTGCGCCATTTTTACAATAACTTCATAACTTCTACTACTTTGTGGTCTGGCTATTTCCCTTTGTCGTGGACTACAAGATCAGCCTTCCAAAGAGGTTATCCCAGGTTCCCTTTTTGGTTTCTTTTATAGTAATGATTCAAAGCATCAATTCAGCAGCAATGAAGCAAAGAGGAGCAAACTGGGATTGGATAAAGCACCATACTATACCGAATTTTATGTACGCAAAGAAATGCAAAATTTGCCGTCTGAAACAAAGCAAACTGTAATTAAATATAAAGTTGTATGGATTGTATGGATGAATTTAGGCTTATGTTCATTTTTAAAATATTTTTCGAAGTATTTCATAGTTTTACATCCGTTTCTGCAAAAAAATTCTCGGCATCTATGTATGTGGAGTAGATTTGTTGCGCCAATGCAATGATTGGAGGTTCATAGTCGATTAGAGAATCTACAACTCGAAAAGCGCCGTTGATATATCTCATCATACTTTACCTTACATAATATCTGTGCAAACTTGAACAAAAGACACAAATCTAAGTTCTGCACATTATTTTTCTCAGATTTACTTATCCCATTAGTAAAAATTCTTTTTCAGCTACGCTCCTAATGATCTGCCTGCTATTTTCCCCACAACTGTGAGTCAGAACAAATGTAGCCCCCCAGGTCTCTCCTAGAGAAGAAAGAAGGCATAGTACTGGATGAAGAACAAATATTGCCGGGTTAGAGAAGAATTTGCACTGTTTCTGCGCTGTTTTGACACGCAAATGATGCTGTTAATTCGGGATGCCCTATAAGCAAAGGTATAATATAGCGGTGGTAGTGAATTCCGATGTGAAAAACTTTGACTGATGGCAGAAGTTCTTTATAACTACACCCTCTCCTTCAAATCTGGTTTTTTTAATTTATGTCTGGCGAATTTACCTTATCTTCTACCCGAGTATTCCACGCAAGAAGAAGGACAATGCCTTCTTTTTCTTAAACATTCCCTCAGTAGGGCTGAGTGCCTTAAGGTGCCAAATGATACCATATTTCTTCTCACGGAAAAAGATTTCGTACATAATAATCTTGTGCTTCGAGAAAGATAAGCGCTTCGATCTGATCATAAATAGGCATCGTTCCTCCAGCTGTGTTGCCGTCTTCTATCGATCCGCTAAGCCCGTGTCTCTTCCCATCAACGGAGGTATCCCCTTTTGTGAATACAAACTCATATGGTTGTTTAGCAAGATGAGGAATCAGGAAAGTAATATATTGCATGTACTTCTGCTAAGACACACCCCAATGAATCTATTGAATGAAAGGGGAGGGACGAGTGAAGTGTGCCGAAGATGGGAGTACCCTAGCCACAATATCCACCCTGCCTGGTAGGCATCTACCTTCTTGTAGAATTTCTCTAATTAAAACGACTAAAGCTGGGCACAGTAATCATTTTAAAATCACCCAATAAGGAAGAAAAGATGGGTTTGGCACTCATTAAACTCGCAATTCATGCACATGCTTTAGTCCCTTCCTTAGAATGCACGAAATACTAACAAAAAGCATAACCTGCAAAGTATTAGTGTTTAAGGCTGTGTACTACATGAGTGCCCCCTTTTCATTGTTATACAAGCCTTCAATCTGCATATGCAATGCATTGCTTCTTCTTTTACATTGGAAGCTTATAGTGCTTTTCCAACCTTACCATCAGATTTTATTTAGCTTGAATAAGGTATACGGTAAAACCTCTGAGATACACGAGATAAGTATGCAGCTAAGTCAGTGTAAATGATGGACTAAGTTATGATTATTACGTGAATTCACATTATGTAAATAGTTGTTACCTTTTCCATAACCTAAAAATGGTATCGACATAAAGTTAAGGAATTCCACCGCTTCATTTAGAAGCAATAATGGTGACTAACTCTCTTACTAGTGTTAATTAAAGTGTTTTAGATTAATAGGCAAAAATATCTATGGTATGTAGTTGGAGGCATTTACAAAACTAGCATGTATATTGTTATTGACGGGAATATTCGAATGCAAATATGCTTTGGATATCCTTGGTGTACTATATGGCTATTCAGTAGGGCCAATTTCGGATATTCATGCAAGATTGCAGCATCACTTTTAGCCCTCAAGAGTACTTGGAATTACATTATTTTCGGTTTCCAAGGTAACCGAAAATGTTCATAATATTAAAGAGTGGGCTAACGAAACTGTTCTCATTTTGAATATTAAATTGTTTCACATGAGAATTTTCAGTTGATCGGGACATTTCCTGTTACTAGAATTGCTAAGTTTATGGCTGTGCATTGGCGAAGCCAAAAACATTATTTCTATATCTTGAGCTAGAAAGATCAAAAGCCATTTGCTGAATAGTGAATGAAGCCCAAAATAGAGGGCTGTAGAAAAATTTACCAAATTCCATACCACATAGCAAGAATTGCGCAAAATTTTATGAATTTTTATAAAAAATTCTCCTTAAAATCTAAACGCAATCTCAAGATTCCAGATAAAAAAAGAAACCCTTGTTATTTTAAGATTATTTGGAATTAAACAGTACGTCTTAATAGCATAAACAAATTCGCTTGCACTGTCATGTAAGAATTATGTCAAAGTGCAAAGAATAAAATCATTTAATTACATATTAATATTTTATTGATGTGCTAGTCGTATTTTAACTCCTTCATTCAGTTCCACATCAAAAAATGTCACCGCCTTTAATTTGGTTTCCAAATTTCTGAATTCTCCCTTAATTTGCTATAACCTTGAGATGCGTCCTCTGCCTGTGGATGGTAATAACAGGGAACTAAGTAAATAGTTATCAATTGACCGTAAAATTTACTATAAATTGAGTTAAGGGTTGCTCATGATGCTAAAGAGGTCTGCTTCTATTAGTTATTTACTTCACTCGCTTTCGGCGTCTTATACCAAAGGATCAGCAGAATTATAAAGTCCGTAAGTGATGATGCAATGCATTTTTAGGGCTTCTCCAACAAGACCTCAAGATTTTATTATTATTTAAGAGAAGCTTTACTTCCGACATTTCATTAATGGATTCTTTGGTCAAAGAATCGGTTTCTCATGCCAAGTTATCATGTGCATTCGCATCTTGGCTTAAAAATACCATACGTACACATGGTAAACGTATTTTGCTAACCTAATTTCACTCTTTTTATAAAAGCCAATTTTCCCCCTCCATGAGTATCATTAATCAAACCAGCATTCGTTATTCCATATAACTAAACCAGCAGGGCTTAAAAGCCAGAATAATTGCTGATTGACGCTTGCGAAATGATACAAATTAAATGACATCGGAATTCTTCTTCCAGTGATCTGTTAAAATCGCAAAAGGGGCAAGCTAATTATCTGTTCTGCTTACAACCGCAATGGAGGTGATAAACACATCTTCAAATCAAACAGTAAATGGCAATGTGATTTAGATCGCATTGGCCGTTCAATTGTATAACCACTTGATATTGTTGGGAAGGTTATTAATTGCACCAACTGGGCGTAATGTAATGCTTTAAATGTTCTTAAGCCCTTTGATTCGAATTTAAGGTACTAAAGGATCTGTCTCTGTACTCCCACTGGGTGATATAACCCGGAAGCCATTGTCAATAGCCGCTTAGCCCTTCGGTACGTCGGCAATACACATTCCGTCCTAGTATTATTACTTCATTCTTCTTCGTGGAAGTCTGAACGCGTTACATTGGAGGCAGTGCGGAACAATCCCGACCGTAAGAGACACCTACTTTGATATTTATTACTCAATGCTGAACCTTACCTTGACGATGGGAGAACATATGCTGCAGATGAAAGAATTTGCTATGATCCCTAACAGAAGGGTGAAAGTGGAGGTCTATCGTCCGCATCTACCCCATCTCCGTTTTCTACAGGATCACTATTAACAGCTAAAGCGACTCTATCTCGGGTTGTGAGTCTTATGGAAAGTTTTGCACAAAGTTTTTATAGTACCTACACGATACCTCCATCACTTCTCTACTGGCCGGGCAGAACGTAGGCAGATATGGCTGAACGGCTTTGAAGTGAAAACAACGTGGCAAAGAGGAATAGGCGCGAAACTTAACCACCATGAAACTAATTTCATCCTCGTCTTTTATCAAATGACTCTGCTTATAGGCCATTGTACTTAAAACTGGCGAAGGACATGCGTAATGACCAAATACAGTTATGAAACTGCAAGAAACTCCAGATCCAATGAAATTACCAAGAGGAATCAGCAGCCCCGCTGTCAGATATTTTTTCAGTTGCACGCAAATCCACTGACAGCCGTCTTTGGTTCGTAAGTGCTCTTCACATAGCATCAGCTACGCAGATGATCAAAGGGTCAACGCTCGAAAGTAGAGGAAGGTGTTTCAATACCTTCATAATTTGTTTGACCCTTCCTTTTAGTTTCAAAGACGCCTAAGGTCCCGCTGTTGTGGGTTCGCTGGATATCATGGGGTCTGGGCAACTCAGTTATCTCCTCACACCCTCCATAAGTCGGTAATGCGGTTTCTGGCCTGATATTATGAACTTATTTGTCTTCAAACAAAGATAAAAGACGTAAGATGTGCCGGCAACACTCCGATAGTTTGTTTAACTTTTGTCTTGGCTTCCAAGCCATCTGAAGCTCAGCTTCTGCACTTCAGGTGGGTAATATGGACATTAGGCCATGCCGGTAGCCGCCAATCCTTCTCTACGTCGGCAACGCATTTTCTACCCTAATATTTTTACTTCTTTTTTCCTCAGCAAGTCTGAGGGAGCAATCAATTCACTCTGCTCTCAATAATTAGTAGTTCAATAGGTGGCAATATTATCTTGTACCAGTTTTATTAACTTTAGGAAAAAAGAAGTTCAGTTAAAGCCCAGAGAAATTGATCCTTCCTTCTTAAACTTTAACTTAAAATGAACACAAAAATCAAAACTTTGGAAAGTGAATTGCATTAAGAAAGACTGGAAAAGAGAATCGCCTTAAGCCCGATTTGGTGATTAGCATAAAATCGAACTACCTCAATTTTTTTGTATGTGTGAAGGATATAATCTGAGCAATCGCTGATACAGTGTTTTTGCCACTCAAAAAAGCTGATTTGGTGTAAAAATGCATAAAAGTGGACGCCTCTTTCAATAAAATAATATAGGCTATTCGGTTGTGCTTATGACAATGTAAAATCGCAGTCGACATGCACCAAAAATTGGTGATGAAATGAGGACGGTAAAATTCAAGGATGCATAAGTGTGCATACAATTTTTCAGGCATCAATCAGCAAATAAAGCATTAATGTTTCCGTGTCCGCTTGCACTTGCTCAAGAACTAATGCAGAAAATGTGTATTCATTCCAAAATCAAACTTAGTGAAATACGATTGTGGTCTATCCCTCGGCATTAGTGAGGCACCACTTTTGTACTTTGAATTGGTTCTCTTGTACCTCGCTGGGTGGGCTGTCCTTTCGGGCTATGCTAATAGCTCAGACACCTTCTCCGCGCTGAATATATATTCTGTCGAGTATTTTGTCTTCCTTCGTCTTCAGGGAGTTTCGGTCGCCACATTGGTGGCATCGGAAAGGGAACCCGATCTTAAAGGACATGTATCCTGATTTTCCACTTCTGCGTGTTAAGCCTTAGTGGAGCGGAAGAAGTACGAACGCTACGGATGGGAGAATGATGATGACCCCTAATAGAAGGGTTTAAGTCGACGTCTGCCTTCCGCACCTATCCCAGTCCCGTGTTTTCCAGAAAAGCTACTAACAACTGAAGCGACACTAGCCGTGAACCATCTGGAAGTTTCGTTTTAGACTTTCCCTACCGTCCCCCATGGACCTGTATTAAATCCTGTCCTTCCTTACACAAGTCTACTTTTAGGCTAGTGTTCCTACGTCCATCTATCGACACGCATGATGGCCAGCGCAATTCCCCATCCTGAATCAAGTTTCCAAACCAGACGAAACTTCAGATCCAGTTAAGCTGCCAAGAGAAATCAGTGGCGTTGAGGTTAAGTATATCCTGAGTTGCACGCTAATTTGGTGACTGGCACGGTCGGCTCGTGGGTGTTTCTTTACTGCACCGACTACGTTGTAATGGCTGACGCAGGAGGTTTACCTGCGTTAGCGCCAGGGACGGAGCTCAAAAGAGGAGGCAGGCCATGTAATACGATGGTGGTTTATCCCTCGGTATTGGTGGGGCCCCACTTTTGTACCTTGGACTAGCCTTCCTGTGCCTCGCTGAGTGGTCTGGCCTTTTGGGCCATGCCATGACCAATAGCCCAGACACCTTTTCTGTGCTGAATACATATTCTGCCCGAGCATTATCTTCTTTCGTCTTCAGGGAAGTCTCGGGACGCTACATAACCTTTTCGGAAAATGTCATTACCCCGCTTAATACAAATCTTAATTAGATGTAATTACATTAAATTAGTGGTGGATTTTAACACAAGTCAGATGCAAAACGACTTTTTAGCTTTCGTAGTTGTCTGACAGAACTTCTAAGTGTCATAATTTTTTCAAGGAATAAAATTAACAAAATTAAGTAAAACAGAATAAAAATCAAGTAACTACGCGCAAGCGAAATCCTTCAACCTATCTACTAAACAATGTTTAGCGTTACCGGTGATTTTAAGTCTCCTCCAAAACTCTCCAGTATGATGGAATAAAAAATCTCCAAAATGTTTAACAAACCTTGAATAAGGATTAAAATTTTCTCTTCAATGTTACCATCCACAGTAGTATTTAGTGACTTCAGGTTTTATATGTGAGAATCAAATTTTGTTATCTTCCTCATTTTAATGTTATTTTTTGGCGCCATTTTGCTAATAAAGCCAAATAATTGCTGATACGCATGCATTTAAGAGATTTACCAGTTATTACTTACCCATGCCATTTGGACTGATTTGATGTTAGGGCAAAATACCCAGAAATTTGTTTGAATAATCCTCTTACTGTGTCCCGCTTAGTTAAAAGTAGTTGAGTTTCCAATAGTAACTTTTTACAGGCTAGTGTTGCTAATTTAACTTCTTGTCGTTGTACTAGCGTTTAGCGTCGAAGAAGAGCGGATTTCCCATGTTAGGCATATCTTCAAAGCAGTGCTGTAATAAAGCGGTTCTTCTACGTAAAAAAACCGTTCGCTGTGTGCCTTTCGTAATGTTGTGTCTAAGCAAAACATTCATCTTAACTACTTGTGATTTGTACTTTCCACGGAGGCATAGGTAAAATTGCACACGTTGCCTACCATGCTGTCAAGAATTCGAGTTTCAAATTGATCCTTTAGAAGGTATAGCACAAACAGGCCCAGATGTGTCAACCTATGACATCTGATGCAAACTGTGTAGTGCTATCGTACTTGTCATTCATGGAGACGAAAATATGATTCTGACTTGTGATCTGTAATACTTTGGCTGTTTAACTCAAGGTTTTGATAAAGGATCACTTTTGTCTCGACTACTGCATCTCACTGGGCGGCTGGCTGGCCTCCAAGCCATGCCAGTAGCCATAATAACTTTGCATGCTGAGCACATATTCAGCTAGAGCATTTTGTCCTTGTTCGTCTTTAGGAAAATTAAGGGGCTCTACAGATGGGATTTGTCGGACTGAGTTACCTAGACGATATGTGATCCAAATAGGTCTATCGCACAGTACATAATGCCGTCTCTAATAACTCGTTAGAATCGTTAACACGTCCTGCTGCATCAGGCTCTTCTATTGTTGATTGTCTTGTTCATTGATAGAGAGATTACATTGGAATTGTTGAGGTCACTGACATGAACTCGCAAACTCGTTACCCCTAGTAATGCATAAAGAGTGAGTAGCTTGTCTTTTGCAAAAACGTGCCAAATAGAGGCCGGATATGTTAAAGCTAGGGATTCTTAATTACTTAACAGTTAAAGTTGTAAAGTTGGGCGCATAGATTGTGTAACAAACCTCTGCACTCGTCATCTTCAGTGTTGATGAAAACGTATATTTTATGTATACATTAAAAAAATATATTTACTTGCATTTAATGCTGGTAAGAGCATATATGCAGCCTTTATAATTCCAACTGAAAAGATTTTACTTGATGCAGAATTAAGTTCACCAACGACATGCAAACAAAAAATTTTATTTATTATCGAACTAAAATTTTGGTTTTGCAGCAACTCTACAAAAATTGTTTGCAATTACTTAACAACAGTGCTTTCGTTTAAGTGTGCCAACGAGTAAACTATGTCCTTAAACTGAAAATACCGCGAAATACTGTGCATTTCCCGACATGCTAAATTACCTGGATGTACCCTCGAAATGACTTTGCTGCATTTAAGTTCAATTACGTTGCTCTTGCCTTTGGCTTTGGAGTTTTAGTGCTAGGAACTTTTTTTCTTTTTATTTGTCGGAATTATGTTTACGATTATACTAACAAGGACCTCTTCCTACCATTTGGGATCCTGTTGATCATTATTGCAATTATATTGATGATCGCTTTTGGAGTACGCATCGGTCGTGATTGGATTAAGAGCACGGATTTTACAAAGCTAAATGAAGCTGTTCTTTTGAGAGATGAACCAGAGCAACAGGATACACAGCCTCAGTCACCTCAGCACTCATTGATGACAGGTGCCTACAGCGTATTCAATACACAGTCCCCAATCTAAAAAGAATGTACTTCGTGCTTTCATATGCGTCGTCAAATACAACCCTTTAGCTGTAAAATGTTCAGCATAAGGTGCTTTTTGCTTATTCGTGCGTGAATATCTGGGGAACTATATGTCCTAGGGAGATATTATCTAGTCTATTTTTGGCTTTTTGCGGTTATTCATTAGCCTAACGTAAATGGCATGTGGGTGCTAAAATTATGCTATTTGTTTAAAGCAACTCTAATTATTTAACCATTTTTGTCTTGCTCCTGGGTTTTGTATGATATCATAATTTATTGTAATTCTTAAGTTAACCTGACTCCATTTGTATGCCTTTTACAATGATCATTTTCCCCTTCGATTTGTTAGCCATAATTTTACAAAATCAAGCAACTTTTTAACAGTGTCTTCATAAAAGCTAGTATGGTATTGTTAAGTATTCTTCCCTCTCCCTTTTTGAGCATTAAATTTGCTGATTCAAGTTAAAAAGCCCTCGTACTGCTAATTTACCGGTAGTATATCCTGTACGGACTGAATAAGGAATATCGCGACGTCGTTTATGGTATACATGTTGAGTATATGCAAGTGTTACGTAGTTGTAAGATTGCTTTTGTTTCTACATATAGTGAGCGAAAAGTAACAAAATCTAAGAAAAAATCGTTAAGACTATTTCTCGGCTTTAAAGCGAATCGCAAATCACAGGAGGACAAATATACTGTCTAGCGGCAATTATCATCCTATCATATTTTGATTTTTGCTTGGGTTGAATTTTGCATCGGCTTCAAATCATAAAGTAAAGCAGGATTTAACAAAATGTCTATTTGTAGTGTGATACAAGCCAATTCGACGTGGGATCCTTAGTGAAAGGGACGCTTGTAGTGTTTTAACTTGAGCCATCTCTGCAATGATCATTGTTCCTTATTTCCTAACAGTCACTGCTTGAATAGACCAAAAGCGTAATGTTTTCATTTTATGTACCAATTCACGCCTTCCTTTGGACAAAACGATATAAACCTAGTCGCTTTCAGCCGATTTCTTTCTTTTAAACATGGTTATATTCATTTTGAAAAGTAATTTCTGTCAAGAATTACGTTGACTAACATTTCTTTTCCTTAAAATTTGCTAAAGGTATAGAAATGAGGTAAAGCACGAATTGTTAAGCGGCTAAATGAGACAGTGCTAAAAGTATGAGCAAGAAATATTCGAAATCTAGTGATCGGGATCTCGCATTAACTTGGTGACGCCATTAGAAAGTAGTGCGGCCAAAAGACTTCCTTCTTTCAATGTCAGGCAACAAGCTGACAGGAAAATTTACCTATGTGCAGACAAAATACTTTCCATCTTCAAGTTAAGAAGACCATTTTTTCAGTTTGCAGTAGAAAAATCACTGAATGGCTTTCAGGAACTAAACTGGATTTGACGAAAAAGTTCTGATTTATGTATTTGAGATGAAGCAACATAGCATTTGCTTCAAAATTACTTGCATTTAAATGGCTGAAGTAGGCACCTGATTGCTTTATCACTTTGACACAATATTTCGAGGTTGTAACAACACTCAAACTGCTTTTGATCCCTCCCCCTTTTGTCTTTGATAGCATCATTGACTCGTTTTCTAATGTCAAAATGCATATTATTTTTCTAAATGCGTAAAATATAGAGATGATCAGTTTTGAATTCAATTAGTGAAATTTTTTATTATTTTCTGATGCTTTTAAAAGGCGATGACGCCAAAAGGGGCCAGGACATATCCTCAAAATTGACACCCAGGTCGCACCATCTGAATGCTTTAATGTAACAGCCGTTCGTAAAAATTAACAAGTAGATGTGCTCGATGTTGAGTATTTTAATTTACATTAATTAAACTTGGATCTCAAGCCATTGGTGATTAACCATTCAAATCAACAGGGGGACAAAACAGGAGGCTTAAAATCATAAAATGGCAACCAAATCTTGTAAGCCGCCAAGAAACATAATTGTCATCTTAAATTATAACAGCTCTAAAGTTGGTCGCGTGAGAGCAAGTTTTGGCATTTTTGTAAGTCTTGACACGGAAATTGCATGTGCTTTCCTCGAAAATGACGAGACTCTGAACTCCACTACTAACAAAAGAACATTGTTTAGATCAGACAAGGTTGGATAAGCTTGTCAATACAAATACCTAACTGGTGCTTAAAATACGGAAGCAGCTAGCTAGAGGTTGTACTGACAGTAGTTTGTGTAGAGTCCGTGTTATCTCCATAATTTTGTATTTCGCTCCGGTGACCTTAAGTACTTACTTCAGTTTCTTTAAGTGTCGCTAAATCATTTTTGTGAGCACAGGGGTTTGTCTCGTTTCTTAAAGGAAATGTGGTCTTAGATTTCTACTAAAATGGACTTCAGGGGTAATTTTATAGACGTGTAAGTGGGTTTATGATTCTTATATCAAATGCCAATGATGGCTGTTGTAAAATCAGTATAGTCGCATAGAGACCTAAACAAAAGTGAAACATGAAATGTAAATGATAGGCTCGCAAGAAAACATTGGGTCTAAAATAAAAAAGACTCTCTTTGACCATATAACTCAAAAATTTTAATCTTTAAAGAAGTAGTTTTAGTTAGGTGCAATGTATTGCTGATCCGAGAATTCAACAGCAAAAACAAGTGTATACAAATAAAACCTGTAAAAACAATTAAAACCTTTTCAAAGTGGTCTAAGGAAGCAAATAGAGGAAAATCGGTTCTTTAAATGGATTCCTCCTCCTCTGAAATCAGGCGAATGAGCGTCAGAAGATTAACCTTTATGGCAACATTAATGAACCTTCCTGTGGGACATAATGAAGCAGGTAATTTCAAAGCGGTTCTGCTCAGTTGTTGGATGCATTTAAATCCCGGACGGATTAGGCCACAAAGCTGAGAGATGATGGCGTCTGGCTGATAATTCAGTTAATCGAAACTAACCCTATTCAAATGACATCCCGTCTCCCTATCAGCCACCTGTCAGCTAAAAAACTAAGACCGCCATCACGCTGGAGCTTTTAACTATTTGATTACTTCGTTCACGTTATGATTAGCGCTTCACTCTCTCTTCACCTTTCTTCTTCTTCTTCTTCAAAGCCTAATTAAGATGGCTACATTTAGGGCATTGAATATGGCATCTGCCACTTAATGTTCAAATAATGGACACCTGAATCACATAAAGATTCAGTTCGTCTAAAAGCATCTATTTGTTTACTTGGAACGCCCTTGGGCGTGCCCTAATGAGAATTTGATAGAAATACCGAGCTAGCAAGGAAGGGTAGGGTAATTTGCGTGACTAGATTTAAGACTATTTACTCCATACTGCTGTGCAAAGTCAAATGATTGCCTTGATTAGCAGCCTGCCAAGCACTGTGGTTAATATATCAAACATTAATGGACAAAAAGGAAGCCCCCATAGTAGTATGCAAAATGGAATCTTTCGTGCATTGGCCAAAGTAAACAGGCGAATAATTTTTTTTCTAGTGGGATTTTTACAATGGTGATTTGAAGTGGAGTAGGCTTTTGTTATAGCATGTGGATCAGATAAGTCATTAATGGAAAACAAAGGAAGATTACTGGAGCGGAGTAGGTAATGCGCAGTATTTTTCTCTCACTTTTATTTTTGATAAAAAAATCCCAATTAGCGAGACAATTTAAATAGAACCGCGACTTCAAATTCTGCATGCATAAGGGAGGATGCTACTGCAAGGATAATGTAGAGAATAGTAAGTGTTAATTGCCTTCCACTTATGTCCGTATCTCGGTAGATGGCGACAGTGTTAGCGGTAAATAAAGTGGAACAGGGGATGAGCAGATGTCTACTGATACCTAAAATGGTTTCAGACACAGATTTTGTGGTAATGTGGTGCTCCTATTCTCAACATTAAAAAATTGCATAGAGTCAGTATTCCAGCCGGCAGGAGCACTGCACGGTAGGCTGCAATAGATCCCATTCCGCCTTAAGTGTGAAAACTGCTTCACCCTGGTAGGGAACGGAGGTATAATCTGCCATGCAAACGAATAGAAGTCGAAGCCTTCTGTGAGAATTGATAGCAGTTATTTCTATGACAAACTTCCACTTCGACTCTGAAGTTAAAACTAACCGTACGGAAAGATTAAGCAAAACCGCCCTGTCTAAGCTTTCCAATTACTAGTTAAAAGCGGGATTAAGTGTTTGAATGTATCATTAAAATGTATCACATGAAGATCTTTACCCCCTAAATTTAAAACGAAAGAACTCCTTGTCAAATGTACTCCTCAATGATAAAAATACCATCAAGTGGTTAATAAGTGGGAATATGTTTAAAGCATAAACAACCGAATTTCCTGAATTTCACAAAAGCTGATTCCAAAATACACAATAATTAACCCACAGTCTATACCAAAATTTGCAATACTAAGTTCCTTCGGCATTTTTCGGGCATTAGTGAGGATACCAGTATAGGTATTAAATGTCTTACGTAAACTTTATGTTTGATGCTCTGTGTCTATTTGAAAGCAAAGAGAATACACTTTTGTCACCTCAAAACCATTAAGTATGTGCAATTTGAGAAAATTACGGGGAATTAAAACAAGCAAAAATTTTTAATAGAATTCGGTAATGTTATTAAAAGTGCGTGTTGACAGTTACCAGCAGGTCCAAGCACAGTGAGGAGGAGAGCAGAGGGGAACTTTAATGATCCGAAAGAGCGTAGTCTGTCTAGGAAATAGGCGTCATGCTTGAAGAATATTTTTCCACCTGGTTCAAATTTCCAGCCATTATTAGACGTCTTTTAGGGTACAATGTTAGAAAACTTAGGAATTCCAACTTAAATTGTCTGTAACTCTAAATGTGAGTTATCCATTCGTCTTAAAAGGGCAGTAACCCAAGCAATTCATTTAATATCAACTAATTTTATTGGTGGAAAGGGACTTTATTTATTGTTTCCAAGAAGGTATGGAGTGAATTCTGTCTGCTAAAAAAGTCTATTAAGCATAATACTTCAAAATTTATGAATTTAGGATAGGTAGAATCTTTTGTTTCAATGTGCCGAAGTACTCCGTGATTCTATTAGAGGAGCTGCATGCCTTTTAGACTTTTTGATGATTCCCATTAGATTAATAGAGATCACTTTTGAAACTCCAGTAAGTTAGCCGAACACTACACAGTTTAAAAATTCATGATAAATTCCATACCTCTGAGAGTATCTTTAGACCTATTCTTTTCAGTCATATTCTATCCACCTATGATAATACTGCATTTGTTTAAATTTAGAGTCAACCACTTCAGCTCCTCCGTCTTTAAGCTTCTTATCACTGTCATGGTGGTAATGTTATTCGTCTGTGCCTAGGGCCTGTCAGCCCTTCTTGAACTAGTAACTAACCGTTCCTCCGCACTAGTATACCTCATTATCCTTTTGGAGATTAATCGAGATGTCGCACGACATTTTCAAAGGTCAAAAATGCTTCAAGTGTGCAGAATAAATCTGCAAAATTTATGCCATATATTAATAAGTTAAAAGCCATTTTAAATCACATATAAAGTTATTTGGTAAGTTTACAGCACCGAGGTGTTAGTAACTATCATTACTACAACTACATGCAACGAAAATGGGGAATCTGGATTGCACCAAACCTTAACTATTTCCGTTAAAAGTTTAAAATTTAATGTAAGCACTTTCAGCTTTTGTTTAACTAGAATAAAAGCGATAATAAAACCCACTATTTGACGCTTGATGGACTTATAGTTTCATAAATGATCTTCAATTTAATTAACAATCAAGACTACTGTTACTGAAGCATCGTCTTGTATCATAAGAATCCTTACCTATTAGAAAAGTGTTTTCGGTATTTGATTTTGCCTATCAATGCATAAGACAGTAGCGTAAGATAAGTTCTACTGAATTTTTTAATAAAAAAGTAGGAGGGTTTGTGCGATGCGGTGAGTGGAATAAAGGAGGCGAGTGCTCTCCTATGCGTGTAGAGAAAACAAGAACATTATAAGCTAGATAAAAATAAAACTGATATCCTCCCCTGTAAATAAAAAGACTAATGATGCAACAAATTATTACGTGTTGGGATGAATGTAACTTTAATTTTAAAGTTTTGTAAAGTTGACAACTCTGGTTAAAAGAGAATTTATTTTATGGTGAATTATGTAATGCTTTGGCTGTTTGTTAAACTCTTCTTTTCGGTTTTGAGAGCATTTAAGGCTCCGCGTTGGTACTTCCCCTAAAAGGCATGGTATCTGGGCGACGCCAGTAGACCCCAGCCAACTCGTACAATAGCAATACATATTCTGCACTAGTATTATGATTTTCCTCGATTGTACTAAAAATTTAGAATACTACGTTGGCGACAGAAAAAAGCAAACGCTTCCTTTGGGTCAACTGCACCGATTTCTATCTCAGTATGCTGAAAGTTAATGTGACGGAGGAAGAGCATAAGCTATGAACGGGGTATTCTGTAACTACGCCTAATAGAAGGCTTTGACTGACTTTTACCTTTGCCAACTACCCAGTACCGCGTTTTTCAGGAAATGGCACTGGCCGTGGCCGTGAACCACCTAAAATAGTTTGTTAAGGAGTTGCCTATGGTACTTCTACGTGGTGAACGTGTAATACCTCCTCCACCTCTCTACTAGCTGGGTGAAACGCAGACAGATGTCTGGCCAGCTTTGGAATGAAAACAAAGTGCTGAGGAGCAGCGGAGGCGAAAACTTATCCCACAAATTCCTATGAAACCTGTCCTTTACTCATTCAGCGCCTTTAGGTCAGAATTTGTACGATTACCAATGGATTATGTGATGGCCAGCACATTTTTTCCTTCCCCAATGCAGATCTCCAACAGGACAAAACTTCTGATCTTGTTGAATTGCCATTAGGGATCAATGGCATTGTAGTCAGATATCCTCTCCGTTGCAGGCAAATTTGATGGCTAGTTAGGTTGGGTCTTTGAATTTTTTTCCTTGCAGCAGTGATTAAGTAGTAAAGAGGTTGACCAAATGGGGTTTCGAGAAATGCGCTTAAAATGATAGGAGGTTATGCAATACTTTGATAGTTACTTTAATTCTTCTCTTGGATTACGCGCCCGCTAAGGCGTCGCAATCATACTTTAGCTCAATGGCATGGCTTGGAAGCCATGCCAGAAGTCGCTCAGCCCCTCTGTATATCGGTAATGCATATTCCACCCCAATTTTAAGTCTTCGTTTGTCTTCAAGGACGTCTCGAGTGACTATAGCTGAGCCTCTTTTAGATTCTGTTGGGGTATTAAATGCTCATTTTCTTTGATCCTTACGAATTCTTCAGAATTTATTGGTGTTAAACTTTTTACTAGATAGGATATTTACTTGAGCGATTTAAATTGATAATTTGATTCATGTTGGCATTAACATGCCACATGTTCTAGGTAAGCAGATGTTGCTCACCACTATTGCCATTCAAATGGAGAGGGAAGTTTTAACATTCCCACTATTGATTTAGTCGAAAACACTGCTATAAACACTCAAGTGATTAAATATTAAAAAATCCTCCAGGTATTATTAAATTTCCTTTAATTTTTATCCAAAATATTCAAAGTAGAGCAGCGAAATGAGTAATAATTCATTAGCATTTTAATTTGAGCTAATAAGAACAATATCCCGAATACTCAAGCTACCACTCCGCACTGCTAAGAGTATGTCTTAAGATATTTTGGTAAATTTTTCACTCCGCATTCCTGAAGGTTCTAAAAATAAAGAACAACAACAAGGCAGCTTCTTTGCAAGTTCATTTTTTTATTTAAAGAGATGGTTTGGATATTTTCCCGTTGATTAGAATGCGATACCTTTGTTACCATGACGATAAAATGCACAATACTGCTATTTTAACTGTCTGTAATAGGAAGACTAGAATATCTTATTCCACGAATAAGAAATTGTTAAGAAATGGTCCAAGATCTGGTTTGTTGTGCTATTGTTTACACTTCCTGCCGTTGCAACATCTTTTCACCTCAGGAGAATCTGACTGCAAAGACAGAAATAGGCTCAACCATATCCAAAATCTTATTTAAACCAAGACCCTACATGTAGGAAACGGAACTAGGAATAAGAAGAGAGCGGATATTTTGAGCAAAAATACAATTTAACCTTGCGATTCCTTTAGAGTACGAAATCATAGTCAGTCTTATCTGTATTTTCAACAAGAATTTTCTCTTCAGCAAAAACAACTTGTTTACGATTTCTGCAAAAAATACTAAAGGTTCGGAAAATTTTTTTGCCTTAATACGAACTAACCTCAATTACTAAACCCACTTCTCAGTTTTTCTGACAAGTAAATCGCACTATATGCTCCCATTTCAATAAAATAAATGCCAATGAGTGGAGATAACGAGTATGTTTTCTGCTGTCACCATATAAAGTGGTTTTAATTGCATTTTTCTTGTTTTATTGATGCTTTTGTTAAAACGAAAGCGCCGTTCCTACACAAAGGCCTTGTTTTAATATGACAGCAGAACAAACCCTGTCACAATGGGAGTGGATTATGGTGAGCCTCATTTTAAACAACATGGAGAGGGGCGAAATTTCAGATTTCAAATTGCCAACCAGGTATTGTTTTCATCCACTCTTGGCATATCTATTAAAGCGATTTAATTTGGTTTTCATTTTACTGGTTATCCCACAATTATTTTCACCACTAATTGTTTTAGAATTAAAACAAAATAAGCCCATCTCTTTATGAGCACATATCATTTAACTGATATCCCACTGTCAAAGGATAAAAAAGAGGGGTTTGGGAGTAGGAAGGGGATGCAGGGGAGGACACAATGGATATTAAGAGGTTAAGAGAAAGAACACTTAATCATTCTCAAATTAAGAAGAGTAAATGGTCCTCCTGAGGACCAACTTGCATATGTTGGAAAATCTGATTGTTTTTGCAGGTCTGTATTCGGCTAATGCATTTGTTGATTAGTACATTGCTCCACAAACCTTCACAAATCACAAAATCCTATCAGTTGAAGGGATCTGTATGGACGAAGAAGGGACGTGTTCAAAGATAAAAGGAAAGTGGTGCAGTAGATGTGGTGCTAGGGCCCTAGACAATGCTGTCATCTCCATTGAGCATTACTTTCTCTCCATTCCCACCTCCGCCACCCCCAGCACCACCACCAGCATTTCTAGGAGCGGCAGGGGCAGTGATAAATCCAATTTCAGGGTGGTGATGCCTTAGCCCTGGAGCTTGTGGATGGCCCAAGTAGTTAGGTATTGGCTCAATATATTTCATCTCCTCTGCCACCACCACATCTTGTGTTCGTTTGTGTCGATAAATGTGCCAGAGTTCACAGGCTAGATCGCCTGCCATCATATCACCCACATTCATGGAGATAAGGCGAATAAGAAAGATACCGTCTGGTCGTAGGAAGTTCTCCACAAACTTCTTGGAGGCGCTTCGATCGGTGTCTTTCATTACACACATAATTTTCAGGTAGCGACGGATGAATTTGAGCCGGTAGCGTGCGAACCCCATGCGAAGAAACCAGTTGATAAAACTTATCAAGGTTATGATGCCCAGGGCGCAGTGCCAGAACCAGAGGAAAATGAAGATCTTCTCCAAAAACATGTTTAATGGAAGGACGCATTGAATTGTATACCTTAAAAAGATAATTAAAGTATGTTCAGTAGTAATAGACTTTTGAAATGCTAACTAACTACAATTTTATTTAGGCACTTACGTTATTCCCGACTCACGTAAGTTATCATAATGCTTTAAAAATGAAATTTTTTGTAAATCCTCAAGTGAACATTTTAAAATATTAAACACAACATCAGACTGAACACTTCTACGTGAATGCCATTAAAAGTTCTTAAATATAGTTGAAAAACGTCGTTGAAAGCTCCTTAGTTGGCATTAATTTGAGTTCACTAGGCAATTAGATAATAAGTGCATATAAAGTTTGGTCATTTATGTGCCCTCTCATAATCTCTTAGTTAGATTTATATCGTCCTTAAAACTGTCCTTTTCGTCCACCTCTCTGATTAGGAATGGAAGGGAAGGTTTTCGTTCTAGCAAAGGCCAAAAATGGATATAAAATGACCATACAATACACATTATTTGTTCTGGTCATTTAGAAATTTTGCATAATGATACTCTTCATTCATCATGGTTTGAACAAAGCATAGTTATAATACCTTGATTAATTGTTGAACTTTTGGTTTTGTTTTGAGGGCACTTAAGGCTCCACCTTTGTACTTTTGCTGGGAGGAAAGGCCTTTGGTCCTTGCCAGTAGCTTCATCAACAGTCCTCCTGCAACCTCCTAAGCATTATGTCTTCTTTCATCATTAGAAAAGTCTTTAGGCTCTGCATTAGTGGCAGCACTAGGCAAATCCTATTCCAATGGGCAACTACTCAGATTTCTATCACTTAGCTAAACTTTGGCGTGACAGAAGGACACATGTGGAGGATGGAAGAATGTGACGATCCTTAATAGGAGGGTTGATAATGACGTCTGCCAACTACCCAAATCCCATGTTCCAGAGAATGCTACCAACACTTGAAGCGATATTAGCTGTGAACCCTTTGGAAAACTCCTTACGAAGCTAGCTACGGTAGCCGTATGAAGATGTCATTTATGTGAACATGTCATACCTCCTCTACCGCTTTACCAGCTGGGTGGAATCACGGTAGGTATGGCTCAGCAGAATCCAAGTGAGAACAAAGTAGAAGAGGGAAATAGGTGTAATATCTTACTCCCACGACACAATTTTAATTCCCCTCTATATTTAATGGCTCTGCTTTTTGGCAATGAATATAATTGATAGCCTGCGCATTCCCATTTGTCCTCAGTACGTTTTCCAAATAGACCAAAACTCTAAATTTAGTGGAATTATCAAGAGGGATTATTGAAATTGCAGTCAGATATCTTCTCCGTTGCAGGCAAGTTTGCTAAATGACAGGGTTGGATGGAATGTGTATTTCTTATGACACAGACAAATTTTTGATGCCTGACAGGGTGCGTTGATCAAGAGGAGCGTCCACAAGTCGTTCAAAAGGAAGGGATGGCTGTCTATCACTTCGGTGATGCGTTTAACTTTTCGTTTTGGTTTAGCGGACACTAAAGACGCCGCTTTTATACTTTTACTTGGCGGCCTGGCTTCCTGGCCATTTTGGTAGCCCTCAACCCCCGTGTACGTCAATAACGCACATTCTGTCATTTTGCTATCTTCTTTTGTCTTTACAGAAGTCTTGCGGCGCTATACAATATCGTCTTTCGTATTTTTGTCTGCATAAAAGTATTTAAAGAGCAAAATATGCATTCTGTTTAGCTGTTTTGTTCCCGACTCGCTACTTAACCTTTACAACTTCAAATCAGCAACAATTTTCCCGATAGGTAATGGGCTAAGAACTTACAAGGTATTTGAAGACGTTATTCTAATAATAATAAAGCAATTCCTTTTCAAAGTCATAAGCATCTGGAGGGAGATTCGAAGTTTCATAAATAGTTTTAATCTTTGCCTCAATAACAGTTAACAAATTCATCCTAGCGGGACTACTTTCTGATGAGATTTATCAAGTCTGACAGTTAGAACAGCCCACAAATGTCTCTTGTAATTAGACATCCGGAAGAGCGATTGAAAAAAGCTTTCGAAGCAAAAAAGTAAGCCAACCAGGAGGAAATTTTCCTTTGCTTTAATCTACAACCTTTAACTAGTAATGCGTCTGAAATACTTAACCAAGGCAAAGTCATTAATGTACCAACGTTTAAAGATTTCTGGAAATTTTTATTTGATTTCCAAGCAAAAAACCTCCCCATCTTTCTATTTCAAAATGAAAATGCGATCGCTTTCACTAAAATCAGTATACTTATTGTTAATAGGACAAAACTGTTGAATGTCGCTTGACAAAGGTATGTCCTCTCACAAATTTCACTGACCAACTAGCGAGGTCGCCTTATGCAAGTCATGGCAGCACAATTGAAATCTTGCGTTTAAACCACTCTTAATGCCAATTTTCAAAGATTGGTAGATTTTGGAATACCAAACTCCTCCTTAAACTCTACAAAATTGCTCTTATTGTTTGCACCCACTGCATTGAGGCACTGTTAATTTCTGGAGCAAACAACCTTCTACCGTACTAAATGGCCCTGATCTAAAGAACGTTTCTAAAATGATGAATGAAAAAATGCTGGTTTAAGGTAAGCCGATTGCACAGAAGGTGTCGCTACTGTTTGCATTAGGTCGCTTTTGATGGATTTGAAGGTAATTGCATTTTCTGCTCCGTACTCTAGACAGAAATTGCATTTTCCTCAAAAGTAAGACATCCTGCACAAGTCAGCGGAAGGTCAGTTTCCATTTATTAGACATCTTTTAATCTTCAGCAAAACGTTGTTTGACAAACAGATTTGTCATGCAGAGATTAAGTACATTTCTTTTCAGTAGCATGTGAAATAAATTATAGGCGAAATTGCGGTGGCTAAAATAGAATCACTCGATTAAAAAAAACACTCTAATGCAAATAAGTGCAAAAACTAAATTTAGGGAAACAAAAGCAATGTCTATTGCGAAAAACGGAGTTTATTTATGTAAATGAGCAGTAGTGTTGGAAAAGGAAGAAAAAGGGCTGCGTTAATCAGTAGTCTGATATGCCCCACCCGCATCCACCATCACAGAAATAGTTCAGTGAGAGTTTATGTAAATTTGTTTCTTCTTTGTTGCAAATAGCCTCTGTTGGGAGTAATTTTAACCTAAATGGACAGTGGGCATGCAACGCATACACACATCATCCCTGGTTGGAGGGTATAGCATAACTAAAAACACCATGATAAGCCTTTTAATGCAAAATGGTGTTTATTTTCTGCTGCCTTGTGCCAAGAAATTTGTGTTCTACCTACAACCAATATTGGGATTACAATGGATAGGCTACTTTCTAGTCCAACCAGTGAAAGTCCTAAAAGAAGGTGACATGAATCTCCCTTGTCTCTTCTATTAGCCTGCCCAAAGGAGCAGATTAATTTGGGCACTTAGTAACCAGTCGGTTGGCTTCGGTCTAGGAAAAAAAGTGAATGCAGCGGAGCATTCAATTACTGCATAGACGCCTACTAAAAATCGCCTGTGGTGCAAAGGAAGGAAATGTACAACACGTGTTAAGGCAGCGGTTAAAGCCGCTAAAAACATCTAAGGGATTGTTGGTTCTACTGTGCTCAACTGACGTGGTAAAAAAATACCAAATTGTAGTGAAAAAGCAAAGCATTCTTTGGGTTGTGGAAGTGAGCATGAAAACTGTAATGAAACCGCAACTATTTTTCCTCATAGTAACAAGACGTCTCCTTCGATCTGTTTAAATCAACGTGCTTGGAACAAATCTAGAGACAAAGTAAATTCGGGTGCCATTAGTGCATGCAAATTACCCTAATATAGGTACCGGATACCCACGCTGTTAACTAAAGGGTCCTGATGCTCAAAACGTATCACACCAATGAACCCACTGTAGCGTACGACCACTGTACTACCAGTAGGGGGCCTGACCTCCGAGCTATGATGACACCTCCCACCCCTTCAGCACATCGCCAATACATATCTTGTCCTTGTATTATGACTTCTACCGTCTTATGAAAGACTCGATGCACCACATTAGTGGCAGTAAAATTCGAACTCCATCCTAACTGATAACCACCTCGAGCTCTGTTGCCGAATAACTGAAAAAGGATAAACTTATAGGGATAAGAGAATCCGTGATGACCCCTAATAGAAAGGTAATAAATGATGTCCGCCTTCGGTATCCACCATAATCAACTGCTCCGCAGGAATGTTCTTAAGAACGAAATTAGACACTAGCTGTGAATCATCTGAAAAAGTTAGTTACCGTGGCTACATAAAAATGTCAATTAGGTTACCGAACGATATCTCCACTCCTCTACTAGGTGGACAGAATCAGCCGGAGATATGGATGGGCAGTACTAAAGTGAGAGTAAAGTGGCAAGTTGGAACAGAGGTAAAACCTTATCCTCACAAAATTACTTTAAAAACTTCTTTATTAAATGACCCTGCTTTTAGGTCAACATTCTAAAGACCATTGACGGGCATACGTGATGACAAGCACGATTTCTTCTTGCCCCTACCAGGATGAAACTTCAGATCCAGTGGAATTGTCAAGAGGGGTCAGCAATTTGGCAGTCAGATATCGTCTCAGCTGCACTGGAATCCGATAACTGAAGCGGTTGTTTCTTGGATTTCTTCCCTACAGCACCGAATAAGCTATGATAGCTGACGCGGGAAGTTACCAAGAGTAGCAGCGAAGGCAATGCTTAAACGATAAGAAGGTCTGTGCAGCAATATCTCTGTTTGTTTAACAATTTATTCTGATTATACGGGTACTTAGAGCTCCGCAATTGTACTTCCAATAAGTAGCATAACTTTTGGGCTATGCCACTAGCCATCCAGTCCTTCTGCATGTCGCTAAAACACTTTCTCCTCTATTATTATGTTCTCTACCACTTCGAGCATTTCTTGAGTTGCCACACCCACGACATAGGAATCTTTTTCTCATAATCGTCAACCCTTAATGCAGCCCATAATGCAATTTAAATCGCATGTTAAACAGAATGAAGTCCTTTCATGCTAGCAACAGATGCGCAGTTAAAAGAAATTATGCAATTATACGCGATATTTTTGAAAAAGTCGGTGATTTTCAACTAAATTACATGATATACTTACGTCTGCCCATATAACGGTAGAGAAGCCAAACGATCAGGTGATAAGCTTACTTAGGCCTTAAATGGGAAAGTGGTTTACGAAATTGAAAATATAATTCAAATTTATGATACCCACCAACTTTATTACTTTTCAGCTAAATAGCGAAATTTCTTAACAGACAATACACTGCATCATTCCAACCGAGTGTACAAATGGAAATAAACACAATGATTTAGGGATACCAGAAGCTGTTTCCTTTTTTAAAAAAAAGTAAGGTTAGCCCAAACTCACCCAATTACACTCTTACAAGTGAATAGAAAGATTTTCTAAAGAAAGGAAGATTTTTTGGCTGTTAAGAGTAAGAAGCATGAGTAGACAACTTCCGTCATTAAACCAACGGAAAATTGGAATACCGCCAAGGTGCGTTATCCTTAAACATTTTTATGTTTTTCTTTATAAAGTGCCATTTAATCACAAAATTTTTGGTCAGATTTCTATTAGTTATTAGAAAAAAGTTTTGCTCTGAGGTGATGTAAAACACGGAGAAAAAACAAGTCACTTTTTTAGGGCCAACTGACATTTTTTACCATCACCACTTTGCAAAGTAGCCGAACAAGGAACTTTTAAACTTTTTCAAAGTTAAACTAAGTGTTTTTGAAAAAATTCTCGTCTAGATACAAGTAAAGTCGTTAAACAAATGGGAGTTGTTTACATAACAACGCGATTTGATTTCCTAGTTATTTTCACTGTAGCATGCACCGAGCTGTTTCTGATTTCTTTCATTCGATAAAATTATTAACAAATAAGGTCTTAAGGGGTTCCTAGAAAGTTTAAGTAATCTTATGGTTTCATTTAAAACCAACATAATACCACATTTGAAAAATAACAACCTTCTCCATACAATTTAAGTAACTGTTAAGACAGAAGAAAAAGTCTCAAAAAAGATCAGCCAAAGCCGTATTCCTCTATCAAAAACAATGCCCGTATTTCAAATAGGCTTTGAACCACATTTGTAAGGAGAAAGCTTTAGTCTTCAGCATACCGTTCAAAAATTCGCGAGTAAAGTAAGGAGCTTTCAACTTACAACTGATTTTTGCCCAATTTTTTCGCCTCAAAGTCACAAAAGGTGACACGAGGAAAGTTGCCAGAGGTGTGCCAATCACTGCCTTGCAGCAGATCTATTAGCACTCGCACCCCGTAGAAGGCGGTATTTGTTCCAATAAACTTCTCCATCAGGATCAACTGTCCAACAATGTTGATTAGATAGAGTCCCTTTACGAAGAAGTACAGCACTACGAGAAAGTTGCCACTCCTTCGTCCGCAACAGTTGTACCCTCCCGGTGTTGATTTTCCACCTCTTCGGGTCATGTCCGTCCGCTCTGCAGGTGAAGCTAATCCCGCTGCAGGACTACTTTCAGTGATAGGATTTAGGGGAAGCTTTCTCGACCGCCTTCGCGATGATCGGGATCCCCAACATGATCCGAGACCGCCTCGACCACAACCACACAAGGATCCAGTGGTTCGTTTGTTCCGTCGTGCTAAAGAGACCCCCAGATTTGGCTCCCCATTGCTGCGTTTATCACCACCGCCTCTACGGGTCTCCAATTCACTTTTCGTGTATCCAGGAGGGGGTAATTCAGTCTCTGGAGGAAAACGCTGCATGCCACGGTAAGGGAACGAGGAGGCGGCAGCAGCATATCCAGCACCGGTGGAGATGACACGTTTATAGTCACGCAGACGGTAAATACAGCCTTCCATGTAACGTGCAATGAAGCGCACATTTTTTAGGCCATGCTCGGGCAGGAGAATATTGGAGTCGTTCGCCATTTGCATAATGCGACGTACATTGAAGCCGGAATGAGAGTTGAAGAGACGCCAAATTAGACAGGGCAGGTAAAAAAGGAGGGCTTGAATAGCCATGAGGATGGGTGCCCATTGGTAGTAGAGAATGCGGGCGTTATCGCGATCTGCCATACTCTGCGGTAGACGCTTCGGCAGAGGTGAGAAGTAGGTGTTCGACACCCAACAGTAGTTTTCCGCATACTCTTCCCAACCTCTTGTGAACTCTTGGGGAATCCAGCATTGGATTGGTTTACCTTCAAACAAAAAGCCAATTTTATACAATCTAAATCAAGATTTCATTCCTTCCACCCATTTATTACAACAATTTTTGTGGCAAAATGGTGCCATTTTAGAAATAACCATAACCAAGTCAAAGTTAAAGTCCACTTAAATAAATCACTATGAGAAGCATTGGGCATTGTGAGTGTTGCTGCGAAAATTTAATTCAGAGGAAAGTCACTTTACTTGCACTCTCAACTACCCAATAAAAGAAGACTGGTATTTTTTTGGTCTCCATAGAAAGGTAATTCTCTTATGAATAGTCAGAACACAAAAAACAAAAGAATGAGACTGGCGGATAAGTGACCACTCTTGAATTTAATCAAACTTATGGTTGTTTACTTTGTTAGAGGTATTGGACGCTGAAAATTCATAACATTCTTACAATCTTATACCAATACTCTGTGAGTATTGGAATCTACTGGAGGGAATTCCTAACCCAATATTCAGACCTCACAGTGCCTCTACAAAGTGAACTTTTATTATAGGCATACCTTTCACACGTTTAAACAAGGCAGTGCCTCCAGTAAGTGACATTTAATGCAAGTACTAATGAACGCAACATCAAAACTTATCCTGCATTTATCGAAAAATGTGTTTTTGTAAAAAATGGCTAGTATATTAAAAATAAGATGAAAAAAACATAAAATAACACGATTTGTTAAGAAGTCGCGAAGTTGCCATCGCAGAATTTTGATGATGATCTTTTAATTTCTTTCATCCCAATGAAATTCTTGCCTTTGTCTTAGAATCATTTTTGACCAATTGGTTGGAGACGATCTTCCCAGTTTTGATTTCTCGGTTATTTGCCTTTACAAATTTCAAGAAACATGGAAAAAAGATGATATCTCTAGTCCTCTCAGAAGGTTAAGCCTTAACGGCTAAGCACTTCTAAGTGTTTTAGCAATAAAATACATGTAAAAAGTGCATAAATACGATACCTGAATAAGTAGTAACTGTAGAACAAAGCAATGTCACAAGCCTGTAGATTTATGAATTAGGACTTAACTTCGTGACACATAAAGGCGACTAGAAGTAGGTCCTCAATGCGGTAATGAGTGTATTTTATTCAGCCTAGTGAAGATCTCCCAAAGGATTAGTATACCCCGCCACCTTCATCCTCGCCTTTACAATTAAATGGCTCATACGCACATTCAATTAAAACAAGCGTTTCATAACCTTGGGATGGCTTAATAGAATGTTAATTTCTCGATGTCTCCTTTAAAAAGGCTGGCCACTCTTATAATGATCTAGCTGAGTCGAAATCGCAATCGGATATGTTCAGTGAAGGTTATTTGTTATTTTGGAAACAAATTATTTTTGACAGATAAACAACCATTTATTTTTACTTCTAGAGTTCATCGATGAATGACATTTTATGTAGGTCCAAAGAGTAAATAAAGTTGTCATTCGATCTTCTATATTTAGCTTAATTACTCCTAACTGCGTCCATAAGTCACTTCATGTTGAGGCTAGAAGGTGAAGGTAAAATGGAATTACTTCCGGATTGCACGTTCGACGTGGCTAGTGAAGCAAGCAACAAATTCTTCATAATTCGTTAATCTGAATTAAGTATTAATAAAGCGTTTGTTGAACTGACTGTCTTCTTATAAATCAACTTCTTATGGAGACCAACCTTGGGACATGGCCGCATTTTTATATCAATGGATCCGAGATTCGCATTGAGCATTGTCTAAATACTATTCCATAGGTGTAAAAAATGGTATTGGCTAAACATTTTGCCTGGTTGCAATTCGAATAAAGTTCATTCGTTTAACTTTCTAGCGTTTGTGAAATTCTTAAAATAACGAGCAGGATACACCATCCTTTATTTTAATGAATAAAGTGTACAATTTATAGGCAACACATAGAGTTGTAGTTATTGCCGATGAATTTCCTTTGTAACCACTCAGTCACATAGAAATTAATCAAACGAAGCTGGTGATACAACCCTAAACATTGTTTACCTAGGAGGTGTTTTTCCTCTTTAATTAAGCAGAACGCGCAGGTTGCGTAAACAGTGCCGCCAAAAGTAAGCACGCAAAATACCGAAAGATTAAAACCTGTTGGTGCGTTCCTTATCTTTCTCAACAAGATCTTGTAGTCTGGGTTGTTTAATTGCTTGCTAAAATTTGTAATGATCACCAACTGAGTTGAAAGCCACTTAATTTGACGATATGATAAACCAAAAAAGCCTTTATACTAACAAGAAAGGTGAGCATAACTCGACATATGCAAAAAGTGCCAAACTTTGGACAAGAGAATTCGATTAAAGCTATTGGATTTAAAACCATAAAAGGACCAAAATGCACGACTGTCACATTATTCATCTGTTGTGGTTCAAAAAACAGAAAATCTTCACTATACTCTGAAAGCGAAGAGTACTTGTCGACATGTCTGGTATCGTCATCCTAAATTGAGTAATATATTATATATTTTTCATCCCTGCAGTTGTAAAAAAACACAAATAATAGTGGTCTTAAAAGGACTCTACCTAATGTATATAAAATTAAATTAAGCAAACACGTTTCACTTAGAGTGGTTGAATGTAATAAATGTCATTTAAGGCAATCTTATCTGCTTCTTCTAGTATGATTTGAAAGTATTTACTGCCTCGCAGATTCAAGAATTTTTCCTCTTTTGTCCTCTTAATGCCAATTAGAAACTTGTAATGGGTTTGCAAAAAATAGAAGAACCGGTAACTGCATGATCGATTCTTTTCAATGGGCCATCAAATTCATTCAACAACATCGCATGCTTCCAATTATTTTTTTGTTTGATGCAATAAATCGCTCTCCCTAGATTAATGATTCCACCCCAACCGACACGCAACGGAGACATCCTAGGAGACAGACATGGGAAGCATTGCCTTTATGGTCAGACTGGATTGGTTTCCCATCTAGTCATGGGAATATTTGCTCACTCCCCGGGTCACTCTGAACTTAGTGTTGCGTATTCTAACGACCAAAGTGTACAACAATTTCAGCCATTAAACTGTTGACACATAAGCCTCTCAATTCATCCTCCTATCTTACCAAATAAGACTAACAAATTCACCAACAACTCTTGAAAGTGTTGTTGCTGTTGCCGTGAAAACCAGATCAGTGTAAAATATTTTTGCATTCTATTTTGTTTACAGGAGAAACACATGAACGAGTGTTGATTTTCTACACTTAAGGCGGCAGATATTCAAAAAAACAAAATATCTTCCCTTACCCAATTTTATTAACTTAAAAGAGAGAGGTGTCTTTATTCAGAAGGACAATAATCCTGCTCTGATGTAAAAATGTCAGAGTGAAAGTGCATTCTGTCAAGAGTTTTGGTACTTTAATAACACTGATAAGTTAACTATCAGCCAGCTCTCATAAATGTGCCGCCCTTTAGCCTCAAGTTAGCCATTCACATAGGAACAGAACGGAGTATCGAATAAATTTAAATAGAAAACCATTCTATGCAATAGATATTTTAATTTTTTCATCCAAACAGCAGGCAAAATTTATGGGTCCATTTTGGTGGTTTAAAGGTGATTAAGAAGGCTTTATTCAGCTGCGTTATTTAATAGCCAAAAACTTGAACTTTTAAAAGACACCTATTACCTATTTATGGCCTTATCACTTAATATGGTTCGAGTAAATTATCCAATGCCGCATTCTTCCCCATTCATAATTCATCATATATATATCATGCTGCTGTGACTTCTTTTGGTATGTAAAGGAATAGATTTGGGTTACTAATGCAACGCGGACATGCCCAGGATACACAGGAAAGCTATTACAAGCCCCTTTAAGTCTTCCCCACCTACGATTACCCTCTTCTGAGTTAATGCATTCACCGTCTGTAGGGAGAGAGAGAGAGGATATTACATGAGGCTTGAATATGTTTCCCATTTGTAATTTTCTATTTCTTGGGGGACATTTTGTGTTAATCTAAAAAATGTACATTAGTGAAGGTCTAGAGTCTGGAACGTGGGATGGCTAACAGGGATTATCTCTCAGGCATTAATCATGGTTGGGACACCCAGGTGTACCGTGGGTGACCGTAAAGGTCACCGATCGATCAGTCCGATCCGTTTCCCTCCATCTAACGACGAGTTTAGGCATTGGTACCTGACAAAACCCAAACCCAGACGATAAGAAATGACAGACAATAATTTTTCGCTTACTTGAGCTAAGTTTTATGCATTGGTGGATTTGGGGAGCAGCGATTTATTAGAGGAAGAAAGTGGGATGTTCCAGTGTGGAACTTCGTTCAATGACACTGATGCAATAAAAATGTCAAACGAGGTTCACAGTCAGACGGTAAAAATGGAGGGAGGAAATTGTTTCGTGCTCTAGGTATAAAGCAACAAATGTTTTGAGGATCGACACGAGTTGTTAGTAGAACAATGATTGTGAAAGATAACAGGCCATTATATGTCGTTGAACCAAAACGCCCTTGTAATTATAATATCAAAGAAGTGGATGCAAATAACAGGGCCATGTGCAACATCTTCGAAACCAGAAGATAAATCATCACCTTGTATGATGGTAAATCAGGGCAAATGGATGAGAATAACCCTTTAAACAAGTCCATTGAGGAAAGTGCTCTTTTAGAAGTTATTTCCGTCTTTCTTTTAATGTTTGAAGAATGATTTGCCCATCTTTCACTAAGGTGAGTGGAAAATTCATTAAGATATGAACCAGAAACATTAGCCCACAAGTAACTTTCTGGACTATCGAAATTTATGTCGCTTTTGACCCAGAAAGTGGAGACGTAAACTCGCTCTACACATTTCCATGCATTAATTATTTAGCACTGCAGAAATTGGTGTGTTCCAGGATGAGAAATCCCCATCTTATTCCCTTTGACAAATTCCATCTTTCCAATGCGGTAAGTAGCATTTGGATTTACGTTTAGCTTCCCGCACTTTTGGATAAAGCTGCCTTCAAAGCTGGCTGGTAATAGTACAGGGATGCCATCAAATTTTATGACTTGGACGCAGAACTGGGCCCACAGTATGAGCGATTTTTATCCGCACAAGATGAATGCTATCATTATTAAGCTTTGCTCTCGTATTTTAAGTCTTCCTTAATCTTCTTTAAAAATATGCTCAGACTTGATGTTAGGACACCTTACGAGATCTACACCTTCTGGAATAGTTACTTTTTGTTCCACACATTCGCTGTTTTGGCCCAATTTAAGTTTTAATAGGCTAAATCAGAGGGCCCCGGTGTAGGAGGCGGTTAATTTTTACTTACTCTGTGGACCTCAGTGAACGGCTACTGAGCAATTTAAGCTTAGACATTTTCGAGACAGTCTTGTTTAAAAATAGCAGAACTGGTTTTCAAGCGTAAATCATTCAGGCGCTAAGTCTGTTCCACCCATAAAGATCTTTTTAATGCAAACCAGAGCAAACCGTATGTAGTATTTTGGAGCTAGGTTTAACAATAGAAATTGACATTCAGATGAAGATGGCAAAATACGGAGCATGTGTAAGCAGCGTAGACAGTTTCAGGTGATCGCTAAATCAAACCTCAGAAAAGGGGAAGGATGTATACCATCTAAAGCCTCCCCGACGTGTTTGAGGTCACGACGCAGGTGTGTTACAGTTGTGGTTAGGTGCTTTTCAACTTTACATCTTCAGGTCAATGTCAGGTAAGTCAGCAAATTGCACAGCCTGTGGCTCAAACGGTGCAGCACACACATTCCTCCAGCCACTGGCAGGGTTGGAGCCACCAGTAAACAAAATAAGGTCAATGGTGGGGCAAATTTTGAGCTACAGTTTCACCCATGGGCATATTACACAGGAAGTCTGCATCCGTGTTAATATTCGTTTGGCGGAAGTGTGATTGGATTTTAAATCCTAGATTTCTCGAATTTCTTTGACGATATGGTGACCTACAAGTCATCGCAGCACCTTGTACACACGACTTGGCTCATTCCCAGAATTGTAAAACATCAGTGGGCTAGAGGGTAAGGCTATTCAAATCCGGAATAAGGAGGAGCATAGGGATTGTGCAACTCCCAATGGATGGCATCGCACTTTGGAACCCATGTATCAAAGGTTAATCAGCATTGCAGAGTAAATATGACCATCAAATTTCCGGTAATTCTACCAGCTAAACGATAACCTATATGGCTTGCAAACGTGCAGTCGATTTCGGTCAATTTATGTGTTAAAGATGTGCAACTGCTATAGCAAATCACACATGTGTTGTCTGCCTTCTGAGTTTCCCATCTCCCGCCTGTTGAAATTGAACGAAACGATGCGAAGATAAAACATTTTGAAGGCGTCGTTGAACGTCATCATAGTGCTAACTTCATCCTATATTAAAGGCTATGCATTACGAAAAGAGGGAATGGCAAAGAGACCAAATTTGTGGATAATTGCTTTGAGATTCTATAAAAAGGCATTTGTGAATATTGGTATGGTTACACAAGCTCACATTCAAATAGGAGTGACTGTAGCAGTAAGTATTACTAGTACTCATTGAATTTTACTTTATTCATTGCAGACCATTAATATCTGCACTGGTTTATTTTTATCAACAGCACGGGAGGGTGTTACCCTTCTATGGTGTCCGCGCTACCAGAGGGAGGGAAGTCAAAGGCTTCCAGCAAACCCACCTCCACTCTAGGTGAGGTACACCCACTGCGCGCTGTATAGGCGACGGTGACAGTGACGATGAAGGTTTTGATGCTGCCGCTGTTAATGTCTACAGAGGTGTACGTTAAACCCGCCTGTGTGGTCTTGTCATCCCCTCCTCACAATCGATCCGTGTGGTGAGGTGATGACCGCAACGTACGTCATTTATGCAATGTCTGGCTCCTCCTCCCCTTTCCCCCAATCGGCGGCTAGGAAAGTCTATTTGATGCTTACCGCCTTTTTCACTAAGACGTCTGATGGAAATACACTTTCAGTGTCTAAACCAACTCATTTGTAAGCCGTCGTTACTTCGCGTTTAGAATGTAAAATTTGAAATTCCATTTCATCTTTTATCAGAAGAATTTTTACTCGCTTTCACAGAAAATCAAAGGGAATTATTTCTCCAGCTATTGGTAGAGAATTCAGAATTCCCTATATTTTCTTTATAATCTCTAAGTAGTAAAATGATCAGAAAACCTAGGGCTGGGAGTTGACAACTATACCATTTTTTAAGCGTTCCATCACAACTGGTTAGAAATAATCAGATGAGTGAAAAGGCAGTAGCTACTCAGATCCAATTTTTCAAACCGGTTCTCTTTAAACAATGGCTAAATAGAAAAAATAATAGTTTAAACTACAGTTAAATCAAAAAAATTTATTTTATCCGAGCTTGTGCATATTGTACATGTAAACCATGTAATTACGCTAGGGATGAAGTTTAAAGAGCTCCCAATTTCCCGTCAATCAACGTTCTAGGCAGTTTTTAAAACTTCCTCAAAATCAGGAAAGTTGAACTAGTTAGTGGCAGTAGTGCGGAAGCCCATCTAGGATACTGACGATATTCAAGAAGCAATTGAATTTTTTATTTAAGCAGCATGGCACAATTTGAACCCAAAAATTTCTTTTATTAAAGAGGCTTTGAAACATGCACTAAGCTAGACAGTACTTCCGAACCGTCCTATTTTCTAAATAAACATTCGCTGGTTCTTAGACTAGCTGAGGTTTAACATTTACCCCTTTTAGGACCATCTTAGGGCAGTCCTCTTCATTTCATTCGCAAACTTTTAGTGATTGCGAGTGTTCGTGTGTGATTGTGTTTGCCTTACGTGCAATGTCATACGCCATTCCAGAACTAGGTGACCCACATTCAGAAACAGCTGCTATGGGTTGGGCGTCACTTGGGCAGATATTTTCACTGACAAATGTGTAGCTGTCTTTGATAAGTTCAAACCATTCACCCTTCTTGCTACGGTTTTGTCCATCACCCCATAGTGATTAAAGCCTTGTGCAAGTATCTACAGGAACGGATTTTGCGCTTCATTCATTCTAGTCAATGCACTTTCACCGTTGCCTCCCATCTTGATTAACGACTTGTAAATGGACCCGTTACATCGGTGTTAGATACTAGTAAAGTATAATGCCATCCTGATAGCATCTCTTTCTAAACCTGTGTACCCAAAATTCGGACATGACTTCAGTGTCCGCATTTATCATCCATTGCCGATGAAGCTTTTGATGAACCAAACAAGAGTAGCTTTTAATGCACTACCTTAAAGTATGTCATCGGTTTAACAGATATAAAGAAACGACAGGGCCTGGTGAGACATACCAACATATTGTCGAATGCCGATAACACCAATGAAGAGGAACATGAGGACACCGGAGAACTGGTAGTTGAGTCGGTCCGCAAAGTCATCGTCAAACCTCAGTTGAGAAGAGCCAATGCGCCCGAGTTTACTGAGCTTCCAGATGAAGGTGGCGTCCATTGCCCCGTGACCGCCGCCTCCACCGCCGCCCCCGCCTATGTGGCCACCCGAGCCGGAGTGGTGGTGATGATGATGGTAATTGCTCCCGTAACCGCCCCCGCTGCTGTCGTGTCCGCCGCTATGGGAATCTGAACCGTAGAAGGAAGAGTAGTAGTGACCGTTACCTTGATGATGACCGTATCCACCAGAACGACGATAGTCGCCTGTAAACAAAGACACACATCACAATGTGCGTTATTTCACGTTCTCTTCCCATCTACAGCCAGCCCCACCTATCCAAGCACATATACGGGCACGAAACTGCAGTTGACAATACTCAATATATATGCTAATGGTGAGGTGTCAGTCTCCTGTAGGCTACCTTAATAGGTAGTGGGGACCAGACGGTGTCTGCTGAACTGCAATCTTCACAGTATATTTTTACTACCTCATCATCACGGAAGCTTCTTTGTAGCCCCATGCACAGTCAGTATCAATTAACTAGCAAAATGCTACTGTTTAGTCGGTAAGCCTCCACTTATTTTGAAAGAGAATGATGTTTATTAGTGCAGTCCTGCATACCAGTAAATGGTTCCCATTTACTGTAAAAACACTTAGAAAGTGTTAGCATTCTGTCTGTTTTTAAAATGATTATATAAAAGTAACTGGAAAAATGGGACCGTTTTTGGCAATAATACGCTGCAGAAGAGGCTATTTAGGCAAATACATTCAAAACCAATTATCTGTAAAGAATTTCCTAACAAAAATATTAATGTTAGTCAATTTTTGTTAAAGGATTAGTGATCCAAGAAAAGATACTCATCATAACCTTTAGTGAGTATTTAGACTTGCAAATCTTTTAAATTTGGTTTTTCAATTTTTAAGGGAAAAAAGCAACAGAAATTTGGATTTTAGTGTACTACATTTGGAATGGACAAGCAAATTTTTGACAATCAAACTTTTTTTGAAATCCACTGCTTGCATTTATTTTTAAACTTCTACCTTCCGAATCTCCTCTTCAACACCATAACCGCAGGCCAGTTTCCTACTTACCTGAAGTCAATACTTCTCAGAAAAACTTGGAAAGTACTTCCACTTCCCCTTGTAGGACTTTGCAAGTTTTGGATTTACAAAAATCTGTTTTATCTCGTTTGGTCCTTATCTTCAAAATATGATTGTTCTTTTAGTATTTGAGACTTCTTTCTTAATTTTAAGCGTTACCTCAAGATGTTATCCAATTATTAACTAGTTTTACTATTTTTTGAGTTTGCTAAAGAGAAATTATAGCACTTTTACACATCGTACTTTCCAGGATATGCGGTGAGATCCACGAAAGGTAGTTTATGTAAAGGAAGTTGCTTCAATAACTTGCATCTAATGCAAGTCCTGCAGGAGGATGATTTTAAAGAAAAATCGGACATCTTTTCAATGAATTTAGTGACCTTCTCGTTCATCAAAACAGTACTACATCCACATTGCCTCTTAAGGGGAATGTCCAATTCGCATGCCACATGAGGAATCGCAAACTTGCTGAATGAATAAGTGTTAAATACCAATATGCCACGATATCCTTTCCTTTTTCAAGGATAATGCTTGGGCTTCTTTTACTTTCCTACTTTTCTGATAAGAAAATGTTTTAAAGCTTTCATTTATTTTGGAACAGACTATTTAACGCTGTATCAATTAACGTTTCACAATGTAGGCAAATCAGGGTGGAAGATGAATAACATGGTTTCCGCAATTATTTTTAAGAATCAGATTATTTAAGTGAAATAATCATAAGCAAAATTTTAAAAGTATCTTGTTTCTTATGAGTTAGAGAGTTGGCAGAACACTACCATGCATATTTTAGGTGCAACCACTCATCGGAAAATGCCATTCTAACGCACCTATGGGCTCAGCGACTAACCCATTAGAGGTGTTTACATCAGTGCCACTTTTCAGCCTCGATGTCAATAGAGGGGCGTGGGGAAGGAGGGGTGACGCCTGAAATTTTAGAGAACAATATCTGTACGGTTGGGGAAAAGGCTTTTATTTCGTCGCCTAAAAATATCTCGGAGTGTATCCGGAACTTACAAGCATACACTATCATTTCCGTGACAATCAACTCAGCATAATAAGCGTTAAAATAGAGGATTTTTTGGCATTGTTAAAAAGTAATAGGGTGAGCTGGACAGAAAAGCGCACATTTTTGGTATTGTGGTGCCTAAATTTAAGAAAACAATATCGTGTGGTGGAACGTCGTCGTAAAATTTTTACATTTTGATACTGTTACTGCAGTTTATTAAACAAAGTCGCGTCAATCAAACAGTTTTTATCTTCTGTGTATAAAAAAGAGGCTATTCATGGAACCAACTAAATACTTTTTACTAAAAATCCTCCTGTTTTATGGAAGAACCAATAGGAATGCAAACCTTGGTTTAATGAGCAAAAAGTAAGGGTTTGAGTTTAGTCGGAGTGCTGAAAGCGTGAGATCGCCCATTCACAGTGTTTTAAATTGTACTGTCAGTCATGAACTTGTGGAAAGATATTAATAACCAAATATTTAACAGGTGATAGACTTCAAAAAGACTCTTTGTATTTGAGTACTTGATTTATTTTGTGTGGGATAATGGAAAATTTTCACTCGGTTAACAATCTCTAACAATTTTCTGGTTGTTTGGGAAAAGCATATTAAAATCCGGACCCCAAAACTAAACGGGAAGATTTTAGCTGCTCCTGTGAAGTAAATGCGAAGGCTGAACAGGTGGTGTATACGTTTTATTTGACAAGTTTGAATTCGTATTCGATGTCACTTTACAATTTTGACATCAAAAGAGTGCAGTAAGCTCAAAGCAGGCCAAGGCATTGCTGTTAAAAACGTTTTCAATCCTAAATGCGTAGAAATGAATTGCGTTGGACCACCAAAATAGCTGCATCGAAGTAGTGCATTCTCTTCTAAGAAAATAGCGAAAGGAGTTTGAGAGAACACTCCTGTGCACCATGTCCATAATTTGACTCTTAAACGTTCAACACTAAATAATTTCCTGCTTCTAATGCGTTAGCTTTGGCAGCAGGAATATTAGGATTAATGGGAAATAATTGCCTGCATCCCTTTTCTTAAACTCAACCTGCCATGAACGTTTTATGGATCCGACAGCTAGGTACAAATAAGTGAATTATCCAGCTACATGTCCTCTTCCCTGCAAGGGCTTCATAAAAGATTCAGAGGCTGATGGCTGTCACTTTCCACTTGTGCGAAATTAATGCAACTATTGCGACTGTAGCGGTCTATTTTGTTTTCTGCCACTTTGCAGGTAAACACTCAAAGCACTTGACCCACCAAAATAATTCCCCAATCAAAATGCAACAAGATTACTTGACAATTATATACTTTTAAAGTCCAGCTATTTAAAAGCTGCCTTTGTGTAAAGCAGACCATTGCCAAAATGGAAATAAGTTTTCCCTTAGTAACAAAAATGGTTGCTTTTTTACGAAATTTCAAGAGAATAACAAAAGCTGTGTAACCTAAAAATAAGGTTAGCGGTCAGAAGAGAATTTTAAAGATCGTCAGAGCCTAACAGTTAATCATTAATTGAAATAAAATTTTATTTTGCATATCTTTTGCCAGCATGCTGAACGAAAATTGGAGAAAACCTGCTGGAAGAGGGAGAAGTTGAAATAATCCTTTACGCTGGGCTAAGTAAATACAAATGGTAATTCAAATAATCAAGGTAGTGAAAGTTCAAAAGAACATCTTTTAAAAAGGAGTGGCAAAATGCAGAATAATTGCTCTTCTACTCCATAGTGTTTCACCGAAATCTGTAAATAGATATCGTTATTGTGCTTTGCTGCTTAAATGTACCTTTTGGGCAGGATGCATTCAGTCAACTTTAATCTCATAACGGAGGTGTAAGATTTCACAAAGGCAGGGGGTAGTTCAGATCTCAAACATCCTCAAACCTATTTCTGTCACCGTCAATGCCGACTAATGAGTATGCCCCTGTCCGACAGATTCGTTTGTTCGAAGGGTTAAATGAAGAACGCGCTACGCCTACTGTGAATTATATGCCACTCAAAATCCTTTTTCCATCAAATGTAACGATTTAATTAAATTAATTAATTCAAGCACTGAAGAAACCAAACCATCACTGTCAGGAAGTATGAGAACCGGTGTAATTCACATCATTTGGTACAAATTTTCCACATAAAAGCGAGAGTTAAGTGCTTTCCAAACTTTGCAAGGGCAAGAATTTTTAGGGAATATTTTAAAAGGCACAAACAAGACTTTTGCATTCATAAAGGAACGCATCCCAAATTTATTACGTTCTCTCGGCGTAATATGAATTAGTCACAAATCAGTGGGGCGAATGTGCACCCCGTACAGTCTGTTAAAATGGGAGAAGAAACAAAGTTGTTTGCCCCGCCTTATTGACGGCTCATAGCAGAGCACAGACTCTAAAAAAGTCAGGCTTGGAGAATAAGTTAGTTTCCTAAGGTAGTCTTTATAAGATTGGAGAAGGAAATTTTGCCAGTCCATTGGTGACTAATTGACTCTAAAGTGGTTAAGAAGAGTAATAACCAAGACGTCAAAAATGCTCCTCATTCAACACAGACTCGGTGTTGATAAGTGCCAATGGCAGGTGCATGGTTCAAAGCTATCTAAAATCATGACAGCACTAGTAGCACCGTTTGATGGATTATTTCCATATTTTGCAGGTATAACCAAAATTTCCTTTTACATTTCTCCGGAGGGGCTGATTTAATTATCTAGTGTCTCATCTTTGGGTGTCAAAATGAGTATGAGAGCAAATGCCTCAGCAAACGTCAACCTCGACCAAATTCTGGCTATTACAGTTAAGAAACTCTTTGTTAAAATATTCGAAACACACCAATTGACCTCAAAACGGACTCTAACTGTTTCCAAGAGCCAAAAATTATGGTTTGGGGAAAAAGCACTAAAATAATTTTTTACTGTGGCAAATTTGCTACCCATAGTTGCATTCTGATTGGAGAAAATAGTACCTCGTTTAGTAAGTTCTAAGGTACAAGCATCGTTTATCAATAAAAGTTTTTTTGGTTAAGTTAAACAAAACCTTAAAAATGATATGAGCGTTTCTGAATATACTCGCAAATCCCTTAAAACAGAGGCTTATCCGGGTTTCAAACTTATTGTCTAACCTCCTTATCTTATTGCCACGGCAACTCAATGCCGTGGTATTTGCGCATTTACCAGTCTCATGCGATGAAGGATAGCGACGTCGCATGCTTTTTTAAAGTTCTTAGTCAGTAACAATTTTGGCGTTTCAGAAAAAATTTATTTTCTACTGTTCTACCTCCTTAGCAGATGTCGGCGAATGTTGGAAATGCTCAACTTGGATAAACAAAAGAACGAGTTAAAGAGTTGTTAAACATTTCTACTCTCCACATGGAGTAAAAAGAGATTTTCGTTTCTTAGCAAATTTTGCTTTAGCTGCTTTTGGCATTGACACACATATAGGCTTAACAAAATCCCTATTTAAACCCCAAGACGGCTAAGAGCAGGCTAAAACATCGTTTGATGTTTGTTTTGCTTTAAAAAAGTCTCCGTCATCTTTTTTCTTGCGGTTATAAAACTGTGCAACATGTTGAATGCTAATTTTCCAACCGATATTTATAGTCGGCTGGGTAACTTCTAACTCTGAAAATAAAAAATTTGCTTGTCACTTTACTTTACCAGTTACCGCTTGGGTGAAATGTATGCATGTTTAGGTTCTGGTAATTAAATGCAAATATTACATCTACTAGAAAACCAAATAAGGACCTAAATTTGACGTAATTTAGCCATCTTGACGGCCATAACTTTGTTTAAATGCAGTTAGAATTGGCTTTATTATCCCAAAGAACGTGACATTAATCAAGCAGGTTTTGAACTATCATTGACTGACTTAAATCGCTACCTTGAAAATGCGACTTCAAGCACAACTATGAGAAGGGATAGAGAAATATGCAGGTGAGTTAACTTTTAGTCCCATTTAAGTTGATTATTCTGGTAGCCATTTTTACAGGAAAAAAGTGGACACCTTTTCCAGTACAGTTACAACAGGAATTTGTGTTTGGATGTCATCTATCTACCTGCATTACCCGTCCTGGATGAAGCGAAGCCCTCATCCAACCCAGGAGATTAAGTGTCACCTACACTGAATAGCATGAACAGGTTTAAAGACAACCATTTGTCCCCTCAAGTTCACAAGCGGAAATTTTGCGTGCATTTTGAGGCTGAATTGAAATGAAGCAAAGATAAACCCAGGTAAAAACTTGGCGCTGCTCTTAAAAAAAGAGGGTTTTGAAGCACTTCCTGACTCAAGTAGAAGAGTGGTTTTGCTTGCCCCTATCCTTCTCCATTATTTAAAATGTAAGTGATTTGAATGTGATTCAAGTGGGGTAAAGTTGTTCTCCTTTAACTTCGTCCGCATGAATGGATTTCAAGCTTAAGACTACTCAGCATCACTCCACTCTATTGCAATGATCTAAATACTTTTATGGTCTTAAATGATTCGGGCGGAAAATTTAACGATCAGCCCAAACAAATCGGAGCCATTCAGACCCTCGCATTTTCAAGAGGACTAGACATCGAATTGTGGTCATTAAAAAATATACGTCGGTTTTCATTACAGGTAAATTAAAATGTACTCGACTTTACTTTCCAGAATTATGTTCTTAAAGTTGTTCCTTTTTGACGACAAATTTACATTTTTCCTGAAATTTTTTTTATATTAATTGACTTTGGCGCCAGAAAATTTAGTCTGTATAATATGCAGGGTTTCGGCTTAAAATCAACATCTTAGGATTGAGCCTTCTAAGAACTAATTCTTCTAAATTAAAAATCCTATTTTAAGAAAAAATAAGGAAAATAAGTTTAGCAACGGTGTTTTTAGACCGTTTTAACTGTCGTCCTTATTAGTTTTACGAGAAGTGGCTTAGGATGGTAACAGTTTCCCTAACTTTTACGTGTCTGCACATTTTACTCCTGTAAAAGAACCACTGAAGGTTGATTTAAAGAAGATGCAACAATTTTATATCAAATTTGGTCATTATCACTAAATTACATTCTTTAAATGCAATGCTGCGGTATTGTTGTAAAGACGTTTGAACTGGCTTCCAATTTTGCTTCTTAGCCTCAACAATGTCACCAAATAGTTATAATTAACTGCATTTCATGCACAAATCTTATCCAAAACCGAGGAGTATTTGTAAGCAGATTGTTAAAGGTATGCTTTGAGGCGACTTTAAGCTTTAGAAAATCCATTCACCACGAAGAAGCTCACAAACCTCGGGTCATCGCCTATTCATCCAGATCGATCCTTACTAGTGAAGGACGTGAAATCTAGATCGACAGAACATAGCCTTGGAGCCAGTTACAAGCTCACAGAAGAGCGATGAGTGCGTCCGGATGTGATGCTACTTTATGGTTCGCGGACTTCGGTAACACAGGCAGAAATCCACGTCGTGAAGGAGGTGGAGAGGGACAACTGAGTTAGAAAAGTTGACTCTTTTGAATGGACCTTTCTCCTCCACTTGGAGATGCGGTTACGGACTCTCGGGCAAGCGGACACGTTGGAAGAGGTTAGAATCGGACAGACAGGAGGGGTAGGGGAGACTATTCACCGGAGAATGGCAAAAGCGAATGCAGGATGCTCAGGTAAAGGCAAGGATGTGGGCGTTAAGTAGACAATTGGAGCAGTTACGACGCCTTATGGGCAGGTTGCGTCAGACTGGGCAGTGGTTAAGGCTCCCAGCTACTTTTCTCCTCTCGCTACCCAAACTCCATTTGGGCTTGATCCACCAATCAGTGTCGCGTATTGCCTCGACCAATGGGAATTTTCGTTTCATGCACGTAAGTGATTATGTGGTCATCCGATGCAAAACTGTAGTTGTTACTTAATACCTCCCATGTAACTCCATTCATTTGACAATGATTGGATCATTTTCGCAGCCTCAGTTTTATTCTCTTGGCCATTTCCTTGTGCACTTATATCTGGGTCGGTTGAAACCAACTTATTTTGTCTTGTAAACTTATTTTATGCAAGTGAAGTAGACACAATTGATCGGCAGATATTTATTTTAAAAGCGCACTGATTATATAGAGAGCTTGTTAAACCAATGTATTTATGGACTTCTCTGTCATCCAAGGACTCCGTATTTACAATTTGTTCAGATTGTTCACGATATAAAATGATGACTACCGTGAAAGCATATTTAACAACTATTCTTGAGTTTTATACCTAAATTTTAGAACAATTAAACTAGGATTCGTTTGAGACCTTAACTAACTGCTACATTGAACGCCTTTAGTACACTTTAGGTACATTTTGAGGAAATTAAACGTCTGACTACAAAGTGCTTGGAAAATGAGAGGTAGTGGGAAGAAAACGCGCGGTCGATTGAGAGAAGCAAAGGCGGTTTGACCAGTTTTTTTAGGAATTTATTCAAGCTTGACGCAAAGAGGCGGTGCACAATCCACACGCAATCTCGATGGCTTTCGCATAATAACGAGCAGAGGCATTTCTTGACATTTCGCTTATAACTGGCCTTGGGAAAGAATCATGTTTATAAGATTGAAGGTCATATAAATTAGAGTTCTAAACAAAAATATACCCTTTGGGGACTTACTGATAAGACTGGCTTTTATTCACACGTTCTCACTTTCATAGACCCTGCTAATACGCACACTTACACACACTGGTTTTACCCTTTTCCAGCTGCTTCTTACAATAAAGAAGATAATGTCGATTATCGTGTTGTTAATTTACAAGGCTCCGATTTGTAGTAAACTACTGTAACAAATCTGCGTAATAAACTATATCCATCTTAGCAGACACTGGTCGTACATTTTTTCACCAAACTTTAAACTACGTGGCTCTATTCTTGTGCGTTCGGCGTCTGCTGCAATATTTGAACCACTTCTAGGGAAACAAATTGCATCATTCCAACCAGTTACTTGGCTAGCCGTCCTGTTTTTCAAGCCAGTCACCTTTTAATACAAGCGCAAGCACGCAAAAAATACCCTTACATCCAAAAGCAAGTCAGGCTAGTGGCCTTTGAAGCTTTAGGGGTTAAAAGCCGCGTTCAAACGTGTATTTTTGCTTTTATAAAGCCTTTATTATTAAGGGAACCTATATTTAAACAAAAGCTTTCTGACGGTTTTTTCCGTTTAAAATAACCAAAAAAATAAATGCACAAGCATATTTCTTGTCAAAATTTGTCATAAATAGAGTGAGTTTCGACATTTGAGTAGAATTTTTTGATGTTGACAAGAAGTCACTACTTTGATAGGCCTGACGCTTTAATTCTAGCAACTGTAAATGGTTTAATTTAGATCAGATTTTTAATCCACAAAATGCTACAGGAAAATACATTTGCTTGGGAACTTCCATAAAAGCAAGTCTAAAGGCAGTTGTTGTTATGCAGCTTGGGGTGACTAACGAGACAAAAGACAGCCACATTGGGATCTATGCCATCGTTACCCTGTCATTTGGGAGGGAGAGTAAAAAAATACTCTGACAACTTGAAAAAGGCACGGCATATATAGGGGTGATATAGCAATACTCTGCCCCGGTAATTACAGATGGGAAAAATAAATTCAATACTTACCTTTTTTTTCATACTGTATATTTAGCTAATTTGACAGGATAATTAACGCCTAAAAACAAGTTTCACAGTGTACGTAATTTGTTATTTGTTTTATTTTAGGTAAGAATTACTAGTATCTAACTTAGGAAGAATTTGTAACATTTTGGTCCTATTTGCATTTATCGTTTAATGTTCCCCCAAAATCATCCCGTTTAGAATATAATTTTTACTTAAATAACTTATAAGTAGCGCCTTTGTTTGAGCCATTGGTGCTGTTTGGAGCTGACTGTTAAATATTTCACTTAAAGTAAAATGCAGCATACAGGAATTCATATTTCATCACAACCGAAAACTACACATTGTGTCTCATTCATTATCTTAGTATACTCACTTTGAGCTGACAAACGAAAATTCATAGGGGAAATACACTCTTCCACTTGAGAGAATTGATTGGAACGCACTTAAAACTGGGTATGAACCTGCCAAAGATGTTTAAAATTTATATATTGCTTTATGCAAAGGTCAAACAACTAAGAAAGGTCCATTTACAACTGAGTCTTGGATGGCATACCAAATGCACTTGCAACTATTCACAGGATAACTAATTCTACATTCACTGGCGTTCATCAGTCTTTCCCTAAAAAATTGCAAATCTTGTACTCTTGTTTAATGCATCATTGAAAATGATGAGAGAAAATGGGCTTAACGATACACAAGATTCATTGAAAATAGGCATGATTTTTAGTCAAGTTTCATGACTATAAATGGTAAAATCGTCCATCCGACTAACAAACGAGGTTGAGCCTGCATTGTGTTGCGTGACTAATGTTTTCTCCGCAGAAATATGCCATTTTGTTTAAAGTTTGACCGGAATGTCCTGCACTAGCTAAAAAATGAACCTCAGCAGTTAAAATAATTTTAAATAGCCAAAAATGTCGTAGTCTTCTTCCACTGAGTTAAACCAGTAGATTGTAATAAATTGCACTTAAATTTAAAGCCACTGTCCATCAAAGTTATTGAATAACGAGTTTTTTAAACGTATTTTTAAATAATTTAGCCTGCTAGAGCTACAAACGAATATTTGCCACTAGAAAGACTTTATAAAATAGTCACGCAGTTGAGCAGCATGGAGTAAACCGTAGGTGGTAAATCAGTAGTAGAATAAAACTAAAACTGCTATGACCTTAGTTAGGTATTTCAAGATAAACCTTCTTCCCTATATTCACCACTTGTTTTCTTTCAAATATTAAGACCAATTTGTGCAATTTTTTGCGCTTTTCAAGTATATTTCACCACCCTGCCATGAATGATTATGGCTAAAAATTAGCTCTCTTAAGGAAAAAGATTAAAGCAATTAAGACTTGTGGGCAAATTTTTAAATGCTAGGCTACTGCTATCTTATTCTGACTATAAAATGTATGGTTTTTTAAAGGAAAAGTAAGGGGGCTCAAATAGACGTTATTCAGACACTTGTACCACAATATCACGAGCAAATGTGTTTTAAAAAAGCAATAGTGTAACAAAATATATTTGTTCTAGCTGTTTACTTGGCATCCCAGGTTCACTATTTCTTATAATTTAATCACTATCTGCCATTCATGACGTCTCGACTGCACATCTAGTTACTAATACTGCCTTACACTCTGGAATGCCTTGTTGTGAACGAGTAGTGAGCTCCAAGAAAAGGCATCTCTCTGTAGACCTGCCAGAAGATGCTACATACTACAGCATTGATTGCTAGCAGTTACATCAGTTACTCATTACTGGGGCCAGAGTAGATCTAGCGAATTAAAGAAGCTTGCAAAATTTTTTTCATTAGGTCTGCAGTTACAGCCATATATGTTACTTTTCCGACAGTCTTTCTTCTCCGAGTACTGACTTTGGCAACTGTTCCTCAAAGTATTTGGCACAAGAATACTCTTGTTGCAGAATATGAGCTGATCTTAACTGCGACTTTGAAGCGAATTTATTTCTCACAAAGTTTTCTTTTTTATGAGCGGAATAATCAGCCTGATTTACGCCTGTACTTCCACTTACGCGATTACTTTAATTTCCTTCTGTAAAGAAAATTCACCTTTATCCATAATAAGCAGTTTGCTGCAAGTCAAGGGAAGACTGGTAACGACCGTAGTAAAAGGGCGAACATGAGGACAACACTCAGAAAAGGAGGTGATGGATGAGATTCTAATTTATTTAACTGAGCCTTTTCTGCCACTGTTTTTGTGACATTTTGCCTTAAGAATGTCGTAAGCCCTTAACTCTTTTATGCGCTAAAAATAAGGCTATTTTACACTGTTATGCCTCATTAGACCCTTGGGGTAAATTGGAAGCTATTATGTAACAGAGCGATGCTGTTCACTGATGCAAAGAAACAAAAGGAAGAAATTTTTATTATAAAAACAAACTTTTGTTCTCAAAATAAATTTCAAAATTTACTTAAGCGGCCTAATTTTATTATGCATAAATTTACTGAGGTCAAAATATCTTGAATATTGTATATGACAAGGCCTACGTTGAGCCTGAGATAAATGTCGCCTCGGTTAGCACCGAAGAAATTACATATCTTGAAGCTGTGTTGGGTTTTGTATCCACGGCTTCCCTAAAATCTTCGGAATCGTGTTGATAAAACGGTGATGGAAAGTCCTCATGTGCACTTTTATTATCTGTGATGGTTTCGCATTATCACATTTACTTGAAGTTTATTTAAAATTAATCATGAGTTTGCATATCAGAATGAAAGCTGGTACTCGATGAACTTTTCTACTGTTAAAAAAGTTAGCGAAAACATGAGTTAATTCTGAATCAAACATGAATTTGAAGTTTGTGACTTTTTACAACAAAAGTGACAACTAACATGATTAACAGACATGCAACCCACAGATGACAGTTGATCGGCTCCTTTTGCGAACTATTTTCTCTAAAATTACTAAAAATTGTTTGATTTGACAAATGATTAAATATGATTTAATGAAGAAAGAAAATTAACTACAACCTCTTTCATAATCAAGAGGTACTTCTAAGAATCGTTAACAGTTATCCACCTAACTTGTGTGAAACCTTCATCAAAACCGCTTTGCCACCAATGAATCACTTCGTAAATGCAATAAACCCTACCTATTCCAATCAACTGGCTTTCACTTTTTAGGCAGTGGTTAAGTTGCTTTGGGATTTAATTCATTCCACTCCTCTGAGTACAAAAAACCCACCAATAAAAAGCAATTTCTGTCCAATTTTAACCAAATAATTTATAACAGGTCTTCTTTGACTTGATTCAAAACTATCCCCAAGTACAAAAACCCGGATGGTGAGGACTCCTTCCCATTTTTAGCTCTCTAACTCATTTAAAGAAGACTTTATTCTAAACTTCTGCATGGAAAAGTCTTATTTCATATTGTAATTTATAACACCTTATTCTTGCTAAAAATAAACTAACGTCAACTCATGAACGAAAAGATATGGTGTAGAGCACTTTTTATAGAAAGAAGTGTTTAATATTGATAAGGAGTTGTGAGTTACCGGAATGGCTAAACCTCATCAAACAAGGTCATTAGCAGTTTGATTTAATTAGGTTTGCCGTCAAATACCGAATGCTTTTTAGGATTATTTGAATGGGGGTTAGCGTGATAATTGTCACAGAAGTTCCTCTCTGTCTTTCAATGCAATCTACGCGACACAGAATAGGAGTTTCTGCCTCCTTGCAAGGCAACTCACATGCACACGCACATACGCATGCACGCACCAATCAGCGGCGAAGTTCACCTGAGTGGGTGCAGCTCAGCTTTTATCGATTAATAAATTTGCGCACGCGTACACGAATTGGCAACGTCCCGACCTCAAACGCAAACGCACGCACGCACGTGCGTTCAGAGCAGAGAGGTAGTCTGGTGGAGCAGACGCAGCAGCAGTTGTGGCAGTCAAAATTGCACCTTCGTCGACTTTAATTGAATTGTACAGGCATTAACAACAAGTAGTGGTGATGGTAGTGGTGGTGGTAGTGGGGGTTTAACGAGTGGGCTAATGAAATATGTAGCACTTAGCCCTTCCCCTGTCCTCCTCTTTTTCCCTTCTATTTCCACCCCTGGAAGTGCAAATGATTAATCTCACTTGGGTATATCGAACTATTGCTGCTGGATACATGCCTTCCTACTCGTGGCCGTGTGCCTTAGCAGCGCCTGGAGGAGTAATAAATGCCCGGTCAGATTTCTCAACGCGGTCGAGTGCAGTTTAGCCCAGCTGAGCAGGAACAGATACTTCTGCATTGGCCCCACTTTACTGCCTGATATTCATCACCTTATGCATCCAATAGAGATGGTCAGACGCAAATCCTCAAAATCTTAATGTAGCATGCCATTTAATGCCAGATTTTCTGGTGGTTAAAAACGGCAACAATCCAAGGTAGGCAAGGAGATAAGTCATAAACAGCTAGATGTTTGGTAATATTTCTGATATCTCTTCTACTCTGAAGGATTTGAACTGCAACATGTTAACATAAGTCATTTTAAGATATCAACAAGGTAATCAGACACTTAAAATTGGGTAATTTGAGCATGTATTGAGGCATAGTGAAGTCTTAGCCAGCCAACAATTTAATGTGTGTTTGCAAATGCATTTTTGTAGGATGTGGAAAGCTTACAGGGGACTGCATTTATAGGTTTAGAGGAGCTAAAATGTCCCGGGGGTTCTTTTGCCAAGTAAGTTACAAGTGATTTAGTCAGGCAAACGTCTCCCCTGACAGCCAACCCACTTGTTAAATTTGTTTTATCAAATTGTGTTGGCATATTTTGGAGTGATGGATTCTAGAATAATGCCACTGAGAGAGGCATTTTAACGTCGATTTTCAGGCAATTACTGAATTATAAGAGTTATGAGCACTAGCATTGCCCTATGAAGTATTCTAAAGTATTCATTCTGCAAACAAAATATTCATACAATTAATTACAGAGTAGGGTCTGCAGGATTAAAACCTATTGCCTTTTGTTTATCTCTCCAGGAAAAGGAGTAGATGTAATCAGTCAAAACTACTCAACTGCCTTAGGATTCTAGTGTTCTCCGTTTTACTGTGATTTAAGCTGCATATTTTAATTATGTGAAAGTCGCTTTCCCCTTTCTCAAAAACTTATCACTCCCACGCTACAAAAGCACTTACATTTCATCTATATTTTACTGCTATGGCAAATACGGGTAAGCTACTGACTTCATACCTCACTCAATGGCAAAATATTCTTTTCGCAGACATATAGGATAATAATACGCATATTGTAAGACGACTTTCTCTTGATAATATGGGTGAACTTAATGGTATGAGTGGGTATCTGAGAGGTGCTTGCGGACATAAGGGAGGTGTAACTCTTTTTTACAGCAGCGTTGGCCTAACCCACACACTCACAACTGCAAGTTGTTTTTTTCTTTTGTTCGGTGCGGTTGCATTCGCTAAAACCTGGCCCATTCGCATGCTCGTGCCATGCGTTGGAAGTAACGATAAAGAAGAAGAAGAAAAAGAAAAAGAACGGAGAGAAGGAGGCGGAGGGGGAAAAAGATTTGAGCAGAGAAGAGAGAAGTATGAAAAGTGGGCGGCAATCACATGCATGGTGGGATGGGTTTTAGGGAGGCGACTGCGAGCAAGGACAAATTTCTGTGTGCGCAGGCTTGTGCACAATACCTTGTGTAGTAGCTGATAGCGATGCTAACAGACGGCGCTCAAATGTACAGATTTGTCGATTGGAAAGGATAGTCGTGATAGTGGGGTGTTTAGAGAGAAAGAGAAGACTGGCGTTCATCATGGTCCCACGGAGTGCATACACAACGGGGATTGTCCTTTTTTTCGGTGATGTCTAAGAATGGGGATTTCAAAAATATACCTAACTAGTCACTCACGCATTTCTATGGGGAAGGGCAATGTATTGCGAGGAAGTTGAGAGAAAGAAATAAGGTAAGGGAGTGGAAAAGAACCAGGGGATTACAAGGGGCTCAAGTGGACCCTATACAGCACTTGAGCCCCTATTAACTGTCTCCAGCAGTCGGTTGACATCCTCTTCCGTACCAGTAATCTTGGCTTGTCGATAGTTTTTCCACAGAGTTGCAGTGACATCCAAGGCTATCAGATCACTGGCAATTTTGGAGACGATGTGGAGGATAAAGATGCCATCTGCACCGAGGTTTTGATTAACAAAACGGGTGCAGTCTCGTTCCTCCGTGCTGGAGATGAGTCGCAGCGCCTTTAGGTACTGCTTTATGTAACAGACGCGTCGTACGGGAAGCATGGTGTTGATGGTCCACTGAATGGTGTTCATTATCGTCAAAGAGCAGAGGATGACGAACCAAAACCAAAGAAATATATAGATCTTCTCTACAAAATTGTTTATTGGGAGGACACATTGGAGGGAGTAACTAAAATGACAAGAAAAATAGTGGAGAAAATGTTATGTTTACAGGTTTGGCAGTCAAATTGAAGAAAGTCGAATTGTAACCCAAGTAATCGACTTCTTTTACAGTAGAAGGATTTAAAACGAGGTTCGAAATACTGGTAACTAAATTTGTTGATGTGAAGTTGAACAACCCTCGAGAAATAAAAAAAGCAATTATTTTTTGAATGACAAAGGTTCGTCTCAATTTATTTTGTTTAGGGATAAAGAGGCAATGAAATGAAATTCAACAAAGTGGATTTTGAATTGCTGAGTAAAGTGCTTCTTGGTAGAGATGGAGCATAAATAGAAGGATGATTCGTTTTTTCTCCTGCCTCCATGAATGGGTAATCGGGTGTAGCAAGCGAGGCAATTACATCAAGCCTTTCTTTCTAAAGCCTACCGCAATCCCGGGGGAAATTGAAACTGCGCTATTTTTCTTACGTGACAAAAAATATTTTTTGAAGACTAAAATAGCAGGCTCGCGCGCCAACTCTTAACTGCACACACACTTATCTGTGTTTAGGTAGAAAAGCCAGCCAACTGTTATGCCTTTGCTTCGCGCTTCTGCTCCAAAAGGGATTTAATCTGCTGTCGACACTTATGTTGACTAGTCTCCCGGAGGAAAGATCACATTTGAAAAGTAGCTTAAATTATCTCTTGAAATCCATGTTTACGTACTAGACAGCAAAAAGTTTCATTACGCTTTTTCTCTTTGTGACATTATTCGCCTAGCTGAATTATTTATCCAGCATAGCTGCCGGAGGCGATCGTAAAGTTGTGTGAATGAAAATCATCATTCTCTCGAGAAATAAAGCAGTATTAACAAAGAAAATAAAACCATGAGAAAATCTGATCAAAATGAGGTCAGGAGAGAATGTCCGGTAATGCTTGTTCATTCTAGAACGGCAAATCTAAGAATTATAAACGGAGAAAACGCAAAATTTTACGTTTTGTCACTTTTGAGTGTAACTACACCTACTTTAAGGAAAAAACATTTGACAGTTAATTAAGAGGTCCATTTAAAGTTCTTTGGAAGCCAACTACAAAAAATTGCTGACCTTATAACAATATAAAAATTAGTAATTTATTTACGCAAGTTTGCTTCAAATCAAATACTACTTGGAAAACCTGTGAGTAGTACAGTTATTGTGTAATTATCAATTACTGACTTTTATTATATTGTCAATACATTATCTTTTCATTGATGGTTTTTAGCTATCACAGCTACGCTATAGCAGTTGATAACAGGCAAAAGGAATAACCAACCTTTTTTCCTTGGTTGCTGATGCTTTTTGCCTTTCCAGTACCAAAAACCATCATTGTAATGGCTACTGGAACATTATTTTCCCTTTACATTAGAAGCTATGTTGACTCATGTCATCATCAAAACAATGGTTTGGTGCCCCAATCTCTATTTGGTGGTAGTTTAGCCAACTGCGGCCATGCAGTTTTGACGATTTGATATGAGGCAGGCTGACAGTAATGCTTACCGCCGCCTCACCACCTTACGATCAGGATTCGGTATCCGGATTTCCCAAGCACTATTATGGATGTAAAAATAGCTCTGCAGTGGATTGTTTAAACCTATAGGTTGGAAGTTTTGGTAACTTGCCTAGCCCGAACCTACGCAAAGCCTGGACGCGAGGGTAACTGAGAGAAGGCGAGAGAGGGTAACTAAACTGGGATTTATTGAAGTGACCTCAACCGGTTTACGAAAGGTCAGTAGCGCTAGCTAATGGAAAGATTTTTTCGCGACGTTTTACACATTCTAATCATTTTAACGCCTCGGCATACCATAGGTCATTATGAGAGCTCATAACCAACGGCAGGCATTTTACAGAACAAGTCGGAGCTTAGGTGAAACCTGACAAATGAATCTTAAAAGATAAAGTGTTATCATTACTAAGTTTTTGAGATATTTGCCTATTTGTGATTTAAAATTACACTGGTGGTAATCTTCTCTGAGTTAGTTTAACAAAGCGAGCTACACATCAAAATCCGTACAATTGTTTGTAGGGTAAATAACATTTGAGGAACTTCTGTGCCTGAGACATCGATGAGTGATAAGTTATGTCATGTTAAATATAATTAACCCATCTATCAACTATGCTTTATAAACCCTTGAAATTAACAAAACATGGCATTATTTACTTGAAAAGTGACGAGTGAGTGATCCCCAAATCATATATATTTTCCCTATTTCACGAAAATACCATTTAGACAGGCGACTTAAGAGGCTGCAGAAAAGAACATTCGCCCAAACTGGGTAAGAAAAATCAACCTAACCAAGATTTACTGAAAAACATGAATAATGTATGTGGGGTTGTGCATACATCCAGCAACCTCGATAACCCAGTGAGTGGCATTCAGCGGAAACTCATTCACCATAAATAAACATTTTTAAACCCAAATATGTATTTATTTTTGACAAGTGATAAGTAGCAGGAATAGAAATATAAACAATTTGTGAAGGTTTTATTTGCTAAAGGGAAGAAACTACCTTAAATATTATGGCTAATGCGGAAAAATCCGTTTCCACTTCTACCACAATAAAGGAATTATCTCCTGTAAGGCTATTTTGAGCACTTTAAATGTCTCCTCCTTTCAGACAACCACTAAATTTGCTACCATTTTTTAATTGTAACTGAGGAAACTTGTAATCCTCGTAAAAGCACATACTCCTTAAATGTCTCCACGAGTAGGCACCAAAATATTTTAGTATGTTGCTTAATTAGTTACTTAGCAATGAATGCTATTGGCATGAACTTGCGGAAAAGAAGATTTTGTCGCTTAAACAAAAGCATCTGGTCTGTAGTTAATAAATCATTAAATTATCCCTACAAGGTGAAGTTAACTTTACTGCAACACTTGCGTGATCCGGTGGTGCATTTTAAACTGCGAAAGTTGGGTTAGCAGCAGGCACTGACAGTCTTGATTCCCCCTTGTAATAATTTACCTTTACGTGATCTAATGATAAGGGCCTTTAAGAAAAAGCTTTCTTTCCCCATTTCTAGTGCAAGGTGGAAGCAGTTCTCAAACTCCGTGCCGACAAAAGATTTGGCAGAATTGCGTGACAAAGGAAAAGCCGAAATCGGCTGCAAATCGGCAGCCGAGTGCCTTACTGCAAGAGTATTTTTCCTACAAAAGGCGGGTATATTTGGTAGAGAAATATCATAAAAGAAGTCAGTGTATTGTTGAAATTTCATTTCTTGAGCTTCCTCCGAGGACGAAATTTTAAGGCATTGTTGCCTTGTTAAGTGAGCTACTTTTGACATCTTTTGGTGCTCTTGTTTGCCTAGCAGATAATGATACAACTACGATGCCTAAGAATTTTTCCTCACATCATCACTTTTATCGTCACCATGGGGTGCAAGGTACCTTCACAATCCTAGGTGATGTTACCTCCACCGTTTCAAAGTAGCTACTTTTATTTTTCTAATTCGTAGCCATTAAATGAAGTATCCCGCCGCTATCGTATAAAAAAACGACATTCCGTAGGGTTGAACAAAAACGATTTTTATTACATGTATATATTTTTTGAAATTGTGAAACATCTAGGATTGTTTATGTAACTTCTATTCCGCTCCTTTTTGGATAAAAGATCATCGATTTACATTTTTGGCTCCTAAATTTTTTAAAAAGTCACCACCATTTGATAAGCACGTATTCTCTTTTCAGTTGGAGAGGCAACATTTCCTTCCTCCAGAAGGGTTGATCTTATCTCGACAGCATCGACTTTTATGCCATTACTTGCCATCTATTGACAAGTAAAAAAAAACACTTCTCACAAAGCTTTGATTACTACTACTTGGTGAGAGAAAAACCAAGTATTTTAATTTTTCCTGTAGATTTTAAAATAATTTAAAATTTGAGCCTCATGTGTTACAATGGATGTCGCAGGAAGTGTAGCTCTTTGGGAACTGGAATAAAATTAGCACCCCTCTTTTATACATACGTTTTTGATTAACTGTACAGTTGAATGACATTTGCGAAGGCTCATAGAATTACCCTCCCTTGAGTATTAAAAATGGAAAGTAATAAGACTTTTTTACATGACCAGTTAATGACCACCCCTGAGCAAGGCAATATCTTGAAATTGCCATCCTCATGCTTTAGTGAAATAGCAACACTGGGAACTGTAAACAGGACATACGTTGCGGGGTTGTTTGATTGTATGAATTTCCATTTTAGCTGTACAGGCAATTTAACCTCGGTGCGGTGGCTGGGAATTAATTTGGAGCATCGCTACTTTTGTCTGCAAGTAATTTGGTGAGCCAACCACTCTATCATTGGTTAACTGAAGGCCTACGGTGTCAAACCATGCAGTATTTTCCGACAGCATCTCTCCTCTCCCCGCCTTCTCCACTCTGCAAGCCCATCTCTCCTTGCCCCAGAGGCACATATAGACCTCCACGTCAGCTCAATGCGACGTTAAAATATACGGGAGAAATGCGTGTGATAGAGGCAAAATCTTCCAAAGAAATCCAACCGGAGAAAAGTATTAAAGGGTGAGTAGTGACGAGGTCGAAAAAAGATGAATTAAGTTGTTAGGGTTATTTGAAATTCGTACAATCTTCAGTTGAGAAATGCTTGTTTAACGACTTTCTAAACCTCATCTTTGTGCATTAAGTGCAGGGAGCACTAATTTAGTTCCTTGAAAATCCCAAATACAATTGGAATTCTGCAATCATTGTAAGATTGGGGGCCCGGAGATATCATCTTAATCCATCTGAAATTAATCCAGTCTAACGCCATATGGAAGCATCCAAAGGGCTGCTTTTTTAAAAAAAAATATGCAAGAGATTCTACAGTTAAACATTATTTAAATAGCTATTTAGGTTTATTTTATTTTGTTTAAATCACGAGTTGCAACAAAATGAACCATTTTTACGTCTCCCTTATGCTAAGCGCTTCATCTTCAAAAACGCCTGATTCATTTTTCCTTTCTAACAGTCAATGAATGCGGTGGGAGTAAGTCCAATGACCCGGGTATCACCGCAACCAAACACGGTTTGGGAATGTGTGGAGTTTCACCCTTGACTTGAGACTAATTAGCATCCCCGCCGTTACAGCTTGCGAATTGCAAAGGCACTGCATAATAACAACCATTTTCGTGGCGCTTTTAAATAAACTGCTTCTGGCGTCCACTTCAATTTCTACTGGTCTTGGGTAGCGAGCAGATAATTAGTAGCTGATTGTATCTGGGGCCTTACAATACTGTCTCAGGTTAAAATAAAGTAAAACTTCTTTTACCGGAGGTTAAATAAACATGCTTAAATTTTGCCTAGGGTTTTGGAAGTCATTTAAAACGTCGACATTTATTAATTGTGTTTTGTCCCAAATGTTCATAAAGAAGGAGCTCGCTTATGTTTAGATAATTAATAAAAAATTCTGGTGGATTTGAAAAAGTAGTACGTTTAGGAAACAGAACTGCATTATGCATATAAATAAAAAATACTATTTCATGGATTTTACGCAATTAAATGCTGTTGTGTTTAAACTCACAATTTTACAAGCGAAGAGGAGTTTGTACAGGACGCAGTAGTTCCTCAGTGCTTTAGGAAGTGGTGAAGCCCTTTTTGTGTGATATTTCAAGAGATAGTTATAAAAAAATGAATGAGTAAAATCGCGTTATGCAGAATTAGTTCCGGGGTTGTGGCACACTACATGGATAGACAAGGGAAGCATGATCATCCCAGTTTACATCCACATATATATTTTATCCTAAACAAAGCATGTGTATGCTGCTTCCGCCCTAAACATTGAAGCGTATAGGTCCGTTGGGTAGAATCCTCACAAAGAACGCTGGCTAGTTGCAAGGACTAGTTACACTGAGAAGATTAGTGGGAATATTATTTGTAATTTCACGTTCATCTTTAGACATTCAATACCTGTTTCGCAAAATCACCTTAATACTGAATTTTGGTCTTCCTTTAGAGCCATTTTAAATATTAGATGTCTAATCTCCTAGCGCTATTATAAAAACAATTAGTTCCAGCATAAAAATGATGTAGGAAGGAGAAGGCAGTAAACAAATTAGTTTTTGTTCCACTAACAATGGAGTTTGCGTTCACAAAAATAGCAATTGTTTGAAAGGGGAATCATAAAAAATTAACAAGAAAAACACGCAAAAGGTCTATTTAGCCTACGCTCCATTGTGAAGAAAGCCCCAGAAGGAAATCCTTTGGTAAGGATCATTTAAACAGGATTGACAAACCAATTACACGTAAATATTACTTGGACGGTGCAAAATGAGACTCTTAGAGCGAAGTAATTTTACCCTAACTGAAGTAAATCTCAAGAAAGGACAGACAACTTTTCAGCAGATTCAGTTTGCTATAACTGTTCCTTCTGCAGATTTCTTGAAGTACAAACTGACAAAATGGCTTCCCACCTAGCCCCAGTGCACATTTGCATCCGATCTGGCTGACGGACCCGAATTCGGGTCACTGACCTTTAATCAATTGGTTAATGACTCTCTGGCCGGAGGGGAAAGGAAGAAAAGACGGAGTAGGAGGGGAGGGACAAATACTGGCACCCTTAAAATGGACCATCGTTGATTTAACACATTCTCTCCCTCTCGCTCTCTCTTACACAGGCACTGGTTCAGAAAAATAATCTTTTTTATGAACCACCCTTGCAGCAGTGAGGTGTCGTATTGCGGCAGACGATGTACCGCAAAGACAGAAGCGGTAGTAGTTTAATCACTGAAATTTTAGTCACAGTTGCCGCTAGGTTCTGGCCTCACGATTCGGCTTAATTATTGCCAATTTAACGGCTCATCCCTGATGGCAAATTGCTCGTTTACTAGGGCTACGCCAAAACTAGTTCTTCACTGTCTCTTAGACGCTTGTTTTAAAGCCAACTGTAGTGTAGGTGTAAGAGTAAGGCAAATTATTAGAATAAGGATCGTAATTTCGTTTGTAGAAGTTTAAGGACACGAGATACTAACTGCTTCGGCGCATAAAAATCCGTAATTATTCCACAGGATTATCCTTTGTTTAATTAAAATGCTACTAAACTGTTAACTTTGGGATTCCGCGCAATGTAATACCTGAATTGTTTGTTTAGTTCTTGATTTAGGTAAAGGGCCACTTAGGGGTTTCGCTATTATGCCTTTGTCAGACGGCCTGGCCTCCAGGTCGCGATAGAAGCCCTGCCTTTTTGTATATCAGCGATATATATTCTGCCCGAGTACTATGTCTTCTCTCATCTTTGAGGAAGTCTCGGAGAGCTACAACAACATTTCAAGCTATTTTTGAAGGCCCTGGTGCACTTGTACCTCTATCTAAGCACAAAACTAAGCAATGTAGATAATTAACTAAAAGATGTTGGTTTCTCTAGAGGTGACAAATGCAGATTAAGACGGAATCATCACACTTCTACCGCGGATTATAGTAAGGTTGAGCATCGCATTAAGCGAAGACAACAGTCTCTGGAAAGTTAGCTGGTGTTTATTAGTTTTGCTGAATCTAGTAGAAAAAAATGCTTTACTTTCTTGTGCCTTGGTTTATTTTTCGGCATTTTTATATTAATGCAAAGCATAATCTAGTAGTCAAGCTTGTATGATCCTCTCAGACATCGTTTCAAAACGCCATTTCTGTTTACATCCAGTAATCATTGGGATTCATCGCTACTCATTTACAGCATCGTAAACATTGCCTCAAAACTGTACTTTTTAATGACTATGGCTGTATCCTGGTCTAGTGCAGAGTTAATCATATCAACCAATGCGACCTTGTGATCTGACCATAAATTAACACAGTAGTAAGAAGTTTTTGTGATAGCCTTCAGTTTTCTTTTGAGTTGCGGAAATGGATCGTCGAATGATGAAGTTTGAATGCTGCCATTACTACTGGACTGAAGGGACACTGATGACGGTTCTGCGAAATCTAAACTAAGATTTTATTAAGAACTTCTAGGTTGAAAGATTCTTTGTTCTCTATAGTGTAATTCAGCAACGATATTTTGAGGCGTGAGGGAGTGATTTTACTTAGAGCATTTCTAATCTCGCATAGTGGAGGAATGCATGGACGTGATGAATTTCGGTCGGGCTGTCGCAAGACACTGCCTCGTCAACTTCCAAGTATGGAAAGGTCAAATACCCTTTGGAGACATTTTCTTCCAAAGCTAATGGAGGATGTTTTATTAAGCTGCCATCTGAACCGTGGAAGAGTTATCCAGCACCACACTTAAGTAAAATAGATTACTTCAAAAGGTTGTTTTTTGTCTACCGTAATGTTTTATGGCCCTTGAACTGAAGTGGGGAGGTGCTGGTAGACTAGCATCTTATACCGTAAAAGAATAAGTGAAGTAATGCTCTCGACTCAGACTCATTGGTCTACTTGAAAGAAAGTCTTCTTCACTGTATGCTTTGCTGTTTCGTCTTAAGACGGCTTGTGACAGTCCTTTCACTTAAGCTTTTTCCCAGAAATTTTTCAACCTATTTGTAGAAGTAATTCCATCGAGAAAAGTGAACGTGAGAAAACTCTTTTGCCTAGATAAACTCCACATTTTGGAAATAAATGCTTTGTTACCACAGAAAAGTAGTAAATAACGAGCCATGGAAACGGAAAATGGAAGGATAATATGTCTTCTGTGTCTGTGAACGCTGACATAGAACCTTCCCTATAACGGGAAAAAAGATTTTAATTTAAAAGAAAGTTACTTCTAAAGGAAAGAGGGAAGAAGAAAGAAGAAGCGTGTCTTATTTTTCTAATTTGTAATTTGTCTGAGTGGTGGATACGCTTTTTGTGAAGACAGTAGACTAAACATGGAGATGCAGGGGAGGAGGTGTGCATTAGGATGGATAATTTCTGTCTTGTTAAGACTGGAAATTACGCTTGTAGGTAAGGCTTAAGATGATAGAAATTACTTGCCAAATCTGCACATCATAATAATGCCTTGAGATTTGACTCAAAATTTGCGAGAATAGTCCTTACTTCCCGTTGAAGTAGCAGTTACAGCAGCTGCGTGCCAGCAAATATGTCCTATTCTCGGTTTACAGATCCTATAATTAACCTCAGGCAGTTAGAGCCCCAGAAACAGGTGTCTGAATGACACCGAATGACTAACCTTGCGGGTTTAGGTTGGCCCATGACTCGAACCTTGACATTGCAATACGTGACACGAGGGAAATGGCCACTAGTGTCCCATTCCTCACCCTTTGTGAGGTCTTGCAGGAGTTGTAGTCCAAACAACGTGCTATTGAATCCGGTGAAGCACTTCATCAGGTAGATTTGGCCCAAACAATTGGCAATAAAGAGGGCGCGCACAAAGAGGAAGAGAAATGTAAGTCGTGCATTGGGTGCGATGCCACAGAGGCACCGGTTTACAAAGGACTTCATTCGCCGGAACCGCGATTGTGACTCCGCTTGCTCCTCTAACGTGGCCACCAGGCAGGAGACAGCTTTGAGACGCAATTCGCGATCTGGAATGGAAGCCTCTTTGGCGGATTTGAGCAGAAGGGGAAGACGACGCGAACAGACACGCCAGAGGAGATGCGGCACCCAAGACATCATAGCCTGGCCCGCTAAAACTATTGACATCCACTGGTAGTAGCCGATGAATTTGATTTTTTCGTACTCCAGCTCTTCTGCGGGAATGTCTTCGTGAGGCAGGAGGAAATAAGTGTTCGACACCCAACAGTAATTCTCGGTGTACTCCTCCCATGCTCGTGTGAATTCCGGAGGTACCCAACATTGGATTGGCTTTCCTAAAGTCAAAAATTTTGAAGTAGTAATATTTAACTATTCTATTACTACTTACTACTACCCAGAAATATGAGTTTTTCGTTGTAGGATCATTATGGTGAATATTTTGAGAAAAACAATGAATTGGATTGCTTCCAAGATTGCTTAATGAATTATGCAAATATATTACCCAATTTTGACAAGAAAACGAAATTTCACCATTAGTATTTATTCATCTGGGTAGTGCCTTTGAAGCGGAAGTATGTTAGGCTACTTTAAAAGACTAAAAAATGTCAACCCACTGACACTTAAGTGACACTTAAAGCTGTCAGCATTTTGCTTTTTTTGCCTATCAATGTGATATTTTTGCATGAAGATTCCTGTCAGATTTCACTCCTTTTACAACACTGATTTATGTAAATCTTAAAGGTAGAGTACAATAAAATATCCAAGAAGTCAAGTCTCATTATCTCAAATAACTTATCAGGCGCACAGCCTAAAAACTAACTAATTTGACTACTTTGTTTCTTTAACGACAACAAATGGGTTAAGGTATAGCAACTCATTAAAAAGCTGAAAAAGAAGATTATTTTTTTGGAACGCGGTAGGGCGTTCCCGGGGGAGTGTTACTAATCAAAATGGCAAAAAGAACCTTAGAAACTATTTTAATGACATTAGGTGCATAAAAATCATCCTAAGAGCATGTCCTCTTTTTTTGGTTCAAAATTTCCTCCTTAAGATGATTAAATTTATAATAGCTGTGGTGGGGCTAATTCCTTTGTCACTCAGTAGGGTCAAAAGTTAACCCTCATCATCAAATTTTTTAAGGTTGCTTGAAGTCTTTTTTGTACGGTAGTAGAATTCAGCAGCTCCAAACAAAGCAGCCAATCACTTCCACTCTTGCATAAAACTACATACGTTGAGTGTTAACGTTTTTGCAAGGAAAAAAAGGTAACTTTGTAGACAGAAGATGGATGAATCGGAATTTAACTGGAAGCCAAGCAAGAAGTGAAAATAGGGAGCAAGGCCATTGTATTCAAACTTAAACGCAGAGCTTATGCTGCCGACTCGTTCAAGAGTAAAAAAACTGCGCGTATGAATAATTTAAATTTCGACAAGAGGGGAAAAGAGTTTGCTAATACTTTTCGGGCTACGAACGACTTCACCCCTTTTTCTTATGTATGGAGCTAAGCCGAAAAATCAGCATGCCCTTATAGAATTTAGGCTCAACGCTTTTTGATTAATTGAACATTGTCCCTGAAAATCATGAGAAAATATTTTTTCCCTTCAAATTGATCGCGTTGGTGATACCTGGGAAGGTGTTTTTTTCTTAATATTTAGGGCTATTCTAATTGGGTCTTTTGAATTGTCGTTTTTACTGTGTTCAGGCAAGTGAACATAAAAATGGACGAAGTAAAAATTTATGGTTGTTGTCCCTTTTCGGGTTCTTTCTTGATTCTGTAAAAAAGAAAAATTGTGCATTCCCACAAATTCAAAAACTGTTATTTGATGCTTAGTGCGACTGAGAATTGCAGATGGAAAATTGGAGATCGCGAAATCCCCCAACGCATAAAAAATGCAGGGTTTTTAAGACTGCTGGATGGCAAGACCTTATAATCACTTAAAAAGGCCTTGCGGTTATGCGGCACTCATAAGCTTAAGCGCTGTGGCCACTTTACACTCCCATCCCCTCGTCATACCTCCGAGTGGATGTAGACATTCTGAGCTGGTGAAAGTTTATGGTCTCTGCTAATGCCCCAACATTACTGTTATAGGGTGCTGTTAACGATAAGGAGGTCTTCTGACTCTTTTTTCATTGCATTGTACTGCTAAAAAGAGCATAACCCTAGACAAATCCGACTCGGCTTAACCACTTTTAGTGCAGTGAAAAGAAGGAGTTTGCAAGATATCAAGCTGTTCTAATCACGGCTGTAGTTAAGACGATAAAAAATTTTGAGAGTACTTGCAGTCATCGGATTATAATGCATTGAGGGAAATTTCCATGTATTTGGGTGGTAATTAAGTCAGGGAAATTTGTTTACCTTAAGAGTAAAAAACGACCAAATAAGTTTCGTCAGTTGTGTGGACACCGCACGAAGGATATTTTAAAATAACTCTTCTGAAATGTGTGCAAGTGCTTGACCATGGTAGTCTTGACATTTGTCACTCCTAGCAATGCGTGCATAAGCGCGTCCAGAATATGAGAGGAGGAAAAGAATATGTATAAGGCAAATATGCATCCAATAGTGACGGGTCCTCCAAACGCATGATCGTAATTAAAGCTCAAAAGGGGAAAAAGTCATGAGAAGAGTGGAAGCGAAGAGCATTGGTGCAGATTCCATATATACTACAATGTGTATTTCGAGTACGATCCCGATATGTTGGATATTTTAGACTTAACTGCTCGAGCAGATGATCGCAAACCGATTTTTGAATCTGTTTCGGAAACTAGTGATGAAAGAAGTGGAAAACAACAAGTGTCCCTGGGAATCCCAAATTCACCTCGTAACTTCCTGTTTCTTGCAGAGCAGTTTAATTGGATCAATTTAAACTTCTCAGGCAGTAAAATGCCTTTTGCACGAAACCAAACTAGACTCGTAAATAACTGCTAAGCCTTGCCTAAACCAAATTAAATTTTCGTAGAAGTAGAGCCCGATGACTAATTTGAGTTGTTGGTATAATAAATGCAGAGAAACAAATACTTGCCCCTTGGAATTTCGAGGATGAGACAACAGAAGAATAGCACATCCCTTTTCAAAATTCATGCATCATTAAATCTCGCAAAAGTTCATGCATTTTTTCATTTAGTTTGCCTGGTTTAGTGCCTTGCACTGGATCTTCTGTAGAATTGATGGTCTGCGACGGCCTAGTTATCTTCTTGATAAGAAATAGCGCAATTTATCAGATCCCTAACTGGCTTAGCAAATCGAGATAACTCAAGTTCTTTGTCCAGTAGAGATAATTACCTACGTATGTTTAATGGTTTCAGCCATAGGAAACCATTCACCTTATATGTGTCACTTGGTGCTAACCAATAACCTCAGCAGTTAAGGCGACATCAACGTGTCTACTTATAGGCTAACTTCCTGAGTTAGCACAGGCCTACCCAAAGTACTTAAAATTCTGTGTAAAATTTCACCTTCGAAGTGCATGTAAGATTATAAAGGCAACCGCATCCAACGTATTTGTGAAATGTTCTTATCCGCGAGGGGTATTTTTTGGTTGCTGATGCTTAGCGTCAAGATGGGAAGAGTTTTTAATGAAGTGGTTGAGATAATGGGAGGAAAGCGGAGAATAATCTGCCTTTAAAGAGTTGATACTTGAGGGGTAGAGAAGGCTTGAGATAAGGAGGAAGAGGTGGGAAAAAAGCTTCAAAATGAAGGAAGTCTGCTAATTACAGGGCAGTGACATACAGAGAGAGAAAAAAGTTCCTCTTCACCGCTACAGCTTCTACTTCCTCTTGTCATCACTGGACAGACCTACATTCATACAGGCATACACAAGCCCACAGCTGTACTCTTCACGTTGCTGCTATTCCAATATGAGAGCTGCTTGAACAAGAAGCAGAAGACACCAAGAGTTCTGCCGTATGAGAATTCAAGAGAGACACTTTTCTCGTGAAACGCCTATTCATTTTCAAAGCTGATGATAAGCAACTAAAAACAGCTAAGCTATATTCTTTGCCATATTTACGTCAAAGTACTATATCATCCAAACTTATTACGCACAAAAGCAAATGCTATTTAAGGGGGTGATTTATGTACGACGAGCCCTAACAGGCAGAATTAATAAAAGACGACCAGTTGAATAGAAACAGTGAGGAGAAGTGAGATAAACTCCTGTGTCCCTACTTTTTTCTCTGTATTCAAAAATGTTTTGTGATTTTTTAAAGAACAAAAGGCCATTTGTTTTCTCCAAACACTTATTCAGATAAGAAGCACTTCACACTTCATGGTTGCAGTTCACTTAGTCTTGTAATAGACAGAATTGTCAAAAATCCTGTTACTGGAAAATCAGTCTACATTCCTGTCCTTGGGGTGTGCCAGAAAAGCCGGTATTAGTACGTAATATTAGAATCTCCTGGCTGAATTTTTACTTTTTGAAATGATCGTCATGATGCAGTTTAGCAACCTTACCGACGTACTGTCGCAGACTGATAATGATGATGAAAATAAGTATTAATCCACCAGTGAATTGGTAGTTAAGTTGGTCGATAAAGTCAACGCCTTCACCACCGTAAGGAGTACGAAAAAGTCGGCCAAGTTTGAAAACAAATCCACCGTCGAGTAGACCACCGGCCCCACGGGCCATGCCTCAAATTCGGCTCTCCTGGGGATGTCTAGGTGTGCTTAATACCACGTCTCCCGTATTGCAGATGAACCGCGTTGCTAGCATTGTGTCAGCCAGAGGGGGTGATCCATTTATGTTGAGTCGGTTTTATTGTCCACGTGAACAAGGAAGGGTTAGCCAAAGGACCTTTCTTTCTCTATTCACTCTTGTCTGGCTGTTTGGCAGTCTTGGTTAAAGTCAATAATCACAGAGCAGCAAAGAGGGTGAGAGTCCTACTGCTGCTTTTAGTGGTAGCGGTGACAGAGAAGGTGATGGTGGTGGTGGCCGTGGTGGTGGTGGTGACGGTGGTGATGATGGTGGATGTGGGAATGCCAGTGTAGCGGTTATTGCTCATTCAATTATACGCCAGAGCTACCGCTGCCACTGCCGTTACTGCCGATACGTTGAAAATCAGTGGAGCTGCCTTATTGGCTCCTGCCTGCCCTGCACATGCCCGTGCGCACACAGTCCACACACACGCAAGCACACACGCACTCCGTTTGAGAACGAATTGACGAATGATTGCGCGTGTCCGACCTTGAGGCTTCTCTATTCGTGTATTTGCGTACACAAATGCACCAGCCATAGGTAGCCAATCAGGGGGAGGTGATGGGAGGCACTGACCAATGGTAATGAGGTAGAAGCCGCGTATGCATATGGGGTGTTAGTGCGCTGGAAAGGTGGGCTATTTTTAGAACCAACGCCTGCCGCGCGCCTACCCAGTAGCATGGTCAGACTGCACTTCTTCCCAGACCAGCTCAAACTAGCACGTGCATACCCGCGCGCGTACTCTCACACGCCCTTGCCCAAAGGAAGAGGGGGATGGGAGGCAAGAGCCACACCTGGGAAGTTTGGTCGACTGTCATTAGAACAAGGCTAGCCTCCTAATCTCGCCACTCAAATGACTGACACATCTTCACCTACTCTCTGGTACTTAAAACCCTCCCTATGTGAGATAGAAGTCAAAGAAGGGCTGTTGATTATTACCAGCACAGTTAGCTACCTTAAACTAAGGTGAAAATGCTAAAGAAAGGATCAGTGGGGCAATCTAAACCATTTTGAACCGTATCAATTCAGTGGTAATTACTAGTACTTTCGCCGTGCCTCCAATCGCGAAAGACAAACGGGTCTCGCCTATTTATTCAACCGAAGTAAGTGGAATTCGGTCTTCTCCAGAAAATTAAGACTGATTATTTGATAGTCACGTGATTTAAAACCGGCCCCAGAATTACCATGCTTCCACCACAGTAATAAGGCTAATAATCTCTCTTATCTTACAGGTTATTTTTAGCTGGAAACAGGAAGCTACCTTCAATCCATTGCAGAAAATGGATGAAATAAATGACACTAAATCGTGATGTTGGAATTCCAAAACCTTTTTATTTTAATAGATAAAAAGTCTTCGCTACGATGATTAATGTGTTAAATGAGATCATGTAAAATTCGAAAGTCGTGTGAAGTCGGTACTCGGCGTTGCACTATTGCCCAACATAGCGTTCTTGTCAATCACCAAATCGCACATTCTTATAGCTCCATGATCTCATCTGATACTAACCAGCAGCTTCAGAGTAGAGGAATCATATGAAGAAAAAAGTGCTGAGAGGTGCAATATGCTTCAAAATACCAGCAGCAGGTAGGTGACTGCCATTGTTATTCCATTAGAATCAGAAATGGTTACTTTAAACTGAGCACCTCTGAAATAACTCCTTTGCCACTGTCCATAAAACACCAGAGACAAATGTTGTCCTTTTTTGTTTATTCCTTAAATAATTGGAAAAGTAAAAAGTGATTTGGGAGGCGAGATTTCTATGATTCGAAAATAAGACAAATTCAGGAGTATTTTATCCTAGTACCCCTTATTCCATTTTATTAGAATTTTTAGGCACACTGAGAGTGGCCACGAATTATGTTTGCCTCCTTAAAGATAAAAAACTGACCAACAGATGGTTCTGCACTTATTTTGGGCTAGAGAACTAAAAAAATAAAGACTATGAGCGATCGCAATCACATCACTTTTTATGAAGTCTTTTAATCTTTATGCTGTTAACTAATGTACCATCAACCGACAAATGCCTAACACAGCACACCTCGTTCGTTTTTTTCTTGACAGATTAATAAAACCTGGACGTGTCTCTAGTAAAATAGTCTATAGTAAATCTTGAATTTTTGTTTTATGATGACAAAAAGGAAGTAATATGCCTTTTGCCTCTTTCGGGCAAGTATCCAACTGTAAATGCCTAGATAAGGTTTCTGCGACTCAGATATAAAAAACACTATTGCTACTTGTAATTTAGCAGTAGACAATTTTCCACAAATTTTCTGTCATAAGGTTAATGTTTGAGACAAATTTAACCAAAGCTAAGTGTATAAAATATGTCAAGAAGAACTTGTGTGTACTTACAATTAATGCCGATTTGCTGATGACTCCATTCATCAATGATGAAATTTCCAAAGTTGAGTCCAAACCTGAAATCGCTAATATCCAGGCAGCATGCGATCAAGTGCCTGAGCTACACTTCAAGCAGTTGACTTCATGCAACTTTCAACAAGCTCATTACATGCTAGGAGGCTTGGCTAAATGCAAGGGCCAGGTTTCTTGCTAGGTTAATCACTACGTATATCCGCCGTTATATTTATATTGAAATCTTTACCATTTTAAATAAGAAGAAATGAAAAACGCACCCGCAAGGTCCCACTCAACCTAAAAGCGTGTTAAAATGAGTTTATTTGACTGATTATTCTTTCTTTAATAACAGTAAGGAGGTTGATATGGATCCCTTAGATAAATTTTGCGCCTATGTAAATCTGTATAGAGGGGGCTTTGCTTGGAATGTCAAAGTACCATTGTGGGAACTGGGATTGTACTAACCAAGAAGTCAGTGTAGATAGAAAATAGAAAATAGTAGAGGGAAGCAAATTTACTAACATCTCATCTTTGTAGAGTAAGGGTACTTACTGCAATAGTGAATGGCAAATAAGATACTTAATGAAGGAACCTTTCTTATTAATACTTAGTGGTCAGTTCCATAGGCCAGACGAAAGATACATAAATTCATTAAAGATAACAATCCGGTGACGCATCTGAAGGTTGTTTTTAAAAATTTTATTCCAATTGCTTATCCTAACCCTACTGTCATTTGCTAGCATTTATTGTTTATTTTCCAGACTATAAAGGGTATATCTACACCCCCTTCATTTTTACTGTTACTCGTGATGGGATTCCACAGATCTTAGCAAATCGCTCAGGCATGGACGTTTTCTGGTAGTTGCACGAGAAATGTAGTTGCTGCACGGACAGCTAGATTATTAGAGAAATGACTGCTTAAATAGCCAGTAACAACAGTTGCACTAAAATGTGTATTTCGCACAATGTCGGCTTTTAGGCATCGTCCTGTCTTTGTGGGAGAATTAAATTTGACAGATGTTTACTATTACAATGTAATAAAGTCAACTTCTGCTACTTTTTAGCCAAAAAAATTTTAAATAGGGGAAATTTTATGGGAGATTTATGCACTGTAAAGACATTAATTTGATGGTTGAGGTACTTTTTGCAAGGTGTATTGTGTCCGTTTGAAAGGAAAAAAATTAGGCACTCTGAATTTTTTTGTTACAAACATGGAGACCTAAGCGCAAAACACAAATGATGTGCTTTTATGTGGCCATTTCGGTAATCAAAATTGAGGATAGATTACTGTCCAGTTTATCGACTGCCAAAGTCAGTAATAGTTTGATTTGAATACACATTTACTATGTCGTCATCAGTCAGTAGACTTAGAGCCTATCCCTTATAAGAATCTATTTAAGCAAGACATTGTCATACAATTTTAGAACATTCTGTTGAGGAATATTTGCTTTGAATAGACGACGAAAGCTGAAGGCCTCACTTTAAAAATGTCGTTTGGTACTACGATCAACTATCACTGCCAGATACTGTTCTACCCGAAAAAAGCATTCACGATTCGGAGTCAGGGTTATCGTCAAATATTTAATTGGATGCCTGGGAGGTTTCCACTGTTTTAAGGCCCCAGTACATAAGTTCGACAGTTGTGGGTAAAATAAAAAGTGCAATGTCTGAAAATGGGAAATACCAATTTAAATATGACAGATTATACATTTGATTAACAAGATCTTTTTCCAAAAAAATTTTAAAACTGTTTTTATTTACCATAAAATTTAATCTGTAAACCTTTGATTATTAGTTAAACCCTCCGCTGTGATTGCAGAGACGCTTTAAGCTTCCCTTCTGTGCTTCCGCTGGCTGCATAGCCTCCGGACAATCCCAGTAGCCCCCAGACCTAATGTGCGTCATTAATGCACATTACGCCTTGGTATTATGTCTTCTTTCGCCTTCACTGAAGTCTCGGTGCACTACATTGATGGCAGTAGAAAGCGAACCCAATTCTAAAGGACAACTATCCCGATTTTTATTACCGAATGCTAAACCTTAGCATAGTAGAAAAAGGACACATGCTGTGGTTGGGAGAATCTGTGACGACCCCTAATGGAAGGGTTAGAAATAACGTCTACCTTCAAATACCATTCCATTCCCGCGTTCTGCAGAACTGCTATTAACGACTGAAGCAATACTTGCCTTTAACCACCCGGAAAAGTTCTCTACAGAGCTGTCTACAACACCTGTATGAAGATGTCAATTGAGTGAAAACGTAATAGCTTTCTCCATCTCCATACTGGCTGAATGTATCCCAAATAGGTATAGATAAGCAGCACTAAAATTGAGAACAAAGTGATAAGGAGAAATAGACGTGATATATTATCCCATGGAACCATGTTAAACTCCAGCCCCTGTTAGCTTACTGCCTTTAGACCAGTGTTCTTACAACTAACGATGGAAATATGTGATGAGCAGCACGTTCCCAAAGACGATGAGATTCTAGATCCAGTATAATTGTCAAGAGGCATTGGCAACGTTGTAATCAAATATCGTCCCTGTTAAATGCAAATTCGACCATTACCGCTGTTGGTTAGAGGGTGATTTTCTTGCAGCACTGACTACGTCGTAAATGCCGACACTGGAGGTTGACCATGGCTCTCAAAAAAGGGGAGAGGGCCGTGAATTACCTTAGTTGTTTATCCAAATCCGCCTCGTACTTAAGCTGGCCACATGACCACTGCGCGATGACAGTGGCGCCTCAGCCCCAGTGTACTTCGTCAATACATATTCTGCCCTAGTATTTTGTCGTCTTTCATCCCCATGGAAGTCCCGGGGCGTTAAAAATCCTTCTTAAATTATCGAAGTGAAAGACAAAATAACAGTCCTTAAAATGGAATATAATTAAACTTGAAAATAAAATCAGCTTGAACCATTTGTGCTGCACTTTTTATCAAAATTTATTTTTATAAAAAGGATATCATCTAGAGCAGATGTACCGAAGAGGTGCATATTTGGCTAGATTTTGTACCAAAGGTATGGTTATCCGATACATTTTCTACACAAACAAGAGGACACAATTTGGCTCACTTTGGATAGATATTTAATTTGGAAGATATTAGCTGAATGGGGAAAAGGGAAGGAGAGAGGAGTGTTTCAAGCCTTCCCAATTTCGGTTCATATTTGGGTGGTTGATTCGGACCTAATCCTTCACATCATCAACACATAAATGGATCTTAAATACATTCATTATTACAATCATTGGGTTCCTTTTCTGCCCATTATTTTTAACTGGCCTTATAATGTAGGTTCAACCCAAACGGAAGCGTCGGTATTTTTTAAATGGTGTACATTTTTGCACCTATTCATCGTAAGGCAGTTGCGTATTCAAAATTAAGCTATTTCTAATCACTAAAGATTGAAGGCGATGCGAGTCAGAAAACTGATATTGCAACCGATTTAGCGATGTCCATACCAATTATACGGAAAAGAGATAAATCTAATCTTTTGTACTTGGCTGAGATTAACAAAGTGTTAGGATTCTCCACTACAAATCACTGTGGCTACTGACATTTTTATTCTTTTTTTCTTTGCTAAGGTCCGTTTTGACTGCTATTCATTTGTAAATTCATCATGGAAATACAATTACTTGCCTCTTACCCACTACATTGTACTCTAACATTTTACCTGGAACAAGAAATAGCCATTAGCAAAGTGATTACCAAATAAGGTTGTATATAAAATGCAAAGCCCATTAACAGCACTTCTAGGCTTGCAAACCATACAAATTTGCCGGTCCGAAGTACTTTGGATCTCAATGGTACAACCATAATTAGAGCCAGTGGCCGGCTTCTTAGAAGAGCAATCACGCTGGAACATTGAAACTGATGACTTCAATAAATAACTAGTTTTACAGTCCAAGTGCCTCGTATTTTAGATGTTTATCTGGTTTACTGCAAAACTGCCCCTTCACCAATTTGTGGCCACTTCCTATTGTTTTGAGTTGTGTTTTTTAAGGCAAGTTTTGCAATACCAAGTGATTTTGAGACGCTAGTTTCATTGTGGAACTAATCGTATGCAGTCAGCTCAAAAAAACGAACAAACTAATCAGCTAACGAGGATATGTCAAATGCATTGAATCGACGGGTCGAATAAGACCTTCCGTCTTAGTGATTTCAATTAGGAAAATGAGTCACGTAGGATGCTTAAGCTGAGACCAAGGAAGATGGGGATGAGCTGAAAGTAATGCGTAAATTTAAAGCATGCATGCTTATTTGACTAGTAAAGTAGAAAGTTTGCTTTGATATTTCATTAGGCTTATGAACAGAGACTAATTCTGTCAGGCTAGCAAACCCTCAGCATGATACATGGATGAAAAAAAACTAATAAAGCCCCATTGGTAACTCATTGTAGACACCACCTATCATAACTTCAAGGGAATGGATTACCAAATTAAAGGGAATGTCAATTACAATCAATTAATGAAGATGAAGGGACAATAGGACCTGTGGACGGAGTGACGCATCATTTCCTTTGTAGGATGATACTTGAATCCATTGAAACTCAAAACATGCAGACCACTTAGTGACAGGACGTACATCTGGTTACCAGGGTGTTATGGGTAAAAAACGGTTTCGATTCGAACACGACAAAACAGTAGCAACCATTTGAACGTACTTTTTTACCTATTCTGTTTTTGCTGGCAATATACTAAGATGAAGGCAGTTCTAAATGACGCAGCTCTTATTTAATAACTTGATAACTAAATTTGACATTTATAAAACTGATTACACTGACTTATTAGCCGTTGTAAGGGCAAGGGGTGATAAAATCGCGAGGCCAATGGTCTCTGTCCCAACTCCAACCACTATTTCAATGCCTAGGCGCCTGTACTCCTGATAGGTTTGTGCAGTTGAAGGGAGAGTTTGGCAAATTCACGAGCTTGACAGGGGTGACCTTTCTCATGACCCTAGGATTTTCGTCACCCCATGATAGTCCCATCTACAAGATCTCTAGCTTCGGGTCGAGAAGTGTTTAAATTTCTGTGTATATGCATGTGCAACCAACTGTCTTAAAATTCCTTAAACTTGTTTCAATGTGTCTAAAGGGTTATTTGTGCTGCGTCTAGTCAGTCTTGTTATTACAAATTCGTGTAGAGGGTAAGAACGCACCTGACGCAAGTTCTCAAACCACCACAGCTGAAGATCTAAATATCTACCTTTCTAATGTTATTTTAAGCATTTTAAGCAGACATAATCATTGTGGGGATTAGATGACTAAGAAAATGAGGCTGCAAGTAGGGAAGAAATGCCTGCTCTTATTCAAATATGTCATGCTTCAAGTTTTCCACTGGTCAAAGTGTGGGAGCTTCAAAGCAATTTCTTCAGTTTACATTCAGCACATTTTTTCGGCTAGACAACAAAAATGTGACTTAAAAATGTTCGGTTCAGAGTTCTTGTATTTCAAACATGTTGGAGCTGAAATTGGTTTCATAATATTGAGATGTTTAAAATACAAAATTCTAGCATTTTAGAGTAAGAGTATAAAAAGGGCAAAATTTAAAGGCATTGTCAATCATCAACTCAAATCTTGGTAGTTTCGGTAATTTCTTTGCATTTGTAAAATGGAGCTGCAACAAATAGGCTACTCTTTTAATACTTTTTTTGGTTTCGCGGGTTCTTAAGTCTTCACCCTGCACTTCCGCTGGGTGGCATTGCCTTCAAACCATGGTAGTGGACTTCCTGCCATTCTGTACGCCGGCAATACGCATTCAGCCCTAGTATTGTCTTTATCGTCTTCAAAGAAATCTAAGAGCGCTACAAAACTATTTTTAACTTAATAGAAAACACTGTCATTGTTCATTTGCTTCGGGGAAATGGTCACGCTAGTGACAAAAGAATACTTTGTCACTTAATTATGAGAACATTTAATCATCGGAGTAAGAGGGTGCTTTTAAAACTCAATTTCCGGTAGCACTTGCAAATTTTACATATTTTACTCCCACTTTAAGTTCCAAATTTAAGAGTCTCGGCTGCATCAGGACAAAGGCGAAAACCGAGAAGTCATGCAGGCTGTTTATTCCACCGAAAGAAATCAAACAAAAGTGTATTTTACTGAGTCTGTTTCCAGATATACTCTGAAAATAAATCATTTTAACGGCTTTTAAAACAAGCTTTAAATGTTTCTGACGTAACTTTTCGCAGGCTGTCAGGAGGAAAAATCACAAAGTGAAAGCAGAAGGAGAAGGCTTTTTGAGCTTTGGCGCAGCAAGTGTGAGCGAAATTAGGGCGTTTTTTATCCCGACAAGTCATGTTTTGTTTGGCCAATGTTGCCCCATTAATTACATACTTATACACCAGACAAGCATTGGTAGAACCACCCCAAACACCCGACATATGGGTTGTAATCGTCAACACAACCACTTAGCGGAACTAGGCATCCGCAATCATGTACCTCCTGTATCGTTATAGTTACCACAATCGCCAATGCTACCGCTCTGATCATTTCTAACCGGCAATAAGGCGTATATTCGGAGATGAGATTTATCTAAAAAATTTATTTGATCTCTGGCCGAATGTGAATTCATTTGTCTTGTGGCCGTCTCGAATTAACCAAGATTCCGTTGTTTCTGTAGTATTATTTTACATTGGATAAAAAATGCGCAGTTTATGGGGTTGGTATTTTGTGCTTTGTAAATTTTAGCCCACAATGGAGGTATTTGCTTAGGGCTGTGGTATGAGATTGCATGTGTGGAGCTTTTTTCAATATGCAGCTACACCAACTTCATTCTATTGGTCTACAAAAATGTTGCCTTCTTTATGCGAGGCTTACAATTCTCACTGGAACTGTGTCACTTCTCTTAGCCATTGCTGAAGATCTCTATCTATAAATTTATAAGGTTTATTGGCTCAAAAAGGAAAAAAAAAAGCTGCATTGTTTGATAAGCTACTGAAAAAAATTGAACAGGTAGAGAGAAGACTCACTGAATGCGATTGAAAGGAAAAAAGCACCGGAGGAGCGACTGATGAGGGGAGAGTTATCTACTGAAAGAAGAATTTAAAATTCAACAACAAAACCAATTTATGAAATTCACATTCTTGGCTGACAAATACTACTTTATGAATACTTAATTTATCAGGGGCGCATTAATGAGGATTTCAATGATGACCAGACCTTCAAATTGTATTTTGACCTAATAGTAAAACTGTACTGTCATGCACTTTCTTTCTTTGCTCTTCTAATACACAAAACAATGTCACCAAAACACGATGGACGCAGACACCCGCTGCGCTTAGACAGGAGTACCAAGAAAACTGCCTCCTAGAACCGGAAAGCATTTGGTCTACGACACAGAAGGAATAATAAAGATATACCTATTGTTAGCGCTGATGTATGCGTGGGCAAGATGGCTAGGTAGGCGGGATTGTAGCTAATCTAGTTCCGTTTTCTGATCGTCTGTTTAGATTCTTAAAACGCAGTATCTGATGGGTCGTCAGCTTGGGGTGGGGCAAAATTTTTTTTTTTTAAGTACAGGTGTCTATATCCTAGTATGTTAGTAACAAAGTCCTTTTTTCAGACCTCCCTCCACTTAATTACACATTTGCTTCATCCGTAAATTACTGATTGTACAAGCAAAGATCTTTTAAGTAAGTAATATAATGGCCAAACAGTAGACTGTTTCGTTATTACTAGTGTGGCCCTGCGTTAGTAGAATAGCATGATGTGTCTGTTTAGCTTGTTATTTTTTTGGGCTGAAATAATAAGGTCATGGTGCATTTTCAAAATCAGTTGCCAAAACTGTTTTGGTAATCATTTCTTAAAATGCATCCATTTTCATTAACAATCAGGAACTTGGGTCGAAATGTATTTAATGAGGGTTATTGGATCTGGGATCTACTGACCATCTTGGAGGTCATAGTCATGCCAATCATCAGGTGAGCAAGTAAGGGTATTTTCTTTCTTGTACAATTTGGGAGAAATTTATTGCACCACAAAATATCGCATCAATTTGAGGTAGTAATAATCACGAATGGTGTCACCATTGCCAGGTTATCTACACATAATTATTTATCACAAAATAAATGTTTTAAATGGAGTCCGCCATCATCAAATAATTTCAAGCGTATTGGCACGCATTTTTTGTCACTTTATGCCATGTAAATACATCCACCTATGTCATAGACTCAGTCCTTAAGTTCAAAGCATTCAACTATTTGTAGAGGGTTCATGATTCTAGGATAACAAGATATTCGCTGCTTTTTAAGCTGCAGCATAACTCAACTAAAATAACGAAACATCGGGATCGAGATGAGCCATTCGCCTCTGAGATTTTGATACCAGAATGGTAATAAAAACTGTTTTGACGCTACATGATTCACTTTTTACCTAGAAAGATTTCCTTACTAAAACTGCGTAAAATATGGCCAATAGACAAAAGAAGTAGTGCTTCTTCAAATATGAAGAAGGTTTACCACTCTGCCTCCAAAAGTGTAAAATTTCCCCAACCCCCTCGGTATACTTTGTTTATGAGAGCTGCTGCCCACCATCCAGTCATGCATAAGCATAAAGCCGAATTTATCGATGTTTTTTGAAAAAAAACAACAAAAAACTTACCCCAGAACAGAGACAATGGAGAAGGAAGTTGGGTAAATCCACTGAAGCTGCTACAATTTCCTGTGTGGCACAAGGTTAAGCTCGATTTGGTAGGTAGAGTAGGGAGGGGAGAAGTAGTTGATCTACTTTGCTGTGGTGCAGCACTCACATAAACTCACCCATCCGATCCCAACACAACACACTACACAACACAACATGTTAACGTGTGCCCTTGCACGCACAAGCCTCTGAATTCGATAAAGTAGCCAATGGGCAACTGGCCAATGGCCGTCTGGGTGGTCAGCTGCTACTGCTCGCAATGGATTGGCTCGCCTAGAGGGTATTTATTTTCGCCCGGTGGGACATACAAGCTATTCAGGAAATCATTGTTTGGCACATCACGCTCGCATATAGGCTTTAGGTCGTTAAAGTGGTGAGAATGGAGCACTGTGGCTTGGGACTCTAAAAAAGCGATTTCATAACGTGATTACTGCATTTAAAAACAAATATATTTTATTTAGAAGTGGAACTTCTCTAAGGAAAAAAACTTAAAATTCGTGATTTTTTATGTGGAGACCTAAAGTGCAGTGAATATGTTTATTCAAGTAACAAAGTTTACCTTTTAGGCATTGCAGACGTCCCACGCATTAGGAATCGACGAGTGCATTGCATGACTTCAGCGACTCCCTACAGCCTTCAGTTCATTAAAGACCACTTTGCTGATCAAATTCTCCCTGCTTACGTATTCAAGGTGGAGTCCGTTTGGACTTAGGCTTCTGTTTTTTTATGGCGAGCATTTCCGAGCAGTCCAATCAGGTTGTGGTCAGATCACTGATAGTGCTACACGAATCTCACCGATCCTTTACCAAAGGGTCTTTGTGAGGGTAACACAGTGACCTGCTCAAACCCCGTGTTATACTGAGTTTCCAGCCCTGATAATTGTGACCTCCTATACTGGACCAAGTCTTCGAAGGTAGCCCGTCCCTAACACAAATTCCAAGTTAAAATAGCCCTAGCATTAAACACGGAATGTGGCACTTTTACTTTGCCATCTTAACATTGAATAGACAAACGAACTCCTATTTCGAACATCACAGCAAATTACGGGGAAGTGCTTTATAGCTATGGACGTAGGAAAACTCCTATTTCAGTGCCTTTTTGGATTCCAGCTACCGATTAGCATAGCCGAATAAAATTTGAAAGTTTTTTACCCATGACTGCTTCCAATTCCGACTACTTTGAACTGTTGGACCAACACGGCACGTCGGTGTGAAGCACTTAGCGAGTAGGATACCTAGTCGGTAACACAATGGTATTATTTGAGCTCTGGCGTTACTCGATTTCATAACATATTTTGCGCTATGATCAGAAAGGCCATCTGAGTTTTTTGTCAACTACTTCAAGGATGAATCCCAGTCTGAGTTGGGTGGTAGTACCGCCAAAAGGCGAATCCTAAACTGGCATTAAGTAGCTTCAAAGAAATGCTATAGGAATAGGATCGCACAAATTGTTTACAGAAGTCGGTCTCCGGATACATTAGTTGCCGTGGTGTTTTTCTTCATCCACTTTTTGATCTTAAATAATAAATAGTTACCCTTTGACACAACGAACGCACCTGCCGCCGCTCCCCATTATACGCACTCTGATCGCTGGCTTCTGCTTAGATTTTAAGTGGCTTTGGGATTGCTTGTAATTATTTCGTACAGCGCTGAGTCCAAGTAATTTTATTAGGGATTTGGCTTGCTTCCCTGACTAATCCGTTTATCAAATTGTGTTTCCTCCTTTTTCCCGATTTTTGCTAATTAGTAATCTGTTTAATTTTGTTTCCATAGCTGGATTACTTTGTCAAAAGTTCTTTCCACTTTTATCCACTGACCTCCATAAGCCCGCTTGAACATATTAATAGGTAAAAGTAGGGGCGATTCAACTGTATGAAAGGATTGACATTTCCATTTCCTCTGATTTTTTTTCCGATCAAAATAGGTCTTTTTCTACCAAATAATACTCCTTTCAAAGGGATTGAAACATTCTCGGGAATAGCTTGAACTTGTGCAGGCAAATGACCCGTTTGAGAAATGTCAACCTCCTTATCAAGGTAAAGCACTTTTTTGTAGTTTCATGTTGTCAAATTCGTGTTTCCCATTTACGCCCTTTCAATGTCAACCTTCTTCGTAAAGGGACATCTCCATTCACTGGCGCAACAAATTTCCAGCCCTTGGGAAAAGCCTCGTCAAATGGGCAAATTTTGGGTTAGCCAAAAAGCCATTAACGCCCATCATAACGGTTTAACTAAGACTGCTATCAATATTTTTGGTCTGCTACTATTACGCGACCCCAAAGTAACCTCATTTGGGGGCATTGATACATAGTAGTGGGTCAGTGAAAATGCCAGAAAAGTTCAGACATCAGCAATGTTAACGGTGACAAGGCTTAGTAACTGAGTTATACCTCGTTCCACCTGTCCAGGTGGAAGATTCTATAAATTCCGTCCAAATACCACAAGAGTTCACCTCGAATTTAGCAATCGCCATATCCATTCAGTTAACTTTCGACAAGAATCGTCCAAATCATTGGTTTCATGCTCATTTAGTCTGGTATGATTAAATTTAAAAAATGTTGATCCACCTAACTGCTTTAGGAGGGATCTTCTCGAATATTGGAAAACGCTTTGGAAAAAGAGTAGTTTTGCATGGAATTTCCATCTATAAAACCGAAATACTCGAGCAGTACATCCTAGCCTGGACGATTTCAATCCATCCATTGCTAGCTCCATTATAGACCGAGGGCTGTCGAGGAAGATTTAATGAACGCGAAGCCGACATCCAAGATCCAAATGTTATCAGTCCTACTTTATTCCCCCTCCTGCACTATCTATTCTTCTCTCTCGAAATGGTAAGCTTTGTATTCTCAATGACACCAGTTTAGTTCTTAATGTGTCGGTACTTCTTTAATCAATGTCCAACGACGATTTGTATAACATGTCCCACTTCCGCTTCCAATTATGCAACTTTGAGTAGCAAACATCCCCTTGATCGCTCCTGACTTCGCAATGCTTTGGATCTTCCGTTTTCTTTAAAAGCCCAGCAACAAACCCCAACGATAGTTAGATAGAAGCAAAACACGCTAGCAAATGTTTGAAGGAAGCGTTGTCGAGAAATTTTGAACCATTTGAAATTTGCATGAATTCTGGGAAACTAAAATGTACTTCAACAAAAAGAGAAAACTTTAGTGATTACAAGTCACATGTGACATTCAGGCATTATTTTCAAATCAACCACACTAAATGCAGAAACAACGACAATCGCTTGACTTCTTAAACCATTTTTACTCTGTTTACGGAGGCGATTATTATCTTACAATGAATTTTCAACATCAGCAGGGACCGGGAATGCCATTGACAGCTTCTATTTGAAGGCGGTAGCAATCCCTATCCAACTTTTAAAACCAAATATCGTGAACCTTCAAAGGACCCAAGAACCTGCTCATCAAACATGCCCCCTCCCTAAATATATTGACCTAAAGAAAATCACAGCATTTTTTTGCCTTTCCTCAGTCCTCTCCGTCATCCGACAATCCCAGAATTTCCTCTTCGTCCAACTTCAGAGCTCTCCAAAATCTCACGGTCATCTAGAAAGGAAATGAAAGGAGAGGCTTTACCCCACAGAACTGTTTAGGGGAAGAAGTTGTCGTGTTGTGGATATTTGCCTCTCTTTTCCACTCTCGTCCCTCTCTTCTTGCGTAAGAAAATGTCGGCGGCCATAGATTATGTCTGCCTGTTTGTGTTACTGTTACTGCGTTATCGCGATCGCGGGGGCTATCTACTGTGCGTATATGTGCGGGCACCGAATTCAGAAGCAGAAGTAGCATCAGCAAAGAGGGGCAGTTTTTGTGACAGAAAAAAGACTACATTAAGATGAGGTGTGCAATGACTTGGCCTGGCAAGATCCAATTTAGATAATCCACTGCGTTTTTAATTTGCTTATTGCGTGGTTTTGTTTTGAATGCAGATACTGGTAAACAACTTAATGTATAATACCCGCCATGCATGGCTTTGATCGTATCCTCTATGTTTCATAATGTCCTAACGCCTTAAAAGCTTCGAACCAATAGTGAATAGAACACTCCAAGTCACGACAGCGTCTATTAGTACGGACATAAACCTCTCCAGAGTAAAACTTCGTTAATGTTTCGAGTCACCTACGCTGATGTATTAATTCAGCGACGGATTTCATACTGGAGAAGTAAAAAATACCTTTGATCGTATCCTCTATGTTTCATAATGTCCTAACGCCTTAAAAGCTTCGAACCAATAGTGAATAGAACACTCCAAGTCACGACAGCGTCTATTAGTACGGACATAAACCTCTCCAGAGTAAAACTTCGTTAATGTTTCGAGTCACCTACGCTGATGTATTAATTCAGCGACGGATTTCATACTGGAGAAGTAAAAAATACCTTTACGAGCACAAAAGAACCGACAGAGAATCAGGCTGCAACAGTGGACATCATGGAAACAGAACTGGTTGACTCCAAGACGGATATTTAGGTCTGCAACTGCAGTACAATGACTTTTAAATACCATTGCCAAGTTGTATTAAAATCGCTATATGTCTTCAAAACAAAGATTCAGTGTGGAGAACGCAATACATGCAGCAATAGGAACACGATAAGTCTCCGAGGAGGGCAGGAACATGTGTGTGCTTGTGGGTGTGTATGAGTGTTTCAAGGCGGATTTAACCATATTTCATTGCGCAACAAAGTGCTACATGGAAAAGCAGGAAATGAAGAAGGGGGTGGGATTACTTAACTGGCCAAGTGATTGCCTGGACACTAACCTTTTACAGCTCCTCATCCCAGCTACAAGGGCGCCGTTAGAGGAGAATAGGAACATTCCTTAAGAATTACCGTTCTAACCTAGTATGTAATTCGGAAAAAAATAGTATTCATAAAAATTTTATTTGAATAGTCCAAGGTTTGACCATTCAAAAGTCATCGATGACATTGATACCTAAGGGTTTCTCGAGCGTCAGTGCTACTAACTTTAGACCATCTACTTAAGTCCTACCGTATATCATCTTGATCAAAAAATGAAAGAAATGGGATGTTTCAACTGCACAATCGAAAGATACCAAACATCAGCATCTTGTGAATAAAAGTTTGGACCACTTTTTAAGCCACTTCTGAAAGGGATGCTTATTTTTGAGGACCTTCTACTCATGTGGCGCAAAAAAGACAATGAGGAAAATTCTCCCGTTTATCAATAAGCGGTATCGCGCCATGGGCGCTGAAGTGAATAAAGCACCAAAAAAGTTGCCATCGAAGCTACTCATTAATCAAGATTAGAAGGGACTCTTTTCCCGACTTGGTTACCGCCATGGGATTTTGTGTACCAATCTGTCAACCTCAGAAAACAAAAAAAGTTTGATGAAATAACTGGTTGAACTTAGGATTGGTTTTAGCCAGAATAACTTACGAGTCCCGTAATTTTTCTACTCCTCATCAATACAATGTGGAATTTTCCAGTTTTAGTCAGCACAAAAGACGGTGTGTTACTCTTTCCCTTTCTTTCATACAAAGTTACACAATGTTCACGCAAACTGCGTCAAAATTACGAGACAGTAAAAATTAGAATTTAGCCAGTTTTGTGTAATTTATCAAAAGATCAAGTTCACAGGAAGTGCAATACAGCGCGTTTTGCTCTTTTCCAGTGATGCAAATATACCTGACAGCAAGCGGCCTTCAAAGATGCAGAGGATATTCAAAACAGCTTCGTTGGAATGACAAAGCAGTAAAGGCTAGGCTAAAAAAATGTTCCGATGGACGACGAAGTCCAGTGTTGTCTCGTATCCCTCCAACAAAATTGCCACAGAAAGATCGTTGTCTGAACTGCACACTTGACTACGCAGGCTCCGCATTACCCCTGGTTTCAATCTCCAAGTATCTATCCTGAAGTTCCAGTTACATCATTTCCGTTAACAGCACCCAATCCATACTTTCATTTGTGACAGTACTTTATCCTGAGCGGTGTATCTACTGACGCTTTCTAGGGAAACTCGATCGATTAAAAACAGTGATACCCAAAAGGTGATCTTCGAAGACACTTAACTCCTGTTAGTACATATCAATTCCTTACTTTTTTATGTATAAAGCCCTTAGGTATTTTTTCAGTCAAGGCATTAGTCACACAAGCAATAGCATGAATTTTGGGCACTACTCCCACTTTCCTACAGCAAGTTGCAAGGATGGAAGTAAGACTTAATTATTACCGAGAAAGTGCACCGCTTCCTACAGAGAGATGGCTAATAAGATGGAGAAAAGAAAGCGAGAGATTAGTCCACGAAAGAGCATTTGGAATAAATGACCACAATGGGGATGGGGGTGGGGGAAGAGAGGCCAAGTAACCTGCCGGTGCGCAGATGGGCTGTAATCTTAAAGGTCAGGTGTCTCTAGTAAGTTGATTGGAGGAGCTTTCTTCCAGGGCAAACAAAAGAAAATTCGAGGATGAAACCACGAGATACTACGCAGGTGTAGCACAGGTTTACTGTTTCCCATACGCTACTTAGAATGACTTCCAAAACGTGCCGTCAAAATTGGATCGCTAAGCATGAAACATCTTAATTACTCGGATTAATTGCATTGCTATTATAATAGGATTTGCTCGATTCTCAGCTCAAACACAAGGAAAATTATCGGACAGCTTTATGGATTGTGAAACTAAGATGCATTATTACTAAGCTAAGACGCGTGGAGGAAAATAAGGATTTTCTACATCCTAAGCGAATGGGGATTGGGCGAGAAATTATCAAGAAGTTTGACTGCTTTCCATGTATGTCGTAAATACGAAGCATTTTTACATCGTAATGTCGTGCACATATTCCATGTTTGGCAATCCCAAAAGACGTGGAAAAAACTATGTATTAGAAAACTGTGATTAGACGAGATCAAAGGGCCAGCAAAATTTAAAACACTGGACGGTCTTACAGAAAGAACGCTTTTGTGTAGATCTATAATATAAACTGTTTAATGGCTCACTTTATCGTGCAAGGCATGGAATAGTGGAATGGGATTTCAGTATCCGAAATTTTAAAAGTAAATCTTCAGTTAGATATACTTTATGAGGACATTAAATGCAGTACAGTACAAATTGAAAATTTGTGATTTACAGCCCTACCGATAGCTAAATTTCAAGTTCAAAATAACGAATAATATAAAAGTATGCACATATAGAAATATTTCACTTATTTGTAAGATCTCAAAAAGACAAAGGAAAAAATTCTTAGGAAAAAACCTAAAGATTCTCACTTTTTCAGCCATTTTTCGACGACCTTCGAGATCCATACTAGCGCCTTTGCAACGCATTTCCATGAGCTTGGGGAAGAGTTCGTTAAACACTTCACCATCAGAATCGTCATCTCCTTCACCTTCATCGGAATCATGCTTTTGGTTTACACTTTTTTCCACTGGAGCAACTGCATTTGACTTCTGCTGGGAATGATTTCTAGCAACGGGTTCACCAGTGACCGTTTTCCTACCTGAAAAAATTGTTACTTATACGTTACAAGCAAGCACACATTTACCAAAAAGCTTACTACTTACACTTACTTTTGAGAACAAGATTAGACCATTGATGAGCGACCAGAGCTGCTATGATTCTAGCTACTCCATACTCCTCATCTGGGTTCTTAAGGTTTTAAGAAAAAGGCAAACCTTCTTCAATTTCATCAGAGGGGGGAGAAAGTTGGACAATCTCGAAGTGATTCTTGGTGGCCTCCGCAAAGACCTCCATGCGAAGATTTTTGTTGGATAAAGAATCGCACACGAGAAGTTGGACTGGAATATCCTCCTCCTCTTCCCCCGACTTCAGCCAGTCACAAGCAACTGACCAGCTTTCTGGCTAAACGAAAATGTAAGTACGCTAGTAATAAAACAGCGAATACGTGGGTCTGAATAACTGAAGTAGTGAAATAAGTTCATGAATATTGGATACAGGATTTTAGATCCATCTAGAAAGAAAAATAATACTTACATTTTCCGTATCAAAACAGATAACTAGAGCCTCGGCGGTTCTAACATTTGGTTTGGGATATGAGCCACAGACCAGCTTCAACTGAACCGAAGCCGTATAATATTTACAGTTTATGTACATGCAGTCCCTAATTGTACTTGTCTTTGTAAGTTCTGAAAAATTATGCTGCGAATTGGCGCATACCATCGTAGACAAAATTTGCAATCTTATCCGCTTTAGCATTCAAAATATAGGCATGCGGAAGCATTTTCAAGGGGTTCTAAAAGAGAACACGGAAAAACGACTAAAATAATTATGAAAGGATGAAAGTGGTAACCAACGTAATTAAACGGGCTGTTGGTGTTTCTAATAGATCATGAAACATATAACCACACCTCATCTCTACAGTATTTTCAGCTATTTACGGTATCATACAATGGTTGAAAAAGAGAGCAATAAACTCCACAAAAAAAAGAGTAAATTTGTCGACGTGGCGAAAAAACTTGGCCGGCAAAGGACTAGCTGCAGGAAATGCCAGCTGAAAATAATACACAAATCACATCTTAGCATTGCCTGCAGTTTTTGTGGTGAAAATAAACTAATCCGTTTATGTTCTAATAAGATCAATCAAAATATTCCACGTGAAACGGCAAACTTTCACTTTCGGCCCCACTCAAGAAAATTACTATCCCATAAAAAACTGTATCTTCTCATTTAATTAGAGAATTCAGCAAACAAGAAGAAAAAAGTGTTGATTTGACCAAAACCAAGATTTTAGTGCGATACTGGGCGCCAACCTACCCCGAGATAAAGCACAGCCGTACCTTGGGCCTGGCCATTCAGGCCGAACTGGAACTCAGGCACCTTTGACGCCAAGGTCGCTAATTTAGGTGCGAAATGGTCCTTTTTATTACTGCTTTGTTAATTTTTTTCAGGGCACGAGCTTTGGTTGATCTTAAAGCACTAAACTGATAGCTACAATGTCAGGAACATGGTGGTTCATGAGAGTTTATGTATTTTAATAAGTCAGATCAGACCTTTGTGCTCTTGTTAGTTTTAAATTTCTAATACTGTCAAGTAGATTAAACTAGATTTTGCCACTGCCTCTAGTAATTAGGTAACGACACTCTCATTTTAATAAATGGAGCAACCCGAGTCCTCCCCAGCTCCATCAAAAGTCAAAGTGCTATAAGAAAACAAATGCTGCTAAGGTAGAGAAGAACTAGAGGCCACCAGTATGGCTTGTTGATTATGGTGCAGTTTACGGGTACGGCCTGTGGCGACTGAAGTGCCAAGGTAGTGAAATACAGTAATACAAAATAGCGAATCGCGTCAACGCCCCTTTATGTACTTTTAAGCATAACTATCACAATTTCAACTAAACTGTGCTTGTTTTGTGATGTGTTGATAGCAACGTGCACAATTTTGGGGAGTAGCATTAAATAAAGTAACAAATAAATAAAATAGAATCCGTGCAAAATTTATGCCAATGTATATGCTAGAAATTTTGCATTACCAAGGGCATACGGGGGATAAGGTTAAGTTGAAAATAACTTTATTGCTCAAAGGATAGACATCCGTAGATTTTTTATCATCTAGTCCACACCTGTCACAGCAATTGTTTAGCCAACTTTTGCAGCAACTGCTTAGTATGCGGCTTATCCTGTATAATAGACGTCTTTGGCCCTTATTACAAATCTGCACGATCAGTCGAAAGCCATCAAAAGCATTTGCTTGTAAAATCAACCCTGGACTTCAACTCCAGATACCATCTTTAGTACTTTTAGCCAAATATTCAAAAACAGTCGTCCTATTTGCCTCCTTTAATTTACTAAAAGCTAGAACCTACTATAACCACGTGAAGGTAGTAGAATCTCTATGTCTCATCCGCAGCCTATCCACTCCTTTTGATCTTGTTTACGAACACGGGGTGAGGAATAGCTGTCTTCGATTATGAAAGTGGCAAACCTTTAGGAACAAAACAATCGTTTTCTACCTTGGCAGTCTAAAAGTACCCAAAAAATGACAAAAATGCTCCAAATTTGTGGGACATTGTAAAATTACATCAGGGACAGGAAAGTGTTTAAATTACAGTGGCCAGGAGATTGCTTGTAGCAACGGATGACCTTGATTTTGTAAGGCGGGAAGCACACATATTGACAAGATTAAATGCATTGTCAAATAGTATCTTCATGAGCCTCTCAGAATTAACCGTTAACTCTCAGGATGTAAAAGTTGCGACCTGATGCCATAGGTTCTTAGTATTTGCCAAGAATGAAAGGCACGAAGGTGGCATTAAGAAAGGCCAAAGCGTGAGTTCTCGCCAACTTGGCAGGATCAGCGTTGGTGAACACGTTGCCATCAATGCTTTCACGTTGGTAGAAGCAAACTAGACGAGTGCCCTCTTTGCCCTTCTCAAGAGGAGTTGTTGAGGACGTGCCAAGAACGGCAAATATCCCCCCTTCGAGTCTTAGAGAATACGACACATGAAAAGGATTTTTTATCCTTCTTCGAGTAAATGTCGAAGCCTGCCTTTTGCTTAATTTAACTTTATTCTCATGCTATTGTAGTTTTTCCGCCTAACACTCGAAATGTCTTTGAAAACACCTTAAAGCGGAGCAATAAAAAGTCCATACGTACCGCCTATAATCTCATACTGAAGGAATTTCTTTGTCTGAAATACCTCAGGGAAATGCCCACTAACGTGAGAGGGGCTTTTTTGTGTGTTTTGTTGAGATGTGGATACTCCCTTCTTTGTATTAGCTTGTATTACTAAAGTACATTCAACCAGTTAGAATGCAATGTAACACTAAAGCCAAATTCCCACGGCGCCCACATATTGCTCATCATCCATATATCCTGTCCAGGATAAAAGTTTACCATCCCAGGTTGACACTACGCCAAAGTTAGTTAAGTCTTCACCATGCATCAAAGTAAGTGGAGCATTTCTTCTTGACGTATTCCTTTACCGTAGGATGCTCCGTGCCTCAGTGAATGCACCATCTTTATAAGGGACATTTTTGCTGCCCGTCTGCACAAATAATGCTAATAGAATAGACTAGAGCGGATTCTTTTACGTGCTGCCTGTAAGCATAGTAGACGGATTAAATTTTGATAGGGTGGGAGATCACTCGATAGATTTCCCATCACAATTTAGAGCCAATGTTCTCAGCAACAATTCACTGTGATTGCACCATGAACACTTGTGCAATCGATTGGTGTCAAAATGTCTACTTTGTTTTTGCCCTTAATGTCACCCAAGTTATGATTCTGTCAGCGTTTTTTGCTACATGAGATTCAATTTCAGTCGTGATTGTAGCGTGTCGAGTCATTTTTGAAGATAAAAGAGCCTACAGTAGTAAGACAGAATGTGTGTCATCGACGCACAGAAGGGGGGGGCTACTGCCATGTCCCGAAGGCAGTGGCGCCCAGCGAAAGTACATAAACATTAAACGATAAGGTAAACAGTTAAAGCATCACATATCTCCTCTCTTCGGTACTTCCCTTGGTCAACCTTCCGCATCAGCCATCACAGTGTAATCAGTGATGTAAGAAAAACACCCACCAGCCAACCGCACCATTATCCAATTTGGGCGTGCCCGAGAAGATACCTGGCTGCAACCTCACTGACCCCCCTCGGCAATTCCACTACGTCTGGAGTTTCGTCCTGCTTGAGAGCTGTATTGGGGTAAGGAAAATGTACTGGCTGACATTATACAAGAGGAGAGGTGATAAGTCGTTTAGTGGAAGTAGGGATTTTTGTCTGTACCTCCTTGTCACTCTGTTCTTACTTCAGTGCTGCCCACCCATATCTATCTGGGTTCTATTCAGCTAGTAGAGAGGTGATAGAGGTATCGCGTGTTCACTTCATAGACATCTTCAAATGGGTACAGATAGACAGCACCGTAATGTACTTTTTAAATAGCCCACGGCTATTATCATTTGTTACCATTTGTTAATATCATTCCTGCAGAACTCAGGACCGAAGGTCGTCACAGATTTCTCCATTTGTAGCATATAGTCTTCTTCCACAACGTCAGGATTTAGAGCCCAGTGACATAGTTGTCCTTTGGGATAGGAATCGCCTCTTGCTGCCTCCGCTGTGGCGACCCCAGATTACCTCGGAGACAAAAGACTTTGTAATGCTTAGGCAGAATGTGTGTTGCTTGCATATAGCGGGGCTTTGGGCTACTGGCATGGGTCAGAGGCCATGCCCTTCAGAGGAAGTACAAAACAGGGTCTTCAGTGCCCACCAAATCAAAATGCTGAGCTGGACAACTTATTGAATAACTATTGTGTTATCATGGCCTCTTAATAAAGCTGAGTGTCTTGTTCATTAAAGCATTTTTAAAGGGGTGCAATTTTTTATTCTTCCAACTATACGAATAACAGTATACCATTTAATTAGTTCAATTCTTCATACGCTAATACAAATTAAACCATGTTTGAAATGAGATTGCTTTGATCCAGTAAAAAGAATCCTGCCATTTAATCTAGTTGTTGATGCCCTTTCCTCACAGTCGCATACCACATTAAGGGTATAAAAGTAAAGAATGTGCCAAAAGAATTTAAGCATTACATGGGGTCAGTGTTCGCAAATACAGTTGAGTATTATTATGGATTCAAGCAACATTTACTGCATTACGATCACATAACAGCACCGGTTTTTGTTTGAAATCCGAAAAAGGGTAGTCTTGGTCAAAAATTTGACATTTTACTTATCACGACTCATTGATTAAGATAGTGTGTGTCAGATGTCCTGGAGGCAAAAGTTCCTACGCCTTGAGGCCGTGTAGTTTCGTCCTTTTTCGTTGTGATGAAATAAAAAGAGGATTGGTAGATAATCCACAGTTTTGCCTTCATTCAGCAGATGAAACACGAAGGGAGGTGACGTATCTACTTAACATTTTATCGGTTGAAAGACCATACATTTTAAGCACTACTTTACAATTCTGAGGCAGCTTCTCAACGTATACTCCCTGTTTTGAGGCTAAGAAGAGTCTTAGAGGCCAAAGTAACCCTTGTCAATAATTGCTCACCGGATCGAGTGAGGGATTACAAAATATGTCGGAGTACAAAATTCGGAGAGATGCATGCCAAGGTAAGTGGATTATTATTCGCTTAGGTAAAGCACCATGTGATGTAGCAGGATTGGTCGGCCTGCCTCTCAAATGCGTATATAAGTCTACCCCACCCCGAATCGAGTTTTGGTACTCCACAATGCAGGACACGACAAAAGGTAAGTGCCTTAATCCACCTAAACGCTTCATCCAGCCACACAACATCATTTGGGCATAATGAGTAGTAGTAACACAGGTAATATACCGAGTTAGCCATAATTTTCGAAAATTTTACGGTGGTTGTATTTTTGACAGCATCATTTTCTCATTGTAATTGAATAGGAAATGTTTGAGCCTAATAAATCAAACTATTTAGTTATTGTCCAAGTGGGAAGCTTGAAACTGCGTTCCATAGATATGTTTTTACTTCCCAGATATTCCCAATAAAGCCACACGGTGGTAATGGTGCGGGGTGGTTATAATGCTGGAAGCAGAGATGATATAATCAGATGTCAAAGTGGTCAGTAGTAAAGTGACCTCACAATACCGTGTACTGCGTTCAGAGTCGACTCAATGTCTGCCTTTTTCCTCTCGTATTTTCCGGGTAAAAGTGGTGGTGACAGTTATATCTTGATGCTTAAAAACACCTCCAGGGGCTCCTAAAACAGGCAGTAAGATTACGTTATGGAATCGCATAAAGAAGTGAGGCCTCTCTATAAGCCTGGAGAGTTAAAATATAACCTTTATAATATGCTCTAGTAGACGATCTTGACTTAGTAGTTCGTTTAGACAGCCGAATGATGTTTTTAGTTTCATATTATAATCAGGTCTTTCGGATCAAACTTCAGAAAGCAAAATATGCTTGAATAAGCTGGATGATATGAGAATTTCTCTGATCTCCATAACTCTGATCATATTGCCACTGTCAGAATCCCTGCCTTTTCATTTCCACTTGGTAAAATACATGAGTTATTCCCCTTTTTGACAACTCAGGAAGATAACAGAGCAACAGCCTTTGGCCGGTGCTCAATATTTCTGCAAGAATAAGCTATTAAGGCCTCTTCTTTCCCTATGAATAAATAAACCATATTCAACAGAGGTTGCACTTTGTTGTTTACTACTACATGAGCTAAACTTTAAGGGTTTTCATCCAAAAGTCTTATCGAGGGACGTTCAGCCGATATTAGCTAACGTATAATGGTCAGCGATTCGCTTTATGGTGATGAAGCTGAACACTGTGAAGATCTTTTCAGTCGTGTATTTCCATTGAGGCATAGAAACCAGTATAATCACTGGACCACTCAGTGATGAATATTCCAATTCAAATGGTCTTCTGACAAATTTGCTACTCGGAGACAGGGTTTTCAACATGAAGGTTGATGCTGCCTCCATAGCGGCAGTCATTTCCTTCCAAACTATGGGGAATGAAGTGGGAGCAGTGACACAGCTATCGTTGGCTTGCCTCCAAGCCACAGTTATCAAGTTAGCATCGGTACTTCGAGAAAGGCTGGTACCGCTTTTGCACCAACGAAGTCTGGATCTGGCTTCTGAAAAAGGGCAGAGCAGGACTTTTCTGGCCACCTACATCACTACGGGAATCAATCGTGTCTTTCTCCAGGTAATGCTCTCTTTTTTGAAGAGCTAATATTTGGCGGGCGTAAAAAAACACTCATAACGTGAGAAACACCACTAAAACGCAACGCTTCACCATAGGCCACACTGTCATTGGTTACGCCAGTTTTTAATCACTTCCATCGTACTGCACAAAGCCAAACAGTAAGTATGCTGACGTAAAAATACCAATCTCTCTAAATTAAAATAAATATTAAGCGTGAACTTCAAGTTTTTGCATCTTAAAAACGCGTATAATCTGCTGACGTCATGGTCGCTTCGCCCTAACACCAGGTTATTTACGCATCTGGTGGTAATAAGCCAAATGACGATGCTGTTAAGGGAGGACATTTATGGTTAGATGATCTGAATGTCAAAAATGCTTTTGAAAACACGTTAGCTCTTACCTCAAATGAGGTGATTTTGGTCTTTAGCCAAAGGTTATTTTGCATTCTCGACACTCATTACGTCCTGAGGATAAGGTTATCAAGATAAACCTATCTTGGCCGTTATCGAGACACCGGAGTTACCAATCCTTCGGATTGGTATCATACGTCAGAAGGATACCTGTGCAATTCGTGTTTCGTAAAAGCTAACAACCGACAATTCAATTTAAATAGGCTAAATTTTACACCAAGTTTTTACCTAGCTTAGTTTCAAGATGGTAATCAATTATCAGGAAGGAATTTGCGAAATCCTTGATTGAACCATCTTACTGGATAGCATTCAGAACACTTAGTAGGGGCTGTATGGTGCATGTATGCTGCCCATTCTCAACAAAAAAACTCTTCCTTTGGGCTTTCAATTTATCAAAGCCATCAATTTACTGAGGAAACAGTTGTCAACCCAGAAGTACGCTTGATGGAATGATGGGGTCCAGTCATGCAATTCAAAGGATTAAGGTCTAGAGGAGAAATTTTGAAACTTCATGCTGTCTATACAAGTAGTAAATCATCTTATCAAATAACGTGTAGCGTTCCCAGACTCTCCTGGAGATGAGAGATGACACAATGTCCATTGTCAGCAAATAGAAGGGATTCCAGCTACTAACGTGGTTCGGAGGTCAAGGTGCCAGGAAGAGGTAAAATGGTGAAGCAACTAAGTGGCCACTTGCCAAATTTGGTATTTAAACAAACAATTATTTATTACACATGTTCTTGCTAATAATTTCACCGTCACCTTCCAAGTTTTGTCAATTTGAATCAAATTTCAGGATTTAGGCATTGTCATAGTCAAAAACTTGCACCATCTGGAGCGTTAATTAACCTTCACTTTGACTGAAGTTGAATTGCCGTGTCACTTATCACAATTTATTGCGTGGGTGGCTCCATTGTGACTGTGAGATGCATCATCGCAAACACGGACCTGTCGAAATCTTATTGTTAGATTTTAATGGCTGTTGCACCTATTCTAATAAGTTCGTCACATAAAAAAGCCCCTTGTTTTTAGATAAAAAGGACAAATAAGCAGTCACGCATCTCCAAAATGATGTGTTTGCTTTTGGCTAATAATTAATGATTGCACCGAGGTGTATGTGATTCTTCCTGCTCTCCGAGGTGTTTGCAAAACCGAGGATATCCAAAAAAATTTAAAAATCAACTTGGTAAATATTCACATGACTTAGCATTGGTTGATATTTATAACATCATAAAAAGATTGCCATAACAATTTTCTTTAATAAATGAACATCTCACAGGCTTGCAGGCGAGAGGCTGCCTTTGGGTAGAAACTATACTCTTAATTCACTTGATAAATTAAAATTAAATGTTTTCAAGCAAAAATGCATAAACGGTTGGTATTATACTCAGTGAAGTTATTGTTTCTTGCCTTAGCTTGCGTGTATGCGATTGTGTCTGGCCTACATTCCAATGGATAGCAACCTCTCCGAACAGCGAATAGCCAGTATCACTGAGTCCTTTTCTCCAATAGCCTTCATCACTGATGATGATAGCGTCAGACCTGAACTTGGCCAAGTTCCTCTATTCTACTTTTCCGAACTACTCAGCCTGGCCGAAGCGAGCTGTAGCAAAAGCGTGGTGCCACTTTTCATGGACGTGACAAATCCCGTAATTCTACTACTTTTCACTTCTGGGAGCACTTCACCAATTCCAAAAGGTGTGCCATTGCGAAATAGTCAACTAGCCAATCGTCTTTGTTGGCAGTGGGGCCCCACATCACCCTTGGCTGAAATAACTGGCCCACGTCTTGCAAAAACCTCCTGGCTCTTCGTAGACGCCTTCACAGAAATGTTTGGGCCTCTACTGGGTGGTCAAACTGTCGTTGTTTCTGGAACATCTATTGTCACGAGTGAGCGACTTGTCTCCGACGTTGACTTCCTCGGACGTTTGGTCAGTCGACTTCAGATCGCCCAAATCACCAGCGTGCCCGCACAGCTGGAGTCTTGGATGAAGCAGTTGGACAGGGGGTCTGAAGCATTTAGATCTCTCCGAGCTATCGTGTCCAGTGGGCAGATATTGACCTTCACTCTGGCAACTAAAGTGTTTGAGGTGTTTGGCCATCGACCACTGCGGTTGTTGAACCTATATGGAAGCACGGAAGTAGCTGGGGATATCACTGCGGTGGCATTTGATAGCAAAGAAGAGATTCAATCTGCAGCAATGAAGTTACCTGCTGGCGGTCTTGTGCTGCCTGTAGGAAAACCGATTCCCAACGTCGAGATATACGTGGTCAGTGAAAACTGCGCGGAAGGTTCAATTTACGTTGTAGACAAAGGTAAAGAAGGTGAGGTGTTAGCGTCCGGTGCCGCAATTCTTGTGGAGGAGCCAATCACGGCTGATCAGGCTCCGAAGTAAGTCTTACAACTTTTCAAAATCAGGATTCCATCGATTCTGCACTTTGTCTCTGACGATAACCAATATTTACTATATTAGTTTTCAGGGAATTTGTAAAACGCATTGCGCAATCCAAAGCGCAAAAATTTGTTCATTCTCTTGAAATTTTTAAGGCGTTATATGGAGCTTTGGGAATGAGATATAATCTACGCTGAATAAAATCGGATTAGTTGTGGAAATCTGCCGACTGTTTTAATATTCTGAACGTAGAGTTGGTGTGGTTGCGGATGCTTGAACGTGCTACCGTAAAATGAGTAAATTTCCTTCAAAAGAAAACCATTAAGGTATCTTCTTCACAAAGAGGCAACACTATAGCCTATTCTTCATGGCATTTAACGCAATTCTGAATGATCATTTCGTAGCATGTGAACTGAAATTTGACCTTCATAATCAAACGAGATGTCACCACCGGTGTCAACGCGGTTAGCATCGGCGATTGCTCTGGATATGCGCCATGCCCTAATGGATTTTAAGCACTAAAATTCAGATAGACCAGCAGCAACCGCTCTTTGTCAAGCAATGCAAAAGAAGGTATCATGTTTTTATGGCTTAAAACTGTCACTTAAACAAGAGGCTCACTGTATTGTTCCTTCAATGATTGGCTGGAGCAAATGCACCGCAATAATAGGAAAGGTACAATCACTTACTTCTCTACCCACTGTGTGCTGGCCTTTATAGACGGACTGCTTCTCTGATAGCCAATTCCTTGTCCACACAGTCCTGTTTCTCACGCGTCTTTCGCACTGGTGACGTGGGATTCGTCTGTCCGACGAACGGTTACCTTTACATCACCGGACGCGTGGATGACATGGTAAAGGTAAATGGCGTAAAGATCTGCGTTGGCAACATTGATGAACTCTTGACCAGACTCCGATGCGAGGGCGGGGTATTTGCCGGTCTCGGTACGACTTTGACCATTCCTCTGGAGAAGGGCGAGACGGGCACGCGTCTGGCCTGCTTCTACCAGCGTGAAAACATTACCGACAATGCGTTCACCAACGCTGATCTTGCCGAGGCCGTGAGAACTCACTATTCGGCCTTTCTTAATGTCACCTTCGTGGAGGTGAGTGACTTTTAAGCTTATTTTATTCTTACGAATCACCTACAACCTATTCCACCAGCTTCGGATATCCACAGCCTGCAGATAATTGGTAACTGCTAGTAGTTTGTTTTTGATATTTCTCATCTGTTTTGGCAGCTGTTTCCACACTAATATGAATCTCCGTTTAACGGTGAAACAGATTAGAAACGCCAAATATTTTGTGATGACAATATCTTGCCTTCATGTTTTATTCGATTAAAATCTTGTACCTCACCCTACGAAGACAAACAACCAAACACACGACCTATTTGTACGATCATGACTGGTACTGCTTAGGTACAAGGCTGCAAAGTATGGAAACTCTGTTTTTGTACTATGAGAATCTAACCTCCGTTTAGACAGTTTATGACCTCTGTTAGGGCACATGAATCAGTTCACATAGCAGAGTTTCTTTTTAAAGGGAAAGGTTTTTTGTCAAGCACTTTATTGCGTTGGCCAGTCGACTGCTTTTGAACTGTACTATGTTGTTTTGATGGTATAAATTTGGCATCGCTTGATACTAGAATCAATCTGTTATCACTCTTTCCCCCAACACTATTGAGACCTATTATTTATATTAAACCCATACTAGGATATACTGTATTGATACATATGTGTGTACCATTGATCATTCGGTGTCCGGTAATGGCATCCTATCTGCCGTTTACATCTGTTGGATACCCTTTTACATTGGTCCTACTAAACTGCCAGCGATCCACTTTATCATATAAGCATAACTATATTTATCATACCTAATGCTGTACAATCACTATCGTGACAAACTCTACACACGTATCTTCTTTCCAACTTTTCAAACATGTCTTCTAACCCACTATCCTCCTTCTCTTTTAGGTGCCCTCATTCCCTATTCAAAAGCAATCAGGGAAGATTGACAAGGTGAGACTGAGACAAGACTTTCAGAGCGGTCACTATGTCCATGTGACGCGTCCTGCCGATAATAGCATTAGGGCCATGGCAACGGCAGCTGATAACCAACGTGAGGCTATTCGGAGGATGTTTGCAAAGCACCTCAGTCTATCCGAGGCTGATGGAGAACCCAGCGACGAGAAGGACTTCTTCCTCATTGGAGGGGATTCAATAACGGTATGCTGGGTAGTCGGTAGTTATGGGTGGATAGGCGGACGGATGGATGGACGCACGGGTAGATCTTGAATAATTTTGAGGCAACCATCTCCAAATTTCATGTTTACTGGTGTTGATTGTTTATGTACAAAGTGTTAGCATACACCATCTACCAAGCACACCATATGTAGGTATATTCACCCTTGACTTTACTGTCTTGGTATTTCACATACACACTAGATTGGACAATCACGACTGGGTGGGGCACGAATTATAAATCAAGTTAAATGCTGCTACATCATCGAAGGTTTATAAAGAGTTTCCAAGGCTCGAGCAAAAAACATTCGGTTTGCAAATAGCAGTAGATATCGAAATCACGCATAAGCGCCTAAACTTTAGATGATAATTTTTTGACTCTGTAATGGGAGCTATTGTTTTAATGTTGCTGATGCTAAATCAAAAGTAGTTGCTTTACAGTGGAGTTGTAGTTATCTGGCACGATCGTGAATATAATAGACGACTCAGACGGCTAGGTGAGAAGAGTGGAAAGTAGGAGGGTTGAGGTGGCTTAAATACTTTGAACATTGGTACGCTTGCGATCGACCCATCTCAACCCATCTGACCATTCTTGACTGCTAAATTACAAGCTTGTCTTCAGGATCTTTTCATCCAGTTAGGTGCGATAGATATTCGCTTGCTGTAGATACGTAGCAGCGCGTTTTTGAATTACAAAGCTGAAACATGGCAAGTAATGAATAATAAAGAGGATGCAGGCAGCTTTAGTTCTCCATCTACCTCATCCTACTGCTGTGTTGCAAGCTAACTTCTTCGCCGCCGAAAAAATTCATGTTTACTGCATGAGCGCTTTCAATTGCGACGGTGCACACCGGTACGATGTCATGAAAGGTTTTACTAGTTTGTTTTAAACCGACTAACGCTAATTAGATCCTACTGATAATTTAAGCGATTTGAGACAAGGGTACTTCTTCCGCTTAGGTCCCATACCATCTGCCCTGGTCTTAGCTAAAGTGTTCTGTGGAGTCGGTTTTTGGAGGACAAAATTGTTCAAAAAGATCCATATTTTATGACATCAGCAGACCAATGATCTGTTTGATGGCCAAATGCTAGTTAGTTTCTTTCTCATATGCTTCAAATTACTGTAAGATAGAGTCTTCATAACTATACTAATTTACTGTTGATCAAGTTCTCTATCATTACCCTTTTAACTATAGCCATTAGGTAAGAAGAAGGCTTAAATTGTTGATGACGAGGACATCAAAGACTTATTACCTATTGAAAGCACTAAATTACATTATTGACGGTCTAAACTAATACCCTGTGTGGATGAATGCAAAAGATCTTAGAAATAAGGTTAGTGATAGATTTGGTCAGTCCTTCATATTACATTGTGTATTTCTTCTTAGGCAGCAATTATAGTATCAGAATTACGGAAGCAGGGTTTTGGAGTAAGCCTAAACGACTTCGCAGTGAATAAGAAAATTGGCAAAATCTTGGACATGCTCATGAGTCAGCGTCATCTGTGTCAAGGGCTGCCACATTTAGGCCTCAAGAAACGACTATTCATCCGCGAATATCAACCCGGAAAAACATTCCCCGATCAACCTTTCCACGATGCTTACTGTAGGGAGGTAATTGCCGAAATTATTGCCGAATCCTTTGTACATCACGATCCTCTGTCACAATTGATTGGTCTGAGCAAAAAGACAATGCGCCAAAATATTTTTGGTCGATTGAAGCAATTTGAAAATATGCCAGGACTTGCCTACGTAGCGGGGTTTACCGAAGGGGATCCTGACGGTCCACTTGAAGTCCTGCTTCCTGATATCTGTGCAGTGACAATTGGCTTTCCAGCTTCCAGTCCACCCTCACCAGGAGTTGAAGATCCCAACTACTACCACTTGGAGGAGGCTTTTGAAATCTGTGATACCGAGGCTGGTGAACTGGAAGATGCTAGTAAATGCTTCTCCTCTGGATTACTCGGCGCAAGACACGACAACACAGATGGTGGAGAAAGAATCCAACTTTTGATCCTTCTAGAGGAAGCATTCATTGATGGTGTTAAAAGAAGTGGGTACACGACAATTCGATCCGTTAATACATCTGTAGTGACACAGGTACTTTCTTCTGAAATAACAACATCAACAATCTAGTCTTCTTTCCAATGGATGCTTATAATAAAGCGTTTATTTTATCCTTCATAGGCTATGGCAGAAGAATTAGGCTATGTTCACAGCTGTACTCTGAATCTCGCCAGTATTTTGGAAGCCCGTGGAGTCAAATGCAATCAGAAAAGCCTGATTTGTAAAGTTTCCACGCTCCATTTGTAAAATGTCCTCAATGATGACTTCTTAAAAATTATTCACCTTTTGTCAAGGTTATTTAGGATTACAATTTTTCTATCCATAGGGCCAAAACAAGTAAAACTAATGTAACCAAGAATTAACAAACCCTAGGTAATGCTTAGCGCGATTAAATTTGAAGGAAAATTTGCTTCTAGTTTGTCTCAATTATGATCTAGTAACTTCACTGCATTCACAAGGCAATACATATAGGCACCTAGAACAAAACTTGTAGAGAAAGAAACGGCGGTTTCTATTATTTTTAAAAATGGAACGAAAAGCACTGATGTACATTAGACGGGGCGATAGCGTAAGGCTCTAATTGATTGTTTACCATTCGGTTCTGGTAACGGGCTACTGAGGGGCTCCGACGTCGTACTTCTCTTCCGGGCCACCTGATATCTAAGCCATGGCAGAAGCCCTAATCCCCTCGCCATGAAGGCAATGCGAACTCCATCCGTCTAATATCAAACCGCCAACTCCTATACACATTTGTAGTGCAACTTTATCCGTAGCATTACCCTTCCTCAACAAGACCCCAATCTGTCAAAACCAAGCAAGGAGCAAATGACGATGATATCTGAAGTTAATAAACAATTTTAACGCTACGCTTGACTTATTAAATTCATAAAATAAATAAACGATTTAATCACGATTTTTCTAACACATCTACTGAGGTAGCATTTTGTGTCGCCCTACAAATGCACCACTGAATACGAAATTTTTAAACTAGTTCAATATTTCCACCCACTTTATGTATTTCTTCTATTTTTAAAAGATAATCTTAGAGTTTGAATTTGTAGAATATTTAAATACAATTGTATATCGGTTGTCAGTGGCTTGGTGGATTAGATGTGGATGGGGGAACATTCAGTCAGCATATAACTCTGGAAGTAATCTACTTAGAAAATGCCAAAAGGGTCGAAGCCAATGTTTGTTTTATTTTATACATTCACTTTCTAACATTTGAAGATTTCAGAGAGACACATTAGAGAGCTTTAATCCGTTTATTTTAACGCGCTTATATAAGGAATCACGGTTCGAAAGCCTTAGATGGTCGTGAAGCTCGCTCAGAGTTTGTGCGTTTTTTCTTCTTTTGTTTGCTTATATTCCACCTGCCTTCAAGGACAGCATATTTTGTGAATATTTTCTCGTTGTCATACCCTGTCAAAGATGGCGTTGGATGCCAAATTTTTCCAAGATATGGAAGTGGTTTTGGCTGAAAAGGATTCTGAAGAAGCCCTAGAGAAGTAAATGATACATTTTGTTATTTTCTCTTTCTAGATTTCGAGGCGTTCTTGATTATATAACTGGTCTATCGCCATCCCTCTTTGTTGAAGCTGTCTCAAACGTCGCAAGCATGAGTAAGAACGAGTTTTGGCGACACTTGTATTGTAATGTTTTCATCATTGACAGGTTTTCGATCTCTAGTACTGTTGAGTAATTGCGGTGTTTTTACGCATTGCAGTATGTCAGGGCACAGTGACAGTCATTACAGCTCGTCAAATCGGTACCGAATTGATCCATTACACCGACAGTTTCCCTGACGACCAGCTAGTCATATCAGCATTCTTTCAAATGCTCTCACGCCTGCAGTCCCGTGTTATTGCACTTGAAGCGCAGGTATTCCGCTGCATTGCGCTCTATAACTGGCCTGCTTTAGTTGGCTAATTTACGAGATCTCCTTGCTCAGCGTCTCACAAAAGTCGGTGATCTTCGAGAAGCCGTTACGGTGCTTCGTGGGATACCTATCGATTCTCATACATGGTAAGTAATTTGATTTGACTCGTCAATTTATTTTGTTTGGACCTCACTTTTTTTCATGATCCTCAGCGTATACTCCGATGAATATAAATTGGAAATATGCTCCCGAATAGTGGATGGCTTCTTCAAGCTTAAGGAACCCGACAATGTTGAGTCAGCTATCAATTCGGTCTCGAAGCTACTGAACAACTGCAAGGACGAACGCTTGAAAATGCGTTTCAAGGTGGATTGTTGTGCTTTTCGGCTCACACCCTCCTAGATTGCACAGGCACAACTCATGGATGCCAAGCGAAAGTTTCTAGAGGCCGGTCAACGATACATTGAATTATCGATTCGCTTCCGTGAAATCTCAACGGATGCTGAAAGAGCTGCCTTTCTTGAACATGCACTGCTATCCGCCATCTTGGGAGGCGCGGGTCAGCAGCGGGCCCGCCTTCTGGCCTTCCTTTACAAAGATGAGCGTTGTCATGCTCTCCAGGCCTTCCCTATTCTTGAAAGGATGTGGGTTTTGATTGAGTGAAGTCCAAATCTGTTCTAGTGTTGGTTGTTCCTACTTCCCTCTGTAGGTATAAACAACGTCTGATAAGTCGAGAGAATATGAGGAGTTTGCGTCCCCTTCTCATTCAGTACTATCCTCACATCTTCGGTGACGGAGGGCAGCAACTAGAGGAGGTTCTGGAGCGGGTTGTGGTGGAACACAACATGCTTGCTGCCAGCTACCTCTACAATAACATTACCTTGGAGAATCTTGGTGAATTACTGGAGGTCGAAACTAGTCAGGTAGGTCTCGTTTGACGCCTTTTTGTCCTCTTAGGCTGAATCGATTGCCGCGCAGATGATCGAGGAGAATCGAATGGTCGCCCAAATAGATCAAATTGACGGAGTCGTATACTTTGAGAGTATGTTTTTATCTCGTTAGGCATTCTATACGTTTTATCTTGTTAGGCATGCTATGCGTTCTGTTTTAAGCGAATAAGACAGTTTCTTGACCACTGTCAACAGCAGCAGACCCTCATAACTGTTCAGGTGTGGTTGGTCAGAATGTCTTTCTGTGTCATGACAGAAAGGTAAAACCGATCTTTGGAGGATTGTCTTTGTGTAAACATTCGCTGAATTAGTGCGAAACTTCACCCTAGTACTCCCAGATAGGAATAGTAAGATTTTACTGCCAAATTACGCAGAACTTGATTTGTATTGGCTGCTAAAGTGTCTGTGTTGGACTCAAGTATCTTTTAAGATTGAACTCGTGGATTTACGATAAAACCATGCATGTGCTATGTGTGCGTTCTTTTATTGTACTTGTACCCTTCGAATACTTCACCGCTCTTGCCGTCTTCGTCTCTAAAAACCCGCTAAAGGAGGCCGTCGGGAAGGCAAACTATAGTCAAATCGAAGGCACTATTGGAATGCCAGCAGCGGTATCTCATACCGATCCTTTCGTGTGTGTATTGTAGAAGACAGTGGGACAACATCGGCGAATACCCGAATGCAGAATTTGTGGACCTCGCTGAACCGCATTCTTGAGGGCATCGAAACTGACCATCCGCAGTGGGTTTCAGCTCGCTTGGGAAGTGTTGCTTGAGGGGAATTAAAAAACGCACCCCGCTTCTGTATGATCTAATGTAGTGCTTAACTGCCTCCCCCCTCTCCTTATAAAGTACTAGATTGAGGACGCTTATATTGGCTTCTGACAGTGCAATGACGCCAGTGACTTGGAGCACTTCGCCGTAGAATCATTGATAATTGGGCATGAAGAGATCTAAAGACAAATTTGCGACTTATAGACATCTTCAGGATGGGTCTTCGCCCCCTGGGTCCCCCTATTAAACGTGGTGCGTGAACACCGTATTAGACCCGCCGAGCAATCACTTTGGCGGGTGTAGCCATTCTTCCAGAGCGCCTCGGTACCTCCAAGTATGATTTCAGATCCTGACTACGGTAGCGAAATGGCAAGACTATGATTAGAAACCACCTGCCAGTTAGCGTACCTCTTATGTGTATTCTAGCATATATATGAGCCGAAACAATAAATCAAGTGCAGCAGAGACGGCAATAAGGTTTTTGAAGCAGAACCTCTTTGTTGGATGTTTTTGCTGTAAAAAATATTCTTTTGACGCAACTCCTTTAATTGTCTTTAATAAAAAAGTGCAAAAAAGGGATTTTAATTGTTGTCAGTCCTATGACACAGAAAACAAGTCTTGCTTGCAAAACTTAGAATTGTTTTTTTTTCATAAATTTGCTCAACGTGATGTTGTTTATATGAGTGAGAATCCTCGCCACTTCGCAAAATATTTGACCGCACTTGCAGGCGTTCCAGGTACGCAAAAAACCAAAAAAAGATTGCAAAATTCTAATAAAAACCAAAAAGAAGATGGCCGGTAATGCAGCACAAAACCAAAACCTCCCCCAAGCTTCGCTCTATGTTGGGGATTTGCACCCTTTGGTTACGGAATCAATGCTATATGCCACTTTCTCCAATATAGGTCAAGTTCTGAGCGCTCGCGTGTGTCGTGATGTCGCCCGTCAATCATCCCTGTGTTATGGATATGTTAACTTCGAAAATCCAAAAGATGGTATATTTTGCTTCATCTCTTACATTGCCCTTAGCTGAGCGAGCGCTGGAGAGCCTGATATACGAAAACATTCTCGGTCGCCAAATCCGTATTATGTGGTGCGTCAGGGACCCATCTCTCCGTAAATCAGGCCGCGGGAACATTTTTATTAAAAATCTGGACAAAGGCATTGCTCAAAAGGATTTGTACGACACGTTTTCGCATTTCGGGAAAATTTTGTCGTGCAAGGTTTGCTATTCTATTTGTACGTGATAACAGTTTAGATCGCCATTGACGAGTCTGGAAATTCAAAGGGATATGGATTTATTCATTTTGAGGACGAAGAGTGTGCTGAGTCGGCCATAAAGGCAGTAAATGGCAAAATGATAAACGACCGTATCGTTTTCGTCGGGCCCTTCATACCACGGAGTCAGCGCAAGGCCGTTACTGGGAAACCGAAATTTAATAACTGCTACGTGAAAAATTTTAGCTCTGAACTTACTGATGAGGGTTTCAAGGAGATTTTCTCCGAGTTTGGTGAAATTAAGAGTGCCTGTATAATGCGTGATGACGAGGGGAAGTCCAAAGGCTTTGGTTTTGTCTGCTTTAACGATCCTGATCATGCGGAACAAGCTGTTAGCACTCTTAATGGCAAAGAGGTAAATGGTCAGGTGCTCTACGTGAATCGTGCCCAAAGAAAAGCAGAGCGTCAAGAGGTGTTACGTCAGCAATTTGAGAAGCAGCGTAATGAACGGATTGCCAAATACGCGGCTGGTATTAATCTATATGTCAAAAACCTGGATGATTCTATTGATGATGCCCGTTTGAAAGAAGCTTTCGGTAAATTTGGCAAGATTACCAGCGCCAAAGTCATGACGGATGCAAATGGTACCTCCAAAGGTTTTGGATTCGTCTGTTTCACCTCACCTGAAGAGGCGAAAGAAGCGGCAAAATTAAATGGAACACTCTTGGGCTCAAAACCGCTCTATGTCGCGCTTGCTCAGCGTCGCGAAGACCGACGAGCCAAACTTCTTGCTGAACATCAACAGAGACTCCAGTACAGGCCCAATGTCGCCAACATCCCAGCAGCGCATGGTCTCCCGAGTTTCTTTGGTCAACCGCCGTTCAACCCAACTCAGAGGTTCTTCCAAACTGGAGCAACCTTAGCATCTCAGCCTCGCTGGAATCGCGGTAGTATAACGGGACCTCAAGTTCAACTGGGTCACCCAGGGATTGGTACCACGCCTGCTTTAAGGCCAACAGTGGGAGCCCCTTATGTCGGTGGTTCGGGAGCTATGACCGCAATGGGACAAGGTCAACTAGCCCAAGGCGGCTTGGTTAATCCTCAATTCCGTGGTCAAACCGCCGGTCGCAGTATGATTTCGAACGCCTTACCAGCTTTGGGTGCTGGCGCAACTAATGGTATGGTTGCCACCGGTGCCAGTGGACCTCAGCAGTACGGAGCTCAGCGGCCAAGTATACCTGCGCAGATTCTCGGCGCTGCAGGAGCTGTGCCCAGACCAACCATGGCGGCTGTCACGGCTGGCATTCGTGTAATTAACCCTTTAAATGTTTATAGCTAACTCGTATTTTTTATCCTCCTTACTCAAACATTGCTCACTCCCAGCCAAATCCTATGAACCAAGCGGTTCGTTCTATCGCCCAGTCCAACGTTGCTGTAGCCTCGCCAGCTGCGGCCACAGCTGCGGCAAATGTAAGATTCAATCAGACAGCCAGAAATGTAATGGCACAACCTCAACCCCCACGCGCGATGGTTTCCCCGGCTCGGTTAGCGGTCAGCGAGCAGGTACAGTCCCAATCTTCGATACCAACTCAGCAGCACCAGCTGCAGACTCAGCAGGAGGAGGAGAAAAAGGAAGCTGAAGATGGCTCTTCTTTGGACCTGACATCAGAACAACTAGATTATAGGCAAATTGTCGGAGAACAACTGTTTCTTAAAATTGAAAAAACTCATCCTACGAATGCCGGAAAATTGACTGGAATGTTACTTAACTTGGGTCCAACTTATTGGGAAAGAATGATTCACTCGGAGGAGTATTTACACCAAAGGGTAGGACCCGATGGCCTACACCTATTGTCCCAATCGTTTTTAATAATCTGAATGTTTTCTGTTTTGCAGATTAATGAGTGCATTCAGCTTCTAGAAAAGAAGGAGAAGGAGGAGCAAGCCGCCCGCTCTGCTCAGTCGGAAGTTAAGAAAACTGATCGTTCTTAGACCATTTGGACTACCAATTTCATTTGGCAGTTTCCTCCCTTTGGTTCTATAGATGATTGGTTTTGTTGTTTCGATTGTTCTATAAATGGTTACAAAAATGCCCTCTGTTTTTCGGTAATGGCTAACTTGCTTTGCTTGAACCGAACTGTGGCCTGCTCGAATCCCGGTTTGGTGTTTGGCGGCTCGGATCGGCTGTGGGCTACAACAATTGGTAAACTGTGCTAGACCACTAAGTCCGTGAGAGCTTAGGACTTGGGTGCTGGACTGGGATTCTTTTTGCGTCATACTGTCACTAGTGCTGTAGGTGATTGCTTTTTAATCGGTACTTAGGTTCATGCGCCGCTTGAGGCGGTGGTCACCCACACGTTTCCTCGTAGTTGTCACGCCTAATGGTGTGGCTAGTATGCTGGCAATGGGTTTTGCGTGGGCGTTACGTGATCCACGTGGCACTGGTAAGGCCCGCAAATCGGGCGTGCCTACGCACTTTCTCATGCTTTAAGGTGATTTACAGATTGTACAGATTGCAATTGTACTTAATCACTTTTTCATAAGTTCTATGCACCTATTTGATGCGGGTTAGCATTACCTCGTTTCAAGTAGCCACCAAAAGTGGAGTTGGTTTTTTCCTTCCATTCGAGTTACCTTTCTCTTTGAAAGTTGTATTTCCAAGTGACTTTCGATCAACGCAAATCAGGAGTGGTCAGGTGGAGTTCTCGTGACATCACTCAAAGTGCGATTTCGTTTCAACAGAAGGCTTAAGAGTGTTAGTTTCAACCTCATTACCTTTGCATTAAGAGGGATTAGAATTTGCTCATTTCTTGATAAAAAGTGATGGCGCGAATTCGGAAGCCTGGAGGCCTAGGTGAATTAAAAGCATCAATGAATTGAAGATTCACGAATTTTTGCTCTGATTGATGGCTCTGTAACAAAGGAAGTTGGTTGAACTGTCAATATGCCATGGACTAGACTTCTGATGGTTAATTTTTGTTCACTTATGAGTAACTTTGTAATGCTCGTTTTCCAGCTCTGTTTTCTGCTCACAGAGGAGGGAAGCTATAAAGAGTGCAGCAACAAACGCCACTGAGGCAGCACTCGTCATTCACCCTTTAGTGCCATCGTGCTGCAATGGCGAGGATAACGTTCTGTTTTTCACTCACGTGGTTTATTGCACTAAACTAGGTCACTTTGTTGTTGTGGATGGATTGGAAACGAAAAATACCTCGGTCTTGTACTAAATAGGCTTCGCATGGAGCGACGCCCTCCTGCCCTCCGGAGGTCAAATAGCACACATCTTAAAAACGCAATGCAAACGAGATGGCGCATCTTAAGGTCGGTGGTGTATACAATGGTAGCCTCGACAACTTCACAATCATTCTAGTAGACTATTCTCTGCTAAGTGTGATGGAAGTGAATGAAATTAAGCAGAGGTGAAAACAAGTCAGGCGACTGTGAGGTAATATCGGTTTTGTGCGGTACTCCTCCATCCTACTTAATGGAATCCGTCGCTTGGGGTCATCGCGACTAGTCTTAGTACCGGTCTTATGAGTAAGCCATATAATCTTCTAAGCCTTTTAATCCGCCTAGCAACCACGATTTCTCTATCAATTTTTCGAATGAGATAAATGATGCAATTAATTTTTGGCAAAAAAGAAAGATGTTTTCTGAAGGACGAATAGTATCCTCAAATTTGCTGCCTTTATTATGACATAACAACAGATCGATTTTAGATGAACTGCTTCTATTTTCAAACCTCCAAGCCTGTACAGCTTTTAAAATAGCTGTATGCATTAAGTGGAAAGTTTTAAGTATTTTGGACATAAAGTTCCATGGTATCATAGGCTTGCGAGTTGGCACCACTCCGAACTAACTAATAGGAATGATACTCAAAAGTTTTTGAATAAGTGAATCTGGAGCAATGAGGTGAAGCAAAGAGCCGTATAAATTTGGGCGGCTCTAGTGGATTTCGAGGCAAGCTGGCTATGAAAGGCTGGAAAGCGATGCTTTTGCTCGTAAGGAAATTTATTCTAAAATGTAACCACAGTGGGTTGACTTATGCAATACTGTGAGAAACACATTTCACATAATGGTAAATCCACTTATTTTCTCGCTGTCTTCATACATTTATCCATTGGATTTCTGCACGGCCAGAAACACTCTGGGAGAACCTGCTTTACTCCTTCTTCGATGCCAAAATACCGCTCCTTCGGGTATTATGCTTGTCAAGTCCACGTGATGAAATGTGCAGCGTGAACTCGTGCGGGCAGTTGTTTCTGTGTCACCGTGCGGTGACCCTTCAAAACTACAAGTGCTCATGAATGATCGCACTCATCATCTCCGCAGAGAGGTTCGTCTCTTGTACACTCAAGTTACACGTCCGGTTGTGTTTCAATTATGTGTAGAGGAGTGGGGGTTCAACACGCTGACTGAAGGTTAACAGAAATGACTGCCGTGGTTGTAGACTGGTAACTGCCATGGGTAGGGTTGTCAATGACGTATGATCGTCCTTGAAATGCTTGCAACATCTAAATGTCTTGGTGTAACAGTACTCCGTCACCGTACTGAGCTCAAGTCTGCTGTAGGTATGAGTATCTGGGGCTTGTAAGCCCACATGTGCTACCACCTTGGCCTACTGTGCCCATTTACAGCGTCTGAATTGACTTATGACCTGTGTGTCAGCTACGGATGTCTGGCGTAACACAATTGTCGCTTCATGCTGCATGCGCCACCGACAGGTTGGAATGCTCTTTGTAGACATGAAATTACGTCCCCGTTTAACTTGAACAATGGTTTTATCTTTCATCCGCTGCATGCATACCAGTCGATGTCTCTGACTTGCTGAAAAAATCCCTAGTTTTTTTCGCCTGAATAAATTGTGAAAGACTGAAATAACATTAGTAAAACGTCTAAGCTATGAGTGGCATGCGTTTTTTTGTGGGAAAGGGGACCAGAAATCACGATGTCATTTAAAACAACACGGTGGTTAGCGTGACTACGGTCGAATTCCCTACTTTTACTACCCCTTTAATCCATGTTCTGACATTGGTTACCCTCGGTGATTCATTATCTCGAATTTACCGTCATTTTTTGGAAGTAAAAACATGATACTCCCCGTTTTTGGTAACAACCTACTTTGGGCGCCGCCAAGTAGCCTGACCTCCGGGCCATGCCACTGCCCTCCAACCCCTTCCCCACGTCGACAATACATTTTTCCCAAGTATTCTATCTTCTTTCATCTTCAAATGACTTTAGAAGGAGACGACCGATGTTTTGGTACATCCACCTCTTCCCTCTGAATGTAGACCTCCGCTAGGAAAGCATTACTGGTAAAGATTACCAGTTATCTTTTACTTATAAAAATAAGGAAAACGATACCATCCAAAGGGGAAATAATCCTATAATTGCTTTGGCTGCTGAGAATAGCTCACCCACCATCATTTATTCCCAGGACGCTAATTGAATTCTCGAATTGAAATGTCTAGTATAAGTTGAGGCATAAAATATCCACTTTTATGAGCTTTTGTTACAATTAAACAGACAGCTTACCTCACCGTTTCACACGCGCCACAATTTCACCTCTAGAATAATGCAAAATCAGCCGACTCGACTCAAGGTGTAGTCAATATTGTCTAATTTTGTGACGGTTTGAGCTTAAGTGATACTACTGATAGAAAAAGAGTAAGCATTTTGCAACTGAAGCTTATGTCAAACTTGAAAGGTTAAAACAGAGGTACGTATGCAAATCAAGAATTTAAATATATATACCTTGGGGTTTAGCGTAACTTGTTAGTGAGAAGAACGTGAGGAAATAGAACCAGATTAACTTCCATCAAGAATAAGTGGAGAGTTAATTTAAGGTGTGAGAGTGTTCCCTAAAGTGCTGCATAGATCGCACAAAAGCCGAACAATAGTCATTGACTGTGCAGGAAAAAATGAATCATTTTAAAGATGCTTTGGTAAACCGAACTCACTTCCCGCAATGTGATTGCATTTCAATAACTATATATACACATACACATTAGAGACATCTGCCTCTGGATCTAGCGCAGAGTGCCTTGCACACGTTTACTCCACAACACACTTCAGCATCCAACTGGAAGGGGAAAAGAAAAGGAATCGAAAATCAAAGCATCAACCTATGGGCCATAATCTGCCCAGTTTCAAAGCATTATCGTCTAGTCTGTAAGTGATTATCGCCTGTGAAGGAGTCATAGTTAGAATTCCAGAAAACGAAAAGCAGAAAGAGATGGGTATATGTGCTACAAGACCTTCCTGAGTTGCAATTCCATTAGCAAGAAGTCGTTCAAGTTTAAAGAATGAGAACAAAAGTGAGTAGACCGAAAGTAAATGCTCCGAGATTTCAGGAAATTGCCACATTCTTCCCAAAAGAGGTACCTAGAAGCACCACCATTCCTTCAGATCCAGTAAGAATGAACTGCGGAAGGAATCACCCTTCTTTATGTACAGATGCTGCAGGTTTATTGCAGAAGGGAGTGTGATAGGCGCGAAGAGAGAGTAGACAGAAGGTTACTTGGACTTAGACCTCGACCAAAGGAAGTCGTAAGCAGCAGAATCGAAGGAGTCCTCGAATCCCATGTCCTCTTGCAGTTCCAGACGAACCCGCGGCTTTCGACGCAGCAGGCGCCGAGCCCGTTCCTCCTCATCGCACTCGTCCAGATCCAGCGGCAACTGAGAAGTCAAGAGTGAAGTTCAGTGAGCAGCAACTGGTGCTATTGAATCTTCACAGAACAACGCACGATTTATTTACGCATTTAACCGCGCGTGCTCCTCAGTCTTTGCATCTTTCAGTTCGCTCTGCAGCGTTACGCTCCAGTGTCTCCATTTCTGTTTGCAGTCCATTAGCCTTTCTCAACATTTACATTAACGTTATATCCAGAGTGACACATCTTATAGTACATTCAGAGAGAACTTTGATATCAATGCCGTACCGTGGTTGCCACGACATTATGAAATGATCGATCTCGAAAGGCCTTAATTACTGAATGTCGTAGGATTGGGAAAAGGAAGAGGATGAAATTGGGCTGAACTAGTATACTTGCCCAAAATATATTTCAAGGCATCATTAACCCCAAAAATTTTCTATTTGACGGCTCGTAGAATCTCTGCTGCTTCAAGGGATACATCGGTCCCAAACCGACCATAAACTCTCGAATTGTTAAAGGGTTTGATGCAAATGTGACTAATGATGGTAACACTTCGCCGTTAATGCAGCTTATTATCCTGTCATTCCCAAATCCGATAACGGTGAGTCTACGCACCAGTTCTATGTCTCGTAGCGTCTGCAGGGAAAAATGGGTCGTTATATTGGTAGTCCAAATTATTCTCCTTGCTCCCTCCAGTTCATTTGCGAACCGTTCGATGCAAGAGAATGACTAGGAGGTCAAGTTTCCATGAAAAATGATCTAGAAAGTGCTCAAAACTGCCAGGTTAATGAAACACGACAATCATCATAGTTAGTCAAAGGTGCATCAAACGAACGGAGTATTTAACAAAGAGATGGGGCTCATAAAAAGGCACCTCACAAAACTAATAATATTGGCCCAAAGTAATATTGGTTCTCGCAAGCGTACAAACAATTGACATGCAAAAATAGCGCAGTTGAGCGATATGTTTACCTGAAGCACATATCGTGGCTCCTTGTAGCGAATCCGAATAGTAGCGCCGTTGGGTAGGGCCAGGTGAACAGGATACATCCGCCCATAAAGCTCACGATTTACTCGAGTTATGCACACCCTGGTCGAGGATAGGTGATGGGGGATCCTTAAGAAAAGCGTATGTGTAAAGTCACTATTTTCATTCCCCATCAAATCGGGTCGCAAATAGACTTACTTTGTACAACGAAAAAGAAGAAGCCGGAAGAGGGTCCGTAATTTTGGAGCTTGAAGTGCCATGGTCACAACTTGGTGCCAGTATATTAAAAGACGATTTCAATGGGATAGTCCGAAATGTGCTTTATAGGTTAAGTCGTCTAGTTTAAAAAGGACGTTTGAAGGCGAAGAACTGTTGAGGATAAAACGTCTCTCCTACAGTTATGTAACTCACATTTTTGGCGTCAATATTGCATTAAGCAGTCGACTAATCTAGATTACACATCCGCTAGCAACTTACACACAATTTCAAAAACGCGCCTGAGTGGTACCGTTTTGTCCACTAAAACTTAATGCTTACCCCATTATATTATGCAAGCTAAATGCACATTGAGTATAAACATGCGTTTAACAGTCAAAAGTTATGTTATGATTACAAAGTAAGTAGTTCCGTACGCTTTAGAAATGAGTTGACTTTTCAAGGCCACTCTAACTAATCATCGTAAAGGAAATGTGCGAGAGTGGCTAAGAGGTATCTGATTGACAATGGACAGTGTTCGGTTAGCGAAGTTGTTTCGAGATCTAGAAGAGCTAGAAGCTGCTGCTGAGAAAGTAGTAAGTTCTCAAGAAAAGTGCAAGTTGTATGAAATGAATCGGAGGAAGTCCCAGGAAGCTTTAAACCGGCTGAATGACAACAATGCTCCAAATGTTGTCTGGGCTTGCCTTTCCCATCAATTTTTCAAGGTACCTAAGGATGCTCTTAAAACTGCCCTTAAATCAGATATGAATACTTTATCCACCGAAGTCAGCTCTCTTCGAAACGATATTAAACGTGACCTGGAGGATCTACGAAAACTTGAAGGGAAGGATCCTTTGAAGGGCTTCAACTTGAAGCCTCTCACCAGAGATGAAGTATCCGCTGTTACTGGCATTTATTAAATGTTTTCCACTTTCCAATAACAAGTACTTTTGTCTTCTTTGTGCTTCTTGTTTGATTTAATGGGCTTTTTTAATGATGTGATGATCGGCCGCCTATTTTTTTTGAAAAATTCACGAAGCAAATATGCTTTTGTTCTGCCTTGATTAAAGTTTCCATGGCGTCAGCATTGCCTCTCTATCGAAGTGAGGACTCTGTGGTTGCAATTCAGTGGTTTTTATTCCCTTTATTCTTGATTCTGTTTTTGTGCCCTATTGGCTTTTTATTTTTGCATTTAGTTTGTCCCAAAAAACTTTTGCCATGATTGAGGCAGACCCTTTAGAGGCATAGAGATATGACGTCATTTGAGTTCCTGTCATTACTTGAAGCCATATACTACTGTGAATCTTTATGCTCCGATGTTCAGCATTAATGGTGATAGTGCAACTCCTTTTATTCCGCCGGAAGCGATTCGAGGTAAATCATCCATCCTAATCCCACAGGATTGGTTGACCTTAGATTTCTCACTGGATCAATTGCGTTGACAATGCAGCAAATTTACCTTTGAAGAAGTGCATAGTATTTCAGATTAGAGTAGGTCTTTTTTCGGATAAGGACTAAATGTAATTAACCTACCTTAGCTGCCTTTGTGTGGATTTCTTTGTGACGCAAACGAGATAAGGAATTTCATCTTACCATTTTCTTGCAAACCACCTCATCTTGCTAAAAGGCTGCTTTTTTTCGGGCCGTAGCGCCTTAAAGTGCCTTAATTGACTGGTCAATCGAGTGGATCTAGAGTGTTTAGTAGGCTCTGCGGGATACTCGTTTGTGCTGTTCGGGTCCAATCCTTCCGCATCCAAATGGTCACTTCCCAGTCTTTGTCAGCACTTTGTGACAGTTGACCTTTTGACTGGGGGAGATAGAATTGAACTAACTTGTGCTGATTAAAAGATGGAGCAATACCACGATCTTTGATTGACAAGTAGTATAGGCGATGCTTTTTCCGCCTTGAACGAGACAGGATTTCTGTGTGAGAGCGACTCAAGTTAACTGCCTCATGTAGGTGGCAAAGAGTACTTGTCTTGCTGCTTTTGCGAGAAATGTCGTACGGGGTGTTCAGCCTTCCAATACGTTTCCGTTCCAAGCAATGAAATTGTCAATATTTCATGTTAATTATATAAGATCTCTACGCAGGAACTAGCCCAGATTTTCCCACATAATCGAAGGTTAGCACAGTGTCTAAAAGACAAACCAAGTGGACAGTCTAATCTCTTGCTAATTTGTTTATTTCAGGAAGTGGAGTTGTAGTTATTTTTCGACTTTGAATTGAGTAGCATATTCCCTGAGAATGAGCAAGGCGGTCTCAATATTACACATTGGTTCAAGCACACCTCTCCCATGAAAATGTCTAAGTCTGAATAAGTTATGTTGATTGCGCAGGATCAGGTCATTCCAAAGCTGCCACAAGATAAATCGCACAGGCGGTATAATCCGCTAACTCAGGAGTGGGTGGTTGTCTCCCCGAACCGCATCAATCGACCTTGGGCAGGAGCTGTTGAGAAGACATCACCTGCTTCTGCTGGCGATCCTACTTCCCAGGCATCTGAGGATTCCACGAAGCCCAATGCTTTGGCCCCCGGCTCAACGCGTTCCAGCGGAGTGGTGAATCCCTTCTATGAGAGTACATTTACCTTTCCCAACGACTTTCCTGCCTTCGTACGTGCTGTCTAATCTGCGTTGACATAGCTTTGCTTTTGCTTTTTCATTTTCAGATCCGTTCTAGATTGGTTCGGTAAAGTTAAAGGATTCGAAACCTGCATTGAATTTTATTTGATTAATTTGATCCCACATTTATCCATTGTTCATTCGGTCTGTTTTTATTACATGTCTGGCGGCGATTCAAGTGCTGTTTTTGCTTGCATATAGACTCATCTTTAGGCTTTTCGACTTTGACAGATTTAGCCGCCAAGCTTTGCCTTCGTCTAGTCGGACTAGGAATCTTATTTATTGGTCAGATAATTAAATTTGGCCAAAAGAATGGGAAGGACGTTTAGAGAAGTGGCGAGTGACTGCATTTAGATGGATCATTTACCCAAGTTGGTTCGCCAAACCAGTTGGATTTGCAATTTATAATAAGCACTTGAATCAAGCTAGGGCATTTCAAGCAATAAAAGGTGCATTTCATTTCTCGGTGTGTAGGATCTCCCAGCTACCCTTATACATGGCTCTAGGAGAGCCATGGAAACAACTCCGAACAATGCCTCCCTACCGAGTCGTTGACAAGCGCATATGGTGAAGTGAGTAGTGTAAATGCGTTTGTGTCATCGTGCGGTGACCCTTCAAAACTACAAGTGCTCATGAATGATCGCACTCATCATCTCCACAGAGAGGTTCGTCTCTTGTACACTCAAGTTACACGTCCGGTTGTGTTTCAATTATGTGTAGAGGAGTGGGGGTTCAACACGCTGACTGAAGGTTAACAGAAATGACTGCCGTGGTTGTAGACTGGTAACTGCCATGGGTAGGGTTGTCAATGACGTATGATCGTCCTTGAAATGCTTGCAACATCTAAATGTCTTGGTGTAACAGTACTCCGTCACCGTACTGAGCTCAAGTCTGCTGTAGGTATGAGTATCTGGGGCTTGTAAGCCCACATGTGCTACCACCTTGGCCTACTGTGCCCATTTACAGCGTCTGAATTGACTTATGACCTGTGTGTCAGCTACGGATGTCTGGCGTAACACAATTGTCGCTTCATGCTGCATGCGCCACCGACAGGTTGGAATGCTCTTTGTAGACGTGAAATTACGTATCTATCTGACTTGAACAATGCTAGTGGCAGTTCCACCCCGAGTGCATTTCACCAATTTTGAGGTAGCGTACTGAAATGACATCTAATGGTCTCAATTAAATGCGCCGGTCTTAAGCTGACTATGTTCTTTACAGTTTATGTGGGTGGGCACTTCGTTATTTCTCTCTTCAACCAATTCAGTGATGCGACGCAGGCGTCAGATTTAGCTAGGCTATCATTAATTTTTTCACGTGGTCAAGGTTGTCTACTACGATGAAGCTGTTACTTTTTTTGGAGAAGCAAGCAATCCCCTCACTCACTATAATTTAGACTGAGAAAAACGAAGTCTTTTTTAAGTAGAATTACGAAATATCCAGTCCTATGCTCAATTGGACTAAGAGAATCCATAGCTTCTTTTGAAGTGACGGGAGCTAGAAAGGAAGTGTACCTAAATTTTGACTAAGGTACGGGAAATGCACCTTAAAAGATAGAATACCGAATTCACATCTATTTACCACAGTTTCTTCTGTCCTGTTTAATTTTTTTCCACTTGACTCCAGCTGTTTGATGCAAACTCTAGTGAAGTCACCCAGTTTTATCTTTAAAATCTCACATTTACAGGATTTTTTTCATAGTTGGAGCGGCTTTAGGTGATGACCCCTTGTTGTTATTGATGCAGGAAAATTGTGCAGCCGTAGTGATGCAAGTTTCCTTCCGATTGCACTGGTTGGACTGGAGTGGGCTCACGGCCAATGCTAGGTTTGTTTTTACAAACTCCCTAAGGCCGTAATTTTGCTACTCAGGATGGAACAAAGGTTTTTTTAGCCCACAGAAGGACGGAGAGACTGTAGTTAAGGGTAGGATACCATACCAGTCTTGTGAAGCTGTGGCAGATAATATCAGCTAGGCATTGGACCACCTAATCAAAATCATAAGCGAGATTATTTTATCACTTATATCTTGATCAATTATGCCTAGACTCATGTATTCTGGTGCATTTTACGCCTTTCTTGTCAATATGTAATACAATCTGGATGATAAATTGCGATTGTAATCGGCTTGTCAGGTGGAAATGTTTACAATCCATCACTACTGCTCCCTCAGCCATCAATGTTTGCAACAACGTGCGAGTTAACTTGGCTTTTGTCCTCCTCAAAAACAGCAAATTGGAAAATGGTATTTTCAGCTAACATTTTGATAGGGCAGGAGCAAATCCAGCCACAGGTGACACTTCTGCAAATTATTTTTACTGTACTGCTGAAATTGGATCGATTTCTGTAAAAGGATTGTTGCCAGATCCTGTAGAATTCTGTGCCAACGTGGATAGATAAAAATTGCGTCGTTCTGGAAGCCTAGAGCCGGAACGAACGGCTGCCAGTGCTATTGATGAAATTGTTGCAAATATTCTCTTCGAGATCTAATTAACTTTTCAAAGACCACCTCAAAGTGTCTTTTAAAGAATCTACAAATGATTCATACGGGGTGATAAGGAATGAAGTAAATCAAATCTTGAGTGGATTAACGATGCTCCCAACTTGAGTCAGAACTCCAATTTCAGTTCGGTGTAGTTCATATCAAGGTTTATTTCGTTCCGTTGACACTTCTTCCAAGACAGTTCTATCAGGGGCACTTGTATTAGACCATTAAATATGCAGTTCTGACCTCACATCGAAATGTTCTTTTTTCATCCCGCAGGCAAGGATCGGAGAAACTTGACCAATGATTGCACCCGAAATACCACTGGTACTATTTTTTCGTCTTGTGATCGCTAGTAAAGCATGTCTGAAAGGCAGTTTTTTAAGGATTTTTTAATAACTTGGTCTTTATCTAGCTTACATGACGTGGTCAGGTGCCTAAAACACGAAGGTGGTGATCGGCTGACCTTGATTCTACTTCATGCTATAGATGAAGTGTTTTAAAGTCTTTTTTCCCTTACATTTATAGCGATCTTTGGATGGAGTGGTGGTGTTCTATAAAGTTAGACTGTATCCATTGTTAAGTCCCGTTAATTTGCAATGCATCATGAGCATTTTGGCACCTCATTCCAATTTATTCAAAGCGAATTCTTTTTTGTGCCACTGGTAACAATAAAAGACCGTATTAACGGTGTTTGGCGTTTTGTCTTGATTGCAAAGGAAAATATGTTTGGAAATGGCTCATTATCTTTCAGATGCTTGTTTAAATCATACTGTTGGACCAGTTAAGTATTCTTTCTGCTTCCCATTTCTGATTAGTTTTTAACTATCCAATATCCCTTCATTAAGTACCATTATTCACATCATGTCGCTAATTTACAAGCAGTTTGCGTATTTTGGGTCCCTCGGCAATTTTTTACTCAAAATGGTCGGATCATATTGTTTACACCCCGTAGCTCGTTACAGAATGGGTCATCTATAACTATTGTCTTGGAAACCAAGTTTCAACTTGTACTTAAAAAACACGCAACCAACAAATGAATTATTTATGGTCACACATAAATCCCTCACCGGTGGTCTGTTTGAAAGACAAGGACAAAGTGAAATGCACATTTTAGGCAGGGGTGACCAAAAAGGCGAGAATAACTAACAGGAAACCCCGGCGACTCTATAACCTGACTAACCTACTGTGTGCTGGAAGTTCTGCAGGTCAAAAAACATTGGAGAAAGCATTGATGATTTACTTTTACAAGAGCTAAGAGTACTGACTGTGGTGTGAGCGAAATGTAGCAACTTTTAAGCTCTTAAGGTAGTATTCGAAGTGAACGAGTGATGCAGTGACCATAAATCATCACAATAAATAAATAAAGCTAGTAGCATCGAGGGCAAACCTAGGTATTTTAAACAATCAGAATTGGCGTTCAAAGAAAGTAAACATTTCATGCTAGCTGATCCAACATGATGGTAGTGAAAATTGTTTGAAATATTCTATCAGCGTCCTCAAAAAAACCTATTGCGAAAAAAGGAGAATTCTAAGTTTGTAAAGTCCAATTACTTAAAGAATACGGACATCTAGTATTCAGTGGCTTAATCTAGCTCTATAAAGTGTCCCTTAACTATTTTTCATTTACAGTCGGCACGTTCGGGAGGGGCGGCAGGAGATTTGTCGGAGGACGCAAGAAAGGCGCAATCAGCGGATCCCCTGTTTGCTTGGGCTCCTGCCACAGGGGAGTGCTACGTGACCTGCTTTCATCCCCGTCCTGACCTCACCCTCGCTCTTATGACCCACGAAGAAGTTATCAATGTCATTGAGGAGTGGGCCCGTCTCACTCGTCAATGCGCTGATCGCGGATTTCAGTGGATTCAGATATTTGAAAACCGCGGCGAGATTATGGGGTGCTCGAATCCTCATCCACATTGTCAGGCGAGCGAATCTGTAGTCGTGGACGCGTTATGAAGTTTACAAGTTTGGATACATGTTTAGTATGGATGTGTGGGTGTATGGGACCAAATCTCGGGGGCTGAAGCGAAGACAAGTAGTTTTACTGAAGTACACTGTCATTATAGTGATAAGAAAAGACTGAAAGACTAGAAGTTGCTTAATATAACGTTTCTCATAGCTCCCTTCTTACTTAGAACATTATTTTCCGAAGCGGCTACCGTGGTTTCAATAAAACCTATCAACATAAACTCTCTCCTCTTTGTCAACACTTTCGGTATTAACGATGGATGTTGACAATTGTCATTTGGCAACAGAAGTGCTCTACACCAACCCCATTTAACGAGAAGCTTTGCCCCAAAAGCCTCTTTCTGATGAAAATGAAATGAAATGTGAGGCTTTCCTGTGGTTTCATCCTAGCCGCATTCAGTTTATGAATCATCCGCTAACTTGGCTTCTGAAGAAGAGTAGAACCACCAGATCTTAAGATTGTAATCATTGGCTCTTGACTCAGTAGAAGTGATTTAAATGAGGGATAAATGTATCCACTCCTATCAAAATGTTACAGCTTTTTTGAAGGCTACGCCGACTAATGTCGGAAAAAATCCAGTTACCAACGTTCCTTTCATCCTTTTGAAACAGATTTTTTATCGTTACATAATGCTACCACCAATGTACCCCTTGGTATAATCGAGATATGCATGAAATGCACGGCAGCGATATTAAGTAAACGGTGTACCAGAAAGTCGGTTCTCGTTCGGCTAGAGGATCATAGCACCTTAAAATAACTTTTAATGTGCCTTTGTATAATCAAACAAGATATCGCTCTGGTTTCCGTCATTTTAAGTGTCTGGCCACCTCACTTTCTCAAGAGTCTTGGTCGGGATAAATTTATTTGCCAATCCAACTGTTTCATAAATTGCCAGGATGTTTACGGCCAAAGTGGAATCTCTGCACCAATTGGTGGTCGATCAAGCCTTCACATGAACCGGTGTTTATGTATGTATACGGGTGTTTCCACGGCACGCTGCGTTAGGCGTGGTGGGGCGCCCAACCACCTCTCATTTCACTTTCAATAAATGTCTTGACTGTGTTTGCTCGCGATGATGGTGCGTAGAGATAATGAGCTTGCCATTTCAAATCGTTTGTTATGCGTCGGTTCCTCATTCTGTTTATTTTTGATTTGATCAAAATTCAAATATTTTCCCCCAAAATTTCTTGCACAAAATAATCATTTAGCGGTTTTAGTCATTTCTAAATTCATTTTTTATGTAACACCCCGAGTCTTTCTTGAAGTGGATAAAGTCATAACACTAGAGCCGAAAATGGGTCGATGTACAGAAGGGCTGAGAGACTGCTGGCATGACCTGGGGGCCATGCCACACAGCGGAAGTACCCGCAAAACCAAAACGAAGAGCTAAATAAACAACCAAAGTATTTTATTAATATCAAAGCCTATAAATTACGAAATTGACTCTTGGGCCTTCGTGAACACATGCCTGGGGTGAACGAGCGACTAAAGGCATGAATGTCACGTACGGGGACTATGCACGACCGATGTAAAGGTGGCACAGATACTTTCGTGCATAGATGGGACAAATTTTGACAGCTAAGAATAATTCAACCGTTGTACCTGTAGCGTCCAACATTTCCTTGGTGTCGGAAGAAATCACAGTACTGTGTATTACAGATGCGCAAAAGGGCTGTGAGATTACTGGCATGGCCCGAAGGCCATGTCGCTGGACGGAAGTACAATAAACAAAGCATTACATAACATCGTCCATGCCACCGCATTGGCGGATAGTATGTTTGGACACCGAATGGAGTTTCTTTTATTGGACTAATAGCGCAGCATCACCATAGATTCATTTAGGGACTGGCACTGAAATTTGAATAATGTGTTACACGTTCTATGTATATTTGCCCAAAATCGAAGAATGTCTTCATTCTATGGCATTTCTTCCGCAATAGTCAGGTGTAACTAGCCTGTGCTTGTTGCTCGCAGACACAACCATCATATCTCACCTTCCATCCGGTTACCTAACTTTATTGCGCTGGTGATTCCCATTAGTTGTACCTATTGGAACATTGCATTTGCTGGATGAAAGTGATTGTTTTGAATTTCTGGATCATTTTTGCATTCTTGCGATGAAATCAACCATCTTGAACTTGATAGACCATTAAGAAATCCGAAATGAGTGTTTTAACGCTTAAACTAAGGAAAAAAACGTCCTAATGTAGCAGCCTACGTCTTTCCTGCAATCGAAGGAAGTTATATGAATAGAGGACATATTACTGATGTACGTAAAAGCCGAGGCTACTACCATAGCTAGGAGCCATGTTGGAGAGCGGATGTGCAATAGCGGAGCCTTAGGTGCCCGCGTAACCAAAACACCAAAGTAGTGCACCAAATTTTGTCATTCTACAATAGAGCATGAATAGGTGGGCCAGATTTCTAACTTAGTGTTTCCTTTAACCATTCCATGTCTATCTATTTACACTTTGAAAAGTTGTTAGTTAATCGAATGACAAAACTTCTGTTTTCGGATAAAAGTTTCGCTTTCTCTTATCTCATTTGTTAATCTTGAGTCGTGGAGAAAGGCGTTTTTCATAGCATGCTTGGCGGAAATGAGATGTTTTTTGGTTTTACAATTCAAAAGCAGTGATTTTGGCGGTGTATACGTTAGAACTGATAGATGGAAAGTGTTTTCCCAAGTTCAGTCTTTAGTCTGAAATCTTGGCTACATTATCCCTTTTTACTACTTCAAGCGTGCTTCGAGATGTGCTTACCGCTTGCATTTTAGCTTGGGACATGCCGAAACCAAAAACTATTTCAATTAACATACATATTTAATGTTTTTTGGGTGATTTTTCTCTAGAATCCATAGCCTATCCGGATTAGTTTCTACTCCTTGAAAATCCTGTAATTTTTACCCTCATTTTTTAATTCAAACTGTTGCTTACGTCTGTGTAAAATGACTTCAGTGCTCATAACATACTAGTGGTAAAGTAAAACTGGCACTGATAAACTGGCTTGATTACGGTTGTGTGATTTGGCACGTGTCTATAGCTCAATAAATAAATAGTAGCTTTGAGAGCCCGTCATAAACGCCAACATGCTGTCATGAGTACAAGTGGGGCCCTGAAAAGGTCATTAACTGCCCATGTGGGAGCGTGCTGCTCATCACAACTCCTCCAAACGCGATTTAAAGTTCTTGTTTAACTATTTAGGTAAGATTCAACGTTTTGATCCCATTCATATCGTTTAGATTAATGTACCATAGTTGCACAGGCTCTTCGGACAAATTATAGGTGTCGATGCAGAATTTAACGATCGCTTAACCCAAAATGTTAATATTTTGGCTCCGTAACCATGGCTAAGTTTTAGTCTTAGATTGTTTTGACACCTTACATTAGTACCCCCGACATGTGATTCATCACTTAGTTTCGTACTACGTAGAGCCACAATGATACAACAAAGTCTGGTCCAACAATTCCATTTGCTACCGCAAATCTTTGCAGCTCTTAACTATTATGAGGATGTTCTATCATTCATTTCAATATTGCTTTGCATTCGTGGTTGATTTGCTGTCCCTTGTCAGTTAGGTTCGTGTTACTTCCCAGTAGTGTTTGGAATGCGGAACCATTGCTTGACTAGACGAGGACGAATGAGCAATTAGTGGATGCACTGGTCTGGGAGATTGTGTTTTCTTTGTGATTTTCCTACATCTTGATATTCCCTTACATGGTATACTTGAAGTTCAATCATGCGACAAATTCGTTCCAGACTACACCGATTTGGTTTTTTAGCGTCATTTAAAGTAAGGCAGTTAGGAGGTAAAACTTATCTACCTACCTCTACCTTCTTTATCACCATCTATTCACTACACCCTCTTTTCTAAGCAAGGAATTGCGTCGTGTAAACTGTAAAAGATTCGCCTTTCAATAAACTAAAAAAATGTTTTTGTTAACTCTATTAACCATTTCGACCCTCTGAGCTTACTCTCCATCCTCTGAATGAATAATTAATCTTTTACGATGTCAAAACTATCAATAGCTTAGGCGCATACCTGCATTATAGCCTTCTGGAGACGGGCTGAATAAAATCTCCTTATCAAGATCCTATAGGTATTTTCCTGATTATAAATATAGCTGAACAAACTAAAAAGTCCTCTTATCAAATATAATAACGTTAAGTTTGCCTATTTACAATAGGGCCTCAATTGACTTTTGTCTGCCAATAAGTGTGGTGACCTGAGACTTCCCTGAAGACGAATGAAGATGTAATAACAAGGCAGAATATGTATTACCGACCTACAGAAGGACTGAGGGCCTACTGCCATGGCCTAGAGAGCATTCCGCCCAGCAAAAGTACCCATGAAACCAAAACAAAGGATTAGTCAAATAAATCAAGATATCACTTAGCCCTACCCTCCTTTTGAGTATCGTCCTCAGCACTCCCCTTAGTCAACCTCCAGCGGCGGCCAGCACAGCGGGGTCAGTGCTGTAAAAATAACACACACCCGCCAACTACACCATCATCTAATTTGGGTGCAACCGAGAAGATATCTGACCGCAACGCCACTGACCCCTCTCGGCAATTCCACTGGATCTGGAGTATCGTCCTGTTTGGGAGCTGTATTGGGGGAAGGGGAAATGTGCTGGCTATCACACATGTCCATCGCTAGCTATAACAACACCCGTTGGAAAGCAGGTATTATAAAAAGAAGAGGTTATAAATCGTTTAGTGGAAATAGGATATCGCATCTGTTCCTCCTTGCTACTCTGTTCTCACTTCAGTACTGTTCAGTCATATCTATCTGGGTTTCATCCAGCTAGTAGAGAGGTGGTAGAGGTAACACATGTTCACTTCATTCACATCTTCCTATAGGTACAGGTAGACACCTCCGTAATGAACTTTTTTAAATGGTTCATATCTAGTGTCAGTTCATTCGTTAATAACATTCCTGCAAAACTCGGGATTGAAGGTTGTCGCAGATTTTCCCATTTGTAGCATATAACTTTCTTCCCCTATGTTAGGATTTAGTGCTGGGTGATAGAAACCAGGGTATTTGTCCTTTGGGATTGGGTTTGCTTTCCGCTGTCACCACTGTAGCGCCCCGGGATTATCTTGGAGACATAAGACGGCATAATGCTTGGGCAGAGTATATGTCGCCTGCATACGGCGGGGCTTGGAGCTACTGGCACGGCCCGGGGGCAATTTTGCCGAGCAGATACGCAAAATTGATGCCCTAAGTGTCTGTGAAACCAGTAATTCTGGTATTACATAAGAATAGTTAATGCATTTTATTGGTTATTTGAGGTGCACTCTTCTGTAATTAAGCTCATGACCTTATAATCCCGCATGGGCTGTTCATATGGTCAAAATCATTCTGCAAGGTATATTTAACTATTTACAAAGTGTTAGAATTTATCTGCTTAAAATAAGTAGATGCTGTTTCAATTAGGCAAACTGTAATATGCTCTCGTGGCGCGTTTTCATGGCTAAAGTTACTGGAACGGAACGTCCCGTGCGTTCATAAGCATTTGCATTTTCGGCAAACATTATAATTCCTGATATTTCGGGTTACCTTTGCTGCTGTACTAATTCAACGACGGTAGCGAAGCCTATTCACCCTAAATGATGCAAAGTTTTGCTTCCATGTGACCTCAAAATTAGCTCTGAATAGAATTTGAGAAGACAGAAGCTAATTAAATTTTGCTTTTGGGGAACTTTAAACTAGCCAAATGCAGGAAACACAGAGTTATACTGCTTTTTATGGCTCAGTAACATTTTAAGAACGCTTTATTACAAATAAAAACTTAATTCGGCTTAACCTTTATCTAACCGACAATGGCAAATTTCAGTTGGTCATTTGAGGTTTTTTTATCATTCTCCTGTAGGCATGGGTAAGTGACTTTATTCCCACACGAGCCCTGCGTAGTGATTACGGTCAGGAGGACTACTACTCCCGTCATGGGAGTCTCCTACTTCTCGACTACGTAAAACGCGAGTTGGCTGCAAATGAACGCATCGTGGTGACCAATGCTGATTGGGTAGTCCTCGTGCCCTGGTGGGCGGCGTGGCCCTTCGAGTGCCTCATACTTCCATTTCGACGTCATATCTGTCGACTGGACGAACTGACTCCTGAAGAGCAATCTACACTAGCCGATGTCATGTCGCGCATTTTGGTCGCCTATGACAATCTCTTTAAAACAAGCTCACCCTACTCCTTCGGATGGTATCAGGCCCCACTGCAGTTATCTCAGAAGGCCGTCTACTGGCAGCTGCATGGAATTTACCTGCCTCCGCTGCTACGCTCTGCCACAGTGAAGAAACACATGGTGGGATATGAACTCTTGGCTGAAGTACAACGTGACCTGACGCCGGAAAGGGCAGCTCATTTACTGCGTGACGCTGCAGCACGAGAACATTATTCCAAACCACAACAGCGGTAGCAGCCTTACCTCCTGAAAATGACCACTAGTTAGCTCTTTAGCCTTCTTAGCACCTGATTTTTAGTTGCTTGAATAGCCATATTGTAGTTTGGAGGCCTGTCGGATGGATTTCGATGTCAACGTTTAGGATTTCCTTCTCAATTTCCCTCAAAGACCCTATATGGCGAGACATTTAACAAAATGATCTCACTTTTAAGTGTGGTTCCAACTTTGATGCCTGAGTTCCTAATGCCACTCTACTATTGGTGCATTACTACATTATTTGCGTGGACGATACGAAAGGAAAAGCGCTGATAACTTTGGAATAGCAGACAACACTATTTTTAGCTAAAGATCCACCTGATTTAGATCATGAACTACCCTTCCAGAATCACAATGGAAATGACACTGTGTTTAAGATCCAGAATCTCTCTTTTAAGTTTCGTTAGACCGCCTCCTCAGCCAGTTGAAAAAAAGGAACACTGTAGGCAAAAAGTTGAGGAATTAGTATTGGGGTATTTGAGAGTCTATTGAACAAATTTAGATGTTTAGATCCTGCTTCCATTCCTCCAAGGCACTCGTCCACTATTCGGACATTACCGTGGCACATAGTTTGCCTAATACGAGATCCCTACCATGCATTATTCCTAGGCGCCTTTTACTCGGAGAAGAATTTGTATCAGTTTCAATTTGAGCATAGTTCCAGTCTACCATCTCGACCTTATGAAGCGTAGCAAAAATGTATTGTTTTAAGAGCTCAAGCTAGATCACTCCATTATCATTTCACGCTAAGAAATGAAGGATAATATGATACAATTAGATTTCAGCCCAAAGCTTATCCCTCTCGCAGAAATGATGTACTGTGACACCAAACCTAAATTCATTGCTATAAACTTCTTTTTACTTCGGAATAATTTTTTCTCAGTTGTAGTGCATTATCAGAGATCTATTTAAGAGCCACCGAATTTAGCTCTTGATATTGCAGCGGACATGGATGAACAGGCCCAATGTATTCCAGGTGTAAACTTTTTAATCACACGAAAGAGAATAGGTCACATATTTCCTAATTATGAAGGCAGTTTACTTGTCCAAGTAGTTTTATTTAAAAAATTGGGACTATCTTCATTTCATGTTAGTTTAAAATTGTAAGCTAAGTAATTGCCAAACCCATTGTTCCACACGGTGAGGATGTCGTGTACTTTTAAGCTAATACATTGTGGCAAGAGAAAGGAGAGCAGTGACCAAGCTTAGCCAATTAACTTTAAGGCAAATCTGAAAGTCGGTCTGTTTAAGCGTTTTTAAGCAGTTTCCAAACAATCTAAATTACCTTTTCCATTTTGTCAAGTCCATCATTATTTTCAGTCAATCTTTGACAGCTAGTTGTCAATTCAACGGTCTCCTTGTGGCATTCGTGTGAGACCGAAAAGTAGAGAAGGGGATTTGTCCAAGACCCGAGGTGGCGCCTTTATAATTATGCATATTTTTTTAAAAGTCCAAAATTACTTTATCGTGTCAAAACGATACGCGAAATCCGAATGCTTTTTAACCTGTGACTACGTCGGGTCTTGTGGCCACTTTGAGATGGATAAATCCAATGTTCCCAACAGATTACAGCCCTCTATTATCCGCAGCTGAAGTTGGTAATTTGTAGCCAGGATTAGAAATACCTGTCAGGATGAAGTTTGTTCCCTAGATTATCCATGAACTTGGCGATCATTGGTTAACCACGCCCTAGCTATCTAGCTAAATATATCATTGGTGTTTTCAGCTGTCTGCGCTACATCTCATTCATAAAAGAAGACCAATTCCAAATTCTTTTGTTCTCAAATACTTAAAATGCTTAAATCTGCAAGGATGTAGCTTCAAAATAACGAAAACAACCGAAAGTAGACAAAGTGATGCTTTAAAAATTCTGAGTCCGAAACGCCAAACTTCTTAGGGGGGTGAAAACTTCAAACAACTTGAGTTTCAAAGCATTTTTCATTAAAATACAATTTTCTTCAAAGGCTGAAGTTTTGCAGCTGAAGAAGCTAAGGTAACTGTGTTTTGTCGGTTTTCATTTATTTCTAACTTTACAGTGGGCCGATTATTCACGCCCTTAGTCGAACTGATTATTTCATTATTCTCCCATTGCCTATGGCGAAACTGCGGTGAATTTCCCATACCAAGAATCTCCCATAACATGACGATTGCATTATTAATAGCGCGTAATATATAAACTGTCTTAAGCTTCGATGGTACAATGAGGAAAGGTCCTTGTTCTTTTATATGATGTCCGACTAAAATAAGCAGAGTATTCCAGTTATTTCGTCTGAAAATGCTCACGAGGGTTCTTATTTAATAGGAGTGTATATTTTAAGTAGACCAAGTTCTTTATGACGGACTAATGTAGATATTGCATTTCACCTCATCAGCGCTCGGCAACACATCCATTTAAAGCTAAGTGCCAAATTCACTTTATTACATTTGTTAATTATGGGAAGAGGCATTAAAATCGACACAGGAGTGAATGGCTAATGGAAACAGTCTTGACGCCTCTTTAAAAAAGGAACTGCGTAGTTAGCACCTGTTCGTGGGCGGAAAGAATTTATCGCGCAGCGTCCTTTATAATTGTTATATTTGTTAAAATTATCATTTATTTCGAGACACTCTAAATGAAATATATTTCACCACCTGAGGGCATGATTTACCCAACTTTCAGCTGCATTTTTTTGCAAATGAAGAAAAATTTAAGCACACCCAAAGACCACATACTTAAAGGAGTAAATCCTAAATTTTTTTGACTACAGATAATCTATTCACACTCATAATAGATTTTCCCCTGTCATCACATTGGTTCACCCTACTCACCCGTAAATGTTGTGAAAGGAATGTCTGGAATGTTGGATATTGGAGCAAAATAGCAAAAGCTGTAAAGCTTGTGTATATTTATTGGCAAACACTCCAAGCAGAACTGGAAGCGGATTCCCTTGAAGGCATTAGCCCAGTAGGAAATACCCACTCAACCACCAAACCAAATAGTCCCCAAAAAGTCTTGTCGTACCTCTTTACGTAACCGAATCGTGACCCTGCAGCCTCATGTAGAAAAAGGATAAGTTGACATTGTTATGACTGTAAAAATGATGATAGTCTGGTTCACTAAGAAATCACAATGTAGTCCATAAATACATACTTTTGTGTTTACTGCTTTCCGGAAGCACATAATCCCGACGGAAATTGCCGTGCTCATTTCAACAAGAAGTACATCCTTTATCTTTCTAATTCCCAAATGGCTAAGAAGAGAATGGGATCACTTAATTGATTTCGCTTAGTTGTTTTGAAAAGCATTAAGACTACTTCGGCCTTATACACTTAAAACGCGTCCGATTTTGAACAAGATCGCTTATACTTAAAATTGTGTTTTTTACCAAAAAAACTAAACTTTCTCAAGTGCCATAATTTTTTAGTGCAAAACATCTCGTTTTCAAAAAGCATGAGAAAATTTCGACATAATTATTTTAGAACGCAAATAAAAAAGGCGTCATTTAGTACCGTTGTAAGTCAAAGGATGAATAGCCATGTCCCAAATTGTTCAAATTGGAACTCCAGGCAAACTAATGCAATATGCTTGGTGATTCCTTCGTCTACCTCCCCCCTTCATGCCTTTTGAATCGGTGGACGAGTTGGGCAAGGACATGCCTGATTGGGAAGTGATTTTTAAATGGGTGCAGATGTCACGGATTAAGAGTCCTCCTCGGAGACCATCGGCATCCCACCCAACACGATGCTCATATTATCCAGCAGTTTCTAGCCTAAAATGTGTATTTATTTGTATGTATTATAACAAAGTTAAAGGGAATAAATTCTTTTGAAGCTCATTTGGAGATGCATTCAAGGTATGTAAACGTCATATTTCTGTTGGAATTGATAATTACGAGATGGTGAGCAGTACATACCGTGTAACGAATTCTATCTGATGGGTTAATTGCCTTTGCATATTAATAGGAAAGTATTCACTTCAGAGCGAGCATTGTGGACAGAACGTGTGCTCCAGAAGCAGAAATTTACTTGTACTCGAATAAATAAATAATTTGGAAACAGAATTCCTCTCTCATGACACCCCTCATAGGTTGATTTCACAATTTAGCAATGAACTGTGGTGTAATGGTTGACCAGCCGCAGGCATGAACAAAAGGGCTGAAAAAGAGAACATTGGTTTATCCGTGAAAATCAAAGGGGGCCGGTTGTAAAATTCTCAAGAAGGCTCAGTTTGGGCTTGCAAATTATCTCTTCTTCCATTCAAGGCAATTCCATGGTTGATAGTATATCAGGTGAATTCCAGACAATTGACTCATTGGCGGAATTTGTTTCTTAATGGAAGTGCATTGCTTTACCAAGGTTTGAAAAGTAGACAGAAGGATAGCCAATGGAAGCATCCATCAAGAGTTGTAGTAAAGGAATTTCAATGTTCTGTTATCGGCAAAAAATGATATAGATAGACCCAATCGACGGACATTGGCCTCTTCTCAAAAACTATCAGGAAATTGAAATGCAAAATCGGAGTTCTCTCTTAGAGATCTTATTTTGCATATTCACATCGAATTTTGCATGAGTTATAGGTACATAGCCGAAGGTCTTGCCTGCTTTTCCTTTAAATTCCGCGGACAAGTGCCAATCTCTGGCAGCTTGTTCAACAGCTGCGGCCCCAAAACGGTTACGAACTCTGAGCACATTATATTCGATTTCTAAACCGCAATTTTATGCTTTTCGATCAGTTCTAGCTAATTAGTCCTGTGAATGAAGGTTCAGCACAGCCCCGTAAGTACATTTCTTTGCGTGAGAATTTGCCCGAATTCGAATAAAGAAAGCAAAATTCCACACCTTGATGAGTCTAGCCAGAGAGCGCTTAGTGCCGCCACTACAAGGGTCTCAAAGCAACTAGGTTTCAACTGTTTTACTACAGCACTAACACTCACCTGAGCTGATCAGTAAATAGTTACTCACACACCAAGAATACATGGTCATCCTCTGATCAAGTCGAATCTCTTTTATTTTATTGTTTCGTAATCAATTACCATGTTTGTGATCTAAAGAATATGTGCTGTAAGCTTGTAACCACGACCACAAGTTAGAAAATCGGGGCGTCACCTATGTGCGAATCTGGAAGCTAGCGCGTCAGTTAATCTGACAATGGTGAAGGGATTACAGTCTATAAGCGCATCGCCATTGTCTGGGTTGAAGAGTCCGCTGTCCAAAAAATACACCGTTTACGACTGAGAAGCAGTATGAAGTGAGGCTGTCAAGTGATCCATTTACGCATTTCTCCACTTTGCACTTGCACTGGAGACATTTAAAACAGACGAGAGACGTAACACTGAGGTCACCCCACCTCTCGGCCATTACTTTGCACTGCTTCAGTTCCCAGCTCCTACATGGAAGTGATGGAGGTGGAATTTCCTTTTAGCCTATGCTCAATAGTTACTCTAATACAATAAACCTGTTACCCTTGGAGTGTAACAATTAGAGTTACTAAATTTTCGCTAAATTACTGTCTAATAGCTACAAGACTTCCTCCTCTGGTATCAGGGGGTACTATATCCCATTTTACTAGCTATCCGTCGGTTCGATGGAAAATTGCAGAGGGTTTTGGTGCAAAGCAGAACTAAGCTGATTCCTTCTATTACCTTTTTGTAACGCCTAATCAGAAATACAATGAATTTTGTTTTGCTTGTTTCTCCATTTTGGGTAATGTTGAATTCCTTAAAGGCTGGCTAAACGATCCACTTCGGCTAAAAATTCATGAGAAAGCCAGTGGCATAAAGTGGAATCCATGAAAAATATTGCTCAATTTAGCCTGCATTTATTGCAAGAAGACATAAAGCCTCATTTAATTCACCATTCGTGGCTATACAGCATTTAAAAGAAGATTTACTTTGACATTTAGTATAGGCAAGTTAGAAAGTGACTGGTGGTGGTGGCGGTGAAGATGTGAATTGCGGTGTCTGTGAGGCACCGTCAGCTGATTCCTATCACCTTCTCTGATCTCAGCTCTCAAGTTTTTCACGTGATTGACCGCTTTTCAGGATTGACATCACCTGCCAGAACAGACCCTTTAGAATGACCCACGAAGGCGGTGTGCACTTTGCTCATTGGTTCAACAATGGCATAAACTACCAGCGATCTAATACAAGATTTACACAACACAAGTTGAAATAGATGCCTAACCCGATGATGTTGCACCAATACAATGGTAATATATTCGATAATGGTCTCATATGTACATGAAAGGTAAATGTTACCAGGTTATGGTAACCGCGATTGAACCGAACCGTTTTGCAGAGAGACTAGTTGAGTTTCACATGCGACGCTACAAAATAATTACGTTTTTTTATTTCTTGAGCAGCACATTAAATGGTTAAATGATAGCATTTAATGTCACAAAAACTATAAGTAATCTGGATTACAGTGGTTGATTTTCCTCCAAGATCTCGACAGTGAATTCATTAGAGTACAGAAACCTTCGTAGCGAAGTGCTGGATCCTGAAAATTGAAAATGGCTGTGACAGGAGTAAAAACTCAATCGTATCACTGTAATTTGACCATTGTCGAAGTTTCAAATTCAGTAGATCCTAAAAATGCGACCGAATGTGATAATGACTGAAAGATGACCCCACATGTTGGGTGAATAAGTGACAGTTCGCTGTAGGTCGTCTAGCAATGGAGGCCGACCCCTCAAAACGATTATGTAATTAAGTTTTGCTTTGGCGCAAGCCAACTTTAGTTAGGGAGATTTTAATAATGTGTGGATAAAAAAAGCAGCGCTCATCGCAAAGCCCGCGACAGACACAATTTACGTGCTGGCGAGATTATAAAGTCCAATTATAGCCTACCGTGCTATTAAGGACCTTAAAGGGAAAGTGACAATTTCAGAATAGAAAAGTCGATTTTCTAAATACAGCAATACTACAATAAGGACTCCTCAAGTTTCCTCTTATTTTGAGCTGCTGTAGAAACCCACTTCTTTTGTGTGAATCCTTCAGCTGCAGCCAAACGCCTTGACCGCCCTCTACCCCGTTACACCAGTACGATCGCTCACAAAAATGTCAAGACAACTATACCCCCATGAATCTGTGGCCCTGGCCTGAAAAAAAACACCGCTTTACTTTAGCGCTATCCTAGGCTGACAACCGCCAGAACGCAAGACCATCTCACCACATCAACCATGATTAGTCATCCCACGCAAGCCTAGTTACTGCTTCGGCCGTAACCTTTACTGCATGGGGTGAAAATACAAAATTGCAAAGATCACCCCAACCAATCTCTCCGGCCCCATTTGAAAGCCCTCAAAGGTCAACCACTCTTGTGTCTAACCCTTAGTGACCTGACCAGATGTCTTGTTTAAGACTCAAGTTTTAACCAAGGGTAGAAGTAAGGCGGCACGGCTCAAAGTACGAAATAAGCACTACAAAACGCTTACAGTTAGCTAGCCACACACACATAAAGAGAGGCGCAACTGAATACACCCCACAAGAACAGGGTAGTGAAATTCACAATGCACAGAAATTGCGGATAGACCAAAGTCAGGTCATACAAACACATTCACACCTCATCAATATGTATATATCATAGAAACCAGCAATGTAATGGGAGTTCCTGTGCGGGTCCCCCTAGAGAAAATAAGGGAAGAGAATACGCAAGGACAACAAAGCCTGTACAAGATGTCCACGCGGAAAAAGTGAGATAATCACATTGCGATTAAGAGGACACATCACGTGTTCTCTAACTGCACAGAGGACGAAGGCCAGGTCAACGAATGCGTGCAAATATGGGTGCATATGGAGAAGTGACAAGTGCTAAAAACAACTACAGTACCACAAAGAAAGTAAATGCAGAAGGCATTGAATCATTCACATGTAGGATTTTCCGTGGAATGGGGAAAATGTGGAGAGGAAGGAGAAGAGGAGGACTCTTCAGAACCTTGCGTTAGGATCCTTATATGGCGCTGCTGCGGCTCCTCCCTGAGCAGCCTGTTGTGCGTAGTCAACGCCCGAGTTGTTGAACGTTTCCTCCACGTATTGCCGACGATAGTTTGCAACCTGTTGACTATCGGCACCACCCTGCTGCAGCATAGACATCTGCTGTTGATTGCTGCTGTTGTTATTGTTGCAGCCACCTCCAGCAGGAGTCGCAGTAGTTTGATGGTGACCACCAGCAGCGTTGCTAGAAGAGGACAGAGCTGCTGGCTTCTGTTTCATTAGGGTCCAGTCGTAAACAGAATCCCAGGCGAAGTCGTAAGTCTTGAAAAGCTTGCGGAACAGTCTTCTCAAGAAGAGGTAGTCTGGAGGTTCCTCAAACACCAATTCACGTGCGTACTGCAAGTAGGTCTCGAATTCCACTGCATAACCTCGACACAGTTGCTCCGGAGATGTAGCCAGTTTTTTTTCGTAGATCCTCTCGTACTTTTGCTTCTTTGTCGCAGCCTTGTAAGAAAACGGGAAAAGGATAGGCTGATAATTGATTAATATCATGGACCACTAACTATGAAACATGTTGGTTCTCCAAGCACCAAGACTACAAATTGATGTCTTTGGGACGTGGTAATAAAGTGGACCAATCGAACAATCTGAGGAAAAACGTATTCACAACTCGATTACACGGGAGAATGGTAGCGAAAGCGAAGGAATACATCGTAAACAGACTACCAAGATCAACTTACCATACTAGGGTACAAAAGCACTGGGTGCCCAGGCCAAGCCAACAAAATAAACAGGAGAATCCGTTGGAAACGATGTGGTCACTAAACTTACATGTGTGGTAAAATGAAACGTATTAACACGCTAAAATGTGAAACCAAATCCGACCCTACAACTAGCATACCATTGAACTACCATCTTCTGGCTGGTGAACACGAGGATAGACACCACTGGGATCGAATCCTACGGAGTGAACGATAGGGCTCTTTATTAAGGAACTAAAAAACCTTGGGGCAGACAAATTTTCCTAACCAAACAATACTCAATCCACCAAAAAATTCACATCTGCATGCTACACAATAATCACAACGAAATATAATAGCTGTGAAAGTGGGAAAAGCATTGGCTACTAAAATGTTGCAAAACCACCCCCTCCCCCCGATTCCACAATTTTTCACTCATCAACCCAAGCTGCCAATCGATACAAGTCAAATTTTAGCTGCCTACAATGATGAAACACGCAACACTAAAACTGCTTTGACCTTAAACCCCACACTTAAAATCTAACGGCATCATGGCAACCACGTCAGTCTGTCATCGCAGAAACACGAGTTCCGAGCACAGCCAGCTGACGCGTGTTTAAACAACATGAAATGTTCGGGACGGTTGCAACAGTGATGCGCAATGCGGCGTGACTAACTCGCCAGCTGAGTGTGGCGAATGGCAGTGTGATGGGCGTGCGTGGGTTGGCATCGGAATTCAAAGGCCCTCCCCCAAGGCATCTGAATCAACCAAAAATATCCCCTTTCCATAATCATTAAGCCGTTATTTCGGTAGCAAAAAAACTCAGATGTGTGAATAAAAAAACATGGGGGTTCTTTCCAGTGGATGGAAATGTGTGCATGTGTCGATTACTTCCCCACATCGCATGGGTTTTTTTGCGCAGCTAATCCAGACTAAAAACACAACAACAAATGTAATCATCCCTTTTTAAGAACATTTTTCCACATTAAACAAATATCTACATTCGAGACATTTGGATAATACAAGGACCAGACCGATCCTCAACTCCTAAAATATGCTGTACAGCTAACAGACGAGAGTTTACCGATTTTCTGATGTTATACAAGTGGCCATTAACGTGACTGCCAAAACTCCTTGACGCGGCCTTTATCACAACATTTCAGTGCATTGACTCTAGCACTACAGCACGGACTCAAAAACGGCAACAACCCAATAATTGACGATAAGATAAATCCTAAACATTCCCTACAGAAAACAGTGAATTTTTAGCGGTAACACCACCGTTGACATTTACTCAATAAAATCAGGCAAAAATCGTTCGAGAGTAGTCGATTAAAGTGTTAAGCGATCAGAGATAATTAAGCAAAGGCATTGGGAATGAATTCTAAAAAACCTAGAACTTGTAAGCACCATGGCGTGGGATGGATATGTAGACACAACCGCCAATAGCGCGACAAAGTGAGTTAGACGGTGGCCAAGTATAAACGCCCCAAAGCCAAGTCCCTAACTGCAGTGAACGTAATCAAAAAGTAACAAATCACTGTTTGGCCAGACTGTGCATTAAAACCATTAGGTTAAATTAATCAATTTGTAGATACACCCTGCCCCTGTCTAGGAGACTGCTCTCTTCACTGAAAGGCAAAAGAACTGGTGTGGGCCAAACAAGAGAACAGCGATGAACAAAATTAGCAAAACCTCACATCAAGATAGCACTAGGATAAATGCAGCCTCTAAGAGTAACTTAAAAACATTGGAATCAGTCTTAATTTGATAAAACATTTGACAATAAAACAGAGCGAGCGCTCTTATTATTTCTTAAAAGCACTTTTTAACTGCCGCAGTGGAGTTTAATAGCTGTCACACAGCTACTAGCCATTTTGTGCTTGCCCAATAAAGAACAATGTAAGCGTACTATTAGGATACCGAAGGTTATTCTAACAAAATCTTATGTCTGGAACTTCAATCACGAATATTGAATAAGGGATAAACCAAAACAACCCGATTAAGCGAGGCGAAGAAATAGGAGAACCAAAAGGGCTTAGAAGCCAATCGTGTATCAAAGGTAGGATTAGTTTTCATTTACAAAGACGAATCAAATGAATGATCAGATAAGATAAACGTTAGTCAATAAAAAGAAAGGCATCTCATCTATCACTGCTAAGCAGTTTGCGTGACCCCGATGCCCTAATGGCAGTAAATGCGAAGATTGACGCAAACGCTAACCACTAACCCACAAAATAAACAGACTAATGTATAAACACTTGGCTACATGGTCTGTAGTTTTTAAACTATGTGTGAGAATAAACGCATAGGGGTAAAAATATGTAAAATCACTCACCCGTAAGCCCTGCCATGGAAGTTGACCTCTAAGAAAATACATAAATACATATCCCAGAGACTCAATATCATCGCGTCTTGACTGTTCATGGCCAGCATGAGCGTTAATGCTCGCGTATCTGGCAGTACCGGTAAGATTCTTGTCATCCCGGAATGGTATATGCACCTTTGTGCGACTGTCTCTAAATGATGACACCAGTTTAGGCAATAGAAAAGCAAACCTGTATTTTTTGGCGAGACCAAAGTCAACTAGAAATAGTCTGTTGCACCTTTGGCCAATTCCCATCAGAAAATTATCAGGTTTAATATCACGATGGATAAGATTTCTAGAGTGAACATATTCAACACGCCAGAGCATTTGCTCAGCCAGCATGAGAACTGTTTTCATGGTGAACCTTCGACCAACATAATTAAAGAGGTCTTCTAGACTTGGACCCAGGAGATCCATCACCAAGGCTCTGTAATCGTTCTTCATTCCATCAGAGCCGAACCAGTGTATCCGAGGAACGGCAAAAGTGTTCTGTGAAACGTGAGAAGTTGCGGTTATACAGTACCTGAAGAAGGCGATAGATCCTACTTTCATAGACCAGTTGTGGATGTCTGGCGTTCATGGGTTCCAGTTTAACAGCAACCTCTTCACCATTAGCGATGTTTAGACCAAGATATATGTCGCCGAAAGATCCAGCCCCAATTTTCCGTATGAGCTTCCATCTCTTAGCGACAATAAAATCGTAGCGATTAGAAGGACCCAAGAGTTCCATTGCACTAAACACTGACAATATTCAGGTACAGTCCACCTTGTATAAGGACAAACCTACGACGCTGTTTTGAAGAGGCCAGATGGACATAACCTCCAGTAATTTAAACAATCACAAGGGCTGGTGAGTTCTTAAAAAAAAACACAAAAATTGTGTGTATTACAAAATGCACTGTGCAAGTCACCAAAACAACCATTTTTAGATAACTTGATGCAATGCACACCGACAAAAGGGGAAAAATCTACTGAATTGATTCTGGCGTATTAATTAACTCTTTATTTATCTGACTTGAAAGAATAGACAGGTAGTTGCTCTTACACTTCCTGCTATTTAAAAATAACTTAGATGCTACGCACTGAGCCTTTGTATGGCATTCTGCTCCTCGCTAAGCATATTTAAAAGGAAAAATGCCCTGGCTTTGAAGTGCATTAGACCTATGAAAATGTGTTTGAGTCCACAAGAATTTAAAGTAGCTACAATCAATTTCCTTCCACTTATACAACGTATGCAGCCAAGGTTTGGTTTTTGCGTAGATTGTAGCACCACGGTGGAACTGTTTATTCCACTTGTTGATCACACGTTTTAAACCCATATTCAGCATAAGTGGATGTTTTTAATCTTGATATTGTAACTCCCAGTAAATTATGCTCCATTTAGTGTAGCAGTGGTAGACTTCCAGGCCTGTAACACTTCTTTTAAACACACAAGCAGGCATTTAAACTGCTTTCGCAGTTGTGTTGCGCGACTTATTGATTTGTAGAAATGATGTTGCTCCCGATGTTTGCTCAAATTTACTATTAGCCAAAGATCTGTGCTAAAATCAACGTACACGTAGTTTAAATTAGAGTTGTAGTATGTGTTGTATTAACACATACAATCAGTAAATTTTGTCATGCCTTGTTATTAAGGTTACAAATACGGCTGTAGAACGGCGGTTATTTAACTCTTTGCCATTTTTGACTTGCCCACTGTACCAGGCCGGGTGGGCTGGCCTTTAGCCCATGCCAGTAGCCCTAATACCTACATGCCAAATATATGCATCCTACCTCAGTATTTCGTCTCCTTTCGTCTTCTGAGAAGTCTTGGAACGCTGCATTGATGGTAACGGAAAGCGAACTTAATGCCGAAATATATCTATCAAGATTCCCCTACTGTGTGACAAACTTTAGTGGGGCGGAAGAAGTACCTATATTACGGATGGGAGAATCGGCTATGACCCTAAACAGAAGGGCAAAAATTTACGTCTAATTCGGCCCTTTGTTCTGCAGGAAAGTTATTAACAACTGAAGTGGCAGTGGCCGTAAAGCATCTTAACTAGTTTTGTTGCAGACTTTCTACGTCGTTCCTGCATAAAGTTGTCGATAAACAGAACTCGCGATACCTCTTCCATTTCTCGATTAGATGGGTAGAGCCCAGATAGATGTGACTAGTAGTTTCGAAGTGAGAATGCCTTGGTAAGGAGGGACAGACTCAAAACTTTTCCCTTACAAACCCGTGTTAAATCCCATCCATCTCTATCGATTCTACTTTTGAGCAATTTTTTTTTGTCTATCCATGGACACTGAAGATGGCCAGTACGATTCCCCGTTCCTGAACCCAGCTCCCAAACCAAACGAAACTCCAGATCCAGTCAAATTGCCAAGAGAGATCAGTGACGTTGCAGTCGCGCACCTCCCTGGATTCATAAAAGTTTGGTGAGTGGCACAGTGCGATCGTGAGTGTTTCCTCACAACACCGACAACGTTGTGATTGTTGACGTGGGAGGTTGACCGAGGAGAGCGCCGGAGACGCCTCTCAAATGAGTAGAAGGGCTATGTGATACGATGGATGCTTAAAGCTTGGTTTTGTTAAAGGGCTGCTTTTGACTTGGCCGTTGTATCACGCCGGGTGGGCTTGCCTTCAGGTTATGCCAGTTGCCCAAATACCTTCTGCACGTCGAATAAGTGTATTCGGGCCGAGAATCGTCTTCTTTCGTATTTGGGGAGCTCTCTAAATATCACAGCTGCTACCCTGAAAAATTGCGGGGAAGTAGAACAATACGCAGTGGCTAGTAATTAAGGAAGGAGATTTTGATTCCTGAATCATGGACAACAAACCAGATTTGAATCTGATCCACAGCTGATTGTTGCATGCTAAATTTTGTGATCGCATTGGTTAATAAACGTGGTTACAAACTTTTTTGCTTCAAGTAAAAGCGTTTTTTTGAACATGTAAAGTTAATCTGTTTGGATCTTGGTGTGAACAAATATTTTTCAACGTCTTGCACATTATTTTGAAGTTATCATTTCTGTATTAAAAAAAGACATTTTAAATTTGGTCAAGGTTTGTGAAGTGCATTTGAGGTTTTACTCAACGTATTGTTTGTTTTTCTGTTCTGACGACACGTACCCGTTTTCGTTTTAGTGTTTTATGTTTTGGTGCGTATTCCGTGTTGGAGGCCATGTCAATTAATACAGCTCACACACAAGATGGATTAGGAGTAGTTCTCTTTTACGGAGAAAGGTGAGGTGTCTCTCTCTCCCATCCTTTTCTCAGACTTCTTATTACATATGATGGATGTAAGCTTACACTTTCCGGTTCGGGCCAGCAGCCTAATGGGAGGTACTCAGGAACCGCGTATCTTACATCACATCGAGTAACTGAACCCTTGTTTACTTACAACTTAGGTGATATTCCTCTCCAAAGATAAAAGTCCGGCACTTAATTCACTGAGCATGGCCTTCATCTATATGAGACGTGTAGCAATCAAGCAGCCAACGTTTGGACCCAACCACATTGAAGGTTTTGTGTTGTCTGAATCAGGCCAGTGGGCGGTAAGCTGAAAACTAACTGGACGATGAATTCCGTTGCCACAGGTATTTGTTTTCTGATTTCCTATGTTTACAGGGTGAGATGCCCTTTAAGTTAGCGTTCAACCATGGAGGAGCAATTGAATTTGGGAAGAGCCTTCTTGAGCTCGGTACTCGAGCCTCAAAACTACAGAATTCATACAAGACTCCCGTTGCCCCACCACTCTGCGAAATTTACGCCTGTCCTCCTCCGGCCTACACGCCTTTCGTGAACGACCCCTACTACAACTCATTTATGCAGGTGCATCCTTCCTTCTCTCCACCACCAGGTTAGATTGGGCTTTATACATACTTCTGTGTGGGAATCTCTAATACCGATATCCTTCTCTTTTCCTCCTAGTTGAGTTTCTGTATCAGACGAACTCTCCACCGCCCTATCCCGGCGCTGTTCCTCCGCCTTACACACCGAATCCGGGTCCACCGCCACCATACACAGCGACTGCGGCGAGTCCGATGCCGCCTTACCCAGCCGGCGGCCCACCACCTGGTATGTCTGATTACTTCAGGAGGTGGACCTAGTGCGTCTCCAAACTTGGTGAAGATGAAAACATCGGCTTCAGAGTGGTGAAGAGGGGAGGAAGAGTTGGTGTGTAGGGTCGTTTTGGTGCTCACGTACTAGCTTATGATCTTGCCACTTTACTAGATCTTTATAGGCTCTCAGAATATTCCTCACCCAATGAGCAAACCTTAAATTGACGAGCTGGAGTCGTATGTCATTCTACGTTTCTTTATCGTTCCGAACTATTTAATGTAATTTTATATCGGTAACTTTAGCGCGATCTATTTTAGCAAATATCGTACCGGTGCTTTTTTTTCAACGTCTTCGATCAGTTGCCACCTAGATATTGTTTTTGGTTGTGATTTCAAAATCCTACAAGTTCTGATATATTTGGTAGCCGTTGCCCCGTAGTATTTGGTGTGGCAAGTACTTTTGCTTAGACACAACAAAAATGTTGGTTTGCATTGCTGTCTTGTGCGTGCATTTGGTAATGCATTACCTCTTGACTATTTGCAGGTGACTGTAATTGACTTCTGTGGTATGTGTCGAGCTAGATATTGTAGTGGTTGCTGTTGTTACTGTGTATGCCCCTTCACACTAGTTGTCATGATTATTTCTCGAGCATCTCGAATGCACTCGTCAGATAGCTATTTGTAAAAATAATAGCAGACTGTAAATGATGGTAATAGTTTCAGTAATTGTCCGGCTTTTTGTCGATGAATGCACTTAAACTAGCCATGCTAAATTTCAAATTGCATTTACCTAACACGTTGATGAGTAGGAGGCGGTTTTATTGATAGCATATTTTTACAAATAACGTATTTATGCCATTTGCTTATGCTAATCTCTTCGAATCGGGTAAATTTAGCTTTTTTTTCGGTGAGCATAGCTGAAGTACCAATCTACAAGTTAGGTCTATTTGAATATGGGATGAAACCGAGTTGTTGACTATTTAACTTCCAATGTGTCTTTCCGCCAGACTATTGGGCTTTTGGTCGGATTATTATGCTTTTATTTGCGGATAATTTTATTTCCCATCTTTACCCTTATAAGCTAATTTAACCGGTCATATCTATTACACTGACCAAATGAAGGAAATGAGCTGTAATATCTCCGCTTTTCGTGTGATATTAATGCCCCCTTTTTATGATCTTGCAGAATTCTGTTTTGGTAATCTAAGTCAGTATCTTTTCAATCCAGAAAAAGGAGGATTCCATCTCCTACCACATTTTTGCTACGGGAGCCAGTTTACTTATTACCGTTTACCAAAAAGCACATATTCGGTCTTGCTCCCTAAATGGCCTTAGTCTTGGACCCCGATTAAATGAAACTTGTGTGCTGATGATGCATGCATCCTTCCATGACGCTACCCTCTCGAAAGTGGCCATTCAATTTCGCTCCTTTTTAGTTAACACCGGGTATTACTATCCATCTGATCCCAATACCTTCTACGCTCCACCCTACAGTCAGGCGTCCGCACCGCCTATGGAACCGGAAGATAAGAAGAATCTTTGATTTGTGTCGATCCCCGCTTCCATCATCAGAATTATTAATGCTTGACATTCCTGTTTAATTGCTAATTTTTCTTTCTGGTAAATTCTCGTCTCCTTTCACGTGTTGCTGATTGTTGCCTGTTTACTGGGAAGCGAAACCTGGCTGTGTCATTTGCAGTGAAAAGCTCTCGCCATTAACTTGTTTTACGCCAGTCAGGTGTTTGCTTTGTTTGTTTTGGAGGCGGCCTCAAGGGATTTTTCACTTTAAATATTTTTCATTTGAAAACCGTTTGCGAGTTGCTTCCCTCCACAGAGGTTTTCATTTTGTCCTTGTAACAAACAACTATTGAAGCGAAAATCGGGGTGTTGATCAGCAACAGCAGTGTGATGGAGCGCATTATAATGACGAGGAAACTATTTCAGGTCTTTAACGATTTGGGGGTTCTGATGAAACTTATTGAAACACAGGGAAGGCGGAGCGAGTTTAATCTCTCGACGGTAATCAAGGCCTCGTCAAAAAATGTCCCATCTGCAGATATGTCGTTCTTGCCTCAAGGTAGGTGAAACTGTTGCAAAACTATCTTTTAAAAAGGCAGTGGTCGGTTAGGAAAGTCCACTCAGACTGCGGTCTCCTATGGTTAAACAGCAAAATCAAGTCGAGCTGTTCTAACTTTGAGGTTTCAGAACCGAAGTAGCTAGAACTAGTAACTCGCTCAGATTCTCATTTTTTAGCGAGCGCTTTTGTTGGTTTAACTCGTAGTGGGAATCTAGTAAAATTTTCAGACAGGTATAACCAGCTTGTACAAATCTCTTTCCAAGGAGTGAATATTCGTAGGCACTGTGGCGATTTCCGACGATCACAAATGTTATGATTGGCACTAATACGGAACCAATGCAACAACTGGCCTTACTCGAAGGCATTACGGGTGGCTGCGTACGCCTTCTGCAAAACCGTTGTTTATTCTAACTCTCCTTGATTCACCTTGCAATGTAACCAATTTCCTATTCTCTGAAAACGGCTAACAACAGCTAGAACATTCATCTGTTCTATCATGCAGTTGTGATCCGGTGTATGTCTAAAGAAGTTATCTAATAAATGGTCTGGAAGAAATTGCTGTAGCCGCATGGGAAAAATTAAGCTACATGATCGTAATAACAAGAGAAGCACGTGATCTTGCATTGCCTTTGCAGTTCTAAGTCGCCACGGCTCTGCGTTAAATCCCGCAACAGGAGTGGGCGACTTTGAAAAGACCCACGAGAAAGAAGTACAGATGGTTTTATGAATTTGCATCACGGTGAGAATGTTCCTAATCTCATGTATAATTCGTTGTTAAATGTCTGTCGTTGGGTGGTTCATTTGTAAAGTAGTGGCACAGCCTGGAGAATACTTGGCAGTAGAATGCTTCCGAACATTTACACTTCATTTGTGTTCCGTTTATCACCATTTCGGCTATTGAATGATCTTGGTGCAAACTCAACTTCTAGTGATACCAGACGATACCGGTTGTTCAAGATTTCTCCTTCTCTGAGGATGAAGTAATGTCTGCTTTGTCCAAGTCTCTGTAATCCATTGAACTTAGTTTTTGATCTCCACAATGAATTTAGGCACTAACGGCCAACTTTGTTGGCGATGCATGGGCCATGGCTAGTGAACAAGGGATGATTTTCGTTACTTTGTTTGTTTAACTCCTCGTTTTAATGACGCAGACACTTAATGTTCCAGCATTGTACTTCTGCTCGGCGGCGTAGTCTCCGAGCAATACCAACAGCCTCTCAACCCTTCTGCAAGACCTGGGGCGCTACAAAATAAATTCAGTTGAAAATAGACCAACCTTTCATGAGTTGGATCAAAATGATTTTAAATATAATATTAAGCAATCTCGATAGTGGATTTAGCGGTGAGGGACAAATTTTTTGCGCTTCTGCTTCATAAAATAATCATTTACTTAGCCACGTCAATGATTAATGACATTGATGAAAATGGTTGTTGAACTAAATGCGTAAAGTAGCGACAAGCAGGGAATCACAGAAGTTTGCTGTCTAAATTCAGATTATGAAATTCGTAGAATATCAAGCGTTTGCGGAGGTGAAAGATTAGTTTTACTACGGCCAGATAGCAAGAAGGTGACTTGATTGAAAGTAATAAATATAAACTAAAAAGCGAACCTAAAGCTTCTGCTATCTAGGCTGCTGACTTCCTTTCAAGTTTAATCACCTTTGTCGACGTTTTAGTAGCTAAAAGATCTATTGGAATGTTTTTGCGTTCAATGTTTGGTAGCAAATTCTCAGAGGAAGATCTGCAGCGCCCCGAGTCACTCCTGAGAACAAAAAGAGGCGCAATCCTTGGGCTAGTGGCGTGGCCTGGACGCCGTGCTCCTCAGTGGAAGAACAATCGTGGTGCTTTAAGTCTCCTCAAAACCGGGAGGAAGAGTTTAAAAATAATTTAGATATTACAAATTAACAGTCACAATCCAAGTGCTCCATCGTTATAACATGATATCAACTATCATAGTTATTTGACCGACTCAACTACTGTCTGCCAGATAAAAAATAAATTGAATTCTCCTCAAATCAGAAACAGCCTACATTGCTTTCATCCCAATCCATTTGTTTGAGACGCGATTTATATCAGCCTTTGACTATGGCTTGATACATGACATACGAAGTTGGATTAAAAAAACGGAGCATCACATATATGTGACAGCCATCTTTAACAACAATCTGAGAATTACAAATTTGCAAGGCCAGTAATTCTTTTCAAAACCATTTCAAATCCTACTGCTTTGCTTTAGATGAAAAGGAACTGAAAATCAAAAGCTGAACAACTATTTTAGTAAAGATGCCCTTTTAATGGTATATAGTGGGCAGTCACGAATTTATGCAAATCAAATCTCTATTAAACTGACTTCTAACGTGGTGGAGGTGGCAGCCTCTGGGCGTAACCTTGACGTAAGAGAAGTATTTGGCATCTTCATGCATCGTGGTTGTGAACTAAATCCTTATTTTTTTGGCGGCCTAATACCAAAGCTATTAAAATGGAGTGGATGTATTCATTGTATCCCCCCCTCCCCCCATTACAATAGCATAGAGCCCCAACCTGACCTTTCATGCCGAAATTTCGGATTCGTAATCAAGGCACTGCTTACAACTAAACCATTGCCAAGGATGGTAAAAAGCACTGTTATAGGTTACTTTTGATAAGCCCATGGGTGAGGGCAAATGTAATGCCGAAATGGCGGGTTAGTTTCATGACCTGACCTCGTGTGCCCTTGTCGACTGGATTCAATGGGTGAATCAGCTCGAGATGTGACTTGCGTGTAAATACTTGACCAGTAGAGGCCCCCTGACCCCCACATTCGAGCTACGTTCCAATTCTGGATCATCCGGTCAGCTGATCGACCTCGGGCTAAGAATGAGTGCCTAAAGTGCAGTCGACGCAATTTCAGCCAATCAGGGGTTTCTAAGTTGTTTACGAAAATTTTCACGAAATTGAATAATTGTAGATACTTGAACAAAAAAATTTTCTGGTTTTACAGGCGTCCCTGCTAGTGAGACTGGTGTTTCCGAAAATTTTGAAGATCCCCTCTGGGTTCCAATATTTTATGCAAAAGTCGCAGTGTTTGAAAGAAATGTGTGGCGCTTTAGTTTAAAATTATTCAAACCACACAGAAAAATTATTGTTAAAAGACTTGTTTTCACTAAGTAATTGCTGTGGCTACAGCTGAGTCGTATTACCACTTTAAAAAAAATACCTATGTCAAGGAATTAAAGGGAAAATTAATACTATTCCACATCTTTTGATCGAGGATGCCTGTAAATCAAAGAGGACTGACAACTAGTAGCCTATCACCAATGTTCTGTATCATACAGGAAGTCGGAATAGGCGAAAGAGCTAATTGGCAGGGTAAGCAACTCCAGTATCCTAAGCTCCCTAGGAGAATGTAAACTCATTTGTCTACTGCATGGGTATTTTCAGATAGGGAAAGTTCACTTCTAATTTTAACCAACCGACATACCTGACTTAGATTACATTAAATACAATGGAGTTGAAATAATTTCAGGTGGACAGTATCAGAAACGCCCAATTATGTATTTCGCGCCTATCGGAACCCACGCTAGACCGAGGAAGGTTGCCTTAAAAAAAACTTAGTAGCGCCATTTTGGCACAGTGACTTCAGAGATCCATCCCAAAAGCACGTCTGCTATTTCTTTAAGGTAATCACAATGAGAGAATGTAGTGCGATACTTTGATTGCATTGGTTTTACGGGCACCTAAACTTCCACCTTGGTACCTCTGCTGGGCGGCATGGCCTCTGGGTCAAGCCAGTAGACCCCAGCCACAGCCCGCTGGTGATATACACTCTGCTTAAGCATAATGCCTTCTTTAGTCTTCAGGGCAGTCGTGGGGCGCTATATTGGTGGCAACGGAAAACGAATCCGATTTTAAGGGACCACTATGCTGCTTACTACTGTAAAAGACTAAACATTAACGGGGCGAAGGAGGGTATATGGCATGGATGGGAGAATCTGTGACGATTTCCAAAAGAAGGACCGAAAATGACGTTCACCTTCGACAACCACCCCGGTCCCGTATTTAGCAGGAATGCTATTAACTAGCCGGTGAGCCATCTTGAAAAGTTTGTTACCTTACCGTTTAACGGTACTTGTATGAAGTTGTCTACTAAGTGAGCACGAGATACCTCCTCCACCTCCCTGCCAGCTGGATAGAACTCAGAGATATGACCGCGCAGCAATAAAGCTACAACAAAATGGGAAAGGGGGACAGATGCGAATCCCAGCCCCACGAAGTCGTTTTAAAACCCGTCTTTGATTAAATGGCTCGACTTTCAGGCCAGTGTTTTTACGACAAGCAATAGTCATACGATAGGGGTAGCTAACTCTCAAAAGGACGAAACTCTAGATCCAGTGGAACTGCCACGATGGATTAGTGGTGCTGTAGTGGCATATCCTCCCAGCTGCCAGCAAATTGGTTCGTGGGTGATTTTCCTCACAGAGCCAACGAGGGAAGTTGACCAAGCAAAGCGCCGGGGACGACGCTCAGACTGAAGGAAAGTGGGTAGCTATGTAAGATATGACTGTTGATTTAAGGCTGTGTGACGGATTCAGGAGCTCTTAAGGCTCTGCTTTTGGGCTTTCGCTGAGCGGAATGTCTCCGGGTCATATCAGCAAACCCCCAGTCGACGATGCACATTCTGTCTTCAGGAAAGACTTGGGGCTCTGCAGTCATCACCTGACAACAGAAGCCAATTCAATCAGATGTGTTAGCCTTGCAAATGAAGCCAAGTTCAACAAAGTAGATTTATTCATTCACGACCTTCAGTCAGATTCTGCAATACATGACTGTTGCATAAACAGAGACATTAAGAGGAAAAATAGCAACCAAAACTGGTGTATGCAAGATCAGGATCCATATTTGTGCATAAAACTTTGCCAATAACGAATATTCTATTCAAGTTAAAGTACTTCAAAATACATTTATCAAAATTTTTTAATAGCGTATTTGGCGACTAGTTCCTTCGATAAGGGGCACAACAAAAGACCACACTTATGTTTTAACAAATTCTGACCTTGGTAATGGACTTACAGAGTAAAAAACAGACTTTATGACCTAAGTATGCGTAGAGTATCGAATTCAAAGATTTTCATTGTAAAACATGAGACTTTTGGAATGTGTATTCTATCATTGTATTCTAACAGGCGTTTGCCATTGTTTATTTATTGAAATCACAAGGGATTGTGCTGTTCCCTGCATTTGGGTCGATATGACCACCTGTTGCGACATCTTGAACGTCAGTTTATTGCAATACCTTTTCACCAATGCATCCTCGGTGCCGGTTCGAGTGACCACGCGACCATCGAGCGGAGGAGGTAAACAGGCAAAGGCACAGAGGACAATACTTTAGCGCCCACACGCCCTTAATGGTGCCTCTTGGCTCCACCTCACCCACCTATGCCTTCTTAAAAGTTTTCACATGTTTGCATTCTAGCGCCACCTAAACTTCATAAGTAAGTGGCATCTTTAGACTCAACGTTTTCCTAACATTTACTGGCAGCATGTTTAGTAAAACTTCGAGGGCAACTAAATAATGACATCTTTATCGTCTCAGTTTTTTTTTCTTATTCACTGACCCCTAGCTTTTACTTCAAAAAGCTGTCTGCCAGAGTCTAGTGTGACTCGACTTTGAAAGCATACAAATGTCATATTTCTAGTTCAGCTACAACGAGAAAGGGGGTAGAATGCACGTTTAAAATATAGAAGGCCCAAAATGCGCAAACAAAGTGACTAGAAGAGAGTCAGTGGCAGCGCAGTCATCGCCTAACTGGCAGTCTGTTCCTGCACTGAAGCGCTCATAACAACCGGCAAAAGGGATGGGGCAGGCGTAACGGAAGGGGTAGCAGAGGGCATTGGATACGATGAAGCCACACTAGCATCGGTAGCTACCGTTGCCACTGACCTCGGTGGCACCGGGTTCGTCGAAACAATCACATTAGGCGCCGGTGTTTCCAACAGGCGTCGATGAAAGCCCTGAAGAGCTGCCAATGCTCGGTTGTCCTCCTCCTCGATCAAATTAAACCGTGAAGTGAAGGCGAAGAAGTGTTTCGCGATAGTGTTCATATGGGCCACCAGATCCAGCTGCTCCAGATGGTTCACATGGGCGGTATAGATGTGTACGAGGCAGAGCAACAGTTTGCGGCAAATGCGGGCCGCCTCTTCGCGCAAATCGGAAGGCGAAAAGGCCTGGCCCTGCCTAACAGGAAATATTCGCGCCGATTGTATGGCATCATTGCACTCAGAGAGTATGAGACTGATCACCTGACGTACGGGTTTCTTCGTCTGCACAAAGGAATCGGTGAATTCTACATCGTCGGTGGCTTTTGAGGGGCTACTGCTACCACCTCCACGACACAAACAAACCTCGTAGAGGGGATCGAAAATGCTGCAGAGGTTCTCGACCAGTCCAATTGTGTGGACGGCGATCCATTCATCCTCTTCCAAAGGATGCTCGGGTTCCACAAGGAAAGGAAAATCTACAGGAGTGTTACCGGCGGCGGCGAGAGAGAGTTGCTGACGCAGGAAGGAGGGTTTGAGGTAAGGCGGTGGTGAAGGTGGAGGAGGCGAGGGGGAAGAATGTACGTCTGAGGGAGTCGATGTAGTGGTGGCTGAGATGATGGCAGTGGCGGAGTTCGGGGCCGACATGGAACCACTAATTAGACCACGACTGACACCTCGAGCCTTACCCATCAACCACTCCATTAAGAATAGTGCAAGTTCAGCTAAAGTGAATGGTCGAGAACACAATCATGTACTTTTCAATTGGAACACGCTAACCGTCTGATGCTAACTGGAGACCACCAGGTGACAGCATGTGACAGCTTACCTCGCCTTGACAAAGAAGTTTAAAGCAAGATAAAAGATTGCAAAAAGGGTAGGTTTTGCCGTAATTACTGGATTATGGATATCAAACACAGCTGTTTTACAGCGAATAATCAAAGCCCTAGGGCAATTTAAGGGTAGTTTAGATTGAAAAAAGATCTAAGAGAGCTAACTAATTCCAAATAAATGACTTGCTAAGATTAGTGATGGAGTAGTAAATAAGAATAAGGAAAACACATAAACAAACTACAGAGCACAGAAGGTAAAGTAATATGGAAAAACGCTGACGTTGTTTAATATATACTAAGGACGCAATGAAGCGAAAGGCATGGTGATTGACTAGTGACATTTGGAAATGCTAGGAAAGTATCATACAAGGGAGAAAGGCACAGGCCGACCAACCCCGTGAATCTAGGCGTCAGGACACCTCATAAATTTAAAAACATCGCTTTACAGGGGCACATTTAAACAAGGCACAGGCCGACTTATGAGAGCTTGTGACAAAATAAATAAGCTTTCCAGTAATACTTTTTTACTCAACGCATAGCTTTTAATCAAACGTAAAAAAGACTAGAAGAAAGTTTTTGATTTCTAATGAAAACCGTTAATAACTTTGCTGCTTTCTTCTGTCTTTTATGACATAAATAACCAAAAGATTTGATGTCACAAAAGATTTACAAGTTGCCAGCAAATGACTGCTTTTGTTTTGTTTTGATACCATAAACTATATTTTTATGATGAGACCCAGTTAATTTTTCTGAATTTACGATATGGCTTTAATCAGACTAATTGTATGCTTAATTAAATAAAGGCTCTTTTCTTAAATTATGATCAAGTGAACATCAATAAAGCGGTCTGCAAATGCCTTCCTAGCTTTCGTTTAAATACAGAAACGGTTCACCTGGCACGCGGATTAAGTGTACAATAATATCTACTTATCATCATTATATATCACCTGTGTTGAACTGATATTTGCAACCATACATTCTACTGGACTAAAAATTTGTTGCCCGAAGGTTACAATCCTACTTTGTGGTCTCCTAGGTCTTTCCGTCGGCGATAACTCACGTTCTACAGTGCATTGGCCTATTACAATTTCAGGTAGGCTCGGGGGCTACGCTTGTAACAGAGGCCAACAAACCTGGTCAAAGCATGACTTTCCAGAATTAAAAGCCTACTATTAACAAGCGAGGCAGCAACAGACTTGAAAGTTTAGAAACTTCTATTATCTAACAGTCTATGGTGTCTGTACGGAGATGTTAACCACTTTGGGGCTCTACTGGCTGAACAAAATCCAGGTGATTGGGTAACAGTGAAATAGGGCCAAAGTGACAAAGAGGGTTAAGAGCGAAAGATTAGACCCGTGGCTCCTTATTAAATTCTAATTTATGCCTCACAGGTGTGCTTTAGGCCAGTGTTTTTGTGAATAGTGATTGGCATATGAGATGCCCTTCCTGTAGAGCCTTGTCTGGTCTTGGGCGATGTGAAGCCAGTGCATTTCCTTCCCCAATACAGTTCACAAGTAACACGCAACTACAGATACAATGGAACTGTTGAATTATATCAGTGACGTTGGGATGTTATGCCTTCTTGCATGCGAGAAAATTGAGTGATTGGCACTACTATTTCAATGGTGGTTTCTAGAGCACCGACTGCATCGTGATGAGCGGCACCAGAGATTGACCAAGGAGAGCGTCGGGAATAACGCTTAAAATAGGAGGGAATTATGCAGTAAGTCGATAGTTTAACTGTGTGCTTAACCAGGCTGGATGTCTAGTCTGCAAGTTGTGCTTTCACTCCGCGACCTGGAGTTCGGGCCATGATGACAGTCAATTAGCTCCTCTCCGCGTTGGTAGTATGATTTACCATACGGCTTTGGCTTATTACAACTTTGAAAAGAATCTTGGGTGCCACATTAGCAACCGATTTACTCATAGAAGTACCGTAAGGCTTTTAGATCTAGAAGCGTCGTTGCCACGATTCCGCAAAAGGGCAGCAAGTTTTAAAGAAGAGGCATCATGAATACATCTTTACGTCATTTGTGTTAGAATCAAATCGCTCTACCCAGAGGACTCATCAAGTAACATAAAATAAATAGGAGCATACTCCTATCCGTCATCTTCCACACGCCATTCATAAATGCCCACAAGCTCTACAAGTGATTGATCTGAAGGATTAAAAAACTTCCTTGCCAACTCCAGTATCACAACAACCGAACCATGCTCGCCTAAAAGCATTTTACAAAATTAGGAAAAAGAATAACTCTTTGATCAATTTATGGCTCTATATTGAAAATTAAAGCCATGAAACATGAAAAAAGTGAGAGTAAAAGCACTAAGGTCTAAAAGGGGTCAAAAAGTTAGTCGGATGAGCCAATGGAAGCATGGGGTGCTAAAACCTGATAAATGAATACAACCCGAGTGACCAGACCCTCTGGCCAAGGAGAGAGGAGGAATGGAGAAGAAGGGAGGGGGATGTACAAGTTGCTCTGTCAATGTGGGCGTTAGCTTGCCTGATATGCATGTGGTGGAGGGGACCAATCTTCATCCATTTCGATCTTTGTATAATAGCTTGGATCAAACCCAAGAGGAGGTTGGGAAAAGAAGCTTGCAAACTCACGACCCATAATGGTTCTTACGACAAAGTTCTACGTTCGCCTTACTTTCTCCAATGCATATAACTGATGTTTACAGTAAAGTAAATGGGAAATTTACTTTGATTTTGGGGTTTCTTTGGTCACTGGCCGGGAACTTACAGGCTACATGGAGGTGGAGGCTTCTTCAACAGATCGGAACAGCTAGGATTTTCCTCGAAATCTTTCATTGTTGATTTCTCTCCTAAAGGAGGCAACGGTTGTTCTAGTCCGGGACAAGGCGGTCCCTGGATGTGGCTCTGTTGTATGACTGATGCTAACTTGAGAACCTGAGTGAGGAAGATTCGTTTCACAACTGGCCACTTCAGGTTGTTGTGAAGACGTAACTCTTGGGAGTGGCAATTGCATGTGGCTCTGAGTCAGTGTAGTACTTGTAGCAGTCGTCAAATCCGGCTCCACCTCTTCGTTCTGCAACAACAATGTCAGTCTCGGATCGTCGCCTTCATAGCGCTCTAAAATTGACGATAGGTGACTGAGACTAGCATGCTGTTGAACATCGACTTCTGTTGAGCTAGACACTGACTCTTCAGCTGGGATCAGATTGGCAACATTCATGCCGGAAGCACGAGAGGAGCCCTTCCTGTCTTCAGGGAGTTCGGAAAGGCTACTGCTGGGGGAGGTTGGGGGGATAGTGGCTTCAGTCTCCAATTCAACGGGTTCGGTGCAAGGGGAGGAATGGCTTCCTCCGGGAACAGATTGCTCAACTATTGGCAGGGAATGAGCGGATGAAGACAGCGAACTTTGACAAAAAGAGACCAGAGAGTTCGCTTTCCTCCGGGAGGCTAATACCAAAGTAAAAAATACAGGGGATTTACATTCATGTCCACCTTTCATGAGATCGTACCGTTTGCACACCATTCCCAGTACAATTCGAACAAAATTTTACGCGTTCCCAAAGTCCCATCATCTAGACGTTAATTTCAGAAAGAAACTCAATGGGAATTGGATGAATCAAATTCCGGAAACGAAAATTATCGATAGAAAATGAATGGAGTGCTAGAAACTGTAATGAATGAATTTGCAACCTACAAATTCTGGAAAACACCCAGTACAAGGGAGGAGAATTATTTTGTATGCTACAGCAAGAAATACTCTGGAACATACTCCCGAATGTCTCGGAATATTTAACAAGTCCATCGCCTCTGGATTTCCATTATCACAATATAGTTTGGCGTGCCTGATCTGTTTATGCATCCATTAATCCCCATACTTTTCAAACTGACTGCATACTGGAATAACACTCTGGCGTCATTTGGATCAAGACTTCATTGTGATTTGTTGATACTTGGAATGAGATTATTGAAGTGCTGGGGGTGTCAAACCTCGTATTGTACTTAAGCAATCACCGTGTGATAGGCGAATACCACTAAATGGACTAATAGAATCCCCTTCAACCTACCAACAATTGGAAGACTGCTTTGAACCGGAACTCGATGCCCTTCTTTTTTGTTAAGGTGATCCATTCCGCGCGTTGGCACTGGAGAGGTACACATGAAAGGAATGCCGCCAGACGTACTGGCATGTCGCGGATTAGACCGCCTCGACGAGGACCTTGGCATATTGTCCAGGTGTCCACTGCAAGTGGGGTCGGTACAAGTAACAGAAGCCGAGCTACCGTCTCGAAAACGTGGATGGAATCTGAGCATCATGTGAGTTTGATCCTCAGGAAAGCCAGCATCTTTGCGCTCTGACTCACTACCCGCCCAAAACGTGGCTGAAGAAAAAAGTCAGACAAACGCAGGCATTAATTTTTCTCTGAACACAGGGTTTTACGTTTCTACTACCCACATCAAAGCACACAGAGAGACTCGATCAAGAAGAGCTTCATGCAGAAGTGACGATGGCTCGTACAGAAACCATGCAGAACATGTCCGACAATAGTAAGCTATTCTAGCATGCAGTATTTTCTCACCATTTACGAGTCTATGTGCAGTTGAAAGTATGTGTGGATGTACAGGTGAAAAAAACGTAGGGAATGACAAGCACTACTGCCTGCCACCACGTCTACTGGAAGAAAGACTTGGTCTTGTCGAAGTGCTGGAGGAATCTGATTTAACTGACTGGGTTTTCTGCTTTCTCGGACGTCTGATAATCATGGCCTGTAGACTTCGTCCCCTACGAGAGGGGGATTGTGTGGTGGCCTCAGTGTTTGTCATAGTAACGGTTTGAGGCATCACGATGTAGAATTCCCCACTCCTGGAGGTTTCATTCAAGTCTCGGTCATCCCTATGACACCAGTGACTTCGCCGTGGTCCACTCGAATTGGGAGTGAGTTGTGGCAGCGAGGTAGCTAGGTGTTTTGGAATGAGCTTCAGCTCTCGTGGTGCATTAACGTCATCAGTAGGACTTGTAGAGGCCACTGCTGCCATGTCGGCCAGGCTTGACAGTGCGTCACCGTGGGCTGATTAGAATCATAAATACCTCTCATTAAGCAAGCTTGTAAAGTCTGCTTTCTAAACCCTAATCATGCATCATAAGTTAAAACAATTACCATCATCCTGTTTATCCTTCTTATCCCAAATCCTCCTCTCTGTCAACATGATAAAGCTGCCCTATCTGCGTCTAGTGTTAGCTTTGACACTAAAATGACGCGGCATATTCAAAGTTATCTGACGGACAAACTCGGGAACCACATTTGGATCAAATTACACATTCATTGTAAAGTCCTTGTATCATTGTTCTTCCAACGTAGCTAAATCTAAGGTTCTAGTACGCCCCATCGTAGTGAAGAAGTCCAGGTTAGTCCAAGTGGATGATCGAATAACAATGGAGTGAAAAATGATTAGGATGAGCATGTCAGAGGACTTCCTTATATGATTCGATTCACTTCAATAGATTTTGTATTTGAAGAAGGAATAGATCAGCAATACGGTAAAAACCAACTTCTCCAATGGTAAAAAGAGACTTTGAGAAGAGCAAGAATAAGCATTCAACAGAAAGATGGTTAAATTAACACAAGAGGAAGTCAAAAAGAGGTTAATTAAATCCACTACAACATAATACAATCTTTAAGTGATACAATGAATGGCACCACACCTAATCTGAGGGCCGAATGACCACGTAAGTCCCTTTTGTCACATCTCCACACAACTTACACAATTTTCCTCGTTCTGTCTCCTCATCCGTATAGAAACAAACTGTACCAAGTGGAAAATGTCATTGAGATGGCAACATTTTATTTGAAAGTAAAACTGAAAACACAAAGAACTCTGCTATTTATTAATGTCATTCATTCAGACAGTGAAAATATGGATAATAGTCTGATGTATTTTAAATGAAATTGTTGCGAGAGTGTGTTAGCATCAGTTCGTGTGGGCCCTCAACAACAAATGGCCCTTCTATCGCTGACAAGCATAACAATTTATTAAACCCATGACTTAGCGTCAACTCAACAATACTCATGACATTTCACTTTAATAGTCTCAAGTGAGAGAAAAGTCGCAAATGTAATAAAAAAAAATAGTACGTTCCTACCTCTGCAGGGGTCATTCTTTACCAGGAATTCTGTCAGAGGCGTCCATCCCCCACCTACCCGTACCATCACATTACTTCGCAGAATTCGCACCAGTCTCAGCTTTTGGGAGTCACCAAACTGGTAATAAAAGAGAAACACAATCGACGCATTCCCAATCTTAACAAACAAAATAAAGTGAATGAGGCAGTGAAACTCACTTTGTACATGTTGCCGTTGATTTTGCTGATGCGGTAGGTATTATGACAAGTGCACAGGTTGGTTTGATGTTTAGCCTCATGTTCAATGGCACTTCCCTCAATTTTCGACAAATCTAACTGCTGTGATTTCGGCACTGTGGTAGAACGCAGAGCTGTGTTGAATTTCTTCATGTCGATATATGCGTCACCATTTGCATCTACTATGCTCGCCACAACCTCCAACTCTAGTCGAGACGTTGGAAATTCTAAAAATCGGGAAGATAAAGAAGTTAGGCAACAAATAATTATAAAAAAAGCTGGGAAAAAAAAGCGAGCATTTACTTGATTCCAGTATGGCATTCACAAATTCATCTCGCGAAAGACGTCCGTCTCGATCCAGGTCATATCGATAGAACATATCAATGAGGCGCGCCTTCTTGCTATTCATCCAATCTAAATATCGCCGTCTCCAGTTACCAAAATCAAAGGTCTTCAGTTTTTCCACCTCGTTCGCATGCGCCAAACGCTCCTCCAGCGCTATTTGGCGTGCTTTCACGATCCTCACCACCCTATCCCACTTTTCACACATCTCATTCACCCGTACACTTGCGTAGGCTTGTCCTTGATCTCTTGGTAGATGTTCCGAAGCTTTGCCCTTACTGTTAGCTTGCCGTTTTTTGTCAACATCGGACTTACGTGCATGTTTCAGCACTTCATCTCGTTGGAAACGTCGCTTTTCTAGCTCTGATTCAATCTGACCGACTTCTATCAGCAATCGCTCCACTTGGGATGTATCGATCTCAAATCCGATTGAACCACTCTCAAAACGACCCGAGGAGCTGGAGGAGATCTCTGACATGACGTCGACTGAGAGTGGACCCATGGAAATTGTCGGTTGAACATACATACGATCGGAGGATAGGATGACCTCCGTTGTGTTAAGCCAGCTTATTAGTGCGTCTAGAGTCAGTCGACGTTCACGTTGATCTTTCCATAGCTGCGCCAATTTCGCTTCCCGTTTCTGCGACCAGTCTAGCATCTATGAAACACAAATATTCCGGTCAGAATAGAGGGAATATAGCATGAGGAAATCTACATGGGGCCAGACGCTCACCTCCTCCCACCGTGTGTTCACAGCGTTCATCCATTGGCGAATTCTGGAAGCTCCATCGAGATTGTTCTTGCACTCCGAGAGAATTCGATTTCCCCGAGCTAGGCAGTCACATACACGGGATTCTTGAGCAGCCATACCCGAAGTTACGGCAGCCGCCTCCTTGTTTACCGACTTCTCCTCAGAAAGCGGATCTCTAGAGTCCATCACACAAGGGTCATCACCCTCAGAAAGAGCGCTCAATTTACGCAGTGTGTACTCAGCCCCTGCGCAGTAGTCGAAGACGTCTTGGCAGGACTTTTGAAATTCCTCGGCCTTAAGAGAGTTAAGAAAAGAAAAAGCATTTTTAGTCACCAAATATTAAAAGACACGAAGTATAATTTAGCACATTTTCTACCAAATTCACAGGGGGAATTCGATCACCACGGCTGATTTGTTTTGATTTTCTGATGCAACTCCAAGTGTCGTTAGATTTTGACCGATTCAACCACTGGCCAACTAGTAAAACAGTTTTTTTTTCAAGAAAAAGGGCGCCCTATATTAATTTTACTGCTTTAGCTTCAACTAGTCCGTACGCTGCACGATTTGGTGTGGCTACATACCATGAAGTGATGAAGAACACATGTCACATACTGGTGACGTCAAGATCAGATGAGGTAATCGTGGCAGCACATATATTTGGCACTAACAACCAGCGTATTAACCAGCCACTACTGCGGAACCTAATGGCCAATGCTCCAAACTACAACATCTCGGAACTGCAATGCTTCGATTAAAATACGGAAAGCCCATTTAAACAACAGTTTTTGTCCCTAGACTGCTTCATTGTTAGAAGAAATTGTCGGGAACAGCGAAAAAATTAACCTCCATATTATAAAGCACATTTGTGAATATCTTTTTTCCTAAAAAGTGCATTGGAGAGTAATTTTTTGATACAAATTCAAATTATAAGCTTACGTTTTTGCGAGCCAACTTGAGATCATCTGAGCGTGCTTTGGCTTTCAGCTGAACCTTTGTCCATTGAGCATTGAGTCCTGCCAGCTGCTCCTGCATCACGAGGGAGTCAGTCAACCCGGCAGCATCACTACTTCCCTCCGGTCTGCATTTGGTTAGCAGTTGGGATGCTGCAGTCTGTAATTTTGTCACAGAAGCCTCCCTTTCCTGCAGCTGGGCTAGCAAGTTTCGGTGAGCCTCTTCCAGTTGCTAAACGGGCAAAATTACTCCAAAGGTAGGATATGTAGAATGAATTACCATCAAAGGGAGAAAATAAAATACTAGAATTTAATAGAATCGAATAGTCTACATTTGGTGCTCAAATAGACCAAGGCCTTGACTAGCGCCTCACCTTTACAGTTTCAACATCTCCACCACAGCCTTTCTTCTCGTTATCGTCTAGTAGACTGTCAATTTTGTTGATCCATTCAAAGAGCGAAACAAATGCCTCTTTGTATTGACCAGAACGCAACAGAGCTTCTTCGAGAACCTTTTGTCTGAAGAATGCCAAAGAGAAGCGAGTTACGAACGTTTTTATACGAACTCAGGAGGAATTAACGAATTTCTACCCACTTTTCAAGCGACTTGGTACAAACTGCGTTCCAGAAGTACTTCAATTCACTCAACATGCGGTTCAATTCAACAAGGTCATCTCGAGGTGCCCTGTCCTTCACTTTGATAAGGTGTCTTCTTATCGCGTCGTAGGTGGCACTGTGAGCACCCAATTCGCGCTGGAACTCACGATGTTGAGTCAGTTCGCGCAGGAGAACGTCCGGTTGGGTACTTACTGAACACCAACTGCTTTCCTGAAGTCGTGTGTTCAGTTCCTCTTTCAGCCAATCTGTCAGTTCCTTCCATACTGACATCAGTTTCTGCGATTCCTGCAAAAGAAGATAAAAAGAAATAAACACCAAACTTGGGTCACAATGCTAGCATTTAGCCTAGCCTGAGTCGACAAAATGTAGGAACTCACTATTGCTAGAGAGACTTAAACTGATAGAACACGAGAAAATCGCTCGAACGAATTCACATTTTTACTGTAGTTTTCATTCTCTATAATCGTACCCGCAGTTTTATGAAGTTTTAAAAGTTTATGTGATGGTCTATAGCATTCACACCTAATGGTGGTACTCGGGGAAATTTTTCAGAGGTCTTTTTAATGGGGTTAGGCAAAATAGAGGAACAATTGAACCCAGTGATCAGTGATTAAACTAAATGCATTAATTTTTAAGCAGGAGTGTCGAAATAATACAATATTACGCAACATCATTTCCATAGAGCGAGATTTGGACTAAAAAAGGTTATTTCCATTAAGTTGAGGATAGCCAAGTGTGTAAAGCTTGGCGGAATCACCAGTAAGAACGGAAACACTAATACCTTAAATCAGTTTTCTGCATTTAAAGAATTGACTTTTATAAATAAAGTTGGAAAATAAACAACCTCTAATTCGAAGATAGTACATGAACTTTAAAGTTTACTGAGTGACTGTGATAGTGGTGATTTCCCCTCTCCGTAGAAGTTCAACCCAAGAGCCGAATCGAGATTTTGTATCTCATAAGGGCAAAAATTTGAAAAATTATCTCCGAGAAATTGATTAATTGCCCGACTCTTCACTGAGAAAGCTGTCAAAACTGTTCCAAGCAGATGAGGATTAGTCGCACATCCAATAAGCAACGAGACTGGAACCTCGGGAAAGTCAGGAAAATTGCAGTAAACGTAGCCATTCGGCATAAACGCTGCCAGCGAAAGAAGGGGCACAACTTGGGCAAAGAAATCACCTTGAAGGCCACAGCAAACTGTCGATTCCTGTCAGCACTTTTCTGGAACAGCTTCTCCCACCTCGAGTGAGCGCTGGCTAGGAGGTTTTTCACGAGCACCACATCCTGTTCCAACGCATTTGATCCAATAAACACAACCGCTCGATCGAGTGGTGTTAGGGCGGCCTCGCGCTTTGAAGCGATCTCCTGTCGCAACGCTACTTGTGCAGGAAGTTGAAGTTGTAGTGTATAGGGAACAAACGAGATAGTGGGTGCTTGGTTTATTCGACGTTCAGCCTGTGTGAGCCATTGAATGAAGTCCCCGAGGTCGTTGTGGAAAGTCGCAACTCGTGCGACACCCGACTGCACTTGCTTAAGACGCTCCTGTGCCTGTGCGGCCAGTTGTGCTTGTTGCTGACTCAGGCTGTCAAGATGGTTCACGAGATGATCACGTATACTACTGGCGGATGCTAGCAGACCAGCTGAGGATGAACGCAGATCACCAATCTAGATGAAAAAAATACGGAATCAGTTGAAAAATTACCTGAGAATCTTCGTTAAGTGGAAAGACCTGACTCTTTTATCCTCTTTTATGATAGGTGAATTCCAGCATAACCATAAAACGAATGCATGAACTCAGTCCAATTCCATGGTGCGTTGTTCCAAAGAATTGAACTTATTTGTCAAATCTGCATGTCATCCATGCTGTTAAACCATGATTGAAGAATCAGAATTCTCCTTAATGCATTTATTTTAGTTTCTATACTCCTTCAGGTACCTGTCTACCGAGCTTTTCCACCGAATTATGCAAATGAAGGAGTCGGTTTAGACTCTGCTTTGCACTGTCGGGCAAGCCGCCAATGAGTCGAGCTGCGGGAGCTGAAATTTTTCCCTCCAACAGCCGACATTCGCGTCGAAGCTCATCCAACCGGCTGTAGAAACTTTGAGCCTACAGAGGACAACCAACAATCAACAGCATTTTCATATCGCTGTCTCATTAAAGACAAAAATAGGTACTGGAAAACCATATCCATATAATGCATTTAAAAAAGGAAGTACTTACCTCTCGAAGTGCCTCTTCCAGCTTCGCCTGTTTCCTCACAACGGATTGTTTCAGTCTCTCCCAGGCTCGATTCATGTGTGTCAATTTTGACGAGACTTTTGTCTGCCGCATAGCCTTTGCCTCCTGATTTATTCTAACTATGTCTGGCTGTCGTCTTGCTGCATTTGTTTGGATTATCTGAACAAAATAAAGGCAATTTGAGGTAAACTGAAAAATTTAGAATCAGACATTTAATTAGCAACTGTATCTGAAGAAAGTTCATCAAGCACTAAGAGGATTACAAGAAATGAATCTAAAATCAAGTCTAAAACACGGCTTTCGATATAGTTTGATTATAGTGAAAATGCCAAAATCGGATAAGAAGTTATTAAGGTAGCCTCAACAATAACACAACTTGAGTTGCTCACCTTCGCTCTAGATAGTTCGAATTCCAGGGACTTTTTGTCTCCCCGAGACACCGAGATGCCGTCGATATCGGCCTGCGTCATTTTTATCCACTGGATGAGAGCGTCCAAAGCAGAGTCGAAATCGCCAAGTGCCATCAGCTGTGTCTGCAGCTTATGACGACGATGGTTAATAGCGTCGTTGAGATTACTCCACCTCGTAGTTGCTAAAGTGAGCATCTGCTGAACTTGGGGCCCTTGTTCTTCTTCTTCAGTGTCACCACCAACCTTCGAAGGCGGCAGCTTCGGAACTGAAATGCATTGATGAGAACCAGAAGTCCCCGAAAATATAGTCTAAACATTTTGCTGATTGGAATACGTCTTCTATAGCTAGGCTAGTAACTAATGTGAAAAGATCAGTTTTCTGAAGTTACAAGCACCTGAAATGCCAGTCGAAAATATACTTGTCATACCACTTTTTTTATCGAATCAACAAATTGGCCTTAGTTTTTTTTTAATTTAATTTAAGATAGATAATAAAGCCTTCTTGAGCTCGGATAGTCGGACAACACCCTAACTACCGGATGTAAAACAAGACTGACCCTCAGAGATCCCTACCGCTGACATCAACTGACCGGCGACCCAATTCAAATTTTCTAGTTGTTCGTGCCTCGGCGGAATCAAGGCGCTCCATTCTTCAAGTTGTTCCATTAATTTTAAAATCACATCGGTATTATTTGCAACCGGTTCAAAAGCCTCGAATTCATTTTCTGCCTTTTCAAGTTGGTCCATAAAGACCCTCATATCAGTCTGAAGTGATGAATAGTCAAAACATTATTAAAAAATTAAAAAAAACAGTAAAAAGTTTGTACTGTTAATTTTACCTGAAGCTTTTGAGCCGTAGATAAGTTATCCTTTGCCGTTACGAGTTGTTGTTCACAAGTAGTCGTGATGTTCTGTGCAATTGCAGAAACTTCTCTAATGGCGTTGTTGATCTCCTTTTTGAGGATACCCTTCTCTCCCTCACTTCTTGCCGTCTCATCGATCAGCAAATTGATTATTTTATTTCCGACATCTTGTAAAGCATTCAGACGTTCACCAGAATCTCCATGCTGTTTTCCGATATTCTTGAGGGCCTCAATTTGGGAGGTGTAGGTTAGCGGTTCCAGAGGCAGTCTAGGTGCACCTCCAGAGATCACAGCATCCATGGCACGTCGGAGTGCGATCAGATCACCTTGGAAGTTTGCCAATGGTAACCAGAACTCTTCAGAGGCCAGACGATGTGCCTCAACTAGATTGGTGAGGCGTTGGGACACCTTGGTCTGCAATTGAAGCCAATCTTTCTGCAAAGACTGGACTTTATTCAACACTAAAACGCAAATTATAAAGAATAAGGTATCGTATTCAGGAAAAAACTGATGCGAGAGACATTCAGTACAGAACGAAAGTAAATGCCGAGTGATACCATAATCTGATGATAGTTCCATGCACAATGAACAAAACAACAGATGATCTTGCTAGTTCAGGCCAAAGCCAACTTACTCTTGCCTCGAAACATGGCTGAAAAGTGAAGGCATTTATTTTGATTAGCCAAAAGTTCTCAATGAATGAGAGTGCATAATAAGTTGAAATTTTCACTGTGTGAGTATAATGGGTAGTTACTATTTGCTTAATTCTGTTTCAATACAGTTCAATAATAAAATCGTGCATTAAACAGAAGAATTTTGTGAATGAGAATACGTTGGCGATTCAAAGTATTCGAAAATTAATAGCTAGAGCATAAAATTAAAGGGCAGTCTGTTAAATTGTCATTAACGATTAAAATATCGCACCACTGGCGTCGATTGTAGGCTCCTCCTCGAGTCTAAGTACAAGTGACGGTCGTTCAACCCTGCTGGACATTTCTGAGGCAGGAGCTGATAAACGTTCCTCGATAGAACTTGCTAGTTCTGCCAAAGCGGGTAGTCGACGCTCCAATGTGTCGAGAATGGCCTTGCCCTCAGCGATCTGACTGCTGAGGTACTCCGAACGCATACTAACGGGCTGCAAAACCCGAGCAGAGGGAGCAATAGATGTTAGATCGAATTCGGAGGGCAAGTGCGGAGGTGACAGATCGTGGCTTGGTGGTTCCAAACGCACACCTATTGTAGCAGCTAGATCACGCGTTTCATTCAGTACTTCATGCAGGACGTTTAGTCGATCATTCACCTAAAATGTAATTTTCGGACCATTGAATTGGAAACGATTAATTTCTTAGGTGACAAACGTGACAATCGGGAACACTGACGGCTCGCTCTCATGATCAGCAGATGAAGTATTTCACGAAGATCCGCGCTCTTAAACCCAGGAGCAGTAAACAAATTCCGCTATCGTATTTCTCCCAACGGCGACATATGTGGTCGCAACTAAGGGTGTGCATTTATTCGCTGCAAACCTGCTATGCATCTAAGGTAGATCATAACATTCTAACTTTGGTACACTACTGACATTCTTGGCGATAGCTATACGGGGGAAAATTAAGTTCTTAGAACAAAGTCGAATGAAGCGGGATCTCACATCGAAGGAGTTGGTGACTGCGTCTTCAAGATCAATTGACCGATTTCTAATTCGCTTGGAAAGTTTTCGGAACCGCATAACGCTCTGTTGGATCCTTGTATCAACACCATCCGCCTCAGATGGTGCTGTCAGTGCAGAAAGCGCTGCAGCCGTGCTTGAAGCCTGTTCCAGAGTCACTTTATAGCCGTCTAGTTCTCGTTCCAATGTCTACGTGAAAAAGAAAGGAGGAAAAATTGTAATGCTAATGATGAGAAGAGGTTAAGCAGAAAACGGTACACGAACAAAACCCAAAGTGCATGTATGAGGTGTGGTGAATCTGACATTTATCATTGGATGCAAAAAAGTACCGAAAGACACCTCAGTTTGTGCAGAGCAACAAGTTAAACTGATCCACCTCTCGTCGAGGCTTGAAATGAATAAGTGATTGTGCATTCCCAAAAGCATTTTAAAATGTTACAAAACTCAATTACAGACATCAAACATTTATAGGAACTAGGCGAAGCCTGAGACGTTCTCTGGTACCGCGATTGAAAGGTAGCGGTATCCAAGTTCTAGTGCTTAGGCGCTTTAATAGTCCATCAAGAATTATATAATCATTTAGTAAAGTTACCCCCTCCTAGGAGGACTACTTACTTCTCTTGCTATTGCATTAGCATTGAGTTGGCCCAGTAGAAATAAATACTTTAAGTTTCCCCGTCGTCGTAAGCTTTCATGATTAAATAAAGCCTCTGGTACGTTTTATTACACCAGTACATAATAATTATTCGCACAAAAATCAAGCATATTAGAAGGTACATTCAGTACTTACTTTCAAATCCTCCTCACGTTCCTGAGTAATGTACTTTAAATTTAGTATTTGATACAACTTTACTGTTTTGTAATCTAGCAACCATACCTTCGCAGCAACATGCAGCTTCCTAAGCGTATCCGATTCTTCCTCAACAGCCAATGGTGCTACAGGAAGTTGGTTAAGCACATTCTCCGCTGACGTCATCCAAGTGTCCAGCCGAGCAAGATTGTCGAAGAGGGATTTCGAAAGCGCTAATGCCTGTTGGGATCTAGCATCTGCGGCGTCCATCAGACCGTCGATCTCCTTATTCTGCTGTATGATACGCTTAACCAAACCTTCCAGCATTGGAGCCAAGTCCTCTTCTGTGTTACGATAGGGCACTTTGTCCAAAAGGCGTTTTGCTTCCACAAGATGGGCCTCAATATCTGGTTGACGCTTTGCCAGTTGAGATCGAAAGGCATTTAGTCTACTAATTAGATAATCTATTTGCTCTGCACGGGCCGGCAACACTGCAAGACTATAAGAAGCGCTCTCTGGACTGGTATCCTTCTTAAGCGTGAGGATCTCCCTGGGTGGTTGACTTTGGGCCTTTGGATCAAGACGACGCATCGCTTGTTCCAACCACTTCTCATCTCCCCTTAGTTTAGAATAAGCATTCTTAACCTGCATGTCTAGCAACTGATCCTTCTGCGATGCACTCATTGTCTACAAAAAAGAAACCTGTGTGTTTGTGTGTGTGTATTTAAAGAAGAAGTAGGAAGGTAAGTTACCTCGCTGTATAGGTTATTAAATCGGGAGACGTTTTCAACTGCAAGATCACCTATGGTCAGTGAATGTAGCTGAGACGGTAGATCCAAGAAAAGAGCATTTGGTAGATTCGTTCGGATCTCTTCCAAAGCATTTGTCAACGAATCTACATGTGGCTTCACTTGGCTATTCAGCTCATCACCAATAATCTTTGTGCTTTCACCGTCTCGTAGTCTCGACTCCAGTTTAGGAAGTGTTTCAATAAGATAGGCATTTGAATCAAGAAGACGATTGATATCTGGTCGAGCGGATTCAAGACCCTGAGAGGCGTTATTCACCTTATCGAAGAACTCAGTGAATGACAATCCAACGTGTTCCATCTTTTCCTTGATCACCGGTGCCCCAGAATCTTCACACAAGAAAAATTTGCCACAATCCTCCAAGAAGAGAACAAAGGAAAAGAATGGTTTTTACAACATACCTGGACACAATCCCAAAAGCTCGGTTCCGCGTGTTTGTAGTTGAATGACGCTGTCAGTTTTATCTGCACAGTCTTGAGATAATTTCTACATTAATGATAAATTGAAGAATGAGTAAATAGTACTTAATTTAACAAAACCCAAGTAACACGCACCCCTAACTCTGCTACTCTGTTGGCATAGGTAATAGCTGGGTCTCGACTGATCGGAAGTTTGCTGAACCTGGATTCAGCATCCGCTAACCATCCAAGATAGGACTCGTAGAAAGAGTTGAATTCCTTCAAGCAAAGCAAAGCGTCAGAAACCTTGTCGATTCGGGAATCAACTTCAGCAAAGACATTTTGATAGTCATCGATCAACTTGACCACGCTATCTGGATGGTTTTCAGCCTTTGCGGCTTCGGCTAGGAGCTCCAAGCTTCCACGTCGGGATTGAAGGAGGTTTCGAAGACCTGTGAGTTTGTTCAGCAGCGCATCCAGTTGTAAAGCATTTGGCGATGGAGATAGGGCTCCCTGTCCTTCCAGTTCGTCACGAACCTAAAAAGTAAATTTTCCCGTTGTATAAAGTGTCATTTAGGCATTTACGCAATCAGAATTTTGTTCAACATAACTTCAGTGACCGATAGCATTGAAATGATATTAAAATGCAGGAACTGGTAATTGTCGTCTGCCTTTCCAAGATCCTATAATTTAGTGCATTGCAAGCCCAATCAAATTACACAAAGTATTCATTTCAGGAGTAAAAAAACCCCAACAACCAAATGGAAGGTTTAAATCATTGCTAACTCAATATCAACATCCATCTACTCCAGCATCGCGATCTATTCACAATCCGTGACAAATTATTTCAACATCTCAAGCAACATGCCAGAAGCTGTTCGTACATAGGTACGAATCACCGTAAAACAATTTGGATAAACCAATGGCACTTACACTTTGCACGAGACTTTCCAATCGTCGAATGTTGTTGTCTTGTGTTGTGGAGAGGGTGGACGCATCACCGATATGCTCCTTCAAGCTGCTAACCACAGCAAAAAGACTGTCAACTGCTGCCTCGGTTGCGGTTAGATCCTGTTCAAGTCGGCGCCTTCCAAGGCCTGGTTGACTCATCTCATTTAGGGTTGCACCGGTCTTTTGGAGTTGCTGCAGCTGACTTCTCAAAGGCGTCAAGTACTGACGCTCGTAGTCTTTCAGTTCTTTTGGTGTTAGTAGAGGTCTGTGGTTAAAAAATACAAAATAATCTATCAAAAAAGCGAAATTATTACAAACACATTTATTACATTTTCGGCCTACTTATTTGCTTTAAAGCGACAAACAGGATCCCTCTTGTCCTCTCCCCACTTTATTCATGAGATTTACCATTAAAATACTAAAATTTGGATCACTTAAAGCTTTTGGAAGGGCATCCAGTGCATGAAATTGTGCATTTAATTCCTCATATTAAACAGTGAGACGGACGCAATTAAATCCCAACGAATAAAATGAACCTGAGATCTATTTGAAAAGATTTTAAAATTGTTAGTCAAAGTATTTATGATCCCACTCCTTCAGTTCTCCAGTGTCGACTACGCAATGATTCAAAGCGGTGAGTCGGTCCTTCACAACCGATGAAGACACTGAACACTCACTTGTGAGGTTGAATGGGTGATGAGGTGCGAGCATCCGCAAGACTGCTTGAAAGAAGCTTTTGTTGATCAGCAAGTTGCTGCGCCACCTTGATCTTTTGTCCAAGCCTTTCAGTAGCCTCGTCAGCGGCCTCAGAAATACGACTGGACTGTCTCTTTAGACCCTTCAAAAGACTTTCCAACAGTGAGAGTTGTGGCAGATCCTTCCTATCGCCCTTGAGAGACTTTAATGCGGCGTCACATTGTTTCAACTTTAAATGAGACAGAAAGAATATCTGGTTAAATACTTGACCGACTATTTACATATTTTTCCTATATATTATGCACTAACACATTCAAATAAGCAAAACACGCTTACTTTATCGGTGATCTTATTCACGTCTTCCAATCTGCTTGAAAGAGTGTCTGGGTCCAAAACGGTGTCTTCAGAGCCCGCAACCTCAACCTGGGCCTCCAACTCATCCATACGGCGTTTGATAAGATCTGCACGCGTCAGAAGACTAGAGGTCGCTTTTTGACCATCCTGTCCACCCTCAATTGACCGCTTCAGCGAAGACTCGAGTTGTTTCAGACGGTGACTCAGTCCGACTTCTTGTTGTCGCAGAGGTTGAGCAGATTGATTGGAGCTCTCGTCACCCAGTTTTGACAAAGTCCGCTCCAAATCACGGATCTGAGAGTCAAGCGTTGGGAACTTACGGTTCATGACATCCTGTTGAAGAGATTCTAATCTGCTCGTAGAACCTAGGTCTTTGAGGAATTGTGATTCTAGATCATCGATTGTAAGCTGTTGAGATTGCAACTCCGTTTCAATCGGTTTACTTTTGTCAAGAATTTCCTGAAGAGCCTCCTGTTACAAGTCAAAATAATTAAATAAATCTATTAGCTGTTTTAAAATATGGCGACAAATTTAATAACAGCTAAAGTACGGTTTTTTTGGTATATCGACGTTTGACATGATCCAACGAGGCTTGACACTTCTCAAGATCACCTAAAAGATCGGGACACAACACCTCCGCTTCTGCGCAAAGACTCGCCAAGTGTTTACCACGCGACTCAATCAACGTCATAAATGTTTCTACACGTTGCACCGCCTTTGTCAAGTTGGATCGAGTCACTGGATACGAACCACTCTCGAAGATTGGACACTCAACGGGTCGTGACTCTAAATCTAGCCAAGCCTGAAAAGAAGAGAAAGGAACATATATCCATGTATCCCAAATAAAGCATGTTTGAATAGAGATAGGCGATTACAATGCTATAGCTACCTGAAACGCAGCCATTCTCTCCTTCAGATCATCAATTTTGCTTGTCTTTGAGTCCGTTTCGGTAGGAGGCCCTTTAAGGGGCTCCAATTCACCTCTTTCATCCGTTTCTGACGCTGAAAAATGCTCATCTTTTGAGCCTTTTGGCTAAAAGGGATGATAATAGACAATGTGAAATATTGATGAGCGGATTCAAAAAGAGGACGAAGATATACAAAGTACTTTTTCATCGAACATGGATTCCTTCAGGATAATTTCCTTCGGTTTAGCGGTTTCTTCGTCTCCAGTAGGAATCGCTTGTTCGTCCACTCTAAAATTACGCAAACCTCGTTTTACGAGTACAATTATAGTTGCACAGCGAAAGTGACCCTAGGATTGTGGCGAGCAAAGCATCAAAAAAGAAATGTAGCAAGTTTTATTTTCTGACACAAAAATGAATTGGTTTAGTTCCGAGGCAGGAGGTAAACATGTATACCTAGAATGTGAGCTGTGAATGAATATTGAAAAGACGCCACTCACTCCTCCAGATCCTGCCTCTCTAAAACCGCGTCATTACGTTTGGCGCACAGGGTGTTCTGAAGCGTCTCCAATCGTGACTCAATAGCGCCGATCAGACCATCAAAACGCGAACGAGAGCCACTAACACGAGCCGACAGCTCCGACGCATCAGTAGTGGCGGGAAGCGAGTTAATAAACTGCCCTGCCGCCTCTTCGAAGGCATGAACCGTCGGTTTGGTTCGAATCAAACCAAATTGGATGAAAAGTAGCTAAAACGATAACTAACGTGGTAAACGAAAAGTGCGAAAGAAACTTATCTAAACCCTCGAGTCAAACCTACCTTCTGCAGGTGGCCTTTAGAGACGGGAACCGTGGAGAGGGCCTCAAATGCTCGTGAATGCCGACTAAGTTGGTTGTCCAAGTCGCTGTAGCACTGATCAAGTGCAAGAGCCTGAGAATATGTTTTAGACAGCTCTGAAGCTCGATGTTTGCAGATAGCGTCCAGTGCCTGCCACTTCTTTTCAACATCAGCCATATGCTCGCTGATGCGACCGGAGCCCTTTCCGGCCCCCTTTAGATTAAGAAGCTCGTTTCCAAGCCGTCGCAAACCATCAATTTGTGGAGCCATGGCTTCGAGCTCATCTTTGAATCTGGAGGAATCCAAGGAGTTAGTGAATTGAGTTTGCCAATCCGCTTCTAGCTATAACAAGGCTGCGCTTCTCTCGGATAAACTCTTGTGATTTCCATTCTATATTAGACCGTAGCGATTGGAAATTGGATTTCGAACTCAATCAAACACTTGAATGAACAACTTTTAAGAAAATGCAGACCTGTTTGCTATTTTGAGAGGGACAATTTTAAATTAAATCACTCTACCTGTTCAACTTCTTGGTCAAAGCAAGAATTTCTTGAGGGTCCACGGAGCTCAATTGAAGCTGAGAGATCTGATTGAGTCGCTGGGTCAGCCATGCGTCTGCCTCCATGAAGGCATTCGAAAAGTCCTCTAAACTTCTCAGTGAGCTTGCAGCAGTCGATTGCATAGAAAAAATACGACTTTTGAGCCTCTCACAACCATTTTTCAAATTCTCAGCATCTGCAAAACACCCAAAATGAAAGATTAGGTCAAGAGAGGAAACATCGATTTGGCAAATTAGATCAATCAAGAGAGTTCAGTTTACCTTGAACCAACTTGTCATCAGACGAGTTTTCAGATGGCTTCAAGAGACCACAAGCCGATTCCACCTCGCTTGCTAAAGCATTGCACTCAGAAGTGACTTTTTCGAGCTCCTTTAACTGTTCACGAAGCGAGACTTCCTCATCAGTCGAGCAATCAGCGAAGATACCAGCATTCAGGCGTTTTTCAAGGCTCCGTAACCAGTCGAGCAGTTTTGCCCGTTTAGTCTTAAACTGTTTGGCACGTAAAAGACGTTCCTTGCAGGTCTGATGCGCCTGACGGATTGACTGATTCAGATCGGAGAGTTCAGCCCAGGCTGCAGCTGTTTTCTTCTTGGCCGTGGTTATGTCCGATTCTCGACCCAAATCAATGGCTTCCAACGCCAATTTATTTATATCCTCTTCAAACAGATTAAATTCAGCCGTTTGGGAGTTCTCCATTTCCTGGGCACAAAAAGCGCATATTAATAAACGTCAAAACTATGGAAGGGAAAAGTAGAAATTAATATCTTCAAATTTTATATACCTCTATTGCCTTCAACCGTTTATAGCTTTCTCCCTCGGGTATTAGGCCGCTTTCAATGGCAGACAAATCAGATCGAGCAGACTCCAAAAATGCGTCTAGATTTTTAGACGCTTGGTCGAGAAGCGAACTCTTCTTCTCTAATTCATCCAATAGGATCTGATCGCGGGATAACCTGCTCTGTAGCTCAGTGCACCTTTTAAAAAACATCGGAGGTAAAGCAATATTTAGTGAAATTGGTTAGTAGTGTAGTTGGAAATAATTGATGCATCTGAACCACTGCGATACCTAATGATCTTAAAATTCCTCTAGATGGACACCACGCATCACAACGATTCGATTAGGATAATCGTGTGATTGATTATATAGTCTGTGTTTTACTTATTCAAGTATCAGGGAAATTACTAGTGCGACGTAAATTCATAGTATCATCGGTACCCTTATCTTGTAAATAACTTCCGATCACTCAACTGGCTAAGGTCACTTATGGTCCACAGTTTACGCATGTCTTCGGGGTGTACCAGATTAATTTTTAAACCAAACTCACTTGTCCACCAACTTCTGCGCTGCCACTACCTTCTCCTTCACCTTTTCAGTCGCTTCCTGTTGTTCCCCTGATTTTTCCAGCTCTTCTAACTCCTCCTGTGCCGATCTAAGTAAGGACTGGAGCCCAGGTTCACGAACAGACAGTTCAGCCTGTAGTTTGTTATTAGCCTGACGGGCTTCCAGCAATGTTGACTCATTTTTTCCTCCTGCTGCAGCAATGGCATCCTCCAACCACGCAGACTTTTCTCCCAGAGACCCATCCTTAGCATCAATGGCACTAAGAAGGGATTTTATTTTCACTTTCATAGAGGTCAATTCTTTAGACAAGGCGGAAAGCCGAGATTCTTCAGTTTCCAAGGGTTTGTTCAGACAAGTTTCGATTGTTGAAGGTGATACTAAAACCGCGGGGAGTTTGCTTTTCGAAAGATCGTCTGCTAGCACATTTAAGGCCTAAAGAGTTCATGAAAAAACGTGGACTTGAACTAGTTATTTATGAAGCCTTGAGACTGGGTAAAATTAGAGTTTATGAAATTGTTTTGCACTTTCATTTTGAAGGATGTGCCTAGCTTGCATCTTAAAGCGCCCGACGATGAATGTTTGCTGCCTTAACCAAATTTAATTATGGAAAGTAAGACACCTCAGTGAATTTTTCGGTTTGGCGGATAAAAACAAATGACCTGCCTCAAGGGCTGATTTGATATGCAAGATGTGACCTTCCAGAGCAAAAATGCAAGAGGCTTGATCCTTCACAAGCACGGGATTGGTGATCATTTGAGTGTTTGCCGGTGCACAAGCATTCCCCTCGCACCGAGGATTCACATTCACACCAGCAGCAAGAAGTTTTCGAGTGGCTTGCCAAAAGGTCTTCTCCGCTGCATCCAGAGATTCGCTGCATTTGGCAAGCCCAGTGGCAAAATCACTGAAGCCCATTGCAGCATCAGAGTAGCGAGTGGAGTGCTCCCCTGCCAAAGCCTCTAGCTCATTGAACTTATTCTGCGTCCAATCGACGGCCGTTTCGACAGAGGGGACGATACTTTCGGCGGAGGATTGTGTAACAGGAAGCTCGACACCAACGAGACTAGCGTATTCCAACTGAAGAAAGACAACCTGCGGTCTACTGAGACTATTGAGGCATATTGATTCAATAAAGTAGTGAAACAGGCATTATACCTCATTAATATTTTGTAAAACAGTACTCCTTAGTTGAGGAATAGGGGTGGCTAGGAACTGATAGGAACATTACCTTAGCTGAGTTATACTTTTCCAAACAGGAGAGGAACTTTTGAGCACTTGACATGACACTTGCTAGATCCGTCTGCCGTGAGAGTAACTCGTGCTCAACACGACTAATATGAGCCTGTATAGCGGAGAGACTTTCGGGATGAGGAGCGTAAGTCTCCAGTGTCTGCTTTAGTGAATTTTCAATGGATGTAAGCCAGGCTTTCAAGTCCTGCAACTGGAATGTCAGCTGCTCTAGATTGTCTAGACTAGCAGTCAGGAGGTGTATCCTCACGTCTGTCTCCTGGGTAAGCTATAAGAAAGGCAGTTTTATAGGTTAAGGTCAGTCTGGTAAATGCAGTACAAACTCAAGGGGCCGTACTACCTGTTGGAATGCTGAGCGAACTTCCATGGCTTTAGTTTCCAAAAGGCTTCGCTTCTCTGAAGGAAGTGAAGCAATGGCTTCTTTGGCCAGTAACTCAGCCCTTTCACAGACGGCTAGGGCGACTTGTTTGTGCGTCAATAGGTCGTTGTTGATTTCCTTTATAAAAGAAACACTAAATTAGTCATTCGGTGTACTAGATTAAAGGCCATCAATGGGCGCCTTGGAGCACAACAACAAAGAGCATTTATACAGCATAAAAGAGTAAGAAATAACCTACATAGTGCTGGTCCAACAGTTTTTGATTGTCATCATCATTCAGAGAAATCGAACATTCATTAAGAATGCGTTCCTGCCTGGTCAAGAGCCAAGCTGACTCCGCATCCAATTCCTTAAGTAGACCGCTAAACAGTCGTGCGTAATTTACCTAGAACAGCACAAAAATAGTTAGAAGGGGAGACCTAAAAAGAGAATTTAAGGCCAAGCTGGCTTGTAAGCAAGCAGGCAGACATTAACATGCCGTGATGATGCAAAGGAAACGAGAAAGGTCATTGGGTAACCCAAAAGTTCAATACACAAAAGGCGAAGAAAGCATGCCGAAAATAATTAAAGTAGTTATTTAAGGTAACATGTACAACTGTAATCAAATATAAAGATAAGACCGCAAAAACTAAATGGTTTAAAGAGGTATTAGCACTAGATTCACAAAAAAAACTAAGCAGGAAAAGCGCCGATGAGACGTTTAATAATAAACATGCAATAAAAAAGGCATCCAAAAAAACTAAGGAGCGGGTAAATGCTAAGTAAAATGAAAAAAAAGTAAATGACGCAGGCAGCAAAGCACAAAAGGGAAAAAAGGCCGCACACAAAGATAAAACATAGTCAAAGAAAATACTACCTCAGGTTGAAAAGGCATCGAACGTGAAACAACGGAATCAGGGAAGGACAAATTACGACCTCCAGAAAAACGCAAATGAGGAAAGGAATCTTCCTCCAAAATAGGCGACAGACCACCCGACAAATGCCCGGGCAAGGAACAAGGCAGAGAAAGTGGACAGGAGACACCGAATAGAGGACGCGAAAAAACGGAAGGAACGCCAATAGCAATAGGCGAAATGCGAAACCCCAACACTGGCGAAATAACAGAAAAATCACATTTAAATGGCAGCTCCTCCATACACGGTCGACCAGCAATACCACGCAGCACACCACTCTGGCCTCCAACGCCACCTGCACCGACTAAACCAGCTCCACCACTCACGCTGTCTGCGTCGTCGAAACCATCGCCATCGCCAGCACCAACAACACCAACTGCTGCATCACCTGCCTCGGTGCCAACTCTGCTCACAGCTTCGGTCTCCAAATACGCACCTTCCATACCTGACACATCGGTGGGTGCAACTGATTCCCTCCCATCCGATCGCAGCCACTTGTCATCCTCACTCGCCACATCGCCTCCTCTTTCACCTCCTCTTATTACCGACTCACCTTCCTCCACATCCACAACTGCGACTGCACCTTCTGCCAATACGCCATCACCCATGCCCGCACCTCCGCCTCTCACTTTACCTTCGGCCTCATCTTCGACTCCAGCTAGCACTTCACCTTCACCAGCATTCACTTTCGCTTCTGCCTTTCCTTCTTCATCTCTCTCTACCACTGCCACTGCCTCCGTCTCCGCATCGGCTTCGGCTCCTGCGTACGTTCTTGCCTTTTTGTCTTCGAATTTTTCTTCTGTGTTATTTTTTCTTGAGAATATTTTCAGATTTTCTTTTCCTCTTTGTGGTTTTTTTTCGGTTATGTAATTTATGTTGTTATCATCGTCCTTTATTTGTAATCCATGTGATATATTTATTTTTGTGAATAGTTCAATTGTTCTGCACTGCTCAACGACAGCGAGTATTGTATAATCCTTCTCTGTGGTCTCTCTGTTTACCTTCGCTTCACTAGAACAGGACTTCCTATACCCCCACTTAGGTGCTCCCCATCGTTCATCTTTATTTTTACTAGGTCTGTCATTACCCAGAGTTAGCTCATCAATCGCGCCGCTATCCGGGGACTTAACCTGACCCACTGACTCTCGTTCCCTTGCTCGAATAGAATTAGACTCAGGCTAAACAAATGCATGGGTCCAGCAAAGGAGCCATTTACGGGTATCATAAATAATCACACCATTTGACAAAGCAAGCACAGCGTATGGGATCAGCAAGCGAATACGCACAATACAAAGAAAATACCGCGTTTGAGGATTATTTGGGTGAGATAGAAAAAGAGGATAAACAGAAAGATTAGTTTAGAAACGGTTGCGCTAAACAATAAAAGCATGGATTATCGAAATGCACCAATCGGTGTAGGGAATTGACTTACCGACCGTCGAGGAGAATTGCAAACGCTCTGCCCTATTTCCAAAGACTGAATGGGTTTTCCTTCTTGAATTAGGTCAACTTTTCCTTGATTCCTCAAGACTTCACTTGGTTGATCGTGCCTCTCTCTACTTTTAACCTCCTTTTGGGTCTCCAGGAGATCATCTTTTGCCTGGTTCGGGTCATGCGATGCGAGCTGTTTGTTAAAAGTCCCGTTTCTTGGTAACTCTTCACCTTTTTGAGGGGATTTAGACCTAGGATCTTCGAAAGAGTTGGATTCAGGGATCAATAAATCATCAAAATTTGCGGGAGGTTGGAATTGCTGTTGCTGTTCCTCGAGATCGCATTGCCTCTCATTTGATAGATCGTCCGTTTTACCCATTCGTGGAAGCCTATTTTCTTCAAAAATCTCTCCACTTTTGTCCTTCTTCTTAGGATTTGTGCCCGTTGTAAGAACTTTTTCTGGTTCCAGGCTTACGTTAACACTCCCACCTATCTCTAGTGATTTGTTTTGCGTCTTTGAAGACGGTGGGCTGGATTCGAACTTCTCTTTAGCTGCGTTATAAGCCATTATGCCAGCAACTACAGGAGCTCCAACTGCAGCTGTTAACACACCTCCAATATTTATCAGTACCTTCTTTACGTCGAAGCCCTTTTTAGCTTCCTTTGAGGTGTCCGCCAGATTAGCGACTGAAGATGGTGCATGTTTAGAAAGTGACTGTTTGTTTAAAGCAACAGCTCCTTGAGTAACAACGGAATTAATGGGTTCTCCCTTTGGCATTTTATTAAGATTGTTTTCAGCACCTGAAAAACCCGATTCAAAAGGCTCTTCGGCATTTTGATCAGCTCCGGATATCACTGAAGATTCAATATGTCCAGCATTCTTTGTCAAATCAACTTCATATCTCAATTTATCATCCCGCGAAGTAGCAGAATCGCTACTTCCAGGCGGCTTTTGGCTTGTCGCCTCGGATAATTCCATAGTAGGATCTGCTACATGTTTCTGTTCATCCACCTTGTTGACAAAAATAGAAGAACCAGGCGCCTGCTTCTCACATTGGTCCGTTAACTCTGTCTTCCCTTCCTTCGTTTCCTGATTAGGCTCTTGTTTATTTTCGGTGGTTCCAAACTGCAAGCCGTCTTCAGCAATGGATGGAGTCTTTTCGACAAAGTGATCTTGGGAATCTTCAGCATTGAAATTTACAGAAGTATCTTCACTCGGATACATTGTTCTACCTCTCAACAGTATCCTTTCGCATTTTGTTGCATCCTCAGAGTCAACTGAATGCAAATGATTTGGGGCTATAGGCGAAGACTTGACGGTGGAATATTTTTCTGGATCACTGGTCTTCTCTTTACCTTCTTCATTCGCTTCCCATCTTTCTGTTGATGGAGAAGTTCGCTTTAGCTCCATCCCGTGCTCCCTGGATGAGGGTCTGGAATAACCTTGTTCTTCCAAAGGGGATCGCTCTTCACCGTTTGTCTCAGGAACCTCCATACTGGCTAAGTAGGAAGGCCGTGATAGATCTTCGGCCTGATCTATAAACTCCATTCCCCCAATACTAATTCCCAAACTCTCCCTTTTATCATTTTCTCCTATTTTTTGGACATCATGTCCAGATCTTTGTCCATCCTCAGCACTAATTGAGTGCGAGACATCTTGTGTTCCAAAAATACTATTTCCGGCAGAAATTGAAGATCTGAGTAAATTTTTGTCATTTCGATCCAGAAATATTGTCCCTTCATTGGCTGTCCCCAAGTTATCCATTGACATTTGACTAATTTCTGATCTCAATGCATCATCAGTGTCCATAGGACTTATTTCATTGTCCGCTTTAAAAGCAGTCTTTTCGTCATAACGCCGTTGTAATTCTTTGCCGTCAGCTGGAACAGAAGACCCGGATATGTCTGTACTCCTCAATTTTGCGACTTCAACATCATCATTCACAAGTTTAGTCTCGTCATCCCTTTTCACTGCATCGTCAGTGCTGATTTTATCACCATTTGGAACAAAAAGCCTTTTGAATTCTTCAGAGGATTTAGTTGTAGTATCTGCATAAATAGGACCAGAGGCAATAAGATTTTCTTCGACTGTAGGAGACTGAATTTGGCTGTGAGAAGCATTACCACGCTTAATCTTTTCCTTGATTGACTGGTAAGCCAGTGTATCACCAACACCAGCAGCACCGAGCGCAACAGCAAGGCCTGCTCCCACTTTAGCCGCGGCATCGGCTAAATCGGATCGCAACTTTTTGGCATCAAGGCCGATTATTTCATGTTTTTCAGCATTTTCCATAGCTTCATCAAACATCTTTCCCCCGGCTTTGCTCTTTCCTTCAAGAGGATACTCCTCTTCGATGAGAAATCTCTCATCATTTACTTCCTGACCTTTAGACGTATTCGTGACCCGGAGTTCCCCTGTCGTAGGAGTCATGGCAAAACTGCCATCCGTCACGGGCGACAGAGGAGTGGATTGATTTTGTCCAGAGCATGCCTGTGTTGATGGTTCCTGACTGTCTTCCAAACAGGCCAACTGTACTATATAGGGCACATTAATGGGTTCCCCACTTTTCAAGATGACATTAAGTGTGGAAGTCTGATGGGTGACTGGGTCTCTAATAACTGTTCGATTGGCATCAATCAAACCTGCGCTGACGGCTTCCTTTAGAAGGAGACGATGCCCAGTGTAAGGATCATTTACAAACCCGGTTTGTCTGTCAACCCAACTAAGACTAACAGCGGTTTTGAGATCCACAGGGGTAACAAGAATAGGTGATGGTATTGAATCGACTGAAGTCTTAACAGGTACGTGAGGTGGTGGATGAGTTCCACCACCACTGCCGTCAATATCCTTCTGTAGTTCAATACACAATGAACGATTGAAAAGCAGCTCATTTACAACATTCTCCGGATTCAATAGGATTAATTTATCCGCTGGAAGATATTCCTGCGATGTTCTAAAATAAATAACTGTTCGTTGACCACACAGAGGTCCTTCAAGAAAGGCATTTAGAATTGAGACATAGTTTTCAATCTGTGGATTGAAAACTGTTCTACTCTGAGGGTTGACCAAATGAAGACTTTGAGCCGCAGCGTAAGGAATCCTCTGACCACGATTCACTCTTTTGCGACCGAAAGGCTCCACCTCTTCGGGCAGCAAAATGGTAGCCATTGGCCAATGCACCCAAACTTCTATAGGGGTAGTCCCATCATTCAAATAGTGCGATACACTTCTGTAGTACCCTGTTCGTTCATCCTGAACTAGAGAGATCTCTTCGTCAATTATCTTCAGTTCAATAGCCTCCTTCAGAGTGATTTGTTGCATCGTTTGAGTTGTGATGATCCCCGTCGATGGGTCGAAACGTCCTGCTTGAATGGCTCGCGCAAGACTCATTTTTTCGCCTGACAACTTCTCATTTGGTTGTTCCCCTTTCTTTTGTTTTCGTTTCAGAGTAAGTTTTGCTAAACTCATCTTTTTATCCCCCTTTGTGCGTTTTATTCCATTATGTACTATGATAGACTGAAGGCGCGAGTAGTCTTCCGGCGAGATATTCTCAGACACCTCACCATCATCTGCATTCGCGTTATTTGTCATAAGAATCTTCAATAGTTCATTTTTCCAACCCGCCTCCGATGCAAAACTTTTGGCCCTCGCTATGGTGTTAGCAGCCTCTAAAACACGTGCGAGGGAATAATAACGAGTCCCAGGGTTGCTAGCGTCCAAGCCGTCACCACCGATTCGAACAATGATGGAGTTAGGGTCCACAAATCTCTGTTCTACAGCTTCAATGAGGTTCACTTGGGAGACAGAACCACAAGCACTTCTAAGGCCACCGCTGTACGAATCGATCCAACCGCGTCGGAGGGCCGTAGCCAGACTCAACCGGCGAGCTGGCTGGGGTTCACGACGAGTTACCTCAATGGTAGGAATGTTTTGTGATACAAGACGCCGGACCAGAGGCAGTTTGATTGCCGAAATCGCTGTTCCATCGGTCATTGTGACGGGCGCAAGGTTACCCAGGAGGTGTAAATCAAGAGGTAGTTTGGAGTTTTTGACCACGATCTGTGCAAAACGGAAAACAAGTACGAACTGAATTCAGTGAAATATCCTGCTCAGGTAAACTTTGGTAATATTTTAATCAGAAATTAAGATATAAGAAACGTTCCCAAAATGTAAGAAGATTTTCTAAGTGGATAAGAGTTAGATATTTTGCTTTTACTAGCTAAATACCTACATTTGCGTATCCAGATTTAACGGTCTCTTCCTGTTGAACAAACAAGTCTACTTTTTGCTTGAATGCAACATTCGATGACCAAACGGCGAAGTCGCCTTCTACCGTGCGATAGTGAATGAAATCGAAAGGTCGAGTAGCAAGATCTTCACAGGGCGGACGCAGTTGTGGAACAACTCGGATCAAGCCCTGCTGATGCGCGTCCTCAAGAGTGATGGTTTCTTCCGTTCCCGTGTGGTGATAAAGCCCGTGGACAGGGTCTATGAGGTTTGAAGCCAGTGCTTCTTCCACTGGAATCAATGTCCTCGCGTTGACATCGAAGATTCCCTCCACGAGGTAGACGTCATGCCTCTTGTGAAAGATCTCAAGCCAGTAAGTCGTCTCGCCAGTCTGTTTAACCGCCAATTTTGTAAAGATAAGGCCAACTATGACACTCTTTTCCAGCGCTTCTCCGGCTGTGATCATGGCCCCGGAATCTGAGTCATAAACGAGGTTCCGTTGGACGTCCACTCTACCCTCACGAATCATCGCTCTTGTGATGGCTGTCTCCACACGAAGGGACTGTTTCGGTGAGGTGAGGTAGAAGCCAGAAACCACACAGTATCGCGTAGGCTTGCGTGTTAGAGGTCTGCGCTTCATTTGACTCTGCTCCAAAGGCACTGAAGGTGAGATCTTTCTTCGTCTGCGACGACAGGATCCACCAGTCACAAAGTAGTCTCCCACGTCGTTGAAAGGTGACAGGAGAGATCGTGTGCTCCCCGTCGATCGATGGGAAGAGATTGTATTGTAGGCACTTTGACCCTCCCCCGTTTCATCAGTCTGGAGAGTTAACAGATAAGTAAATGTGGTACCCTTGACTTTGTGAAGAATGCAAGAGCTTGAACCACTGCTGTATGATAAACTTACCGCATTTCCGATCACTGCCAGGTTATCAGCGATTTTGCTCTTCAGCGCTTGGAATTGCGTGTTTAGATTAGCCACAGAAGACCCCAGAGAAACGAGATCTATTACCCCAATACCAGGTGGTCCAACAAATCGTGTGTTGGCGGTTTCCATGGAGGCGAAAGTAAGACAACTGACCGCGCGTTTGTAAGCATCCCCTCTACCTGCCGAGTCCTGCAAACAGAAATCTTGCTTACTGGCATATACCTTAAGTGAAGTTGATTTAAGGATAAAAATGGCCCTTGAATTGTTACCTTGTCTGGATCGTAAAATGATGGCCTAATGCCTGTATTGCTTACCGTATTTGGAGGGGAATGTAGCTATTAAGTAATCGGACATGAGTTTCACAACTTTTGACGTCCAATAGGTCTAGTTTTAAGCAAAATGAAAAACGCTGACGTCGTTCCTTTTAGCATGATATTTATAGGTATTTTTGAAAGAATTTGCGGATTTTCAGTGGACAAAGATACAAACTATGGAGATGTGCAACGCAATCATCGGTGAGTATAATTTAACGAGCTACGCCAATGGCCCGAACTAAGACCAAGGCGGGTAAGAACTAACAGAAAGTAGCCCAGGCAGATGTGAATGCACATCGAACGCGCACGAATTGCCAGCTATGTTTGAATTGCAACACTACAACAGCGATTGTTGAAATAAAGAAATAAGGTAGAATCTACTACCAACTATATAATCATCTCGTACTTAAAGTATTTGCACTGGAAGTCCAGGGGACAATCAACCACTGCAATCCGGGTGTTTTACCATTCTTAGACATCGACTCTAATGCTGAAAATCTGATCAATTTGTTCAGGTCACGACTAGGCATAAACAGTTAACATAGCCTGATAACGAAAATATCTGTGAAGTGAGGCTTGGATAACGAAATCGGGGCCCTACATTCATGACGCCGATGGAACATGCACCTAGATACCGATGTGATGATATCAAAATGCACTTTGTTTAAACTGTAAATAATGAGTTATTTTTAGGAAGCCCCTCGTGAGATAACAGCTTTGCACTAAAAATGCTCTACGGTTAAACAATGAAACTGGCCCAATATTTACGAGCCATAGCTGTTCGAGATCAAAGTTTGTGAATCACTGTTTCGTTGCTTATAAAAATACAGGTTAGGCACGCACGCCTTACCTCTAGTGAGCGGGCTAAAAATTCGCAGGTTTGATTAAGCTCCTTCAACTTGGCTTCGCAGTGCACGGCTTCAGCTGAAGCGCGCTCCAGATTCCTCGCGGCAGTACTGGAGGCGAGGTTCCCATGAGATCTGTTCTTGAGTCGCATTTCCACGGCTTCAACAAGGTCTGATGTCTCCCTCAGCCATAGAGTCAAACCTCGTCGCAAAGTGACTACCGTTTTGTAGTTTTGAGATATTTTCACTAACTCCTGATTCCTGAAGGAACGATGAAGAGATCTCTTTTACCGTGTCTACGACGGTCCTAATACCATGGTCACGTTAAAGTGAAAGATGCTCTTTGACTATGACTTCATTTTGTCTAGGTGGATAAGTTCACACAGTTATCACTGTTCTCAAACTGCATCTCTCAGGCTCAGAATGCAATGCCTAACAACTGTGCCATTTCTTTGGCAGGGGCTTCTCATTTGCAATCAAATAATATCAAAAAAATTACCACTCGTCTGAAGGAGAGCTTACATCAAGTCTATCTGATTAATCAGATTGCCTAATCGTGTATTGACAGAAAAGATGGACTTCTCCAAAAGCGACGTATTTGGAGGTGGAAGTCGGTGATTGCCCGCACTGGTACCTTTGGTGACGCCTAGTGTCGACAGAGCAGTAAGATGATGAGGCAACTGTTCAAGCATTTTTCGTAATCCACCCAGCGCCAGTGTCACATTCTAGGAGGTCACAAATAAATGCTGTTTAAATTCACCCTCATTTTGTAAGCAGTAGTGCCACTTTGTCAATGCCACCCTAGCAAAAACATTTAGCAAACTCCCTTATACCTGAATATATTGCGACTATTTCAGCTTGTCAGATTGTCTCATGGCTTACCGTTTTAGTTTTTAAAAAGAAGGCTAATCGAGCAAATAAGAATGGAGTGTTTTACTACCCATAGTCTTGTTGTGTAGCATTATGATCATCCATTCCAATTAATCACTTGCCATTTAGCCCTGTTGGACTGGCAATAATCCATCAGGCTGGGATGAATGTCTATTTTTGATTCTAGTGCCCAATTCTTTTGCACTGATATAATAAAAATATACACTATCATTTCTCTCTTGATTACCCATCTAGAGTTAATCAGATGCCACCGCACTGACAGCGCCTGTTTTCAATTATTCATGCCACATTGTAGTGTAGGTCTGAAGTGAAGAGCTTTGACTTGTCAATAGGCGAGACTATAACAACGTGCAACAGAAGAATCCAGCAAAGAATACGGTGCCTCGTGATAACTCTGTCCTACTCTTAGACTACACCCTGATCAAGCAATTCAGAGTATATACATCGAGGATTAACTCATGCGTTGTATTTTAGGAACTAGTGCGTGAAGATATATGACTGAACTGTTTCGAATTTCGGCACTATGGTCTGTTTATCAGAAGTGTGAAATCCCTATTCTCGTACCTTTAACTGGTCATGAATATCCTGAACATTGTTGGCTTCCATTTCAGAGACATCGCTGTGCAATGAGGACTTGGAACTTGAGAGATTCTGCTGCGGTGAATGGATCCGAGCGGCAATTCCCACCACTTTCAGCTCGGCCCCAGCCAGTTCGCGCTGGAGACTGTCGAGACGCGTGAGGATCGTGTCCACTTCGGCTAAGCGGTGAGCAGTCGCCTTCCCCGCATTGGTCAGTTCATTCGCCGCGGCCAGCAATGCAGCACAACCCGAATTGTCAATGGTCGACCCTGTGGACGCTGACCCCTGCTCGTCCGGCATGCGTTCCAAGTGATCTCTAATTTGATTCACAGATCGAGACCACTCCTGGGTGTAAAATTAACCAACATGAGGGCCAAGCATCAAACATTGAATTGACGCAAAAGTGGACTCACTTTGTGCTCCTTCAGCACAACCTCCAAAGTGGATAACTGATTGGGGAGTACCTGCCCGGTTCTCTTCCTTAGATGATCAGCTAACGCGTTGAGTGTGGTCTCAATGCGTTTGAGATCGGTGGTTTCATTCTTTTCGATGGGATCTACTGCACTGCCAATCCCATTTGGCAAGGAATTGAAGGACTGCTCGCTCTCCTGCTGGAATACCTCAACTTCCTGGATCGGCTTATTCGCTAATCGCATTCCAACCAGGTGACGTTGAGTGTCCTCATGCAGTTGCTATATCAACAGAGTTGGGGACAGGCTATTTGAGCATGCAACCTCAACATGTGCCCGTGGTTAATGAAATCCGACAAGCTTACTTGATTGGTATATCCAAGACAAACATGCCTACTGAAAGCAAATAAAAACCCTTAGCTAGGCTTTAAAGAGGTGTTGAAGTGAACTTGACCTTTATTTGTTATCTGGAGCTGTTTTAGAGGCTTTCTGTAGGTCATGTGCTTGAAATATTCATGGAACTGCGACAAATTTTATCGCGCCGCTTGGATTTGATTTTAGAATAGTTAATTGTTGTCGCACAGACAAAGGATGGCAAAAATTTTTTGTTTTGTACTCCATTACGTCGTCACCCTTTACAATGTCAGGCGGTCCACTGATCTAGCGGACTTGCATTCTGTCATTTGGAAACAAAATATGCTAGCATTTTTCCAGATTTTTTTGAGTGAATAACATTCACACTTTAAGGAAGATTACTGAAATTTTCGCGGATTCGTTTTCATGATATATTTGATAAAAATACAAACTCAGGCACGCGTTTTACGAGTTTTAGTTACTGAATACCCCCAACTCAATCTTTTGCTCAACATCATTTTAACAACTCCGGAAAATGCAATAATTTTGAATGATCGTTATCCTAAACCCTGATACAAAACAAATTTAATATTTTTGAGTTATTTAACAGTTTCTCAAATGGCAATTAAGCGCAAATATTGAAGTGAAATTCAGTGGGCATTTACCCGCATAAGTTGTTGCCCTTCGGCAGCTGAAAGATTGGGCAATGTTCCAGGCAGAGCTTGCATCGTAGCCCTTAATAGACGACCATGAAGATTCAGCTCTGTGTCGGCCCAGAAAACTTGCAGACGCTGAAAACACGCGACTACATCCTGAGCCCTCGTTTTGGCTTCCAGACAGGGACGCGCGGGCAAGAAACAAACGGCTGGAGCTTCTATCTCCTCTCCGTTTGAGTGCCTTAACTGTAGGTAACAAGAAAAATACAAGGCATGAATTTTCTACCGACTTATCAGTGGTTCCGTCTGTTCGTTTGGTTAGGAAAATCGTTTTACCTTCAGGGTGAATTCACTTGGTTTTTCGAAGATTGTCATTCGCTCGCCCTTTTTAAAGTCCCCAGATGGCCAAGTGATGATGGCTGGATCACTTTGTTCTGGAGCCAGTTCCATATAGTGAGGTTCACTGTTGGGTGCGAAGAAGCAGATTGAAATTACCGTCTCGTGAGAATCGTTTCGAAAGGCCAAATCACCAATTTCGTCACTCGTTTCGACCAACTTGTCCACAAGAAAACCTTGTCCTCTAATCACCTCTCCCATATCCTTCAGTAATTTGAAAGCAATGAAATCGGCGCGTTAATAATATTCAGTCGAGTGAATAATGAAAGAGTTTTTAATGCTTACAGCAATCTTCTTCATAAATTCACTGGCAATTTCAACAGTGATATTCCCTGAGGCTGAAGTCAAATTCATGTCATTTATCTCTTTCATTTTGGTGGTAAGGAAGGTCTCAACTTTTTGTGCTTCGGTGAAGAACTGCTGGAACCTGACAGTTTGATCGAGACGGGTTTCAAGGCAGTGGGTCAATTGAAGTAGCCATGCCCAATGACTGTCCAGTGAGGTTAAGTAGTTCTGTAGGAGGAGACCGAGTACATTTTATACCACGGGATATAGGAGATGGATACCAAGATAGACCGCTTGCTTTTTCTTTACCTTTAATTAAACACTTTGGTAACAGCAGGTATCCAAAACAAGCTAAAAATGTACCTCTTTGTGCTGATCCCGATTTCTCAGTTCTTTGATAATGGAGATTCTGCACTTTAACCCATTTTAAGAGGAATGAAAACATGGTCTCCACTTTCTTATCCCAGCAGATGTCTGGGTGGCTAGCGCAAGTCTCGCATTCAATGTGGACAACCATTATTGCGATAGGAAGCGGGACTTTTTATAAACGAAAGGAAAAGTACTCACCTGAATTAAATCGAAAGACGGATGGCCCTCAAGGTGCAAAGAAGAGCCGAGGGTACTGATTTCGTTAAACTGCTGTTCCTGAGACTGAATTTCTCTAAGGAGACCCTAAATTCCACAAAACAATAAGTTAGACGGAAAGTTCGGGTTGAATTTCCGGCACAACAATAAGGAGTACGCCGAGGGAATGAGGCGTTGTTATTTATCCATAACCAAGTTAAGCCAAATATTGTTAAACCAAAGGAAGCTTTGCCTTATAAAATGTTCAGCCCCAGGCTATTCGAACCATAACTTTCCTGCTAATTTCCTTCCGTTCAGTTATCAGTGTGAAGGAGACGCAAGAGATAGCAATTTTTCTGTTTAAATTTTTCCTCCATTCCGAAGAAGCACAATGCACATACACAACATTTGGTACTCACTTGAACGAGGTTAAAATTGGACTAGAAATAGAGGGGAAAGTAATCGTTCGAATAATCAGTAATAAATCATGAAGTGAGAGGAATGCTTATTTTCTTCGGAAGAAACTGGCTTGAAAGTTGAGGATTACTCCACCGCTTTTCCTTGCCAAAATTGTGTAAAAGCAAGATGGAGAAACGATGATTAGGAAGAAGGTGGAAAAGTTTTGAAAAGTTGTTTAAAGATGAGTGATTATTCAGCATTTTTGGTGGTCCAGAATTGAAGTAGAATCATTCATGATCATTTCACGGACAGATTGGACAAAACTACGAGTGAACATGAAGACGGTTTGACCAGTTGGTCAACAGAGATAAATGCCTCTTTCTTGCCCGGTAAGGCACCCTACCACGTGCCGGTTGTACAAGTGAAAATTCCCTCAAACTGGAGAAAAGTAATTACTTGTTACACTGTTAATTAGTGATGTAAATTCTTTCCATTTAAATTTATTTTAGAAGTTTTATATTCAGTTATCCGATCACAAAAATGAAGAAGCGAAATACCTGGAAGAATTCGTAAATTTCATCCGACTTCAATTCGTGAGGGGAAGACCAGATACGCGTGACTTCAATGGTCTCCTTCTCCCGTAGCCACTGCATAGAGTTGCTGGCACGTTCAACGAAGACGAGGAGGGAACGACCGAACTCCAAGCGTCTCTTGGATTTTTTCTGAACCCGAAGAGAAAGAGTGTAAGTTCAGCTTTCGTCTGTAATGAGTGAGCAGAGGCAGGAGGAAGCACTCACCATCAGTTCGTCGTACTGAATTTCAATCTGATTCATGAGGACTTCAAAAAACTTCACTTCATCGCCAGATACCTGAGCCCTTAAGGCTTGGCAGCCTTCGACTTCGGAGTGAAACTTTTCAATCTCCCTGTGAATCAGCTCAAAGCGCTTTGTTGCATCAGCAATGGCTGGTAATAGTGGGGAAAATTAGATTATACAAAGTCATGGAAGGACAGCAAAGCTCACGATACAGGATAACAAAGTTTAGGTCAAGATTTCGGTGCATCACGTTTCAAGATGGTAGATTCTAAGATCCACCACCTTTGTATTCTGATCATGTATTTGTCTTGAAAGAAAAAGTATGATACACTGAGGAGGAAGTTGAAATACATTTTCGTGACATAGTAAGATGTTGCCTTTGCAATGCCTCTTATTTTTAGTCTCCTTCTGTGGGAAGGAATTTCTTACTAGCAATAAGGAAAAAAAATAATGAAGCATGTGACAAACGTTTGCTGTGATAATAAAAGCACGGGAAAGTTACTTTCTTGATGAAATTCAGAGCATTCCCATAATATTAGCACGAGCCCACCACAATTACCATGGAAACACAAAATGGATGCACAGCATAAAATTGCACAAAAATGTCCTCTTCGGCCTTGGGAGTGTGGTGGTGGATTTTATGCTTGACAGAATGTTACTTTCTGCAGAGTGATCCATCCGAAAGACAGTAACTTTTAGGAAAGACAACGCTAGCATTCGTCCCATGAAACAAAGGCTAAACAGCTGCTTCAAACTGTTTCCATCTTCTTTTGATGTAGAATCGAAGATACTGCAAGCCGAAGGAATCTCAATAGAATTCTAGGAACCGTGAGGTAAACGGACGCTCCAGACAAACCTTCCAAAGTGAGGAAAAAGCATTTAAAGTGTCAGAACTCCTGATTTCAAGTTAGCATGACCGTGTGAAGAAGGGGAATTGAAGCAGCATTCGGGTGTTTCATTTTTGTTTCTGAACAACTACTCAAAAAGACAATGAATTGTTGATTGGGAAGTGGTCAATTTGAACCCACTATGTGCAAGAAGGTACTGTGACTGTCTATTTGCGAGCTCATTGGATCTATGGGTAAAATCTTCTTCCTAATGTAGCAATGTGGGGCTTTACTACTCAGTTGTTGTCAACAAAAAAAGAGCTAAACTCGGTCCACTTTGCCCGAAAAACTCTTCACACCACAGGCTATATTACTCTTCAGGGAAAAGAAATGAATTATTCCTATCCTTTTCTTTGGCCATCTCTCCACTTTTATTTGCGATCTTAGCATAAAGCTTAAAAACAAGGTCTAGCTCTGTGTTAGAACGCTGGCCAATATGCGGGAAGTGTCTTAAATGAATCACTTCCGATGTATTTCGAGACAATGTGATTCAACACACTTTTCCATTTTACTTTGCTCATTTCTTCGATCATAGAATCTACCACTCACCGTAAAAGTACATTATGAAAGAATGACTCCATTTCCAGCATTTAAAACAGCTCCTCTATCCCTATGACACCCAGCGCTTCTGGATCAAAATCTGAGACACTAATAATCTTGAGCATCAAATGCAGTTTTTTTCAATATTACTACCCAACTTAATGCGTTGAAAAGTAAAGCTGTGGCACCAATATGACATGGAAACGCAAGGCAGCAGTGTGGAAAGCTGCTTAAGCTCGGGAACCACGAGCTGCTTACACTTCCGATTATCACCAAAAGATGCGTTTTTGATGGCTTCTTTTCGCTCCTGCATCCAATCCTGAGCGGCCTGTAAAGCGCCGAAGTGTTTGTTTTGTTTTGCCAGCCACCTCAAACTATTGCTGCTGCGTCCAGCAGGAACGGCCATCCAGCTATCACCATTGGCTTGCAAGGCCTGAATCCGGTCGCCTGATTGGTTCATCGAGGTGACCTTGAGGAAGTTTCGACAGCGTCGTTGCAATTCGAGGAGGCGTTGATGCAATGTACACACTCTGAAAGAAAAAAGCACGCCATTTGCATAGGTGAGAATTTTACAAGAATAAAAATGACTTAAGTGCCACGCTAAAAAGTTGAAGCCAGGTTTTAAGGGTAATACAAGGCAATGTATCAACGCTTGTATATTCAAATCAGAAGTTCTTGCACTTTCCTTGTTACTATTACGATTTGAATTAACTAAGCCAGTACTTCAATAGTCTTGTGTTTTTACATGTGCTGGTAGAAATAAGCATTTGTCACTCATTTGAGACCCAATGAATACTCCTGGATTGCACAAATCAAGTAAAAAGTGATGTTTGTGAGACTTTGATACCCATAAAGAAGTGGGATTAAATTGTGTTTGCTTCTAAACCTGGAAGACTAGATATACGTAGAGATGCAAAGTTACGGCCTTAGTAAAGAGAGCGTACTTTCGGTAGGCCTGTTCCGTTCTGATGTAGCGTCCGTTGCGAAGAATTTGAACTTGACCAAAGAGATTATTTACACCGGTTTCGACCACTTCCATCTGTGTCATCCACCGTTCTAACTCACCGTCGACGTCAATCGACTGCGACGATGCAAATTGGGATTCAATCTGATAAAGGGGGCAATGAATAAGCGTGTGTAAGCTACGTGCATGGTAGAGTCAGCTTTGCCTAGTTTTCTAGTCCATGTAGTCATTGCACTGCAGTTTAAATTGTTTACCACTCCGGTAGTAATTAACCAGTGTGTGAATGGGATATGAAATGTATTAGAATATTTTCATAGATTCAAATTTACTTATAGAAATAGCCTTGGTGGATTCATGTGATTACATTCCATCTGGCGAACAAACGATTCAATCTAGAGTGGAAATTCTTCCAGGTGACTGCAAGAGCTCAATAGAATTTAACCGTTTTGTGTACCACAACTTCCCTGCATTTCAGAACTCACTTCGAAAAATGTACTAAAAGTATACTTTTAAGCACATCGCTGAAGGAAAATCAGATAACAGACGATCATTTAATACGACATTTCCCGGTGTAATTCTCCTAACTCAAAATTTTTTTTTCAGGTAAACTTGAATGAATTTATGCGGCATGTTATCCCACTGGATCATAAAACAACAGTCGAAGTGGAGCCCTTGAAATTTGTTTTCGGCGTCATTTATACCATCTCACGCAAAAGTTAGTGGAAGGATTAGTCATGAGCTTCCATAAATTCCTCCTAAAGTTCGTTTCATCTAACTGCGATTTCGCACATACTCAATGACGTATACACCCGTTGACACTTTCCGTAAAGATGCTAGTCATGTTGACCAGGCTCCTTCAAACCCCTTCTTCTTGATTGGCTCAATGCAGTATGCTACTTCGAAAGTTACTCGAACGTAAACGGTTTTGGAGCATGATTTGCTTTCTCCTTCGGAATTCCTAGTTCGCGATTTTTGGGTGGAGATTTCAGACGCAAAATTAATGTTTTAACGATAAATGCGGAAGAAGGGGATTTTAAGGGTGCCCCACAGGCAGCTCATTTACACGTTGCGTAAATGCAAAGTTGGGTGAATTAGTGTAAAACGACTCCAAAAAGCTAGTGGCGTTCACATTACAATAGTGCTGTCTGGATCAATCGCGCTTCTGTATTTAATTATTCATCAGACATGAATGAAAATGCAAAATAAACGAAAGTGACATTTGAAACCTCACGTTTGTGTCTAGCATTTACCAGAAAGCGTTATAAGTTGACTTTCGACGGTTCTACCGATATTTACTTTGAAGTTCCAAAACAACCAAAAGGAAGGGGAGGAATTACTACCACTGGAGCAAAAACTACAGTGCTTTCTCATTAAGCATTTCATTTAAATTTGTCACTAGCCCTCCAACACCTGTCACCTCACAAAAGACACGGTATGAGGACTCATGCAACAATTGGGACATGCGTCCTTATATCGAGTGCATTACCCTCGTTCCTCTCGCCTTGGTCAAGTAACACTCCCAGCTACTGTCACAATCATCGATGTGAAGGTGTAGAACTTAGAACGGACTGCAGGTTGCAATAACATAACATACCAGATATCATGATGAGGCAACCTCACGCATTTCGTCACATGGGTTTTCACCCTACTAGTTCATAGTTATCATGTGTAATCTGTGAGTTTTGTCATTTTTTCGAATCATCGTGGTGGAGACACCACAGTGAGTCCGGAAACACTCCCTAACTTTACCTATGACAAACTGAAGAGTGGAAAAAGTGGCAAGTGAGGGGCGAGTGAATTGCAAATGTATGTAAAAGTGGATGTGAGTGGGCATGAGGGAGTTTGCATTGAGATGAGGAGAGGTTCACCTTTGGAATAAATGAGTCGACTTATGTCAAGTTAACAGCGAAAGACCGTTGAAAATAAGTAGTAACCTAAGTGGACTGTATAGCCAAATGCATTTCGTTGCAGATTAAAACGATTACTGTCTCAAGGGCAAAACTTTGGCATATGGCTTGCCAAGAATTATGACTTGCAGCCCACTTAATTCTTGATGTTACTGCTACTCCATCAAACTTTCCACATTTGATATTAATCGAATCTGTCAGTCTGATAGATAGTGAAAACAGAGGAAAAATTAGTCCACATTTAAGAGGGCATACCTCATTTATGCGTTTTTCCAAAGCGGCTTCTTGTGTTTGAAGAACCCTGCATTCCCGTTCTATCCTTTCACCGGCTAATTGAAGACGCTCCAAGCGTGAAGTCTCCGCTGCCACAGCCATTTCACGTTTCTGTAAAGCCAGATCGTACTCCTTCCACAGTCGGAAGATGTGTTCAATATTCATGAAAGGGTCAATCGTCAGCAAATTCGCATTTGCCGCACTCTAAAATTTGGGAGACACAACAGCAGTTTAAGCATCCCAACGCTACTTTTTGCAACTCTTTTCTTACTGATTGGTTGAGTGGCTAGCCGAGAAATTAGGTTGCTTTCATAGTGGAAGAAAAACGCTTAGGATTACCCAAATTAAGTGCGACATTCAGTCGGAATACTGAATGAATTTAGAAGGAGAGGAATTTCTTTAATTTGGTCCACTAAAGTTGCCCGATCTTCAGATTGGTGTAAAAGTCAGTTTTTCTCCAACTCATATTTTATCGGAACGAAGTAATAGTTCGGTTTCTTTTTAATGTTAGAGTGAGGGCAAGTCGTTTCACACTTAGGATACAAGCATTCTAGAACGGACTACCAGGTGACTAAAATTAGAATAATGAACGTTTGTACACGATTCTATTGCCATTTCGCTTTGATCAGATCAAGTGTTTAGACATGGGCATTAAATATGAATCCACACAGGTTCCAGTTATTGGATGTATTCAGGTGTGCATGTGATGAAAAATAACTACATGTCTAGGCGGCCGACCGTGCAAGGAGGGGATTAGTCACGGTTGCATGTTCAAGGTCGTCGTGAATGCCACTGCAAGGGGGCTGACGTCCGTCCACTAGGGTGAATCAGTGTCAAATGATATATGTACAAACTAGGCATGGGATGGGACAGCTTAACTTTCCAGCCGATATCACCAAACAAGCAACTCATCAAAAGCGTCTGTAGCATAAGCATACAGGTGGATCAAACATCGGCGAATATCAAACACTACTAAAATTGTTTACTTTTTCATTGGGATAAAGGAGGGATTCGACGTCCGTGGTTGATCACAGGTTAGACAAGGATGTTAAGGTCCCTTTTTATTCTCAAGCGGTCACACATTCACAGAATCTAGGCGCTTGGATCCGGTAAACCATCTGCATAGGGGAATGACTGAGCTGTTTTCTAGATTACAAACATGAAACTAAAGATGTCTCTGCCATAAATGACTCACAGAGGTAAAATCCTCATCCAAACTAGTTGGAGCATTTCGTGGTTTGGTTGAGAAAGAAAGCGCAGGAAAACCTAACTGCTTGGAGGGAGAGTTTGCACCTTAAATTTTTGCCAATTTCATTCACTCCTCTTAAGGTAGTAGATGAACCCTCATTACAACACGAAGAGTTCAACTGCAGGATCAGTGAAGTAAGAAATGATTACATTACCCAACTCAAATCAGTTAATTTAATTTCTCTTATTTGCCATATTCCTGGTTCCAAGAAAGCAGGACGAAGAGGTTCTCGTATTTAATTGCATAGGTGGAATATAAATGCATGCCTAGACACGATTGATCCCAATTTTAGAATGTGAAGAGGGAATTTTTAAGTACTTACCGCCAATGATCGGAGGGTTAAAACATCCTTATTGATGTCAGTTATGGACATTGAAATGTGGATCTGGCAATGCTATCCAGTCCAAATTTATTTGTGGGAATACGAGAGATGATGGAGGGAAGTCACGGTTAAAAACTAATTAGAGGTGTTAATAAAAATTTTCCATTTTCATGAACGCTTTACTTGACTGCGTCGATAAGATGTGGGCGTTATTTAAAACCCAGGGATTTCATTCGCCGCTTACAGCAGCACAAGGGAAAATTTGTTTGAATTTACTTCACCTTATATAGAAATGATAAAGTTGGAAAAGTATAAAAAGGATCCAGGACCTTAAAAAATTGCTATGTTCAGCTAAAACCATGGGCATAAATAAACATAGAGGAAGCAACTTCGATATGTGCGAGGGATGTTTAAAAGACTTCTACTTCATTTTAGCCCAGTGAGAGCAGGTAGGAGTTGTACAAGATTTGGCATTTCCGGCCTGAGAGCCAAGTAACTGGTTTCACCGAGCAGGCGAAATTTACAAAATTTGGCACCCTCTGATGAGGGTGATTGCAAAAGTTATAACTTGGAAATAAGGAAGAAGGAGGAGTGATCTATCACACCTCGAAAGGGAGTCCAAATTCCTTCATTCCAATTTGGGGATTTCCCGTCTAGCTATTTAGGAGTGGATGAAAATGGGCGAAAATGGCCGTACTGAATAGCCATAAACAGGATGCCTCGAAGCGAACTGTGATAGAAAAAACGGCTCTAAAGGAAGATAAAAGTACAAGAACAGATGTTATTCATCATGGGATGAAGTAGGTAAGAGGAAATTCGAGCAAACCTTGGAAAGTAGTTAAACCGTCAAAGGAGAAGAGGAAATATAAACGGTTCTTCTTGGATAAGCAAGTGCCAAACTAGCCCTTTCCCCAGATCTTCAATCGTGAGAGAGGAAAGTCTGTACCATTGAGATATCCTTTCAAGTAAAATCCTTCCACCTCATTTTGACTTAGGAAAAAGAGTTGGCGTAGCAGGACTCTCAAAAGGCACTGTTAGCATTTAAGTAGAACACAAAGCAGAAAATTATAATGCTTTTCCTTAACCTGAACAAACATCAAGTACTTTCCAACTGCTAGAACATATTTTATAGCCAATTCTCTGTAAGTAATTCAATCAGTGACGGATTAGTCCACCGCTATAATCACTTAAAACCCATCCATTTTAGTAACATTTTCTCTCAATCAGTAGAAATACTGGAAATGCAAATTTTCGTTCCTTTTCGGATAAAAGTAGCATGGTTAAAAGCTTTTATTCAGGAAAATTTTCTCCAAGTGGTGAAATGGAGTGAAGTCATTTCAAATCACGTGGATCGAAAAAACTAACAGTGGTGCCATTCCAACGGAGGAACGGTAATGAGCCAATGTCGTTCAGCATGTACTCAACTGACAAGTCAATTGGCTATGAAACAACAAATTGCTTATGGGATGTTTTTGAAGAGGGCTAACCTGCAAATCGGCATAGAGTCTAACCAACTGCTGACGTTGTCTCTCCCTTAGAGGCAATTCTTCACGCCTGTGTCGCTTCAGATCATTAACGACCTGCTGCTGCATGGACTCTAAGTCAGCGGGGAAGTGTCGAACAGCCAGGCGGTCGCACGTTGCTCGCAACCACTGGATCAACTCGGCAGCAAGGAGTCGGTACTCAGACCATAAACTGCGTATTTCATCAGAGACGTTTGCAGTTGTCACTAGTTGGGAGCCGAGCGGTGGTGGTGCCATTGATACGTCCACGTCTACTGGAAGAGGCGGAATTGGAAGAATTCGGCGGCAGCCAGTAATGAGGTCACGCGGAGATAGAGCAAGAGCATCGTAGAGGGAGGAAACGTAGACTATTACCGACCGACTATCCACTGCGTTCTCTGTGACGACCATGTCTGAAAACGTGCAGAATATTGTTATTTGTGATTCTAATAATACGTAGCATTTAATTATACATCATTATGACATATGTGTGCTTCTATTCACAGAGCTAACGCACTGAGCCACCAACGCTTCCACGAGGCGCATTTGAATTTTGTGCATACCATCAGGAGTAATTCGAAGGTTCGATTAGTCACCATACGATAGGGTGTGCGCAACACATCTTGGTCCCTTCCTCAAAGCATGGACACAATTTAAAAGCATTTTTGGTGGCACTGCACTAGCATCACAGGGTAGTCGAGTCAATTAAAAAGGCTACAAAGAAAGGTTTCCAGTAAACTGAGTGGTCTTCCATCTAGGCTATAAGAGCCGGTATTTTCACGCATTAAGACCCGTGATAACATACTAAACTGGTCGGCAACTTTGAAAAAGAAAAGAAAGAGGAGGAATTACTGTCACCATGGCTTTCTTACTAATAATTCAATTTAGACAGATCATCAATCTTCACCTCTCAGTCCCTACAGTCCTCCACCACCTGCCACTTAACAAAAAATATGGCGTAAAAACTCATATTAAAGTATAGGACATGCGTCCTTGCACCATGAATGAAATCGGGTGCATTACACCTGTTCCTCTTGTTCAAGTCAAGTAGCACTCTCAACTACTGCCTTAACCAACATTGCGGAATGTGGAATGTAAAGTGTGGAAGTGTAACAACTTGAGACCCATTGAACGAAGAGAAAGGTAATATGACATGACATGCCAAACATCGTGATAAGGCAACCTCACGTATTTTCGTCTCAATGGTTCAAAGTTATCTACTGCTATCCGTAAGCTTTGTCATTTTTTCAAGTCATTGTAACCAAGACAACGAAATAAGTCATCATACTCTTCTTACGTTTGCCAATGGCAAAGTGAGGGCTAGAAAAGTGGCAGATGAGAGGCAAGTGAATTGTAAATGTATGTAAAAGAGAATGTGGGAAGGCGCGAGTGCGTTTTCACTGAGCTAAGGAGAGTCTCACCTTCGGGATAGATGAGTCGAGTTATGCCGAGTCGTTCCTCGGCAATGCGGAAGGCGAAGTCGAGAACATCCTTTGGCGGCCGACTGGCAGCCTTAGAGTAGTCGAAGAAGTGAGGTCTATGAAAGACAAAAATAACAAGTTTTTTGCTATTCAGTGCTTTTTTAATGCAACTTGTCAACTCTGGAGACAAAAGAGATATGTACCACATGAGTCACTGTGTGATCTTTTTCTCAGGGATTTGTGTGTTTCACCCTTTTGAATTCTTTATGCACAAGTTTAAAAAACTAATGAATCTCTTTTGGCCTTCTCGGAAGAATTCTTGTTGTAGAGTGTAGGAGAAAATCTGCAAAACCTCAATTAACTTGAGGTACATAACCTATAAAAATAGGTCATGCTTCGTATTTGTACCGCAGAGTTAAATTAGCACTTCCAACAAAACAGGAGCTAGACCAACTTCTCAATGTTTGTTCCACAAGCAAAGAATGGTCATTAGGGGTAAAATTTGCCTTCCAATTTCTGAAATAACTACAACTGCATCTCCTGAAGCGCGCTGTGTGGGTGGGAACGCCACAGATACTCCAACAAACGCAACCATGGTAATTCATGAAGGGTTTATGATTATGTGAGAGCAAAATAATGACTTAAATTTGAGGCAGATTGCGCAATCACAATCAGAGGATGTCTCGAAGTACTGTTTTCATTTGATAAAAATAAAAACAATGCAGCTTTACGGATTTTGCTTGCGTTGTTTTAGTTTCTCACAGTTTTTACTTCCACAAATGACCAATGCCTGTCAAGCCTTTTCTGACGTCATAAACTTTATGTTGGACTTACTTCAAATATCATAATGGGAGGGTGTGTTTATTATCTTCACAAAAACTATGCGGTACTGGGTGCGATGCTCAAAATTATGTAAAGCAGTGAAGTCCGGTGCTTTAAAGGAGCTCTACATCGGGAGGAGTGGTCGGTCGACTGATCAGACTACACCTACATTGCATTATAGCCTGCGCTTGAGGAAGAAATCCTCCCACCCCCAGTTTCACGATTCAAACGAAGCCTGAAAATACAGTCTGTTGAACCGAGTACAATGATAGGAAAATTTAAGCAAGATTTGTGTAGTATCTAAGCCTCAGCGAGGACATTCAGCACCAGCCACAAGCACAAAGGTGAATTTCGATATGGAACGTTAACTTTTTAACAAATCAAAAACTTCTAGATGAGTGTCGGATATACCAAAGCGACTAAATCCAATAATTTCGGACACTGTGCTAGATGTGCGTAGCTATAACCTTATCTTTCGGGCTTTCAGGCTACCGACTAAAATAAGGTTATTTATGGGCTCTGGGACTAAAATATCACCAAGGGCAACTTTGTAGGTATTTCATTTATTATGACTTCACTGAGTCGCCGTGGGAAAGTGTTCCAGAAAGAGTTGCGTTTTGTAGATGCGACGAAATGAAATCACGATGCCTGGATGGCACCCTCCAAAACAAGTTTTAAACTCAGCACACATTGAGAGGATTAGTCTATTGCACCCAAAAGGGCATATTCACGGTTGGCTGTCATTGTGCCAAACAGGAAATATGGTAGGCTTGAAATAAAACTTCCCAATACATTTTAAAATGATAATTTATTCAGTGGTTTTTCTCATGTGTATTTTTTTAAACTATGACAGCGAAATGCAACTTCTATCATGAACTGTTGATTGGTTAGTTAGACATTATTTAACTACCTGCTTAAGTGTATTTTTACTGCAAATGGAAGGGGATTCATTTCTAAGCCCTCAACTTACTTGTAGCGATGGATGATGGCAAGAAAGGCACGTCCATCACTCCAAGAAGACGAGAAGTCATTGATATCTACATCACGGTAGCCTGTTGTCACGGCTCTACACCAGGAGAGGAGATTCCGACCTGCAGTTTCATCCAACAGAGCCAGACTCTGGAGAGAGCTGCTGCCGTTATTAAGGATCAATCGACCCTCTGGAATTATTAGATCTGGTGGTAGGGCATTCTCCTTGCCGACAACCACTCCAGACGGCAGATGGAGAAGATCTGACAGCTAAAAATGAAGGAATGGGCCCTCAAATATGTGATTCCATTAAATTCAGCAAAATAATCTCTAGATTCATTGGGAACGCCAAAAAAATGGCATTTTTGACTACATTTTACAGGGCTACAACGCTGAACAACACTAGATCTAATTTTGTCGACATGAGGACCACAACATTTGCGACCTGATATTGGTCTTCCCTCACCATAACCTGAGGTCTGGCAACAGGTGATGTTCGGGAATTTTATGATTTCCTACTAGGTGACCTTTGTTATCTTCAGAATCCGCTTGCTTGTTTCGGAGTACCCACACCTCAGGTGCTAATTACTGACAGCAAGGACATGACAGGGTTGAAGTGAACCGAATATAGATCTGCCGTAAGGACAGGACTAATCGGGTTTGCCTCAAAATATCCAAAATTAAGGTAAACTGTATGCGACCTAAATATTTTAAAATGGGAATTATAAAGCACAACAAAGTGGAGCTTTGTAAGTTGAAAACGGATAAGCCAATCGAACCCCCAGGTTTTCATGAATGTCGCCCAATTCAGAGCCTGTCGACGAAAGCAAAAAGGAATGAAGGAAAGGGGTAATTGTAGATTTTCGACATGCAAACCTTTTTTTGGTCCTCCCCGTAACAACGATGACAGGAAACAGTTTGACATCTCAAAAGTTCAAAACTAAATTTAATATATCCATTTTAATAAAGCAAAACAATGTATTTCGGGGCATTTGCCTTTGGGTACTGATAAAAACACATTAAGTGGTCATGCATCAAGTACCCCAAAAGGTGCGCTATGGCACGCAGCTGTTTGTATCAAAACAGAAAAGGGGAAGACGTACGTGGAAATGGAGGATGATTATCCATATTAGACCGAGGGTTAACTTTGGATTGCCATCAACAATCTCATCCGGACGGATGTTCACGATCCGAACCTAAAGAAACCCGAGCAATCTCAATGAATGTAATACTAATCAAATATTTGGAAAGTGGGAAGGAGTTGGATAAATGTGACTTTAAACGGCTTCATTAGGCAGTCCAATTGGTCTTTCAATTGAGCAGCAAAGACTACAGAGGGTTTTTTGACATAAAATGAGGGTTAACCAGCCAAATCTTCTTCCGCTGCGGTAAATAAAGTGTGGATGGTTTGTCTGCAGTTTGCCAAAATCCATGACAGTCGTGCAGCAGAAAACATTAGTTGTGTGCATACAAACTCCTCATCGAAAGGGGCAATTTTCACACGGTTTTATAACCAATTTAGTGAAACTAGCCATAAAGTTATTCAAAACTGTACTACTGAAGCCTAATTGTGTTTGATTTGATTCCAGGCGGAACTGTAACAGCCTTCCTCGTAGAAGTGGCCCAAGGTATGAATCATTAAGTGATTAGGGGTTAGGCGTGTTTCCTCGATGCTTATCTTGGGAGGTCGGCTTACTTGCAGTCTACAAAACTTACCTTTCGGAATCGGAGGAACTCCAATACGCGTTGGACATTCTGAATGCAGTGAACCCGGGTGGGGCCATATTCAATGCTCTAAATGGTAGGAATTGACAATGGTGAAGATGCATCCGGAACGGCATTTCACATTCCTACGTCCTTTTCTCTAATCAAGGACTGTTTCAACGCGTGGAAAGTAATTAATGCAGCTGATTGCTTATTGCAGCCATGTATTGTTTCCCAGTGAATAGATACCGAAAGGCGAGAGATATCAGTAGGTTGGTTGTGTTGTAACTACACAACATTAGGCGGACATTCAGTCTACGAAGTCGCAGCCCCTACAATGGATCTGTTCATCTTTCCAGTGGTCTTGGATTTTCAGCTCTCCTTTTTGACAATGCCATAGCTATTTATAGACTCCTACGACATAACACTGGCGTTGCATTAACCACTTTTTCTACTAAAAACCTTTTAACGGTTTTACGAACAGGAGGTATCGCCCATACCCTATTATTCGCGCCTGGAAGAACAAGTATGCAGCAAGGACTTGGTTTTTCGAACGTTTATGCGTAATTCTCCGCACTGTAAAGAAAGGTGAGTTAAAACTCCACAGGAAAACCAGTGAGAGGACAAGTGCAGAGCTGTGTGTTTATTATAAAAACAAACAACCACCCTGGTTTGCAGTACAAAGCTCAAATTGTTTTGCTTGCCTTCGCTTTTCTGGCGCAAGTAAGGCACGCTTTGAACAAACAACGTTTCAGAATGTCACGTTTTACAGGAGTGAAGTAGTGTTGATGAAGTTAAATAAAAACAGGTGGAATCAAAATTTTGTTTCATGATTTTGCTCTGTGCATAAAATGCATAAAACCAGCATAACTTGACCTGTCATCCGGTTATAGCTTTCAGTACTTAGCTGGAGCAGCTACGGGGTAACGTTCGTGATCTTGACATTCCAAAATGCAAAGTTTATTGTTAAAAGATCCCGAAGAACTATGGAAAGAAGTTTATCACGTTAGGTCATTAAACTTTTTCCTTTTGGATGGCAACCACAGTCCAAGACGAATATAAAATAGATCCAGTAATAAAAATGGTTGCATACTTCCACAAAAGCAGTGCATTTGGATCGTTGAGTGGGATATTAAATTTGAGCTCAGTAAAGAAATAGTGGGATCAGTGAATCCAGAAGGCACAGATTACATATTTCTCTTACCAAGCTTTGACCCGACAGAATTTCGATGAGTTTGATCAGTAGGTGGCCACTCTGGAAGTCCCTGAATAGGTCATTTACAAAAAATCCGTGCTAAAATAGGAGATGGAGAGGGTTAAAACAGTCGTTAACCAATAGACAAGCATTTGGTGCTTGAAACCGAACAAAATCGAAAACTAGCATAAGCTGATGGACGTAAGGGTAAAACTGACGTTAAATGATGAGAACAGGTTTAAAATGAGAAAGATTATCCTCAATGTTGTTAGATGGATATGAATATGCAACTCTCAAATAGTTAAAAGAGTTTACTACCGATCGACACAAATCATTCATGCGGAAGGCGATGTGAGTTTCTGAAGCGTTTTCACTATTTCCAGATTTTTTATTTGATAATGCATTCTTTTAAATCCAAAAGAAGACTGGTCAATTGTCTCAGAAAGTGATCAGACAACGGCTAGACTGATATCTCAATGCGTGGAAAAATATTATTTGTGGGTGTTTACTGCTATTCATCTGCTAAACTTCGCCCAAAAAAGTGGTGTGGAGTAATCAGTCACTGATAGCATACTTTTTAGGGCACCAGGATTATCCATCATTGGTAGTTTTTACCTAAGGAAGGCAAATCGAATCCACACTCAGTTCCACCTGCAGCAGAACTGAATCTTCTGCCTTCTGATGATTCTTTTTGTGGACAAGTTAACGGAACCAGATTTGATAACCATAGGCATTTATTTAAAATGGGGCCAACGAACAGTACATTCCATCAACTTTTTCAGTGTTTCAATGCCATGGGAGGAAGTCTAGAGAGCACCTGAAAACCCACCAACTCTACGCAACGTACACGAAGATAATGACGCCGGTTGTTCCGTTCACTTATGCTGATGGCATGCCTTTTTAACATCTTCAAAATTTGTGGCATTAACATGCTCAGTGGTTGAAGCTCAGTATTACCTCGTAAATGCGATGCCAAAACCACTTTTTTGCGCACACCTTGTCACGCCCTCATAAGCACACAGCACGATCGTGCTTGAATACACTACATTCTAGTAGAGGAGAGTGGGACACAGACCTAATCAATCATATTTACACTTCACAAAAACACTCCGACAGCTCACCGTCGAATAATGCTGCCACTTTACTCTGGCCTTCTCCGCGCTAGGCATTTAAAAGACCAAAATGTGTACAGTCGATGCTTGACGTCCATTGGCCAATTAGCGTGCGTACGTGCCTCCTCAACACGTCCAGTTTCTGATCTAAGCCAAACCATGCGCGCTTGCACATGCCTGTGATAATTGGCAATGCCTAACACAATCATCGCTGTACCGAAGGAAAACCCTCCGTTTGAACAGGAATAGGTGAACCTGAGGGTCGTTTACTTAGGGTACATGGAACATCTCTATCCCGCCCTGTTGAAACAGGTAGATAAGCCTCTACACGTTTAAGGAAATGAACTAGGTGGCTTTCTTCTGAGAACACGAGCGGTTACTGCGAACTACTTTATTACCCACCCTGACTTTGTCGCAGACATTCTATGTAGGAGACTACCGTAAACAAGGAAAACCCCACAAGTTTGTTTCACATATGTACACTCACGCGCAGTCACAAAGAATAACAATAAATCTATTTACTTAATGCTGGCTTCGGGCCAAACTGCACAAAATAACGTCACTAGAGTGAGTTTTGGGAGCAGTTGCAGTAGTGATAATTAAGATGTCATATTAAAATAAATAATGGGATTCAACAGAGGTACACCAACTGCTGTGAATTGGATTTGTTGTGAACAAAAATACCCAATAAAAACATCATATGTCCCCAGTGCGTTGAGAGAAAAATCACTGTGCATACATGTCTACATTTGAAGCGGGAATCCGGTCTGAGAAGACCTAGTCACTCTCTCTGCTAGCCTAGTCATGCCCGATATAGGAGGAAATAAAGTTAATTTTTTACAGTCGATTCACAATCAGCCCTTGTTGTTGGGTGAATGGCAGCCTTATGGTCAGCTGCATTTCAGAGGCATAAAAAATAGACATTGTTGATTGTCTTTCAGACAAACCCAATATAAAAACAATTGAGTCAGAAGGATGGGAATTCGTACAGAAATTAAAGTTTTTGGAAGTGAAAAACGTAGCCTTCTAGAAAGCGATGAATCTATACGTCACTGCCCTATTTTAGCAGCTGTTTTAGGCGTGCAGTGAGGTAAGAGACACCTTCGCTCAGGTTTTACCTGACTGGGTTAATAAAAGATTAAATGCAAAGTGAAAAGCACTGAAAAGCGGTCTTGACTACGAAATTATAAAATTGCTAAAGAACCAAATACATAGCGCTGAATTAAACCGAGTTGGTTTGAAAAACTCTCCAAAGCATTCCTTCTACCGACAATACACAAATGGGCCGAAGTTTTGTAAGTCATCAATAAATGCAAAACTTTTCATTATCTGCTGTTTGGCATCACTGAGGTGTGACCGTGCTTCGGCAGAAAACAAAGATAGAAAAACGCCAACTGCATTAGAGCCCACTTTTATCCATCACTTTGTTTACCACAACGCATTGAAGTAGGCCGGAGAATTTGTTAAGGTTTGATTATAAAACATGTCAACACTTTATCATCAGAACTGACTTATCACGGAGACTGAAATTCACCAATACGTGCTAAACCAGGGTGGGTAGAATTTAATTGTGCATCTGAGTTTGAAGCTCTAGTTATAAACGTGGGATGTTTACGATATAATTGCGCTAAATAAAGTCCAACTAGCCTATTTAACTATTTATTTTTTGTTTGAGAGCATAACTAAATAAAGGCAAATCACAATTTAATTTTGCCCTAAATCTGCCGTTCAAAATGACCGAAAGAGTCCTGAACAACCATTCATGGAGTGCTAGTTTCATAATCCCCCAGCAAATCAAAAAAGGTTTTGCAAAAACAACAGAACTTAAAGTTATTCTTAGTTGTTGCTGTCATTTAATCATTTCGCAACGCCAATAGGTCCTTAAGCAACATCAAAGCCTAAAATAGTGATCAAAGCAACTGGGTGATCTGATTAATCCAACCGATTAGCAACGTTTTTTAGCATGTGGCACTTAACAGCTCGCCACTGAATCTTTAAAATATTCACTTCATCAAAGTGGTAGTAATCCAAAGAAAACTTAGAGTGTACAGCAAACAGCATAATTCCTTTTAATTTGAAGGGAAATAAAAGTGCGGCAATATTTAAATATTTAGTCATACCAATTTAATCTTTTCGTGTTTGATATTCACTAAAGCGAATGCATACTTAATAGACAAAACATTTTCACCTACATCACATGGCTGGAGAATTCTAACACGCATTTAAGTAAGACATCAAACGAAATTGCAAGAAAAAACCCAAAAATTCCAGCGTAAGTGGGCATATTAATTATAAAAGGTGTATCTTTAAAGGCATATAGAGCAAAACTACGGGTAATGTAGCCGAATGTATAAAAAGTAATAAATCGTCAAGGCTACACCTGACGCACCTCTGATAAATGTTTATTGACCCAAATTGTAAAAGCACGTTTTTGCATTGCATCCCGTTGATCTACAATATTTACAATGGTTTATACACCCTTATTCAGCACTATGTGTTAGAAGCTTTTGTTCTAGTAACCACAAATTTGCATTTAAAATTAAAGGTAATTGACTCACTGAGATAGATTTTACATATTTCACTAAATAAATGCATAAAGTGCGCAACGTGGAATTAAAATTAATCAAATAAGTCGAATTTTAAAAGCTTAATTGATAGATATACTTACATGAAAACACTAGAGTGACTATTTAAAAGGCACAGGTAGCACTTGCGCGTTGGCAATAATAGACAAAGCAAAAGTCAGAAATACATGGAAACAGGTATACACAGCAATATACCCATTAAAATTACCAGATAACAAAAGCCAAAAAAGCAACATTGATTCCCGAATAGTCATGAATTTGGCTCACCGGCAATTCGAATTACTGCTCTATCGGCAGGGTCTAGCTGCATAATGGCAAGTGTTAACTTAATTTGCTCCAAATCCATCGGCTCGTTCGTAAACATGTCCGCAGAATCTTCCACGTGCTCAAGATCATCACTCATATTTACCGTGCGAAAATAAGCAAGCAGAACAGAAATTGTAAAACGCCCAAGGTTGTCTATGTTTACAGTTAATACAGTAAAACAGAAAAACAAATCCAATGAACAAATTGCTCTGTCAAAACAGCTACTAAAAAGTTTTATCACAAGCTTACTAGCAAAAATTGCTTTATTTTACTGTAAAAAATAAAATTTAACGGCAAATCTTAAGTTTTGAAAGAAAAAAATGCTCGGTTGCTTTTCTTTTAAGAATAAAACAAGGTTTTGTGCAAAAAGTTTTTTGCACTGTTTGGTAGTAAAAATGATCAGTGTAACGGAATTTTACTACATAGAACCTAAAAGTATTGACTCCTGTTGAATTTTAATATACAAATCTGGTTGTTTAGCCAAACAAATTGACATAGCAATGCGTTGTGCATCGTTAGCTATTACAACTTGTACTTCACTTGATTTCATTGTTGTTTCATGTTACCTGTAAGCACAATTTGTGGTTGTTCCTTATCGTAGCCCCTCATCGATATTGAAACTACTGTAATACGATTGTAGTTTATCCCTCGGTACTGGTGAGGCGCCACTTTTGTACTTCGAATTATCCCCCTTGTACCTCACCGGGTGGGCTGGCCTTTTGGGCCATGCCAATAGCCCAGACACCTTCTCTGCGCTGAATATATATATATATATTTTGCCAGAGTATTGTGTCTTCTTTCGTCTTCAGGGAGTCTCGGGACGCTACACTACTAAATGCTTTCTTAAAACCTTAAGGGTGCATATAAAGCCGGAGAAAAAGGGCTGCTACCGTTAAATTTTATGCTTTTGCCAGAGGCAATATGATTGCTCTTTAAACATGTTTAGCTTCTCGAGACTTCGCTGTACCTGAAAGAAGCCATAATACTGTAGCGTCCCGAGACTTCCCTGAAGACGAAAGAAGACACAATACTCGGGCAGAATATATGCTCAGTACAGAAAAGGTGTCTGGGCTACTGGCATGGCCCCAAGACCAGCCTACCCAGCGAGGTACAAGAAGGCGTATTCAAAAGCACAAACGTGGCGCATCACGAATACCGAGGGATAAACCACCATTGTATTATAATACTGAGGGCAGAATATGTATTGCCGACATGAAGTCATACTATTGACATTGCCTGGGTTCATACCACCGGGCAAATTTGTAATCACGGAGCCCCTAAGTTGTACGTTACCAAATAGTTAAAGTAATACACATTCTGGTAATATCTTTACGACTCTCTAAATATGGACTTTATTGCAATTAACTGTTCCATACAAGCTGCGTCAATTTTATTTACATCCTGGCTCCCGCATTTCTTTTGCTTTACTAGTGAGTTAAGAGAAATGCCGATTACGTCCTCCTTCAGTTACCTTTACAATAACTTTCCAAATAGTACATGATAACCCACGTCACATTCTTTAGCATCACTTTGAGTAGTCTTCCTTTTTCAAATTAGACTATAAGCTTGACTTTTTAGTCAAATATTATTGTCTAATGAAGTAGCTTGTCGTCAAACAAATTTTGTGCTACCACTTATTTTAGACCACAGGGCAGTTAGTTCTTCAAAACTCGTGCTCTTCCACATCTCCTACAAAAGAAATGCGCTGCTCTTTAAAAATAGAAACGTACTTCGTATAAAACTAAGGTGCTGTGTAATATGTTGAGCCTAAGACCCTTGCTGTTTCCGGACCAAACTAGTGAGCTTGGCAGATTTCGTGCTAATATCACTTTTGTTTGCAATAGATTGTCCCAGCCGATAAGACTTGAATGCTCCTTAGGTTAGGTTTGATAAATCATAAGGCTCAGTTAATAGCGAAACCTCTTATAACGTTATATAGCGAAAATCTACTTAAAAATGTTTAGAGTAGTAGGCCGCCTTTTTTTTACCCTAAGTTTAACCCAGTCCTTGTACTTCCACCAGTCACTATGGCCTTCGGCATGCTGATCGAATCAGCTCTTCTGTACTATAGTACTGCATCCTTTGCCATACCTCTATGACTTTATTTGACTCCAGGAAAGATTTTGGTTGCTACTTTGACCGCCTACCCTGATTTTAACTACTTTGTGACAAGTCTTAACACGACTAACTCCAAAGAAAACGCTAAAATGACATTCAAGTTCCTTGTTCCACAGAAATACTGCAAACGGTTAAAGCGACACTAGCCGTACACCATCTAAAAAGTTAGCTACAGAGCAGTCTGTGTTACTTGCATGAAAATTTCAATTAAGTGGACAGACAATAACAACTCTACATTGCCTTAGCTAAGAGAAGCAGAGAAATAGGAATAGGCTTTAACAAAGTAAAAGAACATAGCAATGTGGAGAGACATGACACCTTATCCTCACAAAAGCATTTTAACCCTATCCTTTATTATGCGACTCTGCTTTTAAGCCAGTGTTCCCACGACTAGCGATAGCAGACAAGATGACAAAGGTAATCTATTTTTCTTATGAATTTCCAAAACAGATCAAAATCCTGGACTAAATAGAATTACCAGCAGGGATCTGCGGTGTTACTGTCAGATACCTTTGTAATGCGTTGATGGCTTGAGTCTCGGTTTGGTGAGGAGCTACTATTGATTTGACCATTGTACCACGCCAAGTAAACTGCACTTTGGGCCATGTCAGTAATTTCAGCACATTCTAAACATCAATATTCTAAATTTTTATTACTAAATAAGTCCTGATCTCTTGCATAATGATGAACTCTTGGTAATTGTAAGTAAGTTACGTACCACAAAACGTCTCACAAAAGGCAATCCATAATAGTACACACCAATAGATAATATAAGTACTGGCCAAATAAGACAATGATTACAAATCTTAATGTCTATGAAATGGCTGACACTCACAGACACTTGTTAAAATAATCATTTGTAGAAGCGGTAATTACGGCGTTGGTAAAAACCAATCAACTTGTGACCTTGTCTTCATTTTTTGGAACGATGAGTACATCTCTTATTGTGGACAAATCTACTGAACAGGACTTCCTCAAAGAAACACGTTTTATAGGAAATTTTATGCATAAACAGGTTTCATCTCTCCTTAATGGTCTTCAGGAATGTCGTCAAAAAGGCCTATACACAGACGTGATTTTGTGTGCATCGGGGGAGGAGTTCCCTTGTCACAAGGTGGTGCTTGCCGCTAGCTCTCGCTATTTTAATGTAAGTTTAATCCCATTCTTTTAAAAACTGTTACCTGCACCCTACTTGGTTTTGATCTAGCTAGGTGCCTTTTTTGCATATTTCAACGTCTCTTGCTTATTTTTGGAAGAATGACTGTATACTGCAGGCGTTTGCAGACCATTTCTTTCACTGACACTGATCGCTCATTTCCTATCTGGCTATGTCTTTTATGCATCTTATCGGTGATTCTAACTACCGGCTTGAATCACATATATTTCCAAAGAAAATCAACCACCTTTGCTGTTGCACATTCGTTGAGTTCATTACTATCTTATCCGGTTATTTGAGTTTCTTGTAGTTACTAGCATTCAAAACTATCGCTTTTAACAACGCTGATTTAAAATTTGATGGTCCTCTTTGCTGCATGATTTTGTGTGGCAAAGTGTGATTAATCTTTTGGCGATTTTGAATAATATATGAAAAACTCTACAAGTATACTTCGGGAAGCAATTCAGAGTTGCTTTAGCTACAGTAATTACCTTACTAAACATTGGCATTCACTTACTACTTTCCTGCTTGGTTTTGTCTTTGAAATTCTCAAAAGTAATCTTAGTCAGCCCTTCATACCTTCAAACAAGTGCGGTCTTCATTCCACATCTCGTTGTTTGTTGTTTGCATGTTGTTTTGGCAACCCTTCATATAATGGCTTCATCAACTCATTTCTGGAATATATACTATGACCAGGTGGTTTTGGGTCCGTTTCCACTAATTCATAGGTACATTTGCTATATGGGGCTTTTCTGTCAAAGCAACGGGCTCATTCTTTCATGGGGAATCCTAACTAACGTTAGTGATTCCTTTTTCACTCCATTCTTCAAAGGCTATGTTCCTAACCCCATTCGCGGAGCAACAGACATCTCGAGTAAACTTAAAACAGGTCTCTCCCTGGGTGCTACGCCACCTTATTGATTTCGCATATACCGGTCGCTTGGCGCTCAACACCACGGTGGTTCAGGACATCTTCGTCGGGGCCAACTTCCTCGACTACCCTTTGGCCGTCGAAGCCTGTATCGACTTCATGAAAAAGCATCTCCACGTCTCCAACTGCCTCGGGGTTCAACTGCTGGCAGAGGTATATGAATTTCCCGATTTGGCCAAGAGTGCTCGTATCATGGCTGTGGAAAATTTCTCCACGTAGGTCTTTTTCAGTCTCATTTTGATTAGGAAGTTTAAAATGTTGTTAGATCGTTACATGTCCGGCGTCTAGTTTAAAAGCAGCAATTTTTGTTACACGACTAATGAAAAACAATATTACTCGGTCCGCGATGGGAAATCGACATTATTTCTCGCTCAGCTTCTTTGCTTTGCCGATTGTTGATAGAACAATGCAGTACAATCCAAATGAAAAACTTAGATGAATCCACTACATCTATTTTACTTGATTGGTTCGTTGTTACCCAACTAAGTCGCATTTGGGGTCTTCTGCTGGACTTTTCGGGGTTAGGGTTGTTTGCCACTGCATTTTCCAAATCTATTTGCTGTAGTTCATCGATGTTCAATTCAGAGATCTTTATGCAGCCAGGTTAAATCCACGCCACATTTTTTAATTCATAATTTCACAAAGGTCACTTTGACGGGAACATAAACTTATGCAGAATCACATAACAAAGCATATACTTCTAATACTACTGGGGTGCCCTCACAATAGACATGCGATCTGGCACAATCATAACAAAATATTATGGGGATAATGCTAAGGAAAATAGGAAATCTTAAGCTTTACTCCTATTGCTAATTAATATTTCTAGATGGTTAGTATCTTGTGATGTGATCTTATCCTTAACTTCCCTTATTAAATGAGGTAAACTATCAGCGATTACCGCTATATTTCTGTACAGAATTCGGCTTGAAAAACTTCATGACGATCTAGTAAGGCAAAACATTTGTTATGAACGCCATTGTTTTAACAGTCTAGTGAATCCAGATGAGCCTATGATAGGCGAGTGGCTACAGCTTCCATTGAAAAGTGTGGAATCCTACCTCTCTGCTGACGACCTCGAGGTGCGCTCCGAGCGGGTAGTTCTGGAGGCCTGTCTGGCCTGGGTTGCGTACGACCCTGAGAAACGCATCTCCCATCTTCCTGGTCTCCTTCATCTCGTTCGACTTTACCAGCTTTCCCCTACCCTCCTCCGTACTTACACAGCTTCTTCTTCCAGCATTATTCACGTAAGCATTAGCCCAATTTTTAGTAAATTGCCCCATCTGACCGTGGATGATGGTTAGCTAGATAGCCTAATTTTTTCTAGTTCGTCCGTAGAATTCTACTGTTACTTATCCCTAGGTCATTAAATAAGTACCTACCAGATCCAGGCATCAAATTAGTGCCAGGTTTTTGGATGATTCCTTGATTATTTGCTTTAGGGAGTGGCTTGGATAAGTATCTAGTAAACTGTGGTTTACTCACTTACTTCCTTCACCCTTACTTGTTTTCGGTACAACATTTCTATTTGGCTCGTGTTTATCTTTGGATTTTCATCATTTGGCGATATTTTTGGTAAAACAGTTAGTACGTGCTGTTTTGTAAGCACTTTTTTATGTCATGGAACCAGTGTACTAGCATCAACAACGAGACTTCCGTTGAGACGTAAACGTAACTAATGAACCCACAACTTGTTGGTTGATTTGCGATATTTCGTTCATCTTTTGGGCAAACCGCAAATCGGATGTTAGGAGGAGTAAATCTGAGAGCTAGATGATGTTTTACAGCAAATAAATTATTCTTTTGGATGTCTACAAGGGTTAAAAACAAGAGCTTTGATCTGACTTTACAAAAAGTTGTAACTTATGGGACCTAATTACCTGCGTTTTGTACATATCATAGGAATCACCCACCGCTCTGTTGTATATTGAGCAAGTGATCAGCAGAATGGAGGGAAAGTGTGATCAACTAGTTTCTGTTGTCAACGGCAACACTAGCGCTGTCACTGCCGCATCACTTCTGCCTCGTCCCTCCACACTGAAGCGTCCCACTCTCGTTGCTGTCGGTGGAATCAATTCCACTTACATCTTAGACTCTGTGGACGCCTTTTCTTTCGTTCGTGGACGGTGTCTTCCCTGTCCACCGATGCCCGCAAGCAGTCTGACTTGGTTTTCTGCTGCGGTAGCTGACAATACTCTCGTCATTACCGGTGGCATTCATGTGAGCGTGACTGCCTTGATTAAACTTTTAACTAAGCTGCTTTGCTCCACACTGGTTTTCCATTTTTTGCTAGAATTCAAAGACGAAACAGTCGTACCGTTGCAAACGTTTTCGTCAACTGAATCACTTAGATTCCGCTTAATGCGGAATGAATTTCATTCTATCAAATTCAAATTCAACACGCTACATGGCAAATGATTGTTAATTTCTAAGGTTTGTGACTAAATACACAAACTTTCGCGTACCGTTTCACATGTGTTGTTTTTCATGCGAGACCACCTTTCAATGTGATCTGACTTGGTGCCCGACTACGGTGAACGCCACTGGGCCGTGAAAATGAATTAGTTTTGAGTGTTATCTCATTTTCAGTTCCTTATTTCTGTTTAGTCTCTTTTATGTCTAATTTCCAATGTTCTCTATTTCACTCATCCGAGGCAGGCAAAAGAATATAGTTATCCTTCTGGATTATACCGCAGCAGACTCCATATGGGTTTTGGCAATTTCATTTGTTGGATCAAGGTCTGTTGGCGGCTTATCTTCTTCCAGTCAATATTATCGAGACGGATGATTAATGAGCAAACGCACTTGTCCTTGAAGTTCGAGAACACCTTGCCACCTTATTTAGTAGCGGCTACCCGATGTGTGGCAGCATTTTCGTTTTCAATCTTCTCATTATCCCCTCTTCTCTCAGGCTGGGGAAATAGTCTCGACAGTTTATCGATTCAGTGTGGAGGAGAACACATGGAATCAGGGTCGAAGCATGCCCATTGCACGAGCCCGTCACGCCTCCGTGGCAGTCCGCGGCGGCCATGTCTTCCTTTTCGGTGGCGTAACAGTTGTCCTGGCAACGACTCCCTTCCCTGAATCCTCCGAGCGGAGCAGACAAACGGAGGTAGCGGTGGAGGGAGTTGAGGCGGTTAACTCATGGGGTAGTGAGGTTCCCGATCTCCTCCTAGTGGACTCTATTGATCGATACGATGTGTGGCGGGATGAGTGGACCACAGTGGGGCGTTCGCGATATCCGCGACAAATGTCCTCTGTCGCTGTCGTCTCGCCTCTGCAGGTGACTGAGGGGTCCCCACCTCAGATGAGTAAGACATTCGTAGATTGATTTGGTGGCTCACCACTGGGACTTAAATTATGGTCTTTCTGAAGTCGCTAATAGATTTTGGAATGATTCTTGAGCTAGGTTATTGAGGCAATGTGAAATGGAAGACATTGACATTGTACCACTGTCAAATTCTTTTTTGAAGATGGGAAAAGTTGCCATCTACATCGCGTCGAGTTGCCATTAGTTTAGTAATAGAGCTCCTGAGTACTTACATGACCTGTGTGAATGAGTATACAGTGATTAAATTTAAAGCGACGTACGCTCCATTGTGAAATTGAAATGTTGAGTGGAGGGTGTAGATGGCTTAAATGGGTGAGTTTCGATACTTTTTGATAGTATAAACAGTTGGCTGAAACTGTGCCAAGATAACAGGCTTAGCTGCAGTCGGAAATTATGCCATCAAGCATGAAATGTCCGATTTAAAATGAAGTGGAGTGGTGTACATAGTCACAAGTGCCATCAACAACCCTACCCCGTCATTTTAGTGGTAATTTGTTTGCTGAGGCAAAGACGGATGACAAGCTGCTAGATGATCTGACTTCTAACTCTCCTTTAGTCTCTGCAGCGGGAGCTTTAAGCTCTTGTAAATTTGGTGGAAGGATAACTGGATAAGGTCGTACTGCCAAAGTGAGCGTATTTCAAGACTCATTCACCTCTCTGGCTGTCTTTGGACGCTCTTTTAAAGTTAAGATTTTTTGCCATCCATGTCGTGCCTCGCGTTCATCAGTCATAGCCTCATCAAATATCATACTTCATTTTTGAATGCGCCATGACTTTATACGTCTGTATTGGAGTAAAAACGTCTAGTAGATCATTGGGAGGATTGTTTTTAAGAATTAAGACGTGACCCTTCGTTAGTGATATAGTCTGACGTCGTGTTGGTTATAATAGACTAGGCCTGGTTGTATATGTAATATGTGCTTCCATTGTAGTCGGAGAGCGAGAATCAGATGTCTGTGCAAATGCACCAACCCACACAGTAGTGGAGTTGGGCGGCACTCTCGATGTGCAGTCGGACTTGATATCCGAGAAGATGGCCATCTACCACATCAAGCCCGACCTCTGTGTCGACTCGGCGGATGATTACATCGCCCTTCTGCGGCCAGTGCGCTACGCCAAGTGCGTCACCAACCAGGTCTGTCATTTTCAGACATCGTCTCTTGTGTATGCTCTTTGGTAAAACATGTGTCCTCTCACTGTCCTAAAGTCGTGAACTCACCTAGGTTACATGAATACAGAACTCAGAGATCATGCCTTTGTACGATTTGATCTTGTTTACCTCCCACACTCTCTGGCAAAGTTAATTAGCCTTTTGCTTAGTTTGTAACCTTCGTCGCAGACGTTGGCAGTCCATTCTTGTGTTCAAGTGAGCTATTTACCTCTGAAGTTATTACAAAACCGTTACAATAACACTAAATGTGTAGGAATCCGTAAATTACCTTGGCCTCGTCAGTAAAGTGCTGGTCAGCACGCGACTTTCTGCTCTTATTCCAAGAGACATTGCCGATGACATCCAAGTTCATTGATGAGGTTAAGGTTTTCACTTTTAAATTCTGATTAACTTTAAAGATTTCAACAGTACTTTTTTCTCAGGTTCTGTGTAAGGAGGTTGTTAAAGTAGGCTCATAGGTTCCCTTTCTAATTCACTATTGTTTCGTTTCCTTGCTACATGGAATGGGAATGTCTTTCTAGCCCTTCCTTTTGTACATTCGTCGATGTACTTTTCACTTACATGATCAGCTTAACAGATTTCTTGCTGTACCTTGTTCTGCCGTGTGGCTTTATCGCAAATTGTGTAGTTATAAGCCTCTACACAGGTTTTGCTCATTGTACTAAGCCTGTTCTTATGCTGACATTTGAAAAGCTGAAATAAACTCCCGTGATTTTCTTCATAAAGCTGATTATCATTCCTAATCTTATAATTAATAGGGGCAATAAATGGGGAAACTGCCTGCTATTTTCACTTGAAAAGGTTGAATTAGTGTATTGCTCGACTTAATGCCAATGCTACTTCTATCATCACAAGTGATGTAGCAGCAAAAGCAGAAAGTTTTCGATTTTGAGCAGCATCATACTCTGATCAGTCTAATCATTCCCGGATTTTTCATACCTTAGGCTCAGATGCTGACTCGATATGCCCAACTTTGACGCTTATCTTGAGCGAAATTTTCTGAGGAAAACTTACTGGCCAACTAGTTTTGATTGTAATCATGCGAATGTGAAATCAGTAGTGTAGTTGAAGCTAAAGAGAAATAGTTTTCTGCTGTTACTACTCCTATGTGCAATAACAACCGCTTCCTAGCAAAAGACGATTTTTGAGTTATCCCTACTTGGCTACAAATACTTCCTAGTTTAATAGTAGCCATAGTCAGTGACAAATTTCACAGTTAAAATGGACGCTTTTCCACTTTACCGCAGTTGGGGAATCTAGTGTACATATTCTGGGAGGCAAGTGGTGAACTTTCGGTGCTGGATTTCCATCGTCAATCGTTGCGCACCCTGCGGTCTCTTACGGAGGCGGGACGGTCAGATGGCGGCTACTGTGCTGTCCACTGCGGCTGCGCGTGGGTCGACGGGCACCTTTACGTCGTTGGCGGATTCAGCGCTTTTCTGGGTGCTAATCAAAAGCGTCCCATCGCTCCCCGACACTCCATCCACTGCTACGATCCCTGCACAGATGCCTGGTCAGTTTTCGGTCCTCATTACGCGCTCGCTGCTTATCACATCGCTTAGTACAAATAGAGCCCATTTATCTGCTTGTTGGCTTCTACTATAATAAGTATTTTTAAGTTCGTGCAAGAAAGAACAAGTTTTGTCGCTATATTCTCCTTCTTTTTTGCATTTCTATACTTATCTAGGCGTTTACCTGGTGCCTAGGAGATCCTGACATCAAGAAACTTGTCGTTGTCGGTTATGAATACACATCCTTGGGCTACTCTTTGCTATTCTTTGTTCTGCAATAATAGTATATGCCCAGGTTTCTTTGGGTGTAGTGGTGAGACCCGGGAAATTCTGATCTTCACTCTACACTTCTGCGTTGGTCAAAAGCATCACGTTGCTTTAACAACCATTGCGCATTACTTCTTGGAATCACGCATAGCCGTGAAGCGCTGCCCTCCCAAAAAGATTAATCTTGTTCAACGACATGACTGATTATCCAACGATCAGGCGTTCCACTTGCTGAATGTGTTTGTGGGAGTATCGCTGGAGGGCGTCGGACCCTCTTTGAAAAGTTTGCACCGACTCGCAATGCTATCACCATATTCCTGTGCCTGAAGTCTTCTGTACGAGTGGAATTTTGAGTGTTTCCTGTTTTGGTTCGCAACAAACTTCGTTTGGCACATGCTGTTGCATACATGTGCTACCCCTGATACTTGTCACTCACGGTCCATCCCTTTAATTGTTCTAAAATCAGAATTTCGAATTTTTCATGGAAACATCTCGCAAGTAACAGAGTTTTTCTTACCAACAGTGTCTACTCGGTCGATTTAACAACTTAATACTACCACTGCTATCTGATAATTACTAGGCGTCATGCTTTCACCCCATCCGAACTTAGCCATTGACACCCCAATACAACCTTTTTGGGAGGGTAGCGTTCAAAATGTTCAGGATGGCACGGTTTTTTATTTCCTGTTTTTAAATCTTTCAATAGAAATAGCTCTCACCTTGGTTTAATTAATTAATTCCTCTTCTGATGTTACTAAAGTCTATTCGAAATAAGCCTACATTCAAAACATGCATTTAAACGGTAGCCATGTGCAGGGTAAGATTCCGATTTTGCCTTATTTCATGACTTTTGATGCACTTTCGTAGTTCCTTCACAGCAGTTTTTTGTTTTAGCAGTTGATAGTTGATGGGCATGTTTTACAATGCTACTGTTCTAAGCCACTTTCTCCTGCGGTCATTAGGTCGGAGATTTCAGTTTTCAAAGACGAACAGGCAACTTTGGCACGGGCAATTTGTAGCTGTGTTTCCTTGGAAATGTAATCGACGTCGTGACTACTGCTTCTATTAATACACCATGCTTTTCACTCGGGGTTTTGTGTTAATTTCATCCCCTTCCTTTGTTCATTACATCACCCCCTTTACGCTTATTTTTACTTGTACATAAAATTCAATCTCGTTTCCTTATGACATTTCTTGATGTTTCGGTTGATTTAACATTTTGAAATGAGCCTTGGGAACGTATCTGGTGGGTCTCTTGTATACTGATTATAGGGCAGTGGTTGATTACTGTTGGGTGGCATGTTTCAAGACTTCCAGTCTTCTCAATCTGGAAATTAAGAAGGATGGCAATGGGAGCAGTCACAATGAGAACGCGTTATCCTATATTAGAGCTTAAAGCCCTAGGCTGGTTCCTCATCTGTTGCAGATGCCGTTAGTCAAACCGCTTTTATTCGATTTGTGTGGGACGTAGTGTAATAAATTGAAACTAACTATGTATAGACGGATGGGAAACCCCTTTGAATGGTTGGAAGTTCCTGCACTAGGGAATGCAACGGTGCCCTCTTACGCACGAGGTACGCGGAGCTGTCCTCAATGCAATTTTAAGTGTGTAGGGAAGTCTAATCAGTCGCATATCTTGTGGGGTATGTAGTCAAAAAGTCTATGCCTTTAAGTTCTGGTTGAGTATCTGTAGCATTCGTTTTATGCGTTATTCAATGGAAGACAAGCAAATGAATTTGTGATAACTAAAAATATCTGCGAATGGAACCCATAGTGCCCGCATTAAAATAATAGTCCTTTACGCTCATGTAGTGTGCCAAATTTTTGGAACGAGAATTTTTATTAATAAACTAGACAGATGCAGCAATTCGTTTGAATGTTTAAAGAACTCCTAAGTTGGAAAACTTATGAAATTGAAGGTCATGCAGAGACTGCAGTCCTCGAGGTCTTGCATTGCTAATTTGGCATTGATAAGTAAGTATGCAAGTTGTGTTTCTGTACAGACATTTGTGTTTTTTATTAACTTGTCATTATCTCTAATTTCTTTGCAGCTCTGAAGCTAAGTTTTTTGCGCTATACTGGAACTAATTGATGCAAACGCAAAATTTGCCGTACTATCGTTAATTTTTGTGTACGCAAAGGTGACTTCTTGGTATTTCAGTCGTTTAGCTTTTAATGTGACGGGTTATATCAATTTCCATTTTAGCGAACTTAACCATGGGTTATACATTGTTTGTTCACACTGTGTCAAACGGATACGTTTTTGATTCCCAAAACTGTGACTGATACATCTAGACTTTTGCTTCTTGATGCCTGGTCCAGGTCCTACTCACCCATATTGCGAACCCTTTTGTCAATATACACATGTAGGATTAAAAAAAGCAAATAAATGATTTAAGTGGCAAATTCTAACTGACCTAAGTCGATTTTGATTTGCTAACTTAACCATTTTATAGTGCTGTATTCTTGTTTTTTTTTGACTCTTTGTGGGCAAAAACCCAAAATAATTTATGACTTAGCAATAACCAAGTATTCAAAATGCAATTGAATTCCTATGTTTAAACTGTTTACCACAGTAGTTCTTTTGGTTTTTTACATTGTGGCATTTAAATGTGACTTCTTTTACTACTGTTCTAAAATTATGAAAACAAGGACAAAGTGCGATTTTAGCAAGACTGTGAAAAGAGAAACAATCATTATAGTGTACTTTTTGCAAATGCTCTTTAAATCCAGTCGGTGGTTTACATTATGAATGACATAGCACTTCAACACTCAGCTGCAAATGCTTAGTAAGCTCTCATTCATTTGGGTACAAACCAAATCTGTTGTAACAGGAACCAACAGAATCGAACAACTACCGCTATTGCTCTGGTTAAACTCAGCAATTTTCAATTATTACCAACATTTGCGTAGCAGGAGTTATGTCCCTTTAATTCATTTAAGGATTACTCCAATGGCGTAGCTATTAATTTTATTACTATTGTGTCCAAGCCTGCTTGAACCAGGCATGGATGATGCTCTTCAGCTCTACAGCTAAGCGTTGTTCTGATTGGCTCTCCATCCTCGCGTGTCCAGCTTCGCTAAGTGGGAGCCCTGTTTGTTGATTCCCATTCACATTATCCTGCCTGTCGCATTCAACTGCGAACGCAAGTATATCTTTTTCTACTTTACTCTCTTTTCAAATATGAATTTTATGCACAATGGTATGGTTGTACGCATTTGCTTAGCTTCCATACAGTCTCCGATTTCATTCATGAGCGTACCGCTGGACCGCTACCGGGATAGGTTATTTGGTTTTCGGAGAAAATGTTGTTTTTATCTTGTGACACCGTTTTTACTAAAGTAAACAGCCAGTTCTCTTGAAAATATTGCATGGCGTATTAATAAATAATTTGGAAGGATTTTGGCGCACTTTAACTTTTTTGCGGATTTGCAAAGTGAGGTCTTCTTGGCGACGTTTAAACAAGATGCTGAAGATCGATTACAGGCTTTGTAGCTAAGTTTACTTGAACATTACATGCTGACACAAGTGAAACAATATGTCAATTTCTAATTGTACTCTGAGGAATTCGTCGCTTATGAAGGGTTGTACGACTGTGAATGGTTAATGCTTGTTTATTTTTAAAGTTTACTTCAATCCGTCTCTTGTTTTTTTAAAAGAAGCCTGCAATACCTTCAGTGATTAAGTAATTTAGTATAGGCACATGTGCGAGCCCTGAAATGTACAATGCATCATAAGGAATCCTTGGTTTTATGGTTTTTTTTAAAGTGCCTCTCCGTCCTAGGGTCGTTTTTTCTTACTTGAATGGAATGTCAGATCAGTTGTGTTATGCCGTCCTAACTTATACGGAGTTATGCGTTCACCTCTATACCCATACCATTGCTGTACGTTGATGTGATAAGCACGCAATGTATCTGGGAACCTAACAAAGCTGAGGCACGTATGGAAGGCGTCAAAGTCGTTGGATAGTACCTCATCCCTATCACTTCATTCCTCCTGTGGTCCGTAATTGGTGCTTGAGTGGATAGGTGGACAAATAGTGGGTCGGTTCGTCCACACCGTGTCAAATTTAGTTTTAATAAAAATAATCCCAAATGTTAGGTCTCAATGCATTGGGCAGTCACCATTTCTTTGCTCTTTCCATGCTTACTTTGCAAATGACTAATCTCTGAAAAACAGCTACTGACTTTTAAGTACTGCGCATCATTAGGTTGTTTTCATCTCGCAATATTCATCAAAACATTACTCTTTGTTATGGTTGGAGTTCTTGCTTTGCAGTTAACAACAGTAGTTCGAGTTTTGCACCTCAACCAACAGATTCATAAATCTGCTTCAAGAATCTTGGACGCTTTTCAATCCGACAAGGAAGGAAAGTAAAGTTTGTCCCCCAAAATCCACTGTTGCTCAAGTGGTGACAAAGTTGTTAATTTTATGATGTCATCTTTGAAGTGAGTTAATTTTAGATTGAAGCCAAAAATCTGATATGAATTTAGGAGTAGACTTTAGGAAGGTTATTTATTCAAAAAAGCTGTAAGATTTTATGCAGCAGCCTTCTCGTTGCCAAATGCAACTTGTTTCGAGAATAGAATGCTTCTTTTATTTGTTTTTTTAGCCTCTAAGGTGAGCTGTCTGTTTTTCAGTTATCAGCAAAACTAGGCTTCAATGGGTTTTATGACTCACCTTTGGATGAACCCATGCTCTTTGAAATGATGTCAGTCAAAAGATGAAATCAATTCTTCGCAAGCCGGATTTTTCATTTAATCACTCATCATGGAGAAAAATTGGTTCTCAGAGCTAACCGGGGATAACCGTGTTTATTTTTACCAGCTTAGGCATTAAACACTTGGTAAAATTAATCATTACAACAAATTTGCTGGGTTGGTCGAATTTAATACTTTGAATTAGGAGAAAACTATAGTCATTGGTGACTTGAGCCTCTTAAAAATTAATTTTCAGCACACGAAGTGCATCACTTATTTTGTGGAGCAGCAACTATGCAAATGTAGCGCCCGGAGTCCTTCATGAAGACCAAAGAAGACAATACCAAAGCTGGTCATGTATTGTCGACACACAGAAGGGCCGAGTGGATACTGGCTTGACCAAGAGGCTATGCCGCTTTACAGAAGTACAAAGGCAGAGCCGCAAGTGCCCACAAAATCAAAACGATGCGTTCAACAAAGTACACAAGTTCCGCGTTTCACAATAAGTTGACCTTATTATTCCTTGATTTTGTGTGGGTGTTTACGAAAGGCCCTAGTGAGGGTGCAAAGCGACAGTTTTAGAATTTCTTTGAGGTCCATGCTACCATTTCCCATGTATACTATGAGTGCTCTTGTCGTCTGGCTACACCTCTTAAATAAATCATTCACAAATGCTTATATTGTAAATTAAGTGAGGCATTTTAGTGAAAAAATATAGTTACACTTTTATTGGTTCCAGTGGAATGTATGACTCGAAATATTTTACAAAGTCCGCTATCCGAGCGCCACTAACTAATTATACGCTTTGTTTGACTGGGTACACGGTCGAACAATTTTTTTGACAGTTTTATTATTTTCATGATGAAAGTGGCATAAATGAATGGGTTCAAACTCAAACTTATTTCCTTTACATATGTCATGATTATAAAAGAGCACAGCTTTCCCACTCGCCCCATTTCGTACTTATAATTGGATGAGTTTGGCGAATTCTGCCTCACACATGAGTCACAAATGCACTAAGGTCATCCTGCTCTTTAGTACACGCAAGATTTAAGGAAAGTAAAATCCTCACTAGTCGTATATCTTTCTACTAACTCGTCCGTTGTATGCGCAAGATTATCCATTGTAACTTCAAACTATTTTTCCAAGGTTGATATGGGAACTTTTCCACAGTTACTTCCCCCAAATGTTATTTCAATGCTAAGAAAATTCTGGGAGCTGTCATTTGTATTCCTTTGAAATGTTCCAACTTCGTTGTGCTGCATGAGTCGACGAAAGATACGGCAGAGGGGTAGTGTCGAAATTGTTCTAACTGAAGTGAATAGGATAGCGCAGTATATTTTTCAAAATGCCTAATTGTTGCTAGCGCAAATGTTTCTTATGAGAAAATTACATTCTTTTGCTGAGTAATATTGGAAGTGGTCACGCTGTGCAGTGCCCAGGTTACTCGTCAACGGTATCCCATCAAGCGTAGCGCATTTGCACAACTCATTGAGTCAGTCAGTCGAGTTGTAAGGGAGGCCGACTCGAGTTAAAAAAATATCTTCAATGTTCGTCTAGCGCATCTTGCAGGCGAGAGTATATCCAAATTTCTCAAATTTTGCAAATTTCTAGGTGGATAAACTTGATAAATAAAACTTTCTGGATGAAGTTACCATAAATAGTATTGTAGTATCCAAGTGACAAGAAAGCGCAAGGGTTCTTCGTTTATCATGCATTATTTTTGGAAACAACCTGGAATTTCTTTAGTATTTGTAATACAAAATCCAGAGTTTTTAGACGCTTTAGTAATGGCTGAGTGGGTATATATTAGTAAAAATTAAGGTGGGAAAATTTGAAGTCGTAGCCCTATCGAAATCTACTGACCACCCCGGAGACAATTCGGCAATTGTTAACGGTTTGGAATGTCGTTACATTGCCAGTAAAAGATACTATCTTCAATTTATTTGAAATAAATTAAAATATTTTTGAGTAGTTTGCCAATCAGTTGAGTTCGTTTTAGATTATATCTCCTTGTTTGACAGAGGCTGTTGGCATCTGACGATGGCTTAACGATATCTTTCCTCAAGGCTGATGCGGCCTAGCCATATCGTAAATACATGGCATTTTCTGCAAACCAAGCAAAAATACATCTGACCTTTCTCCTCATTTATTCAGACAATGAAAATTTCGATAACCACTGTCTGCCCGATGTCTAGTTTAGGTTTGGGATTTTGCGCTATTGTTTTCTCAACCGGCAGATAGTGCTACCACCATCCAAACTACGTGCCTACACTAACGCTCATAACTTAGCTTTGACGTCTTGACAATGGCTCGCTTGTGCTTGTTTTACTAGAAAAACCTCAAAAGTAGCCGACGACGAAGTAGCAACACACAAATTTCACTGATTGTTTTATCATATAGAGGTGAATTGATCTCATAGTGGTGTAAAGTTGGAATTATGAATGGGTTTTATTTGCGTTTTGGTAGTTGAAATAGTGTCTTGAAACCAAATTGCACTTGTCTGATCCCATTCAGCCACATTTGGCAGAGCTTCACTTCATTCTGGTGGGTAATACAAATCTGAGGCTTGACAGCTAAGTGAAGCCTCCCAGTTTTTTGATAAATATTCCGACGCAAAGTGTGTTTATGCTATTTTCACGGTCCTTGTGTCCAACTTATAAAATATTTTGACGAGAAGCTGCTGCGAGTCAGCACACATAAGAGCGCGGCCTGTTGACAGTTTTATTTCCGATAGTTCAACTTCAAGGTTAATTTATTTTTGTCACTCCTACCGCTCATTCGTTTTTATTCACCTTGCCCTCAGGTCGCCCTCCCATTTGCATCAGTTTCAAGCGTCAAATCAGTAGAGTGGAACAAAGCAATCCAACCATCAATGCAGCTTTAACATTAAATTAATCTCGAAGTGACGTTTTAGACCGCCTGTTTTGCTTCAGCGGTTAAATAACAAACTTCTTTTATGGACCAGCTTTTTTAATCCTAATTTCGCAAAAACTTCTCTTAGAATAACTACTTCATGGATCCAAAAGTTTTTCCCTTAAAATGCCGACTTTGCACCTCTGACACAGCGAAAATTTCAAATCAAACTGCCTGAGATAACAACTTTGAAGCTTAATGGTGCAACTCATCCCAATGGTCTAGTGCAAAAATCTCATCGTGTAGCTCACTGAATGTGTGAAACAATGGCTTATTTCAACGATTATGGTGCATATAAAAGTAGTGATTAAGAAAATGCGAAGCTCCTCCACTCAAACCTTACGAACCTTATTTTGCCAGATAGCTGTAATTAAACTATGAATAGAGCATGAAGAACATTGTTTGCGCTATATTTTTAGGGTAGACTGAAGCATTTCCTGTATAGCTCGTGATAGTAAAATACATTCACCTAGTCATTGCATTCTGGATGAATAGAAATATTATTGCTTTCACTAGGTTCCTGACTGAGTTTTACGCATTCAAATGGGGCGTAGCAGCATGCTGGAATGGGGTTGCGAGGAGTGGTTTTATCGAATTGTTGCCTTTGACGTCTGACTTGATGTCAAGTGCCTAATCGCGTTGATGCCCACTTAGGCCTGTCCTCACTCCGTGTGGCAAATGCAGGTCTTTTCCTCATTGTCTAGAGTAGGTTACAAATTGTGTGGAAATACTAAGTATGGCAATTTAGAGGTAGACAATTGAAGATGTGTCATCTTTCATAATTAAATGTACGAGTACGAGGCATCTCTGCCCATATCCTTAAAGTTTCCCTTAAAAAAGGCACTAATCAGAGACGTATTCAGTGATTTTAGGCATAAATTTAGTTTCCTGCAACGAAATTCCAAGATTACAGAGATAATCAGGTCTTAGTTTTAGTTTAGACAAACATCCACTTTCTTGCAACTAATGCGAATTTAAAATGGCTTTTAGAAGGAAGCTTTTAAAATGGGTCATTAGGAAAAATGGTAGCAGTTAAAAAGGCATCAAGTTTATTTTGGCACGGAAACGCCCGTAACGATGAGTGATGCACGGGTGTGTGACAAGACCGACTGAATATACCGAACTAAGAAATATGTATTTCCTGTGCCCCAGACTTACATTGGTTGACATTGCGCATAAGAATCCCTTCCAACTGACCGAAATATCAGTAGTTTACCACAATTTAAGGTAAGAGTTAGTGATATTTGTAGTACTTCCACATTCATGTTCGTCACATTCTTGTTTATCAAGGATAAACCTTTAGGAAATTCAATCAAAAAAAGTCTTCCACAATTGCACCATTACCTTAACCAATTATTCTTTTCCAGATCTCCTACTTTCATGCCGTTTGTTGCCGTAACTGCAACTGGGCCTAAGAGGAGTTACATGATTCAAACCCTCGATTTGATTTATACTTTTGAATAGAACAATTCTAACTACAAGTGTTCCAAACAAATCCTAACCAACAGAATAAGCGAACTGACCCCTTCGTTTTAATTGGGATATGCGTTAAATGAAATTAAATCTCGATGATGTCTCCTGTAGAACATGGAATAAGCTCTGAGAAATTCAACGGAGGATATACACCATGAGAAGTAGCCAAGGCAAGAAACAAACCACGACCTCAAACAAGAGCATTAAGGACACCACCCCCACCGCCGGGGCTACCGCAATGGCCAGCACCAAGGCGCCCTCTGAAAAGTTGTCACGACCCTCACACCTCGCATCCACGCCGGACTCAACTCAACGTACAAAGAAAGTGAGTTCTCGACGCGCTACTACGACAACAACTGAAGTCAAAACCTCCTTCCCCGACTCTGACACCGAGCCCAGTGACATCTCCACCGCATCGTCTTCTTCCTCTCCCTCCTCTGCTGCGGCAATTAATCGAATACCCTCAGAGATGCAGTCCTCCGTGACTAGTGAGTACCGTGTCTCCTCCACTTCAGCCGAACTGCTCCCTGCTTCGTTGGACGACACTTCTACGCCAACAAACGACGTGAAAGAAGAGTTGGGGAAAAAGGAGAAGGGGACGGAAGTTGAAAATTCGCATCCAAAGACTCTGGAGAGTGAAGGATCCATTAATTCGACAAATTCCAGTGCGGTGGCAGTGGGAGAGGACACGGGCACAAATTTGATTGTCAACTACTTGCCACAGAATATGACCCAAGAGGAGATCAAAAGCCTATTCTCTAGCATAGGCGAGGTGGAGAGCTGCAAACTCATTCGCGATAAGTCTACATGTGAGTTTCGTGAAAGCGACACTGGGACCATTTTTTGAAGGGAGATTTTTTTAGCACTCCAAGTCACCACCTTAATTCCCTCGCTCTCTTTGATTTGTGGTTTTGCCCTGGCCCACCATTATTTTTCGCTTATCTACTTTAACTTTTATAATAAGTTATTAGCAGAAATAGTTGCAATTGAAAAAGTTTATTTTGGCAGGGAAACACTTATGATGCTGCAGGACGTAATGGGTGTGACAAGACTGGCTAAAAATATCAAACTAAATAATATACAATTTGTATTTTAAACCTACATTGGTTGACGTTGTCCATAAAAATTCCTCTTAGCTTAATTTATACAAATTGCCTAAAGCATTTTAAATGAAGTAAAATAACAACACTGGTTAAGTGTTAGTATCGTTGCGGTGTTTTGTAGACATGGCGGAGGACTATTTACTAAATTCGTTAATAATCTCAAGTACTGTCATGTGTGGTTATCACTGCCACGTTTGTCTATACGCCTCCCGCATGTATCGCAAGCAGTCTGCTTCGATTCTTTCAAATTGGGGGAACTGGTAGGAAAAACGATGGAGATAAGATTTTAACATTTCACCCTGTAAAACCCTGTTAACAACTGAAAAGACGTTCCTAGGGTAAATGCATAGATCATGGGATTGGTGATCCTGTTTCATGCAGCTTTGTGTGGGATGGCATGCAGTTGTCACGAGCGTTATGTTAACTAAAACAGAGACGTTTTTTGAAATGTTCTACCAAGCTTTAGGCGTTTAAGGCCGATGACTAAGGGGACACAAGTAACAGGCGTTTCAATAATTTATGATGCATTCAGAATTTCTATGCCTAAAAGCAAACAAGAATGTATAACTTGAGGCTTTTGTCAATTAAGTTAATTTTCAACTAGCTTGTGAATCAATTTTTTATATCATCTTCGGAATTGAGAGTTGTGATTTATTTGTCCTTTTCATGATGCTTTATTTGCATCGTCGTTTATTCTTGAACCAGAGAAACCAGAAGTGCTGAGTATTTTATCAGGCAACGAGTCATGGTGAAACCTTTGGATAGTTATGACCGAGTAAATTCTGCGTTCTGGCTATCTGGAGCTAAAACACTGCTTGCTCAAAGCTTCACTTAGAATGGATTATCCCTAAATAGAACCATGCTTACACAACAAGTGTTAACTACTCCATGCAAATTATTGCAATACTTGAAGCTATTTAAGTTTTTAAATAAAAAATGTGAAGTCAGAAGTTTATTTACTTTTCAAAGTTGTTGATGTAGCGACCCGAGTCTTTCTTGTCTTCGAAAGAAGTCATAATACTAGAACAGAAAATGTCTTACCGATGTGGCCTGGCCTTAAGGCCTTGTCGCCAGCGAATTTACAATTGCGGAGCCGTCAGCACCCGTGGAACGTAAACGAAGAGCCGAAATAATAATATAGGCTGTTACACTTCAAATGACGACGATGTCCCATCTCGTTTACTCAATCCATCTGGTCAGAGGAGCAATTACTTAAACTTCATCTTCTGTATTATGTGACAAATGAAATCAAATCGTCTTAAACATGCGTGCAGGTGATTTACCAGTCTTTTTAAGGCAATCCGGTAATGCTAAAAAGTACTCTCAATTCAATGCCGGATTTGGTGGGGTTCGGGTTGTTCGGTGAATAACGCCGAGACGTGTGATGAGTCATTCAGCGGAGCCTAGGCGCCCACGCACACCACCAGCCCATGATAATCCAGAAAAGACAAAAACCTTTCAACTTGAGGGAAGAGGTAAAGATGGATCCAACATTACCAAAATCAGCAGATTGGCTAACGTGAATACGTGGAAGTGGAGGCAATTCAAGGCTAGTTTGTCAGGGACTGGGACGGTGCCCTTTCAATCCCCTAAAGTCTCGATTAGCACCTCACCACGTTTCCAAAGTTAAGTTGGATTGTCACTTTCAATAGTACCTGAAGTGTTATTTTATTCTCAGCTGGATGGGCGGTTCCTAAAATTAAGCTCCCTTTCGAAGCTGGAAAATTATTTCAATCAAAAAGTTTACCTACCAAAGAGTTTTTACAAAATTTTATGAATTTTGGTTATGTCTCAATTTAATTCAATTTATTTAATCTGCTTAAAAATGGCAATTCTTTGTACGAATCTCTATAATATAAGTGGCACCTAGTATTCTACTGGCGAGTAATTTACTACACATTTAAACTACCATTTGCTTGCAATTATGTTTAGGCCTAATGGCCACCCTCTGCGTTCATCACCCAAAACAGTAATAACTTCCCTTTTTTATCAAATAAAACATTATTCGTGTTTTGGCGATGCACCGTTACATCGAACTCAGTGTTCTGCCATCGTTAATGAGAGCGCTGAAGTAGCAGTAGTCGTCCCTCGATGCTTTGGAAGCAAAGATGTTTATCTTTATGCAATTTATGCCTTATTACGTCCATATTTTGCCATTATTTTGTAGGCCAAAACCTTGGATATGGCTTCGTTAATTATGCAAATGCCAAAGATGCCGAGAGAGCGATTAATACATTGAATGGACTTCGTCTACAAAATAAAACAATTAAAGTAAGTTGACCTTTAGTGCGCTTTGAATAGGCATGCTAAACGAATATTCAGGTATTTAACATTTGGGTTTAGTGGATCGTCATATTGTAGCCATACGTGCCCACTTTCCTTGAATAAAGGAAGAAAGCAAGCTGCATATGATTACCTGTTTTGCTCATTTGATATTTTTCATAATTTTTGAAGGCTTTGGCTTTTTGGTACACAAAATAGGGTTTTTACAAGCAATCCCTCACATAGATGGGCTTGCCTGGGCAGTGATCAGGCTTTAGCCAATCAGAGGGGCAATTCAAGTCGGGTCATAGGTTCCGTAGGGATGATAAGTAGGGCAACTTTCAGCAAAGAAAAATGCGTAAACCAACCTTTCACGATTATGACTGTCCCACTGACGCTCTTTATTTGTAGTCAGGAAAAAGGAATTCCGAAGAAAAGAAGGGTTTTGATAACCTCTGGAACAAATGCAATTATTCTGGCCACCGTTGAATTTATGGTCAATTAGTCAATCATTCTGGCTATTCTGAGCATGATGTACTAATTTGACACAGAGACGTACACAGAAGTCTGTGACGATTGTCAAATGACAATGCGCGGGTGTGGTTTGCGGAATCTACCGGATTGGTGCTAATTAAAAGCATTTGCGGACGTTTGCTTTTATGCTGAAATTCGTCTTTAGTACCTTGAAGCTCTCATGTACGTACAAAGCTTAACGACATAATTCTGTGAAGTCCAAAGTTTGGCAAGCTATCTTTAATTCAAGTGTGAGGAAGCAGGTACGATTGATCTCTCCAAATATACTGTCAGATGTTTCCAAAATAACGCCAGAGACTACGCGGTTGATTGCACCTTTTGCGCTATTTCGATGCTTGCATGATGAGTTGGATTAAGTCATTACATATAGGTTAGCAACAAATTACCCAAAAAAGGTAACTGACAGAATGGTTTGTTGGATGTTTAAGCCAGAGCATGACGTGCGAATGCGAACACTTCCGATGACTAACTTATATTCAGACATGAGAGTGCGAAAGGATTATGTCATGGAAATAATTACAATGTATATCTGCGCTCGATTGCCAGTGATGCAGTTATCGCACAAGATGTACCAACCAGGCAGAGGTATTTCGAATTACTTACGCCTCTCCTCCAAAGATATTTTATCTTTGGTAACGAATTCTCGTTTCTAAGCTAAACAGAATCCTGCCGAAATAGTTCTCTCTACGAACGGTGGATGAACCTGTATAAATTACATTTAATCTAATTTAAAGGGGGTATGGTCCGGTTTGGCCTCTTGTCATTTTTGAAGAATTAAGTCGTATCTCTTTAATATTTAGGTTTCTTTAGCACGTCCGAGTTCTGAATCCATAAAAGGTGCCAATTTATACATATCTGGACTCCCGAAGTCCTTCACACAGCAGGAAATGGAGAAGCTGTTCGCCTGCTGTGGGAAAATTATCACCTCTCGCATCCTTTACGACAACAATACTGGTAAGTGATTTGCTCGTGAAAACGTATGGAGTGTTTGTGCTTTTTACACTTCAAGCGTTTGGCAGGAAGGCAAGAGCGTGCTGTAGCTAATAAAATGAGATCGTTTTTCAATTTTATTTGATTTTAACATTAAGGATGAGATTTTCCCATCCCTAATGTATGGTGCTGCTGCTTTGATGTCTCGTTGCTGAATGAAAACCGACATTTAAAGACGAGCAAAAGTTTTAACCGAAACCATTCCCCATATTTGCCTTAGTAAAAAAACACCTATTTTATACTCCATTTGGTAAATTTATTAATTGTACTCGTGCTGGAACTCTCGCTTTCGCAAAAGAAATGAAAAAGATAACTTGGAAAACAGGCTTTGTAAGGGTAAACTCATTTTTCCTCAAATCACGACCGAACTAGAGTAATTCGCAAAGAGCACTACTGTGTTTACACGACTATTCATCAGCGGATCCGGTTTATTTGCTATCCTTCCCGCATTAATTTCTGGATTGGTGTCACACTTTACCAAAATTAATTTTCACCTACGTCAGCCTGGAGATTTCACTCATCGGTAACACTTTTACTAAATCATTAAAGCGTTGGGTGAGAAAGTTAATGTTGAGGAATCTTAGAGACTTGGAAGCTAATAGTCTTCAATCTTCGATCAAGTCAGCAGCGGTTTTGTGGACCCTAATATTCCACTCTATTCACCATCTCCTATCCAAACGTGCAAGGTTAAAGCTTATTGCTCATTCAAGTGAGGAAATACCGCTTCATTATAGAAAGCTTGATCGAAAACAGCAGTACAGTTTAGCTACTACCAGCTTCTTTATTCAGAACTTTATAAGGCAGTATACTCGTGAACCCCAAATGTTTTCAATTTCACCAGTTTACAATGCCGTTGAATCAATGGAGGGTATGAATAGCGTAAGCATTCCAAAGTATTGAAACTACCTTGCTCATTTTTGTGATTTGAACCATTTCAATAGACTTTTCTACGCCAAATAGTTGGAGTTTATTAATTTTAAGTTGCAAAGACTATGGTATCACCAGGAGAATCGTCAATTGGATAGTGCCTTCTGAGATGGATGAGTACGTAAGGATCTATTTACTACTTCGCTCAACTACTCATCCGATGTTAATATCATCATTAAGCAGGAAGGTGACTCCATGATGCAACTTGTTTTTTATAGCACATTAATTGTAGCTTTACCACAATTTTTAGGAAAGTTTTTTAAGCAAAACAAATTTATGCGTTATGTAATAGCGGTGTTGACGAAACATCCTGGTAACCTAAGAAGTGAACACAGCGAAGACATAATCGCGTAGGAATTGAATACAACATCAGCCATCCGTGGAAACTGGGTGTTTCTTACCTATCCGTTGACTATAGTTGCACAAATTCCACTTTTTCATCATAATGTAACAATGTCCTTCCTATTCTATAATTATTCCCGTTAAACTGGTCCTTTTATGGTCCATACCTCTTCTGCATCGTTAGTCCGTTTGAAGGAGTATGCAGGAGGGCTGTTGCATAAGTGGTGGCCTTAGATTAGAAAATGAAATAGCTTGATCACTCAGCGCACACTGCGAGTCCAAAAACACATGGGAAGGCCATAAAGGTGACAGTGGGTTTATTGAGTTACAGCTGCGAATCTGCTCGAAACGCAAATCACTAGCGACGGAAATGCTGCCAAGCCCAGGTGATAACCATCTCGTCTTTTGTTTTCGGTAATGAAGTAAAAATAAATGAATTGAAAATCCAGAATTAACAATTGCTTGTTGAATATAAAAGAAGTCACTTTTTAATCTGGTGACCTTCAAATGCGATGAACTTTTGCTATCAGTTTTTGGACTATTCATAAACCCAACATTAAAATAGTCATGTGAATAAGGATTCCCCATTAAAAAACTAAATTATAAAGTCAAAACAATTTTTGGTAAACATGGTGATGGTAAAGTCTTATAAAACAACCTGATTAATGTGGTGAGTAAGTGTTTTATCTCCGTGCCTTATAATTGGAGATCCCTTGAGAAAATTTTTCGCAGTTAATTTGAGTAATTAAAGCAAATTTTGTTTTCATAACAATGTGCTAATGAAAGGGGGAATTCACAAACAACACGCCCACTTGCAAATAGAAGCCTTGAGTTATTTTAGGTGTAGTATTAAGTGGGAAAATCTTCATCAAAATATGTTTTTGAAATGGACCCTAACTGAACCAACTTCTGAAAGTTTCAATTACTGAACTATTCCATTGCAGGAAAAAACCTACCATTAAGTTTGTTCAACCGACTTTTAAGTCCATTGCCTTACATTTTGACACAAATATATTGTAATTAGGTAGTGGATACAGCAAAACTATTACACTTATTTCCCAATACTCAGTTACTGTTCATTCTGATTGAATGGCGCACAGCCGGATAAAGATACCAGGATTACATGTCACCAAAATGGAATGCATAAACTACATTTTAATGGCTTGCTTAATTAAATTATTTTTTTTACCCTTTAATTACGGTTAAACCTGGGGTATATATTTATTAATGCATTCATTCATAGCGTGCTCAACCTACGCAGAAGGTCCTTCGCAGTTGGTACGATTTACCTGAAACACTTATTGTATCACCTGCATTTCCTTAGGTCTCTCAAGGGGTGTCGGTTTCATCCGCTTCGACCGTCGTAGTGAAGCGGAGCACGCAATTCGCCACTTGAACGGCGCGGTCCCACCCGGTTTCACGGAGCCAATCACCGTAAAACTCGCAAATTCACCTTCCGGTGGTGGTAGTGCTGTCTCAAATCCCACAGGTCTCATTAATCCCGTAATTCACCAGCATCATCAACAGCATCACCAAGGCCTCCTCCTTGCCGCTGCCGCTGCTGCTGCGGCAGCAGCGGTGGCCGCCGGATCGGTGGAGGTCAAAGCCCCACTGCCGCCACCACCACCACCCCCACCACCGCATTCCGCTCAGCCCCCCACTGCCATGGCTTTCATGCATCAGGTTGGTATGTTTCTAATGGCAGAACAGTAACTGGATTCTATCTACGGACAACTAAACGTCTTTTTTGCCAACAACCTTTCTCAAAATGGGGTAACTTATCACTGCTATTTCCCTGCGTTAGGTCGATGTCCATATTTTGGCAATTTTGTGTATAGATAAATCCGGGTAATTATTTGGGTCATGCCTAATCTATGTTTCTCCCTTAATTGGAACGCGAACACTGAGTTGAATTTCAACGGTTCTAGTTATTCCCTCCTTGTAATATTTTTTGTATTCCACTAGCATTTATCTCGTATACAGAAAATGAATGATTAGGGTATGTAATTTTGCTTTGCTTAAACTTATGTTACTGGAAAAACAAAAAAAGTTTCATTGGAGTTGTACCGCTAGTACTGTTTCCCAACTTAGGCCCCGGAAGGACAATAAATCGCCTAAGATAATAAAGGTGCTGCTTAATTCTAACTTGGTTAATAGATGATTCTTCGTTTGACTTGTGCAAATGCATGATGATATTACACCGTAATAAAGCAGTTGGGGGCAATTTCCGTCGACATTGAGCTAAACTAGGACTGCTTTTATCTTATTCGGCGTCTATTCCTGCAACAGTGACCGATTTCTTTGCATAATGCTCTCTTCGTAATGACCATTCAGTTACTTGTTCATTTGGACTTCATTATTTCAGAGCACTTGATTAATTACTGAAACAAAAAGCTCTTCCACTAGTTATGCATTCGCCTCATTTTTACTGACGTTAAGTACGACTCTTCATTTATCAATTTTTTGTCTGCCGATCACATTCTTACTCAAATGTTTGACTTCGCTCGGGGAAAAACTGCCACAAATTCTAAAGCTGACCTAAAGGTATGTCTCAGACACAAAAGTATTTTAATGGGAGAGGTTGACTGCACCTTTACAAGGAACAAAGTCGGTTTTTATTTTGTTGGGTTGGTAGGCTTCTCCGTTATCTATTAGCCACCTATCTGTCAGTGGCTGCTCTATTCAACTGATTACTTTTATTGTTGTAGGCCAGAGCCTGATTGAGTAATTCTTAAACGAAAAAGGTGGTCAACTTTTTATCACGACAGTGATGCTGTTCATAGTTGTAAAGCATATATTTTGCAGCTATATTTCCTACTTTGCTATACTTACTTGCCGAGCTCCGATCAAGCAAGGCTGTCTAGCAATAATAAGTAGAAGTTCGGGAAGGCTTTATTTAATCAGTAAGGCCTGGCTTAAGTACTAGTAAGACAGCGTTTCAAAAGGATGCGGACATCTTTAAATGTGCGAATAGACCGTGCAACTCCTCGAGACTTTCTTAAAGGAAAGAGAAGACAATGCTCTGGGTAGAATACGCATTATTGACGAGCAGAAGGGCTGAGGGGCTACCACAGGCCATCCCCTTTAGCGTCCGCTTAACTAAAAGGGAAAAACTAAGCAGAAAATTGAAGTATTACAATAGCAGTCTGAATCTTTGCTTAAGTCATGAAAGTCCGCACATATATGGGAGGTTTATTATTCGATTTTGGAGGTCACAGACACGGCTATGCCTTCAGAAGGATATACAAACCCCAGAAGCTGAGGAGCACAGTCACTAAAACGTTTCAGACCCTGTTTTGCTTTAACCTCACCTCACCTCAAACACAGCTAAGAAAAAAAATTTATCTAGGATGCTATCGTCTTAGCTTTGGTAAAACCGAAAGTTTCCAATGAGTGGTCTTTTGTTGTTTGGATATAGTATTTTTATAAAAGATTAGCGCATAATGTACAGTTTTTTTTCACTAAAAAGTCTCCCTTTATTATGTAGCTTCTGAAGTTGTAACAACTACCTACATGTATAGTTCTGGTAGCAAGGAGCTACTCAAATATTCAAGAGCTACCAATTATGGCAATTAATAAAAGAAGCCCCTTTCCTCCTTTGCACGTGCTTTATTCCACGCTGCTAGCAAAGGTAAGCTGGTGTTCGAAGCGATTTATTATATGGATTTGATGTATACCAAAGGGCTGTGAAAAATGTGTGGTAGGGATTTTCTCGTCATTATTCTATTTTTATCGGTGCTGCACTAAAGGGAGTGGACGGAGCTTGGAGATGTTATCAAGTTCATGCAGAAGTACCACATCCGGTTGCTTCAGATTTTATGATGATAAATTCACTTTTAGTTACATGGCTTAATAGCATCGTCCATTGGTTGATTATACCTCCTTTTTAATGAAACTCTTTATAACATTTTTACACCTTGGTGAACTCTTTTTTTATCAGTAGTCGAGGTGATAACATCTCTGACAGATGGATGGCACCTTAGTGAATGGGGAAAGTTACTTAGACAGATTTGTGGACAGCATCCAATTCGTATACTCTTTAAAGCACTGGCCCTTTACGTGATCGGGATGCCGTTTCCCCATCTATCCACTTTCCTTTACCTAAAACGTTGGGGTTGAGACGGCATCTTGTCCCTTGGTGGGAAAAATGGATTGCTTTTGAAAGTAATGGGTTGTAGTTAATGGCCATGTATAATCGGGCTGCTCTGTTTACTGACTTAAGTCTTCGTCCAGCGTTGTAAAGACTTACGTTCAGTCTAGCTGTTGATATATCTTCCATGCCTACTTTTCATACTTCCTGTGTACAGTACCGTTGTAATTCCTTTCGACTAAATGAAGGAAACGCCAAAGCAGAGTATAATCAAGATTGACAGCATAGTGTGGTATTTTTCATAACGCCTCCTTTTGTTATTGAAAGGAGGCCAAATAAGTACTTTACAATAACTTTTGTCAGATTCCGTAGGAAAGGTTGAAAGTTTGTTACTACTTTGTGCCCTAGGAGCTGCTGATGATTTGTACAGGGTGTAGATCCTAAAATAGTTTTATTATCATTATTAAAGTGGTACTGAAGAGGTGGAGGTGTGATTAACACAATCAGAGTTGCACGTATCCATTGTAAAAGATATCATTTATTGACTAAATGTCCGTCTTACATCCTCCATTACGTTCGATGGTCCCCAATGTCTTTTCTCCAGGTGGATAACTTTGGTTGGAACGATGAAACCACGATAAACTAAAAACGCACTGCGAAATCTTTCATTCAAAAAGCAGTGGATTGTTTTGTATTCTTCAGTATAATAACTTTTGCTGGATAACAATCGCCAGGATATGCATTCATTAGGTGTACCAGAAAGCCGAACGAAGCCAATCGGTGAGCCCATTTCGGCATATAATTGCACTCCACAAAAACGTAGGAAATTGGGTTTGAATGAGATTAATAATGCTGTAAGTTCCTTGAATCGTATCCGCTTTAGGTGTAATCGTCTCGCTGATTCCTCGATACTTTGACACTTTCAAGACACATGCCCCGTGATTTTCCTTAAACTCTTGTAACTGGAGGAAGATACTTCCCCCCAGGAAGAAATTAAGACCATTTAATTAGGATTTTAGGTCATTGCTCAGAGTTATCATCATTTAGCTCCTAAAATAAATGGCTTTTCTACGTCTGTTTTTGTGTAGCAATATAGTACTAATAGACTTCTAGGATGTTTCAGTTCCATCACGCCTCCATCAATGCAGGCTATGAATTATTTGCGGCAGCTTAAGCGTCTTGGAGTAAATTCTAGTACAGTTCAGAATAGCTGAGATCTGAAGGTGCAGACGGTAAATTTCTTCCTAACTAAAAGTTATGCGGAATTGTTGCTCACAAAAATGTAAGTTATCAAAAATTTGAACTTGACCTTGACAAGTGATAACACATTTAAGCGAAGTAAAAATTCAAAAAATAGAAAGATCTGTGATTTGCATTCGGAAAATACTTCTAAGCCTTTTAAACACACACAGAGGCTGCCTTGAATACACAGCAAGGGGATATCTTTTCATTCTATCTTAGATGGCCTCTCTCCCAGCAAATTTTACGTTGACCGCACACCCCATCATGCAAGCTGCAGGCCACGGCCCACTCCACCTCGCTCCATTCCACGACACTGCGGAGTTACTCCCGCGGTCGGCCCCAGCAACAAGCAGTCGGCAAGTTCTAACCGCAATGACCGCCATTCACGTGCCAGGCGCGCACGAGGAGGCTCTCACCACTGCGCCCTTCATCGGTCTTCCCCTGGCACCACCTCCCCCGCCCCCTCCTCCACCTCCCTCCCTGGCAGGCTCTCAGGGGCTGCACCACCTTCCTCCCACCTCTACTGTCTCCGTCGCCGCTGCCGCGGCCGCTGCTGCTGCGTCGGGAATCTTTGCGCCACTAAATGCACGATTTGGGCGAGTTTTCTTGGCAGAGCATAGGTTGTTTTCTTCGCCTTTTTGTTGGGTCTGCTTAAGGAAATAAATTAAAAATAATCGACTAAAGCTTAAAAGAATTGCTATGCAGTCGTATCTCAAATAAATGCCAATGTAGTAATTTAACGACAACACATGCTTACCGCCGCCTTTCATCTGATGAAGAGTGGTTATGAAAACCCGAAAATTATTTCGCACAACTCCATAGCTGGAGCTTGTGTAGGTCCTGTTGGATTGCGTAGGCGGAAGGTGGAGTAGCTTTTTTCAGAAGAACGGCATAAATATAAATATTAACATCGTCAAGTTTTCTGTCCTAGATTTTATCTATTTTAATTCATTTGGAAGAGTTTTGGTTTTCTTCGGCTACCAAACTGTTCATATTTTTCTCAGCCAAAAGATGCTTTTAGTGTTTTCCTCACGGAGTTGTAAATTTCGTATTCTTACTGTTAAAGCTGTCTTTATAAGACCACCTATGCGTATTGTGTAGTATCTTGAAAATTTAATCATTTAAATGCAATTTGGGAGATCGCGTGAGTGATATTTTTTTATTCGGTACTTTATAAGAATCATTATACTCATAAGAAAGCACCGCAGTCTCAGATATACCTTATTTATAGGAAGTAAACAAAAACAAATATTTGGTTGGAATAGATTATTGTGATGAAAGAGGAAGTAGAAGGAGGGCGCCTATTCAATTACACCACTGCCGTTCTGCACGGGTCGCTGCAGAAATGATCTTCCATTCAAGACTGGTTTAATAAAGTTTGTAGCCTCAGACGCACACCGTTTTTCAGGTTAAATGGGAATATTGCTCTTTCTTTTAACTATGGATCAATAAGGAATTTTAAGGTTGTTTGCATGACATTGAAACTTGAAGACATTGTGTCGCCTTTGATAAGGCGAGATTAGCATGGGAAATCGGAACAGCGATATCCCTTAATACATTTATAAAATCTTTTAAGGACAACTGTTACTTTATTGAGTTCCACACCTCTAACCTACTTTTAAAACACCAATGCTAGTCTACCTTCATCGTGTTACCCCACAAACGGCGTCTGTAGCCTGCTCCTTGATTTTATACGAAAGAAACGCCCACGTTCGCCTATTTTCTGTTTATATTTTGTGCAAATTCCTAGAAAAATTTTGCTTCCTTTTTAGGGGAGACTACTCCCTGTGTCATTCACCACATATCTCACCTGTTTTCTTACTTTATTCGGGGTAAATAACATTGTCACTGCCAAACCTTCCAACTCTGGCCCTTTTCGAGGGTACAGCCTTTTGCTCGCTTTTGACACTTATTCAAGTCACCTTTTTCTCCTTGCTTTTATCTCATGCCTATTAGACTAACTGCTTTCTTGCTTACTTAGAAGTCAGCGAGCTAACAAGAGAGTCTGTAGTCATTTCACTTGCTCGCCTAATTGCTGGCTAACGCAAAACCCTAGCTTCTATTTTGGGACGCTTAAAAGATGACAAAATGCCGGCATATTCTTCTTTTTACACTTTCACCGACCTGACTTAAGTCCTCTACACTGCTCTTAAAGCGGTCTCGGTATCTATTTTCTAGACAGGGATGGTCCCGGTCATATGACGAACGGTCGTTCTATGAGCATCCCAAATTACTGCTCATTAATGTGCTCGCAGTTCCCCAAATTTCAAGTTTTGGCTCAACGCTTTACTTGTTGAAGCTTGGAACATCGTATTTTTCCTACAAAAATTATTTCAACCGTAACTGTTGAACAATTTTTCAAAATTTCGCTGTTTTATCGTGAGATGAATAATAAAGTACACCTCTGCCACCTTAGTAGTAGCTTGTTTTGGCTACCTGGCTTTTTTATCATTCTGATAAATCAAGTGGACGGTAGATAGTTTTCTGGTCCAACCGCGTTTTTGGCAGCAAGCTTCCCTATAACTCAACCGTTAAAATTAACGTGATCAAGTTAGTTTAGCTATCAAATCCTTGATTTGGCAACTATATTCAAACTTTGGTATTTACCCATAGTTTTTGGGATTGCCCTTCGCTCCAACCATGATTCATAGTTATCCGCCTTGGATGGTCGGTTTTTAAATTGAATTCTCTTGCCAGAGCAGAACCTCTCATACCATCATATTGGCACATAAGTTTTTACGCGTTACTTCCTCACTAATCAAACCTTTTTTTTGCACATTTTCTCCTGATCGATTCAACTGCTCAATTTCCAGTAAATCACAAAGTAGGTTTTGAAATAATTTGCCATTTTCCGAGAGTTTTTTAGAACGAGTGATTAAAAGAGGGATAGGTACACCTAAAAACAGGTGTAATTATCCTTGAAACCAATTATTGTTTACGTAGAACTTGGAGATATTAGTCGAATGACTATTTGTTGTACTTTTAAAGTAGCCTTAGTGCTTCATGCACTGGATTTTTGTTGGTACTCCTTTTTGCTACATGGCACTTGCCGGAAGTTTGCTTAAACTCAAGCATCAAAAGTAATTCGGACGTCTAGCGCTTACAATAAACACCAGGAGGGACCACGCAAAATCTACAAGTCGTCATTCCCTGGGATGATAGATGACCAAGTAACATGCGCTGATTGAGAATCGGCACCTAACACGGATATTGCAAGATTGATTGGCGCTTGTCACGCCAGCAATTGACTGCCCATGTTCGTGACTAAGGCCACATTGCTCCCCTTTCTCCTTATTGTGCCTTGTCGCACTTGATTCATGTTTGTTTAATGAGACGGCCTCCGCTTGCTAACTTAGCACTTTCCGTCTCATATGCCTTATAGCATTCACTTATTCACTGTTACGCTTTATTTTTACTTCTAAAGGTGGCTACTTAATGCCTTCAGTGGCTTTCAGTCTTTGTTTTAATAATCTCTCTTAAAGTGCTGATTCTTATTGTTAAAATTTACTCATTTCTAAGGTAACACTGAACGCCACAATGCCTAAGCGTTTAGTATTTTTTACCATCAGTTTACAAAGTCCTACTTTTTCTAGCGTCTCTTTATCAGGATTGAAATTCTCATACCGACAGGACTTCTCCTGCATTCTCCTTTTGACATTGAGAAGTCTTTTGAATATTAGCTTGGCCTTTAAGTAGACTGTATGCATAGGATCAGATGTAGCACCCCAAGACTTGCCTGAAGACGAAAGAAGACATAATACTTGAAAAGAACATGCATTGTCAACACACAGTAGGGATTAGGGCTACTAGTGTGGGCCAGAGGCAAAGCTATCTGGCCTCTTTACCAAAAACTGGGGTTAAACGAACAACCCGAGCATCTCATAGCCCCTCCACACTTTTGATTATAATCTTTGGTGTTTTTCCTAGTAAATCTCCCGCGTTGGTCATCACGAGCCATCTCTACTAGTTGTTCATATTCCATGCCTCTGAAAAGATACCTGACTGCAACGCCACTGGTCCCTCTTGGCTATTCAACTGCATATGGAGCTCCGACCTGTAGGGGAACTGGATTCGAGAATGGCGAAATGTACTGGTCAACACGCAAGTCTATCGCTAGCCGTAGGGACACTAACCCAAAAGCATAATCACATAGAGGAGAACGGGTTTTATTATAGTTTATTTGGAAACAGGCTTATACGTCTTTTTGTTCTTTCCACGTTCTCACTTCAGTGTTGCCAAGCCATACCTGAGTCCTTTCCAGCTAGGATCCACTCAATCGACACCATTCTGGCACTGTAGACAGCTCTGTAATGAACTTTACCAGATGATTCACGTCTAGTTTCACTTCAGTCGTTAATGGCTTTCCTGTAGAACACGGGACTGGGGTGGTTGCCAAAGGTGTATGTTGTTTTCCGACTTTCTGCTAGGGGTCGTAACATATGTTCCCATCCACAGCATATGCACTTCTTCTGCCTAACTGAAGTCTATCAACCAGCAGTAGAAATCATGATATTTGTCCTTTAAGAATGGGCTCGCTTTCTGTTGCCATCTATGTAGCGGCCTTAGGACTTTCCTAAAGGCGAAAGGAAATATAGTGCTTAAACAAAACATGTATCATCGACTTACGAAAGGGATTGAGGCTACTGGTTTGGGCCAGCGAAGGTACATCGGCGTAGACCGAAGTGGCTTCATTACCAAAACCGAGATTTAAACAAACAACTTAAGTGTTATACAACTATTGCAGTTTTTTTACCGAAAAACCAACCATACGCTAAAGTAAATAAATGAAATGCAGGCATACCCGACTGCAGATTGTTACTTCACCAGGCCACTAGGCCTGGCGAATGAAGGTGAAAAATCTACCACAAACACAGGCCATTTGGCACGGCTGAATCCAAAAATCATGTCCTAGTCAATTGGGCTTTAACCCATCCCGCGAGTCATTTCCGTTTTTTCTACGAGACTGTAATTTTATAGCATTTTGATGTCACTAAATCAGCATATTGGAGGGTTTTAGAGCTTGATTTGCTTAAACAAGGTCCTACATTTAATGGGCAGCTTTCTTATAAAAATTTCATTCCCTTCTGTACAGTCAACACTTAGAATCTTAACGTAAATCGACTTACTAATTACGAAATTTTTAAAAAGAGCTTTTCTTCACAGATTCTAGTTTGAGTGGAAACATTTTTCATGTCACTCAATTGTGAGAAAAAATCGGCTTCTGACATTCTCTTTTCTTTCTTCTGTATTTCCTGCTACACACATACGCATCCTCTCAGCTTGGTGGTGCGTATGCAACTGTATGTCAGTTGTATCGTAGTCGGTACTGCGCATACTACATATTTTTCAATTTAACCTGGCTTTGTCATGATTTTTGCACAGTAGAGGGGATGAGAATGTATGAATTTTCTGGCTAAAATCCTGATTCCTCACAGACTCCTACTGTGACCATGTTTTGATCACCTGATCTTTGTGGTCAAATTATCTCGGAATTTCGTTTATTTGCATGTTCACCACAAAGCAGAGGAGCCAAGTGCGTAGAGTTTATCAGCGTACAATCTCAATGAAAACTTGTTTGTCATTGTCTCAGGAGAAGTATTCGGGAGCACGTAATGAAACGTATTTGCGTAGCTCTCATGAAATTTTCCGTATTTTGATTTTGATAGCTGAAGCAATTTTTACATCTGATGGTGGACTCGCGGTGCAAAATTATCATGTCAGAATCCCTTCAGTAGCCCAGACGGGTTTGTTCGGTCCAAGCATCATAGCACAAAAGACCGATGACCGGTTGAATATGACACGATAGGACGTATCATAGCAATCTAGGAAAGCAAGTTTTTAAAGCCTTCTTTGTTTTAGACTCTCTCGAATGATTTAGGTGACAAGAACTGTCAAGAATTTTCCAACTGTCCATTTTCTTAACCTTTTACATTTTTTAAGTGAATCGGCATTGCTTTAATAGTAGTTTTTTGGAATCATGCTGCAGCTTTTAGTGTGGTGTGAGATGCATCCACTTTCACATAGTTTAATGTAATCATTTCCCACTTTGGTCTCAGCTTAGGTTGTTAAAGTGTTTTATTTTTGTGCATTTTAATCAGTGAAAATGGACTTTTTACTCTATCGCATCGGCCCACGGCTTGTGTATTCATTACCCACATCTAGATTAAGTGATTATCAAGTGGAAAATCACGAATTTCGGTTGCTATATTTGTTGATGGACGCAGCTTAGTACGATACATAAGCATGAATTGACTTGTACTTTATCTTAGACCACAAAAATCACCATGAAATGGGTGTCTGAAAATTAATTTGTAATCGTTGCGCGGTTTTGAGCTGATAGCATGGCTTCAGACCAACCTGAGGAAAGGAGTTCCGTTACTATTAAACGCCAGGGGTATGGACTTTCCTAATTAAATGTCATGCTTTTTGTACAATCGGATCTCTCAATTAACTTCATGCGCTTGATAACGTCACACTGTTTCTGACCTAACCCAATTATAATCCACCTACCTCTGTCACTCCACAACTGGAAGGAATTTTCTCTTTTCAAGGAGAAAATGTACCTGAATTCCTTAAAATCGACTACTTTAGGTATCCCTTGAGCGCAGCTCCGATTGGTCAAGACCTCTCTACAACACTTTCCACACTCACCTGCGTGTCGCCAGGAGCTCAGCCGCCACCGCTTCTTGCCGCGGTGCATGCACCGCCTCCAGCCCCCCCGTCCACCCTCATTCGCCAACTGGGGAGTGGGGTTGGGGGTCTTGTTGGCGGAGGGGGCGCTTGGTGCCTCTTCGTAAACAATCTTGCGCCTGAGACCGAGGAAGCCACACTGTGGCGTCTATTCGGTCCATTTGGGGCGGTGCTCTCTGTTAGTGTGGCAAGAGAACACGGGCCTGGCTCAAAGTGCCGCGGCTTCGGGTTCGTTAATATGACTAACTATGAGGAGGCCCTGCACGCCATTCAGCATCTCAATGGGTGCGTTCGAGAGCTTGCATTGTGTGAATTTTTCTACTATTTAATTGTGTTACTTGTGTTAAGCCCGCGTTGGATTTGGTTTGTTAGTTCCGAGCCTCTTTTAGAAGCTGTTTGCTCAAAAATTAGAAGTGTAGTGTAGGGAGAAATTCAGACAGATGTTACCATGGACATTCCGTTAGCGCACGCAATTAGATAATCAGTTGTTCTAAAGTACCAATGAACAGTGGACCCAGTTTGGTTGGTTTTAATGACCACAGAAACCCTCCGCCGTTGTATCTTTTGTTAAAATTTTTACGGAAATGCCAATAGCCGCAATTTTGTGCAGGTCAATGAAGGATAAATCTACTGACGAAGATTTTGCTGGCTAAGTACTATTTCAGAAGTCGCCTTTATCCTTAAAACCTGTTGCGAAGCACTTGAAATTTGAAAATAATTTTGACAGCCTCACAGAGTGTTACTGGTAAGTTCCTTACTATCAAAAGAAGGTACATGTCAGATATTGTCATGAATTGCTAATCTTTGATTAAGGATACTGAGATTGAACACAAAAGCAACGATTAACTCAGCCGCGGCGGGATAAAGTTGGGGTGTCTGAAATCCATTTATTCAAACATGACAAATATTTAGAATGCAAGGGGACATTGTGAAAGTTGCTCCTAGTTTCAAGTGTTACATTGAACCCAGGCGGATTTGAAACATTCACTTCTGCATTAGCAACAGATGCCTTCCCGCGCTGTGACGAAATCGAAAACAAACTTTAACCTGAAAGAAAAAGTAGACTTGCAAATGATAGAGCTGGCTAAGGGCAAACCGTCCTATGCAGGTCTTGAGGGCTACCATCGCATGTATTAGCGAAATAGTCGCAAATAAAAGTGGGTGAGTGATCTGCGTCAAGGGTAGGGAAAAATTTCAAATTGTTGTGAGTCTTAAAGTCAAAATGAATTATCACTTGCAGACTGCTTTAAATACTTAACTATTCACAGGAGGAAGACAAATACCACATTTTGGAGGACAGATTGTATGGGAGGTTTTTAATAAATGACGAGCTGTTTATAACTAAGAAAAAGATATCGTTAAACCCAGTCGAAGCTTTCTCGACATTAGTGACCAATGTGGGTAGCTTAAGTGAGAGTCAACAGAAAAAAGTATTTAAGTTACATGTAACGCAGAGTAGTAAAAAGATGGCAGACGTTAACTCGGAGTAATTTCAACAGGTTTGTTTGGCGAATTCCCCACCACGCATGCATCATATATTCCATATCTCAGTTGTTCTATGGGGATGGCTCGGCTAAACATTAAGAAATTCCGCGTCATGCAACATTGGCAAATCAGTTGATTCAAAAGTAAAAATAATTTCCCGAAATTTCAAGTGTTTTAACAGCATAAGTTTAATCCTTGTGTTTTTCAATTCATCGAAATCTTTATATGCGTTAATCCTTAAGCAAGCTGCCAGTGTCCTGCATGGGCGATGTTTGGTCTGAACGAGGGCTAAACCCCACATTACGTAAGTGCCATCTCCAAAAAAATTCCTTGTTATTACTTACAGCTAGACGAAATAATAACGGTGCTTTAAAAATCCATCCGTGGGACTCATTATACATTTGCGTACAAGACCGTAATAAGGGAAGAACAAAAGGACAAGGACAGGGATCGGAAATCGCTTGGTATTGTAGGAGGGCTTCTCGGTTAGCCTTTTCAACGTCGCTTAAACTTTTGCCTTCCAGGGAGTTCGAACAAGAAGGTCTAGGAAACCAACTTGTCGGAAGCAGCGTGATGATTAGAGCAAAACATCACTTCTAGCTCCAAGAAGTTAATAACTTTCGGGTTTTGTTAAAAACTTACCGTCTTCTTTTCGTAGGGTAGGATTTACACAACTTTTCCTTGCGTATTAAACTTATAATGAATGGTTAAGAAAAATATGACTTGATTATACCGGTTCACTTTGGCCCGATGCCAATTTTACTGTTGATGCTATAGATACTCACTTTTGTTAATAGATTTAATATCTTTTGCTGGGGTCAGGAGTTCTTATCCAATTTTAAACTATTGGCATCTTCTCTCCCTAAGACCCATGTTAATTTATGGCATCCTCATGGGGAATGCAAAAGGAGATGAAATTTAATGCTCTAGCTAGCGCATTCTTTAAACGTACCCGTGTTTATGATGAGCTCTGGTAAAATTGAGACCATATCATCTTTCCAAATCAGTCTCTGTGACGTCAGATATCTAATTGGCACAAGTATATCTCTGTATAAATTTGGATCTGCCTTTCAAGAAATGCAAATATATCATGGGACTTCTTCGCATGTCTGTTCAAGGGAAATCAGTCATGTCCGCGAACTTTTATATACCAAGTCCTCTTCAACCTTGATACCTCGAATAGAAGGCATAATTCACAAAAAATGCATTTAACTGGCACTGATCTAATTATCTTTCTTGGTAAAAATTCATGGGGCAATGAAGTTGAGCAATAAAACTCCAAGTATATGTCGAAAATGGACAGGCAGCGTGCGATTTGACGCTGTGAGGCGGTGTGTGCTTTGAAGTCGCAATCAACTTGTGTGTATATGTGTATGTACTTGATCAATCAGGTAAAATTTAGCCTTTCGTAAAGGCTGTCCCTCATACAGACCCTCCTTTCTACCAAACCTATTTGACACAACTCAGTAATCTCCATGTCTGGTTCGTATTTCACAGTCATGCTTCACCCAATCATTCACGCATATATTTATGATTCTAAGTGCGCGTTTGATGCATCCTTGATGGAGGTGGTCGAATGGCATCGGTTGGATTTATGCTAATATCGCTACTAGCTACTTATTGTTGAACCAGCAAGTTAAGTAGCATAGCTGTTCCCTCTGTCAATTTCCTCATAAATGATTGCGACTTGAATTACTTTCAATCGGTTTTTGGTAGGCTAAAAGACCCTTTTTGTAATTTTTTGGGTTTTTTTATAATTTATTGGGTAAAAGCGCTTTACGTAGGCATATAACTCAGCCAATGGTTTTAGCTAATGTGCTTGGCCATTTTCACAAAGGAATGTGAGTTTTAAATGCCGCAATAGCTTGCTATTTACAATAGCTATAAAGCATAAAGTTCCGCCTAAATTTAGGTTGTGTTACTACAACCTTAAACATACACAAGTGTCTAGGGCAGATATTAATTAATTACTGAATATGGCTACTAACTGGGGCGAAAAAATCTGCTAGCACGTTTTTGCCTGCTTAGTAATCTACTTGAACTTCTAAGGGGACCTAATTAATGGCCTTTATGCCAATTGGGCCACATAAGTGAATCCAGGAAGGAACCAACACAATTTCTTACCCCTTATTTGAACAAACCTCTCCCTGATGGTCATTAAGCACTCGTTATTTCGTCTACCTTTGCTGTTATATACGGGCTGGAATCACCTCAAATCGGTCTACGCGGCAGCAAACTGCTGAGTAAATTTGTCCAAATCCCTTTTTTTACCATTCTTCTGCCCAAAGGGGAACGCCTCTTAAACAATGAGCTACGGAGAGGTTGAGCTCTTCATTTGCCCTTAAAATGCTACAGCTAATTTTGCATTGGTTTCGGACTGCAGAGAACTTTAAAAGGCATTTTTGGCTTCCACAACTCGCTAAGCAGAATAAAAGAGAACCATTAGCATAATTTTGCGCTTTAAAGATTAATGGTGTGGTGCTTGACTGCTTTTTTTGCTATTCTTTCGTAACGGAAATATTTTTTACTCTTAAATTCGGATGATTGAGTTGGTCGTTGAAGGGGATCAGCAACAATAAACAATTTGGATACATGCTCTGGTGATTAATAGCTATGCTAGGTCTTTACGAACAGTTTTATTGCGTTTGCAGATGTAAGAAATAAAAAATCTGTCAAGTACGGATCACTTTGCCTAGTTTTCTTTGTGACTTATGGGTACGTAAACAAGCCAAGGTTGTAAGTGTAAAGCATTTGAAAAAATGCAGTGGACTCCTGTGGCACCTCGAGACTTTTAAGAAGACTATAGAATGCACATTACTTAAACAGATTAAGTATTGCCGACGTAGGGAACGGCTGGAAGCTAATTGACATAGCTTGGAGGCCAAGGCGCCCAGCGGATGTTCAATGGCTAAGCTCTAAGTGCCTGCATTACCAAATCGAAGGGTTAAACAAACATCCAAAGGAGTACCTAGCACCCTTCTTTTAAGCGTTGTCCTCAGGGCTCCTCTTAAACTCTCGCTTCAGCCATCGTGACGTAGCCGTTGGTGTGGAGTTATTCACCCACTTGCAAACCATACTAGTTACCTAATTTGCGTGCAGCTGAGACGATGTCTGACAGCAGTGCTACTGATCTCTCGTGGCAATTTCACAGGATCTGAATTTTTGGACACTGCCCCAAAAACAGTCTTTTATTAGAGGAAAGGGTTTAAAATAGTCTCATGGAGAAAAAGCTTTACCTCTACTCCTCCTTGCTACTTTGTTTACACTTCAGTGCTGTCCAGCCATATCTTTTTAAGTTCCATTCAGATGTCAGAGAGGTTGAGGTGTAGCATTTCCCCCTAATTGGCGACTTCATTCAGGTGCCGCAAGCAGCTTTGTAGCAAACTTTTTGGATAGTTTTGACCAGTTTCTCTTCAGTTGTTAATACCTTTCCTGCAGAACATGGAATTGGAGTAGTTGTTGAGGGTAGACAGCATTTTCAACCCTTTTGTTAAGAGTAGTCGCAAATTCTCCCATCCGCAGCATATGGCCGATCACTGTCAAGTCAAAATTTATGTCAGTAATGGATATTAGGGTAGCCGTCCTTTGGGATTGGGTTTGCTTTTCGCTGTTACTTATATAGCACTCAAAGACTTCCCTGAAGACGAAAGGAGGCATAATTCCAAGGCGGTGTATGTATCGCTGGCGCACATGGGGTTGGGGCTACCGTCTTTCCCTGGAAGCCATGGCACTCAGTAAGACTACAATAACAGAAGGCCAAGTGCCCTCATGACCAAAAAGAAGGACTAAACAAAGGATCAAAGCATTACACTAGAACCACGCTGTAATTTGATGGAAGTAATCAAATAGCCGCGAGTAAATAAACCAATCGACGCAGGTCCATCAGTTAGAGCATCATGGAAGGGTTCGGTAAAGCACTCGTTTACAGGGCGATTTGCTGCCTTTCTAATTAGCCAAATGCTCACTTTAACTGTTTTCGTGAAATCTTAGGTGCGGATACACAAGGTTCACATGATACAAGTTACGGAAGTTATACTTTCTTACCTTTTGTAAGTGGTGGCGTTTTTTTGTCATTTGACAGAATAGCGATGCATTAACGCAGTGAAGTTAGATGCTCTGCATTCGATGATGCATTCATCTCGTCGAGTCTTTTTAATTTATACCACCTTTCTGTAGACAACAATTGGGCACAGTTCAAAGCGCGCCCTCTTTCTGGTGCTGGGTCGCCTAATTTAAAATCGCACTAATTAAGGCGGACAACTTAATGCAGATGAATCCATTAAATTCCAAATCTTGTTTATGTGTCTATTTTCGTGAGCCCTCATCCACACCCTTGTGTGTGCATTAGGTGTTGAATGGTAAGAAAGCTTTTATACTGGCTGTTTTGCATGTTCACAGGTAAATGGATCAGTCACAATCTTTCTTAAATTGTAAAGGACGCTACAGTTCTTTCTCTAAGCTTCCGATTAAAGTAGTCCTCGACTCAAGTTACTTTGCAACAATAGTGCGTAAGTGGAGAAAATGGGAAATATCTAGAAATCGGGCAATTTTACAATTAAATTATGATTCACACCTCTCAAATTTGTTTATGTATGAGGGCGGAGGGGAAAAAATAATAAATTACGCTTTTAGCTGAAATTTGGCGGCTGAAAAGACGTGATTTGAGGCTATGGGGGAAAATGGCACCTCATGTTCTCGCCGTGAAGAGGTGTTCCTCGGATTTATTCTAATTAGCCGAGTAAGTGAGAGTTTGGAGGCAAAAATGCGGAGTGAAATATTGTCTCCGTTTTAATTATGTGGTGAGCATTTTAAATCACTGTTTCCTTGTTAGGAAAGAAAAGCCTCGGGACGGTTCGGTAGACGATTTAGAAAATACATTTGTTTTATTTCTGCCTTCAAGTCGAACCAATTCAATTTGAACGTGCCTGTGAAATCTAGCTCTTTCCGTTTTATAACACATATACTCTGCTCCTTTCTGCTAATTATTTAAAATGCCCCTTCCCAGTAGACTTTTGTGAGCCAGAGTAAAAACGGACTTTTTCCCATATTCAAAATGAAATCTTTCCTTCATTTCGTAAAAAAGCTAGACTTCTTGGAGCAGCTTCTTAACCCTGACGGCACATAGAATTCAATTGAGGATGAGTTAATAATTATTCTTTTATCAGCCGCACCTGTTTCGTGCAAATGGAAGATTGTTTGTTTCATTACCTTTTCATCTCCTAAGAAAGGAATCATCATAAGCGGTTATTGTTATTCCCGCGTTTTCAAAAAATGGCTTGTTCTACTGCGCTTAGAAAAATGGTTGGGAGCTCTAGTTCGCCTTTATTTTAGAACTGGTGGTTCTTTTTAAACACTGGCTATGTGAAATGTTCAGTTATATCTCAATCATAAACAGCCTTGCGCCCAATCAAAATGCCTGTGATATTATTTTGCCATTTTTGACAACAACATTTTGTGTTGACTGAATTGGCTGATGGGAAATGTCGAAAGCGTTGCAACGCACCGAGTCATCACTGTAAACGCAGTAAGACATAAAGGTGTAACGAATGGTTTATTATTAGCTCGAGAAAAGGCAGAGGGACTGTAAGAATGCTACTAAAATGTGATTCAACCCGCGATAATTCAAGAGACCGCGCATTTGATTATATCTTTAAGCGCATATTGTTACACCGCATATTTGCGTATGCTTTTGAGCGCCTCCACCGCCCCTCCCCCTTAGTAATTCTTCTACTTCAGCCATCATTCATGAGCCGAGTACAGAGATCATCAGTTGGTCTTCCATGCACAAAATACGTTTGAGTTTAGTGGTGGATTTCTATAGACACTACAGTCTCACCCGTTTTGTAATTTGCATTACCGGAATTCGCTGATTTTGTACTACTGGAGGCTGGACGATGCTCAACAACGGCTCCACTTCAAATTTTAAGTGATATTTGTAAGGCCTTACTAAAGGCCGAGCCATTTAGTAAAACATATTTCCAAATGGCCTAACATGGCTAATATTCTACCTTCATTTATTTTTTTCTATTTGCTTCCATTTCATTGTTACTTGGAGGTCTATCTTGACCGCTCAATATTTCAAGTCGCTTAATCTTCACGTGTTAGTAACCCTCTTGCGGACTGTGAAATCAGGGTGACTGCCAAAAGTAGGAGCAACGTCAATTAGCCTTTCATATTTGGTAAGCGCCTTTCTCTGTGAAGTCCATGTCTGGCATATAGTCAGCAATTTTGAAATTATTAGCTCCTTTGGACTGAGTTCACTTCCCATTGCCATTAGTGCAGTCCTCCAAGCGTACTTAAGATGCAACAAGGTTTAGTATTAGCATGCAGAAGGGCCAGGGGGCCAGAGTTATGGATGAAAGTTTATGCTACCAACGTGATCGTGGAATCCACAGAGACTGGGTGGTTAAATATGCATTTAAATTACAATCATTGTGGTATGAATTGATGCGTTAGTTATTTGGCCCTAATTCGGGCTAATACGGAAAGTAAATTTTGGCATTCTTATTTTCTTTCTGATTGGAACAGCACTTTTGTTTGTCCAGTGCTGCCCCCATTTAAAGTGGCTTAAAAAAAGTAAAACAAGCTTTAAAACTATGCTGCTATCAACGCTTGCGCGTTTATTTGGATGAAATTTCCCCATTTCTCTTGCTCCTTTGTCTTGTGATTGGTTTCCAATTTACAGGTGGCTGCAAATAAATTATTTCAAATCAGTATTCTAAATGTATGTTTAGAAAGTGATGGAGCACCTTTACTTTATGAACTTTAAAATGCTGCATTTTATTTCTAGACATCTAATTTGAGCTTGAAAGCAGTATTCTTAATTATGCATTTTACTGGTGGTAAAATATTTCCCTACTGCGTATTAGTGTGGTGTCACTTTGTCCCGCATCAGCCTCCTCTTTCCCAGCAATTTTGCGGACTAGTGAATGATTCCTTATAATCTCTTACGCATAGACGCCATCCAGTTCGAGTGGCAAACCGTAAGGACCATGAGGAGTGAGTCGCTTTTGTCTGATGATGGCTTTTTACCTAAAAAACCGCTGGCTCTGGGTCTTGTAGTAGGGCTGCTACTTTTTTCTATCACTTTTAATACCTCGTTTTCATGCAAAGATCCAAAAGAGATTAGCGTAGTGCCTCGCCTTTTCATTTTTCTACAAAATAGCAAATATTTTGGCGAAATGAAGTTTATTTAGAATAAGTGAGGAAATGAATGAGATTTCAGCGTTCAAAACTTGCTTTTACAAAGACCGTCTTGAGGAGTCCGATGAGCCAAAACGATTATTTTGAGGCGATTTAATGCCCCTAAGCTGTAGCCGTAGTCCACCCTTGGTTTTACACGTCTCCCGTAACCATTGATTTCAATCTATCACAAAATAAAATGCTCTTACTATAAGGGAGCCTTTCAAACTCCTGTCTTCATTAAGCACCACTTTGGTTCTTATTCCATGCTGTGCTTTACTACAGCTCCCAGCTTTTTTTGAGGTGATGCAAACTGTAACTGTAATATTAAACCCTCTGAAAATGTCGACACTGGTTAAGTGTTAGTATCACTGGTAGATGTCAAGTACCACCCTAGCGTATGCATGTCTTAATCATGCAATCAGTTTTTGCTCCCACCCGCATCTTTCTAGGCCCAGCAAAATGGCACCTCCACCGGGATTTCCGCACTTTCAGTAGCTTAAGTTGACTGTCGAATCGAATCCGGTCCATCCGATGTGTTCTCTTGGATTCTAAGCTCCAGTCCATTTGTTTTCGTTATTTCTTGTTTTTGATGTATTAATACCTCCTTCAGGAAAGACTATATACTATTGTTATAGATGCGCACTGCTAGTGTAGAAGCCTCACCAATCTCAGATAAGCAACAAATATTATTAGTTGAGTTTCTTTGCATTGGAAGGGCCCTTGTGTCCATGGTCGCCAGGTGTACTCTTAGAATGAACACCATGTAACTATCCGCCTTTTCTGGGCCTACAGTGAAATCGGCTCAGTAGCGTGACACTTCCAATTTATTCATCAATGTTTGTAATGGCATGCTTGATATTACAAAAATGCACCGATTTAATATTTTGCTTTGTTTCTGTTCCATGAATAAAGCTTAGCAAATTTCATTCAAAAAATAATAGATACAGACCAAAGAATACGTTTTAAAGGGTGGTAATTTAATGGCAGAGGTGCAGTTATTAAAAAATAGCGGTAGCAGTGCTTAGGACGCTCTAGTATTTCACACCTACTGGTTTGGAATCACAGGACCGACAACCTTTCCATTCCATCTTTTGTAGATACGCTCTTGGAAATCGGATTTTGCAGGTAGCGTTCAAGACACTGAACCTCAATCACAAGACACCAGTGTCGACACCAATTCTAGGAAAGCAAACAAAAGCCTAGAAGTCTACTTTCCTGCTCTCCCTTCTCCACAATCAACCCTTTTCTACTGCGCCTTTTTTGTGAAATGACTTTAACTACCTCCATTCCTTTTATGCCTGAAAGTACTTAAAAATGATCAATTAAGTAGGTGGAGTCATGTGAATACTTTCACAATACATTTCTCTCCTCCTCTTTTTGGGCCTTTTCCCATCTCATGAAACCTCACGTCCAATTGAAAGAAGCTGAAGGTTTATTTGGTACCTATCCTTGGGACGCGGATGAATGTGATGACAATGTGCAATGGATTTACGCCGCTTCGCGGGATACACGCTGTTCGCCCATCAAAGCAATTACCTTACTCCCTTCCCTTTCTCCCTCTTCTTTGTCACCTGTTACGTGGAGCATGTGATGTCTTTTGCAAGCTTCCACGCAACCTATGCTTACTCATTTCTTGTACCTTCATACTTGACAGACTACGATTATCTCATTGTTATTGCACCGGGGTTACTATCTTCTTTGCCGACTACCTCCAGTTTTGTGGAGCTGTCTTTCTACGTGCAGAAGAGAAGGTAATTGTTGGCGCAGCCAGTCACACCGTTTGTGATAACCCGAACTGAGATGGAAGGAAATAAGGAAAGTAAAGGGAAGGAGTGAGACTTGTTCACTTTCTATGTGAAAACGAAAAACAATCCATGACTTGAATGTTGTAATGCGTTTCTCTAATGTCATCTCTCACTACTACCAAATAGTGCTAATATTGCAGAAAAATAATAAATTTTGTGCTTTCAGTAAAATCTGCTTTTTTGTGGACTTTTTAACTAGAATGGAAAGGATGTTTAGGTTGTGAATTCACCTCGTCAAAATATTTAACAGCGTTTTGAGCTAGAATTGCCAAAAAATTCGCTATAAATCTCGTAGCCATTAGCCATTTATGACTTATTGCACACTTAAAATATGGAGTGATCATAAACGAGCTGTGTGCAGTTGCGCTTCTGTTGTGAACCACTTAAATGCATGCTTAAGTGTTACTTCCTAGTAGGAAGTAGAAATACTTATTGCATTTGCTGTTTTTGCTACAACATGGGATTTATTATTGGAGTTGGGGTAATGTTTACAAACATTTCTGCTATTTTTATTCTACCATGGCACATTGGAATTGCGGCTTGTGGTATAAGCATAAAGTGGGATTTCCAGTCATCCTAGTTTCAAGATCGTTTGGATTCGCCATGAGGAGTTTTAAGGAAGTTACACGCTTGTTGAGGTTTGAGATTTACTGTTACTGCAGATTCCTAGGTGCTACATATGTTTACACCTAAGTACCAAACAAACCTTTGTTTGTGTGAAACAATAAGAAGTAAAATCCGAAAAAAAACTCAGTTTGCCTCGCCATACTTTTACATCGGATGTTTAACTTACGTCAAATTTCGCCTCGCCATGTCAGGAAGTGATCATATGCTGGCGCATCCAGTACACAGACTCTAAATGGTAAAAAAGCGTTGGAATACTAGAGCTTTAGACACATTTCTTGGGTATGTTAGAAGATTCGTTTAAGCTGATTAGTTAGAGGATGGCTGGGTGTGGTGGCACTTCTGATTAAATAATGGCTCATCACCTCATTCATTTCTATATAATTCCTTACCTTCCTTTTCCTTGCGAATATCCCGATTTACTAATGAAGACTGGCTTGACTAATCACCCAATCAAGATAGTCTACGTTAATGTGGCTCTTCTCCTAGAGGGCGCCACTGATGAGTAATTTGCATCGTTTTGATAAGAAATAATATTTCAGCCTTTACGGCTCGAAAGTGCCAGTTTTGCGATACCTAAAACAGCTGTATAGAATTTATTCGTGTAAAATGCAACCCAGGAAGTGCTTTTTGGTTGGGTCAGTACAGTTCATATGGTCAAGACGCTGAAAAATGGCTTGTTCGGATGTCACCCTCATTGACCGTATGATCATGAATATACTATAAGAATTTCATTCAAGATTATGCCAGAGGGGACGAAAAAACGAGGAACTGACTTCTTGGATTTTCATGCGCACTACCTGAGTTACCTGTAGCTGGTTTGACCACTGAGCAAACCAGTGTTTACATCCAGTCGTGGCGCCTTGTGTTTTTAATACACCCATAGGACATTCAATTAGATTGTGCAATACTTTTCAAGTGCCAGATTTTGCAACTCGATTTTTAAGAATAGCTAATATTATATTGTGCAGCATTATTTTGTATGAATATGAAGTTTTTGCTTAGTATATACAGTTGTGGCAAGTGAGGAAATATGCCATCATCTCGAAGGTACACTTTGCTTGGAAATCTTCCTGCTATTTCAACTAAAGGGTCCCTTAAAATAAACTTCACACGCACTATTTAATAAAGGTCCCTTATATTCCATACTAGAATTTAGGTTTTTAATTATTTGTTGAAGAGGGTAGCTGCCAGTGTGCCCATTACTTCACCACTCAGTCATTCAATTGCTATGGCTTTGTCGTTTTGCATGACAGTTCGGGAATGGCCAACTACCTACGTCAGAAGGTAAGCTGTAGAGCTATCTCTGTGGACATTTATCTATACGTAGGCAAAATATGTCCGCCTTCTATCAGTACAATAGTCAGAATGGTTGATTATTTCAGGTTTCAGCATGGAGGCCGTAGTGAACCACTCAATGACCCCGAGTGGCTAAAGGGTGACACGGTTAAACCAGCCATCAGCACCAATGTGACTGTTTTAAACCCACAAGATGAATATTTCTTTTAATGATTGATGAAAATTTCAATGAATAAGCACCAAAAATGGAACTGCTTTACCATTTCGAGTGATAGCTCAAGTTTCGCCTATGGTTTGTTGTTTTAACCCACGTATGGCAAAATTCTCACCAAAATAAAGGCCAAGATGGAGAGCAATTGGTTTCAAGAAGGTTTTGCTGACTCTGATAAACACCACTCTCAGACTTATGACTGTGAAAGTGGGTTACAGCACAAGCTACTTCCACATTACCCTTATTCCAATTTAGTTTAGAATAAATGTATCCACACATTATGTTAGAAATGGAGTATAGGGAACAAAGCCAGCGCAGTATTGCCGTAAATAGCCTTTTCGGAGAGTCTGTTGAAGTAAATGGTTTAATTGTGGTGCCTCTAGACTTGCCTGAATATAAAAAAAGAATTTATGCTGACGACGTACAGGAGGGCTTGAGGGCTACTAGCAAAACCCTAATGTCAGGTTGATTTATGGATGCGCAACAGCGGAGCCCTAATTGGAAGCAGAGTTAAAAAAACCAATAAAGTATTGCACAATCACTATGTGTTTAGTTGGTAAACTATTGAATACGACGGATGAATATCCAGACCCAATTTATGTAATTACTTTCAGAACAGCTGTTTCTGTAAGCATCATCTTCTAAGAGTATTGACCCGGCTTGATCAGTTATGTTCAGCAGCTCCTTTCCACAATGATTTATTCCAAATCTACCAAGCAGTTGATGAGGTTAGGTTAATTGGAAACCATGGACAATTTCAAAGTAAGCTAGACAGCGGACATAATTTATTGGCCTATCAGTTTTGGTAAGTATTCAACACTTTCTCCATTTTGCTACAGAATTTCACTGGAATTATATATGGAACAATTTAGCATGTCTTAGTACGTGGTAAGACCCTCCTTATCCCGTCTTATATCAAACCATATCAAATGTTATCTTTAATCAATATCCAGTTTGAGACATAAATAATTTTTTAATTGTTATCATGTGTTTTAACACTCCAAGGGAAGACAACGATGCGAAGGAGACATAAGAGCCGACAAGGAAAAGAAGATACCGGTACGTGTTGCTGAGGTCATGGTCAAATGTAGGTCAGCAATTGAACAGCAATTACTCAGATAGCTGCCGAAGCAACACTTATGCCTGCTTCGCCTGCTAGTCTGTCTGTTACCACTTGATCTGGGCTAGTGGCTAAAGAACGACTGCATCCGTTGAAATGCAATTCTGATAATGGGGAGAGTAAGCTGGCACTAGAACAACATTTCTTGATTCCCTTTTCAGCTTTAAGCACTCCAGGCATAAAAGTGTTTCTACCTATGATGGCGACTTGGATTCATAACTAATAGAGTAAATTTGTTTGGCCACGGTACCTCAATCTACCACTTCGTTGTTGAAGCAAATTCGCCTCGTATTCAAAAGACCTCTGCAAAGAATTGTGAAGTGACTTAAACATAACTGCACCAAGCGGTTTCATAGACTGGTGTTTTAAGAATGACATCAAAGTGTGAATCAACCTAGTCCATCCTAGTGTCAAGCGATATATTTCATCTGTTGCCCACCCACAGGCCCCTCTATATATACCGCCTTTTTGGAGCTTATAGGCAATTACTGCATACTTTCCCACTGAACCAGTGAGAATAGACAAAAATACTGAGACCGGTCTATTAAAGACCTACTTTACTCCCCTGTCAGTTATTCGTTGAATTTACAGTGCTCTGTCAAATTGCAGCCTTCACACTGGCTTCGAGCAATACTGTACATATTGCACTTTAGTATTAACTCTAAGCGACCAAACAACTCCACTTTTGAATTGAATATTGAAACTTTGATGTAATATACTAGAGATGATCGTCAGGTCACTCTCGACTTAAGGAAACCTATGCGTTTCTATCATTTAACAGGTTGAGTGTTGCGTAATTGGAGTTCTCACCCTGGCTCAACCGATTTACATTGCGTGCATTTATGGTATCCACTCGATAGTGCAGCCAATTTGGGCGTGGACATTGTGCATTCATCCCACCCATTGCATTCTCTTAGCATTCCCTCGGACGAATGAAAAAATGGTTGTTGTGTGCTCCTCAGAGAGTACTGTTTGTTGATACTGTAACAGTCCTAGATGCAGCCTATTTAAGGAAGTAGGTACGACAGGAGTAAGACACTAGTTCCTGGCAAACTTGTCGGCCATGAAAATTCAACAACACGTTCGTACTTGGAGACCTGAAGGCGTAAGGCTTTATAAGCCGTGAAGATAATAGTTGTCTCATTTAAACCCCGTTTAAAACAATACAAACCGATAGAGATAGATCTGTAGCTTCGTACACGATTCCACTGTACCGCCACAGGGCTGAAATTGTAGAATTTATTCCGTATCATTAGCCAGGGCCCTTGAGCAAAACGGACTCCACGTCTGCAAACAAGACCTACCCTGCCTGTGCCACTCGGTAGTTTAAACTGCCTCTTTTCAATGATGGATACTGGAAAGTGTTCTGCTATTCACAATTCCCTAGCCTAACAAAACTCCACAACTCTTCACTCCCTTTTTAAGCGCAAAAAAGATATGAACGTGCCAGAAATAATCAAACATTGTATCGTTTAAATAGCCATAAATCTCGGAGAGAACAGTTAGAAAAAAGAATTGATTAAAAACCGCGATAAGTTTGTAATAGGGGAGGGGAATGCATCAAAGCGACTTCTTAACAAGGGCCAAATCAGCGTCCACCATGAGGTTAACTAGTGATTCAAAGTCCGTTTTTCGAACCCATTTCAGCTCCTTTTCAGCCTTTGAGCTGTCGCCTATCAAGAGGTCCTGGATTGCAAAGGAGAAATGAACGAAGGTTTATGCAAACAACACAGATGCCTGAACCAAAAAGACGATAGAAAAGCTTACTACTTCTGTAGGTCTGAAGTAGTTGGGATTAACGCGAACACGTACTTTTCCTGTGGCCTTGTCTTTACCGACCTCATCTAGACCCGACCCCTCCCACCTGAATTGCAAAGAGCAATCGCATAAGCACAAACACAGCGGAATCATTACACGCAATTCGGACTACATAACCATGTGATCACCTTACGAATTTACTTATCGTTGAGGAAACCAAAACACTTTTTGGGTACAATAAATAAGTTTACTTTAAATTTCCCAAAAGAACGGCGAGTGCTCTCTATCCACTGCATTTCATGGTTCTTAAAAAAGGAAGCAAACACGTACTCTATATGAATACCTGCACGAGCAAAGGCTTTCGTGGCAAATTCGCGAACACTATGCTTCTCGCCCGAGGCAATAACGAGATCCATTGGTTTTTCCTGTTGAAGCATGAGCCACATCGCGTAGACATAGTCCTCTGCGTAGCCCCAATCACGTTCCGCATTAAGATTACCTAGCTCAACAAGTTCCTATCAAATTGATGGTAAGCAAAATTGATGGTAGACACTGACTTGTTTTCCGTGTTTGATCTTGGCAACAGCTCTGGTGATTTTCCTGGTTACAAAAGTTTCGCCCCTGCGTGGACTTTCGTGGTTAAAAAGAATACCATTGCAAGCAAACATACCGTAGGATTCACGATAGTTTACAACAATCCAGTAGGCATACAGCTTTGCCGCACCTAAAATAAAACGTAGAGACATTCAGCAACTGATACTATGTTGAACTTGCATTGCAAATGGATGGCTTACTATAGGGCGATCGTGGATAAAAAGGGGTTGTTTCTGTTTGAGGAATTTCAGCCACTTTCCCAAAAAGCTCGCTTGTTGAGGCTTGGTAAAATCTAACAGATTTCTCAAGTCCAGCTGAACGAATAGCTTCAAGAAGACGAGTAGTGCCAATGCCAACGACATCCCCAGTATATTCACTCAACTCGAAAGAAACCTGGACGTGTGACTGCGCCGCCAGATTGTATACTTCATCAGGTTTTATACTTGCCATCAAATGCGATAGATTAGAACTGTCGGTCATATCACCATAGTGCAAAAAAAAGCTTTCTAAAACATTTATCAGGTAAGGATAAACGTACGTTCATCACGATAAACGATTGGATCTTGGTATAGATGATTTACTCTATGAGTATTGAATGAACTTGAGCGCCGAATAATACCATGAACCTAGAAATAATTAGTTGTTGGAAGATTTTGTTACGTGATAGCCTTTGGATAAGAGGAGTTCAGCAAGATAAGAACCATCCTTAACACAAGGTTAAAGCTAACGACAGACGTGCCTGTCCCGTAATACCGGTGATCAGTGCAACTTTATGAGACCTTTTTTCTCCAGCAGGATTCACAACTTTCGAAACCATAACTACACGAGTGCAAAATCACAGAAAGTGACCAACAAAAAAAGGGAGCATGTTGGCCTTGAAAAGTATATTCCGGATTTGATAGACAAAACAAGCCACATTTATCCTTTCAGAATCGCAGTGTCCAAAAAAATTCGTCAAATATTTAGAGATCTCTAATTATTCTACGAGGATCAGGAAGAGGGGTAGGGTGTGGTATAGTGTACTCATACTGCTTCTCCCACGTTTGACTTTGGATATCTTCTACACTTTTCAGTTAATCGTTAACACTGTAGTTATTTGTCCTATCGTTTGCCAGGTCTGTTACTTAAGCTGCATACCTGTACCTAGCAGGCATATCCCTAATGCTTGGCAGGGCTCCATGTGAAGGTTTTTGTTCCTTAATTACTGGAGTTTGTTTGTGACAGAAAATGTATTCTAGTAGCTCATGCTGCAAAATACCATTGTTAATCCGCTGCAGTTGAAGTGAATTCAAAGCATGCTCGTTGGTGGAAGAAAATACTGTAACGAAACTTATTAGAATCCATTGCATCAAGGAGGAAAACACTTGGGTAGGGTCCAATTCTGATACTTAGTGATCTCATAAACAGGTTGTCCCCACGTCTACCATTTTTAAAGATTTTTATGTGAAAATGAACAATGTTAAAGATTACAGAGAAGATTTTCTGAAGAAATGTAGGCCAGTAAATGGGTTAGTTGGACAACGCTATTTAGCAACATTCACCAACACCTACAGAACTCTACTTTGCCAGACCTTCACTGCTTTACTTTTTCGCCACTTATCCGCCCTCTCCCACCACCACAAGTGTGGTCCAATGAGGAATTGGCCTTCGCTTCGCACTACATAAAAGCCAGTAGTAATGGTATAGGCGACTGTTTGACTTCACGATGCAATGGCTTGATTCGAGGGAATAAGAGGTGCCTCTGGTAGTGTAGCATGGTGTAGCGGGACACTCTCTACAGTGGCGGTGCTGGCACTGTTCAGTTAAGAGGGATGGAAGAACCTGACGTTTAATGTGACTTTGAATCCTCACACGGTGGCGAGTCAAGTAAGTGTGTGGACAATTGTGAGCTAGCCAAAGTGTTTGTCACGGGATACTGGCTCAAATGGCAGAACGTTTGCTTAGCATGTGAGGGGTACGTGTGGGAATCTAGCATTTTTTGGTCTGTGTGTTCCCTTGTACACGCTTATGCTACTAATGTGCCCTACGTATGTTTGTGCATGTGTGTGTGCTAGATATACGTCTTGTACTGCACGTTCAGGGTTGTACCAATAGGCTCGTGTTGCCTCGCCGTTATCACAGCTCAGCTAAGCTGTTAGTATTTTATAGGCCACTGTTCAAGACAACCCAACAGTGCGTTATTCGGGCGCAAACTGACGCTTTCCTTTCTACTTTGCACTCCATCAACCCATGCAGTTCCACCTTCCTCTAACTCACCGTTTTCATTCATCCCACACACGAGTTTGAATTCCTTTTACACTTGCCGCTTTTCTGATCAATAAGCACACCATCTCATTTGTAACACACCATGCCGACTTACTTCAGGCCCCTTTTCTTTCCATCCATGTCACTGCCTTGACACCCCTCCTCCCCTCGTGTCGCACTTTCCTCCCCTTCTCACACAGCATTATGCCACAGTGCAACCAACACCAACGCCTCTTCTCGTTTATTGCCAGAAATAATATGGCAAATCACTCAATTACCCAATATTTAAGTATTTGTCTCGCCTATTTGTTATACTGCTTCCAATTGGAAATATAACCTTAAAAGCAGCATTTCAAAACGGTTGCACAAGGCTAACACCTTGTTCATTTAAGCTTTTAAGATAACTACATTGCTTCACCTGAGTCGCATACATTTTAGACCCCGACAGTGGGAAAGACAGATGAATGAAGGGCATTAGAAAGGCAAGCATTTGCAAAAGAATAAAAAGCACAAATTCACCAGAAACGCTACGCGTCCTTGAGCGCCATGGAATATCCATAGCTTGCAGCCGCTAAGAGCACATTGCCCTTCCCCACAAATGATACGAGCCGCGGCAGCGCCACACACCAGTCCTCCCGTTCCGAGAACACCGATGAAGGCGCGTCACCTTCTACCACCACCGGTGCCGCCTCCACCGTTAATGCAATACCACAATTTCCGTGCTCGTTCCAGCCCCACACCCACACCTCATTCGCGCCCACCACAGCGAGGCAGTGCTCTGCCCCTGCTGATATCAATCGAACGGAAGAGGTGGGCAGGGCCACCGGATGGGGTGTGGGGTCGAAAATGCGACCACTTTGTGGCCATGCGATGCTTGCTGTCGCAACTGCATTGACCGTACGTCCGAGCTGACCAAAGTCACAACGACCCCAAGAAAAAACCTCTCCAGTTTCTGCACAATAGGAATGCACCAAAACACAATGACTGAACCACACAACCACATCAATGCCTATCACCTTCAATTCCTTCCTATTTACTATATGCTGACAAATACTAGAGACCATTGCATCGAAACCTTTTACCATGCAGCACCAATTCTAGTATTCATAGTGCACATCTGCAAAGTCACAGGAGTCAACGCCTATGTTGCAAGCAGTTAGAAGTAGCGCGATAAACAGACAAGCAAGGTTTGCTCACCTGTGAGCACAAGAATATGGCTCCAACCAGACTGCACGTCGACAATGCCTTCGTTGAGAAAGAAACTGCTGGAGATCCACTGCACGCGATCAGTCTTTCTGCTAAGTCCCTCTGCCTCATCAGCCACAGGACCACCCTGTCCAAATCGCATATCTCCCCACACACCAACACATCCATCGTCTACATGGCGGCAGTGGGAACTTGTACCATGTACTCACCTGTCCATAAGACAGAATGCTGTGCGCCAGCCACACAGCCCACAATTTTGCCCGAGTTCCCCGCAACAACCTCTCGAACCTTACCACCCTTCCATTCGTACACTTTATCCGTGCCTACAATACCAGCAACTAGACAAATTGAGGCCTTAATACCTACTCGAAACAGCAACTACGTGGTGCAGTCCCGCCGCAATATGCTTTGTTTCGACAATATCAAACACAATCGGCAATAGTGCACCCACCCAGGAAGGTGTTGAGTTATCAAAAGCAAAACCAGGCCTATTGCAGCCCCGAAAGTAGAGTTTCCCACTATTCGAAAGAACGATAAAGAATTCCCAACCACAAGAAAGAGCCTTGATGCCCTCATCCACTTTGCCCACCATCCGGAATGTGGTCTGCTGGTGCAATTCCTCTCTCGGCTGCAGCTGACCGGCCGCCCAAATCGCAGAATCTAAGCAAGCAAGAAGAATGACAGACTGAAGTCACTCACTTTCGACGAAAACGGAAAATATTCCACCTCCAGCAAGGAGATCGGAACACGCGTCGGTGTCGCCGTGTCTTCGGTGGAGCCAATGGCAAGCCGGCCATGACTATTTGCACCCTTACGGACAACAAAAAAGTGCTTCATCCATATGAGCACCAAAATTTGATAACACACAACTTTCTGAGCATAGCCGATTGAGCAGCCAACATTGCACACAAAGTCGGCCAACATAAGATTGGCAGCAACGATGTCAGAAGCAAAGCACATCACAACTAAAGAATAAAATGCCTTGCAAAAGATGAACTGTGATTCTTGCGTTGGAAAGATGTTAAAACTAATGGTTTAGAAGAAACAATTACAACATCAAATTCATTCAACATACTAAAAGAACTGTTCAACGCATCACTAGAAATCACGATGCAAATCGTTGGCAAGAAGCAAATGTATAACAGTGAGAAACATGACACTGAGTTGGAAATAAACCATTCCACCAAATGGAAGCAAAATCATGTACCTCACCCATGCATACATCACCTGACCGCCCGAAAACACCACGCTCAGTCACACACTAACCTTCAAGTATCAATCTCGACCTTGGCTCCGATACCAAGGCAAAATAATTACAATTCAATTTGCTAACAGTGCGCAAATGTAAGTTTTCGTTGATAGTATACTTAGTTTTCATTACATACAGGCATGGTTCCGAATGTTAGCAGCTGCAAGCACTGATTCTGCTATTTTAACAACCTCACGGCACTAGCTAACCTTACTGTGTGTGACCTGGAAGTGCACACATCACATACCTGTTTATTTGACTCCGCCTGATGTTACTCATTCTACTGTCTTTCTTGTTTTTACCAAACAACTTGTTCGCTGACCTTCTTGGTGCCGAAGCACCAACGACGTGTGAAGTGTGCAAATTGTTCTGTCATGAGTTTATGCTACGCTACAACGCAACTGACAGCTCGGCAATGCTCGACTTTCACGGCGCTTCCAATAAGAAAGTGCCTTATTCCACATCGTATGCCATTGTGTAGTCAATTGAATGTTCGTAGGGAGTTGCGGCTGACAGAAATAATGCAGGACCCAGACCTGTGCACCAGCATGCTTCAATACAGACTGCACAATGAAAGAAAGGACAGTACTCGATTCCAGAAGTCTCGGCCACAAACTTTTGAAACCTTGCGTCAGTTGGTGTAAGTGTATGGTTTACTTTTATCCACCACAGAGAGCGTGGCGTTGATGTTAAGTTGGATATTCCGCTGTCTCTGTGGGACTCGCCTTCTGTAGAAATATCCATGCTCAAGGAGAAGGTTTGTTCCTGTTGCCCGTCCCTACCATCCTTTTAGTGCGAACAGCTAGTCGTAGAATACGAGAGTTTGATCGAGGAATGGTTCTTCGATCACCATGATGAAACATCCATCGTAGATTACCTTTGCAGACAGCGTCTCTTGAAAAATATGCCTCTGGCCTGTCTCGATGAACCGATGCTGGTCGGATCAAGCCAAGAAGGGAGTAGAGGCGGGTCCTCGGTACCAAGTCATGAACCCAGCTCAGAAGACGGTAAGTTATTTCGGTTGCATAGTAAGTTGCTGCGCCAAATGTCATGGCGATTCATGTTCATAATGCAACCATTCATTGAGATCGGTGGTTTTTTCCTTGCGTATAATCGGTAAAACACTCAGGATGTGCTTTACGAAGTGACAGTGTCGCATTCTCAAAAGCCCCTCTCGAACCTGAAAAGTGGGGCAATGCAACATTTCGCACACCGTGTACTAACGATTCCTCCTAGTCATGGCGTATAATCGAAGATGTTGTTTTAGGTGCAGGATCTAAGGAACAAGCTGAATATTCCAATGCACGACCGTTGACGGAACTTTGATGCGCATTTCACCTCCTTCACTCCATCCCTGCTTCGGATTTTTCAAATGCTTATTTCTTATACTTTTCCTGTACAAGATAGTCTATGCTTACTATCTTTAATCTCTCCAGACTAAAATGCACTTCTGTCCTATAAAATGTGTTGTGGGTGGTTTTTTGGGGAAGTTTTATCGAGTAGGAAAAGGTGACGAGCTGTCGATGCCAGTTGTGTAATGTCTCCTTGTAGCCTTTATCCGTCTGCAATACAACATCGTTGAAAGTAGTTCACTTACTTCCTCACAGGCCTTGGCAACTACTGCGATTTGGGAATCACACTTCAACGTAGCTAATTCCGACCGTGGCTAGGAAATGCCTGCAAGACATCATGTGCCGTGACTACACCCCATGCGCAGACTGCACAGTCAGCATTAGTAATCGCATTAGGCGTGAGTGATCGTAGTGCCTAGGAAGCGGTGGTGACCCCTTCGCGTTTTCCCTGTGTGGTCCAATTCCGACTGCCTCTATCTTCAAAGATGTATCCGCCTCACCGAGAATAGTCGAACTTATCTGTGTGGGAACTCTCTTTTTTGTTAGGTGATTCCTATCACGTCTAATGTAGCTGTGTAACAACTGGTGTAAAGCGATGTCTAACCCGCAGACAACGTGCAGCTTCTCCTCGCACTGTAGAAACATTAGTTGCCTACTTTAGGCATGAGAGGTTACGGCCTGTGAAGCTTCTTGCAGAAGATGCTGGGTTTGTTCCCACCATTACCCAGCAATTGAGTTCCTCCAATGTACTCTGCGAAATGCAGGCGATTACCATCATCACCTCTCATCTTTTGTTAGCAATTCATCACTTTCTTCCCATGGATCATTTTTGTTTCAACTCCAACAGTGAAAAGCGAATTGTCGAAAGCATTGTGTGCAGCACTTCTGAAGCAGATTGCCTTAATCAGGAGACACACCGACTAAGCAGTGGAATCTGGTAATCGAAGCCTACCTCCACCTTAACTCAAAGCCCAGCAACGCTTGCAGCAATTCACTCCAAAATACCTGAAGGAACCCAATGCCTCGCACTACCAATCACACCGTACAATCAATGGCGATAAAAAAGCGGTGAACCCATCCCAGCCTCCCGTACTGCCCCTTCGATTCAGCAGTGCTTCCGCATTTCATCCACGTTGTCCAACCATTCAGCCAGTGATGCTCCAATGTACCGATACGCTTCGTCCGCACGCTGACAGCAAAAGACAATCCTTGGATAGACCAACCTCTACTCACATACTCCCCCAATCAATGCATGTGGCAGAATCAATCTAGTGTTTCGCTTACCAGAACCACTAAACACTGGTAGGATCTTACGCCTAACTCACCAATGTCATCAGATTTTGCCGGCACAGCCGCGGCTGACCATCACCACTAACTATGCAACTCATTTTCAGGCACGTGGCACAAATGAGATGATAGGATTCTGATCAACAAATCATGGCTAAAGAAGCCGTGCAGAAAAAGGACTAGGAAGAAACCAAAACGTACTCATAACACCTGATACAAAATTGGTCAATCAAGGCGTGACAGCTATAAAAGTGGTCAAGAATGCTTCCTAATCAACCACAGGATTCAGGAGGAATGCTGCCCGATAGGCGCATGTGCCTCTGATGTCACTCCTTCCTGCCTCCCTCTCCCAGGGAAGCATTTCGAAGTTGCAGCAGCGCAGCAACCCACTCGCGCACACAAGGGTAAGTGAAAACGCCCTCAGTAGCCGTGAAAAACTCCTCCAGCCAACCCGGTTTCTGCGCCTCCAATTCGTACTCGTATGCCTGCAAGATCATCTCAAACTTGTCCAAATCCTTGCACACCACCGCCTCCGGCGTCTTCCTCTCCTCATACTCCTACACAAGGCGAGGAAATTGAGGAATTAATGTGCAACTAAAAACCACAAACGATCCACTCTTAGCCATGGCCCACTTTTCACTGATGCTCTGAATGTAACGTAAACAGCATACGAAGCGTTAAAGCTGCTTCCGATCAGGGATAATGAGACTAGTAAATGCCTGATGAGCCGGAACTAGGAGGGGTAAATCGAAAATGTGCTAGTTTGTCGTTTTTGAGCTGCCAATTGATCCTTCCGCTTAACAACTAAAAACATTAGCTTACTTCACACCTATTAACCTGATGATACCCCATTGAAAGACCACATCTCACCGACTTTTGCAGGTGTAGGTGCTTTAGCATACCAAAACGATAACACTTATCGGAACATACCGAACACGACCCACCAACAGCCTCTCATATCCCCACCCATACCTTTTAGACTACAATCACCTCGAGGTTAGTCTATTTTTCCAATCACCTTGATCTGCAAAACCGTTTTCACTGTACCATCTTTCCCAATTGCGTTCCAGTATGTAAAATGCAAATGACTCACCTTCCATAAACTGACTAGTTCGTTGCCCAATTCTGGGGGTAGCTCTTTGCACAGGGAGATGAGGGCAGCCTAGAGAATCCACAATGCAACCACATATTAAGGCGATTTCTTTATCAATCAAAGTACGATCGCTACAATACTGTCAAACGAAATAGTAAGATGCTAGGCACAGTTCTCAAACCAGCATTTTATGGAGTTTTGTCAGAAAGTCAGCCCTACGTACGTTCCTCACGTTGCTTCAATGCGCCAATGTGGACTAGTATGGAGGCAAATTGAACTACACTCTGGAACACACAACCTTTTGCCTGGAAGCAGCTAAGAACATTATGTGTTGACCTCCACATCTATCACTTCACTGACACAATGGCATTTTAAATATCTGTGGATGCAGATTGATGAAAAAAGCGAACTCACCTCTTCCCGAGCATGTTTCTCCTCCACAGAGATTCCACAGAAGGGAGTGATGTCACCAACAACGCATTCTGCCAGGTCGTGAATGATAGCCATCTTCATCACCCTAGTGCAAACAACAACAGTCAAAACCCCTGGATATCAAATCAAATATCACACACAAAGGCAACCATGTAGTAGATGCAACCACCGTCTACTCCACTAACACCATCTCCATCAACTCAGGTCATGGCTGAAAACAACGAGAACTTTGCTGCGTTCACTCACCCGATGGGGGATAATCAAGTATCCAATTTGGCCACGCTTCCAGGATCGCCTACCTCAGCACAAGTTGATGAGCAATGGCATTCCACTTCAAGTCTTCTCTTCTCATTATTGAACTGACACTTTCCTTTCGTATTCCATATGCTTGGTAGTTTTCGCTATTCTCAGACTGATAAATCAAAGGCCACATTATTTTCAATTACGAGCTCCAACACGGTGTTGACAACTGAAAGCACTTACACTGGATAGGTTTTGATGTAGTTCGGTGACACACCAACATGATGACGACTGCTTTATTTAAAATCACGCAGTAACTAACACCACGGTTTGACAACAATAATTAGTTCATTTGAGTCAGTAACACAAAGTGCCCGTGAAACATCACATCACACAGACATGCATCGCACAAATGGGGTAGGGATGACTGCGAAACACACGAGTGCAGGTGCCCAATGCACAACTTCGTCTGCCCTGCCAGACATACTCACTTCGGGAACCAAATTGCCCATTTGTAAGCAGTCGCGAAGTTGAAGCACCCAGAAATAAATGCGTTTGCATCACAAACACAATGTACCCCGGGGCACACAATGCACTGACGTCCACAAAGAAGGTGGAATAAAACCAAACCAAAAAAACGGAGAGATAACAGGTAAGGTGACCCCACACAAGACGACTGTAATTGCTGAATCGACGTTCTGATTCAGCAAATTGTGGTTGCAGATGCCTAACCAGCCAACAAGAGAGCAGCAGTGAAGAAACAAATGCTCATTCATAACCCCTAAATCAGCCATACAGTTGATTACTTCCAAAATGGCACGCCGGACATCGTTAGCCGCCAGGACTCACAACTCCAGACATCGAAGATTTCATGCTCACTGATCTAGCATATACTAGTCAATTAAATCGTGCTTTCTTCTTTCAGTGCCTTTAATACCCCTCATTGCAACCAAGGCACTGACAGGCAGCAAGCGAGGTGGATTCAATCCGACCAACCAGTCGTCTCATCACTTCATGCTCGCAATAGCTACGACACACTCGGCCAGCCTAAGCATTATCCAAACGTGCCAAAGAACAGACACAAAAGCAAGGTAGATAGGCACCAGAAGAGCCAAGTGGTGGATTACTTGTCTGGCTTGAAGTCCTCCGTCGAGGGCAGGAGAGCAGAAAGAAGAGCCATACGGTACATGTGGTCCGCCACATTCTCTGGCTCATTCACTCCGTGGCGTGTCCAACCCGCTCGCACCGTACGCTAGACAGTTTTATTTTCATGAGAGAGGGAACAAAGGGCAAGAAACACACACATCTGGTGGCCAGCTGGGCAGTTACCTTCCAAACATTTATTCCATCCTCTGGCTAACTACAAACGCCTATTTTACTCGACCTTACCCTCCCAGCTACCGGCTACAATGCGGGACTACGCGTTTATCCGGTCTCGCTAACCACCGCCGAAACCCATGTGACCATCAAGCAATTACCACAACCTCTGCCAATTCACACGCCTTAGGTGCATCATCTTACCTCTCCCTCCCAAAACATGGGTCAGGCTCATCCATCTAGGGGATTTACAACGTATGAAAACTAGCCTCCACCGTCTTTGGGCAACACATCGCCAGCCACCTCAAAGGTAATTAAACCGACGCTACCAACACGCAGTCAAGGCATTGCCCTCTTTGCACAATATGCATGAAAAACACCCCATCATCACACCCAACAAAACTTGGTCTTGGAGATTGCACTCGATGAAACGCCATGCTCCAAGTTGGTACGAATTTAAAACAATGCCTGAACAAACTGGCGCGTAAAATATGCTGCTCTGGAAGCGGTACATCTATCACCCAATTCAGCAGTTCGCCTACAAAACATACCGATTGCGCTACAACCACCGTAAACTTCATCAAGTCTACCTCAAGACCAAAGTACTTCGTCAATTGCGCCTGCATACACAGACGGTGTAAAACATTCCGAGCCACATAATCCACTACAGACGGCCTCGTGGTCATAAACCACTTCAAAGACAAGGAGAACAGATATATACGCATTTACACATGCATACATATACTCACATACCTTGATCTTACCACATGCAAGAAGAAAACGCAAGACGCTAACACCCGACATCCTACAAGCAATTGCACATTTGAAACAATACACTCTAAAGTACAGTTGCAGCAAAAGAAACTATTCACTCTGCAACGTATAATACAGGAAAGTACAGTGGTTTAGTCACTACGCATTCCAGCTTTTTTCAAAGCCCCGTCTACATAATCAGAAACCGCGGTCGATGACATCGAGCCCAACCGCGAAAAGGACGACTTCACGCACTCATTCCACTTAAGGCAGGCCTCATATGGAAGCTAAGAAGTAAGAGGGAATAAAGACGAAGAAGACAAACCTTTTGAACGGCCTCAGACACTTGCGGGACCACATATGTTTTCAAATCTTCATACACCTCGGCACCTTCGGACGATGAACTCCAAACACCTTTGGAGATACTGTAGTAAACTGCCCCGCCCGCAGCACCAACCTTGACGATAGCTCTACTTCTGAATGGCCTAAAAACAGGACCACGTACTTTGAGACCGCCAAAGCCATCCGTCACCCCGCACAAACGAACACTGGTCGAATGACAATTGAGTGATCTTAGTTTGCTTTGAAGATTAAACGATGTTTTTCCAAGAAACGATAAGCAAAATAATTAGTAAAAAAGGTGCAACAGTTATAGGCACCGAATTTGTGTATATACTTGATTACAAAAGTACCCTATTTCAGCTCTAAAGGATAGACAACTTTTTAAAACATACCCTAATCTCTCCCCTTTTAATCTGTGGGAGCCACAGGTGAACGCGCTCATCACAACAGCCCTTCAAGAACTGTTCACTTCTAGTGTACTTCTTCCATTTTAATAGAGAATAAATGGGGCTGGATGAATTGCGGCTACCTAAAATTGTGTTAGGCTGCGCAAATTACTATGGTGCTGATGGATCGCACCTGGTTGTATCCCCACCCACGCACCTGGCCACGAAACCACGCCCACGCTCCTTAGCCGTTCTCTGCACGGACAGATCTGGCATAGCCTACCACGGTCTTAAAAAGGCTTCCCACGATACTGACCCCACCTCGCAATGTCAATCCACACCCCATCCCTGTTGCATTTCTATACATCACGACTCCTTGGTGAGGTAGCATCAGAACACGCCACACCCTTCATCCACCATGGCTGGCAAACACATAACCAGTGTGTATCCACTGCTCCACAATGCAAGGAAGTCCGCACCAAGTAACTACTCTGCCACCCAAAATGTGTGGGTCAAACACAAGCCTCACAAATCTATCAAATGTATTATAAAATAATAAAAACACAGAAGACCTGTAGTCAAAAGAATCAAGAGACTGTACAAGATGAGCTTGGTCTGTCGTCCACCGATCCAGCACTAACTAGATGGTCGTCAGCTGCAGACTCGAAGTCCGCAGCCACACGATCCTGAGCCCTCAGCGTCTGCATCGACGATGACATCAAACTCGGCACCATCGTCTGCTTCTCCACTGTTCTCTTTGCCAATAAACATTCCTTTTTCTCCTGTAGCACAAATTACATGCCAGTGCATCAGTTTGCTGTACGACATAAATGTCGAAAAAATGAAACAGGACGGTACCAAATTTGAGCCTGAGCAAGTGGAGGGCAGGCGAATTGACCTTTTCTCAACCGGTACTGCATGATGGTGATTAACTGAATGCGTTTTTATTAGAAAGCGTGCACTTTTCAGCTAGTCCTAGGTGCACTGTGATTGTCGATAAGGAACTAACCAAATGAATCGCCGGGGATGTCGGTCTGAGGAAGGAACCATTTAGCACGTTGGTGATTTGCCTTACCGTAGGTTCAATTATATAGGCATTTCCGTCCTTGCAGATTGCTCATCCGCTAGAGGATACATCCTTAATGCCGTCTCAGTTGCTCTTTAACTCAGGAAGCCACAGATTCCTTACCAAACTTGCTTAAACGTAACCTATCCAGAACTTCATGCTTATGTACCTTTCATAATATTTAGAGAGTGGACTTAACTCGTTCCAAATAGACGCAATATAGTCTATTACACCTTAGTGCCTCACGATATAACCTAATTTTATTAATGGAGGCATTCTTGGAGTGAGTTTTAACAACACTCTACGGTATATCAGTGCACAAAAATGAAGTCCCAAAAGTCAAAATTACGAATCAGTGGCCAAACAGTGTTGCTACTCATTTACATTAGTGAGAATCTGCATAAGTTATAGTGTCCTTGTTTTATTTGAAATGAAACTAAGCCAAAGCATACTGATAGATCATTTCACCATATTTTCTTCCACCTCGGCCTTCGTTACCATTGGTAATGTCATGAACGGGGTTAAGTGGTCAGCCTCATGCTCGTCTAAAGCACACTTCTTCCTCAAATTAGATGACGTATGTTCCGTCGGGAGACTCATGTTAACTCAGTGATTCTTCTCTAAGCTGGGTATTCGAGCAAAATTATATATGGTGAATGTGAAGAAGAGCTGGGAGGCTCTCTGCATGGGTCGAGGGACACTGGACAGAATAAATAAAATTTGTCTTAGCTAGAGTGCCTAGGCATTTCAATACGGACATGAACTATTTAGGTCATGGGATCTTAAACCATTTTCTACTTTTTTAAATGCACATTACTGTAATGCTTCAACATATTTGCACTTCTCCTGGGTGGCACGGCCTCCAATCCTTATATACATCAGCAATACATCATCTATCCCAGTATTACCGCAAAAGGCTGGTTGTTTAACTCTCGATATTGGGAAAGGTGTCAATTTAGATGTCCTCCATCGCGCCTTCGCTGGGCTAAATGGCCCTTGAGCCATGCCACTAGCCTCAAGCCCTACTGTATATCGAAAGTAAATATTCTGCCCAAGTATTGCATCTTCCGTATTCTTTATAAAAATCCCGGTTCGCTACATTTGTAACAGAGGAGAGCTAGTCCGATTGTGAAGGACAATTATCTTTATTTCTACTGCTGGATGATAGACCGTAGCTGGTGGAAGAAGTACACATGACGCGTATAATCAAATTGGCAGCGGCCCCTCACAGAAGGACTGAAAATGACATCTACTTACTGCAACCATCCTAGTCTCGATGTCTGCAGGAAAGCTATTAACAACGAAAGTGGCACTAGCCGTGAACCAACTGAAGTTTCATTACAGAGTTGTTTACCGTGCCTGAATGAACGCATTATATCTGAAAACATGCGTTACTGGTTGACATTTTGCTAGCCGTGTGGAAACTAGATAGTTGTGGAGAACGGCTTGGCAAGAAGGAATAGAAGTATAACTCTACTCCCACGGAACCGTATTAAAATTCATCCTTTGTTACAAAATTCTGCTTTTGGACCAGTGCTTTCACATCTAGCTATGGATACTTGTGATAATCAGCACAGTCCTCCTTCCCTAAATCTAATTCCCATAGACAGCGAAACTACAGGTGCAGTCAAAGTGCCAGAAAGGATCAGTGGGTTTACAGTCATTGGACATCAACAGCTGGAACGCTCGGGTCTTGGGTGTTTTGCACAGCATCGATTACGCTGCGATGTGCAGGAGGGACGCCGTGGACGACGTTAATAAGTGGGGAGGGGCTTTGTAATACGTTCGTTGATTAACTCCCGGATTCGGAAACGGGCGATTTGGGGTTCCGACATTGCAATGCTGGGCGGTCTAACATCAGAGCCATACCAACAGCCCTGACGGATTACATACAGTGAGCCTAGGTATGACTCCTTCTCTCATGTTCGGGTTTGCATTAAGATGCCACATTTAATAAAATAAATCGTCATAAACACTGTTTGAAAACCAAAAATTACTTGAAATAAACTTTGCAAGCCATACAAATACAAAAACATTGAAAAATTTAGCCTTCTGATGTATATTAGTGAAAGTGAGTTTAATAAGTGCATTTGTTCACTATGAAGCATAATAAAAGCGTGATTTCTGTTCGCTTTAAATTATTTCTCTAAGCTTTACATATGCTTTTTTGGCAAAACATATATCATAAATTTAAGGGTTTAAAAATCTGCAGTATGAGCAATGGCGCAAATTACTGACGCTTTACTATATTTTGTTTTTTAACACATTACGATTGTATAATTTTCATGAAATGTTTACGCATGATGCTATTTTACCATCCACGATTCCATAAGTGGACACTGTCAGGTGCGACTATTGAAACACAACGTTTAATGATAATTAGCCCCTCCAAAATCTTTTTATTAGCCTTAATATGTGCCGCGCAATTTGCTCCCACTGATGTAATCGGGCAATGAATTTGTGAAATGCTGTTGCTTTCTCCATGCAATAACCTTATTTGTTCTCTGGTTTTTGAAGCACGCAATTTTAAATAAATAGGTTTTTCTGTTTCTTACTTGTTGTAGTACCCTTGTTCGCCATCCAAGTCCGTTTTTCTATCCCATCGTTGCTTTTTTAAGAGTGTGGATGTGACTAGCCTTCTGTCTAGTCACTGTTCACTGGAGGAGCTTAAAAGGAAGAGATTTGGCCTTTATTGTGTTTTTTCAAGTCGATATAAGTGCTTTTCGAGGTGTAGCTCTGAATAGTTTTGCATCTTTGGGCCGTGCTTCCCTGATATCGGTAATTTCATTCATACCTGTCCGTCGCTTTCTGTTTAAGGTGATTATCACCTGAGATTTTAATCTGTCTATCCCTTGGTGCACTTTCTAGTCAGTGAGGCTGAAAAGCGTACCCATTGGTTGGCTCCGTCACTGAGCTATTGTCTTGAATTTTTTCGCTCTGGTAATTTCGAATATATTTGGTCTACTTGAGGTTTGTTGTTTTGGAACTCGAGCACTTTGTTTACGCTTTCATAACTCGTGAATCATTTTTCAGCAGATAATTCCGGTTCTCTCTTTAAGATGGTGTAATGTACTACTTTACGAACTCTCCCACAATTCTTACTGACCTACCCAATGACCTTACTTGTTCAATTGCTTCCACTGATGACGGCAGGTTCATTGCCGTGTCTGTGAATAACGATGTCTACTTTCACTGTCAAAAGGTAGACACTCCCTTCATGATCATTCATTTCTCAGTCACTGACCCTTCTCGGCTTGTATCGACACAAACCTCAGTCTGTGGAAGCCGGTGGAAATTTTGTGTATATCGCCTGGAATAGCACTAGTGATATTCTTCTTCTTAGAGTAACTACCTTTTTACACCACTCTAATTTTACTAGACTGACTTAGGATTCCTATTTCTTGTCTACTTGTCACTGAGAGAATTAGACCAACTAGATCTTGAAAAGTAGGTGAAGGGTTCGGAAAATTACTAAACATTTCCACAGATCTGCTCGAATCCACTATGAAATAACGGTAAAATCGGTAAAATCCTTGCAGAAGTTGGGTCAGTTTTTTTGGTGAGTCTATGGCCTCAGTAAGTAACCGTTCTTCCGTAGTTGCATTCCAACTTGCAGTAAAATAATTGCCGGAGACAGGAGCGGTCGTGTGTTTTGTCTCAATTGGCTCGGGGAGGTGCTGCAACAAGAGGGTTTTGATCTTCATTCCATTGCCATTCAATCGGAGTTCGGTAGCAATGCAGGTAACACCCCTCCTCCGAATTCTGCTATCTTTTCAGTTACAAGTCACATTGACCTGTCTGTGAACTGCCAGAATTTTCACTGGGCACCCACACTGGGCGGCTTTCTTGTCACCCTCACAAACCGCAGACTGCTCTTGGTCATCCTTCCCCTATCTAGACTGGTTCCTGAGGTTTGTTCGAGTTTCCTTCCCCTCTTTTATTCGGTCTTAGTGCATAAGGGTGGTTTGGTTGACCTCTGTGGAAGATCCTTCTGCCATCTCTGTCAATAGCCGATTTCGAGGCTTCGCCGTTGGAACCTCTAAGTGAGTTTGTGTCTGCCAGACACAGTTAATCACTTTTTCAGGGGTCAAATAACTTCTTATCACTTGGAGGAGACGTCCAACATGCCCATTAGCTCGCTGAAGTTTCGCCTTCCTGATCCTGCCAGGCATGGTAAGTTGTTGCCAAAAAATGCGGGGATGGTTCGGTTTCTGTATTCTTGTGCTGCTGATTACTCATTCTTGTCGAATTCTTAGTTGAAATGGCTCATTAATTTGAGTAATTTAAACTTATTCAGGTGACTTTGTTGTTAACACTGTAGTCATTTATCCTATCGTTTGCCAGGTCTGTTACTTAAGCTGCATACCTGTACCTAGCAGGCATATCCCTAATGCTTGGCAGGGCTCCATGTGAAGGTTTTTGTTCCTTAATTACTGGAGTTTGTTTGTGACAGAAAATGTATTCTAGTAGCTCATGCTGCAAAATACCATTGTTAATCCGCTGCAGTTGAAGTGAATTCAAAGCATGCTCGTTGGTGGAAGAAAATACTGTAACGAAACTTATTAGAATCCATTGCATCAAGGAGGAAAACACTTGGGTAGGGTCCAATTCTGATACTTAGTGATCTCATAAACAGGTTGTCCCCACGTCTACCATTTTTAAAGATTTTTATGTGAAAATGAACAATGTTAAAGATTACAGAGAAGATTTTCTGAAGAAATGTAGGCCAGTAAACGGGTTAGTTTGAAAATGCGATTTCATCCCCTTTTAGTCTGATTGGCCCCATTTCACGAAAGTGGTTTCGAGGAAGATTTTGGATGGCTCACAAGTTCAGTTTTAATGGGGATGCTATGATCGAATTGACATAAATTATATGAATTCTGTAAAGTGCGACAAGTCAATCTCACCGCCTTTATTTCACAGCTACCGATATCTTCACTTGACCTCCTTCCTCCTAGGTATCGATAAGATGCCGGACTCTGTGAAGACACTGGCATGGTCACCCGACGGTTACTGCCTTGCTGTGGCGTGGAGCACTCATGGTATGGCTCTGTGGAGCGTTTTCGGCTCATTACTCTACTCCACCCTTCTCGATCAAACTGAAGTCACCCGCTTCCTTGCTCCCCTTAACTTTGTGAGCTTTTGACTACTTTAAATATTGTCACATTTATCACTTATGTTTAACACCGTTTAATTCAAAATGATAAGTGAAAACTCAAGTCCCAAGGTCTCCGCCTCAGGACAACAAACAAAATTCTCGGCGCTAATAATTACTTTTTTTCCAGTGTTGGACACTGAAGGGGTTCCACTTGTGGACAATTTCCACCTTCGTCGACTATCAGGATCGCCGTGCGCGGGAAGAGTGTTTGAACGCCTTCAAGGTGCGAATTTTGCACAGCTGCAACGCTCTGCCTCAAACACAGCTTCAGGTTGCCAAAAATGTGGCGAAAATGCGCTCCGATCTGCATCTTGATGGTGGTAGTGGTGACCATAATCGCAACTTCCTCATGGTTTTTCATTTGGCCAAGTCGGTTCTTGCTTCCAACCCAACAGAGGTTCGCTTAATCTTCCGTTTTTCAGTCGGTACACCTTTGTCTCCCTTAGGTTTGGCATCAAATTAACTCTTCAGGAGGTGGTGCATTTTTAATCTTGCATTTCGTTGATTGAATCCACCCCATGTTAACTGTTTGCAGTGTTTTCGAATGCCATGCCACTAGACTGGCCCCTTAAAGATATGCGATAGAAGGCTTACATGATCTGGAAACACGGTTTTGTTTTTTAGTCGGATTCTATATGAGTTGATTCTGATTTATCGACTCCTTTAAGTATGACTGAAGGTCTGCAGTGGTTGTTATTGGGTTTAGGACAACCACCTACATCTTCTACTGTGCACACCGGACGCTTTTATGGTCACCATTCGACGTTTTCTGCACTCCCGACGAACCATGCTCCATGTTCCTTTGCCCTTGGCCTACATTCGAGCCAACTTTCCACTCAAGGTATGCTCCTTCTCATCATTCCCATTGGATTGACTCCTTTGTCTTGCATATGTTGATCTTTACTTCCAAATACCGTCAGAGATGCAATGGGATGGGTACTTAAATCACCTCTACATAATATGCCACATCTTTTTGCCTTAGGCGCGGTCTGATCCTTTCATACTATACGTCTCAACCGCGGAACCCGAAGGGCCTAGTTTTCACCTATAATATAGGATTTTTCGGAACGGCGCCTGATGTGGCTTCGCTTTCATCTTTCTTGGCGGCCAAAGTCCGTGGGGCTTTGTGCATTCGATAAAGTTGATGTAGAAATTACCATTGAGTCACTTTCCACGGTTGTTCAATACATGGCCCCTAAACGCGTGCGCAAAGCACCACTGATCAACTGCGGCAGGCTCTCTTGCACTAGGTCGAGTTTTAACGTAATTGGCTTGTCCTTTCACCGTAGCAGTGTGCCACTGTTGAATTAGTCTAATGAAATCCCTTTCTTGACTTAACATCACATATGTGACTATCAAAAGTAGCTAGGTTATGCGTCAACCGTGTTTTGGCAATTCGAATATGAAATAAACCTACTCTTGTGACATTTTTTGTAGCTAATGGCTGTTGAAATTGAGAATTTGTGCTCATTACTATAAAAACTGATAGGTGGTTAGACCGCTAGTCTATTATCGATTTTAGATATGGTTAATACTAAAGGGCCGGTTTATATACCATTCATTATTTCAGCAGAACAATCTGTGGTGCTTTGTATCGCGAACGTGTAATGCGCATCCACCAGGTTTCAGCTCTCGATACCACTTGAGACTGCAAATCCACCTACCTGAAAGAACAGTTAGTAGGAAATTGCTATAGCGCATGGTGTGATTTCAACGAGAACGATCACCTTCTAGTTACCTTGGAGTTTGTTTCAGATTTCATTTATCTGTATCCCTTTTGTCCACCGGTGTTCTTAAGTGGGGCTCTCAGTACGATTGTAACAGGTGTTAAATTCCATTACGGAATTTTTCTGATTTTTTGAAATGGGAAAATTGGGATAAATGTTATTGACATTGCGCAAAATAGTTAAGTGATGGGATTTATAGGGCTTTAACCGAAGTAGGCTCGGTTTAGGTTGTATCAGCCACAATCGCAAACACATTTAAGGCCAAGTTACGCATGGATATAAATCTTTTCGTTTAATGCGTATGATGTGGATTAGTAAATATTGGTATTATTCTTACTGTTGATTGGAGACCCAAAAGCGAATTCATCAGTTTCTCATAAATATAAGGTATCAGGTCCTTATCGCACTGACTGCGCATTTAGTACCTGTGATTGCATCTTACGATATGTGTTTGTACCGTCGATGACGATGGGTTGCCGCCTCAACTTGGCTTATTTGTTTCAATGTGCTAACAGCAGTCTAGCCATACTGCAAAGATAATATTTTTGCGTTTTCTTCAGCAGTTCATGATTAATTCACCCACAATGTCCATTCTGGTATTATTCCAGGTTCTCTTTCTCTGTGGGCATTATTAATTAGTCAGACGTTAGGCATTTGGACTTTTTATTGCAATTTCTGACTTTCTGCACGGATACATATTTAACGATCGAGTGCAAAAGTGCAGAATACTTAGCTCCGAGTGTCAAAGTTGGTACTTCGAAATTGCCTATGCTATGCCTACATTGCTGAGGTGTAGGTAGCCGGAAGCGTGTTTCACGTACAGCTGGAAGTGAATGTTGTCTTACCCTTCTTTTGTAGTTCGCTGCTCTAAATTCGCAAGGCAACCAGGTTGTTGTTGCGGGTTCTCGGGGCTTTGCTGTCTGCGTGCTGTCTTCTCTCCGGTGGCGCCTCTTTGGTAACGTTTCTCAGGTGAATAAAAGGGAATGCGATGCTTCTAACTGGCAGATAATAATAAGTACTGTGGATGGAGTTTCTAAGAGTTCCAATATAATAGTCTCTGGGATTGGTGAGTCCTTCTACATACTACCCGTCGACATTAAATAAGTTTATTAGAGAATAAAAACTGCGAAATCGACAGCTTCAACAGTTGTGGACAAGATCTCTAATTTAATTAATCACAGGCGGTATTCTAAACTTAAACTTTTCCTCGTATTCCTCTGGTCACCTTATTTGGTGAAAATGTGTGTCTTATTGCGGGGCACATTCGTATAAGCTTAGGGGAAATGGTAGAAATTGGTGTTGGAGGATTATTTCTTTTAGAATTAAATGGGTTTTGGGGAAAAAATCCAGTTTTATCCCTTGAACACGAGTGGGCATTGCCAAGCCCTAAAATTGGACGAAACTCGCTTAGATTGCCGTAGGGGAAGGCTAAGTGTATGCAGGTGTTACAGTCGAAACTATTCATTCCATTACACCTCAAATTGTCTTAGTTGTTGCAGATGGGGTTACCGCTCGAATAGTATGACAGATTCAATTTGTTCAAGCTTAATCGGACTTAAATCGAATTCTTCACCTCTTGGGAACGTTTTCAATCGAAATAGGCCAGTGATCACGAAGGTGAACTTTTATGTCACGCAAGCCGAGAGAATGTTGTGAGTACAGTTTTACTTTAACCAATTGGGACCGAGATATTATTTACTCTTTCCTTTTAAAAGTATAGAAAAGTATCTGCATCAGGCGGAAGTCTGTTTAGAATTCACGGTAAATAGCAATACTTCAACTAAGGGAGCTAGTTAATGTTGCTAAAACGGAAACCCTGGTAGTATAAAAGTGGGCGTTCATTACAGAACACTAAGAAAAGTTAATTTGATCTTGGAAAAGGTAATCAAACCAATTTTTTTGTGCTTAGTTTGCCCTGATTTTGGTCTTTAAATTGCTGTGGTAAAACATGTTTGCGCATCTTTTATAGATTGATCTCTATTAAACCATATAGTGTGTAACTTATAGGATTGAAGTTTTAGTCCTGAATAAATTTTGCCATGCTTTAGGAACAGACATTTGAGGTCCATGCAGGTTTGGCCTGGTGGGGACGCTTCATTTGCTTCTCTGCGTTTAACTACGTCGTGAGCCACTGTGAGGTTGGTACGCCTTTTTTTACTATTTTCTACTTATGACTTAGATTTTCGTTCTAAATAAACCCCTCTTTTCTTTTTTTTTTCACAAGATTCGATGCTATCCTACCACAGAGAAATTGGACGATCGTTTTGCCTCAATTGTCACTCTGGAAAACTCTATCCGTCCTCTTATACTTGATATCGTGGGGAACTGTCTGATTATCTTCTCCACCGATAGCCATTATCGGTCGTTTGACCTCTCCGTCGGACCTAAACCACACGGTAGGCAGTTTATGAAGCTACCGCTGTAGTCGGTTAATCAGACTTCATGCAGCCTCAGTGGATACTGCTAGTGCTAACGCAGGATATAGTTAGCTACTTTGCCTTCAGAGTGTGCCTCAACACCTGATTTGTGCCTAGCCACTGGGTCTAAGGCGTCTGGTTTTTTAATTCTCCTCTTAATGCGCAACTGCAGGCTTCTCTTTATCATCTTTAAACTTGATTCAAATGTTCCAACATCGCTTGAATAGTAATGTACGTATAGCTGGTGCTGCTCAGTGTGTAGTTTAAATATGTCCTTTGTTTTCGCTACAGCTCATAAATATTCACCTTTATCATTGGTCAGGCATTTTGTTTGGCTGATTGGAATTAAAATGCTCTCACCTGCTAGTACAGAGCTCCTTGAACCATAGTGCGCCTCCGTGTTCATTGGTCACATCCTTGCCTGTTGAGTGACTTCCAAATACAGCATCGGATTCGCTTATAGTCAGGGCACTGACACCAATTAATATTCTTTTTTTCCTTTTAGAAGTCGTGATGACTCCGCACTCAACCTTCAATCTCGCCTCATTCTTCCCCCATGCTGTCTGTCTCACTCGGATACTTCCCTTCTCACTGCACTCTCGTTCCTCCAGCGTACTGTCGCACACAAACCATAGTTAGTTTGCTATTTCATAATCAGTGTAATTTTTAAGAGGCTCGGGCAATAGTGCGGGTAGTTTTTGTTGCCAAAGCTATCAGAATGTATGATCAATGTCGATTCATTTAGCTTAACCCATCGTTTCCAATGTTCCATCGTGTTTGGACCAACAATGTCATCAGGCTTTTGTTCAAGCTTCTGGTCATTATTCGACTTATTTTTGGCTCCCATTCCTCATATTAATAATTTGAGGTAAAAACTCCTGTCAGATCATAATTTTCCCCTTTTGCACATCGGACAGATGCCGTTCATATTTTGATCTAATTGCATTGGTTCCATGATGAAACTAACGGCCATGTTACTGCATTTCTCCTTTTCCTCGCCGACCGTCAGATGAGACTCCTCGGCAGGCACGAGATGCGGAGACGGAGGACAGTACCCTCCTTGCCACCTACGCCGGCAACCTCCTCCTCCTTCCCAACCTCCGCTCATCGCTCACTGGACCCCAGAGTGGTGACACCAGCTCCGCGCTTGCCGGCTTTTTCGGTTTTGGTGGAAAGAAGAACACTAACACAAGGAAATATGTGAGACCCCTATTCACCACTAAATTTCGCCTATGAATGTTTTTTTTGCGTTTTCATGTCATGCGGCTACTTTTGTAGAAGTCTACCTGAATTGCGGTCCGTATATACGCGATGTCTTTGATTTTGAATCGAAAGACCTGCTTTACAGGGTGATAAGTACGTACTAAAGCTACGATTGACCATATACCGACTACTTTTAATGGCGAATTAGTTACACTAGGGCCAATCGCATCGACCGCTGTTGATAAAATCGCAGTTTTTTTTGGATTTTCTGTGAACTTCATATTGTTCCATGGTTTTCATTTCAAACATATCACCAACACGATTGTTAAGGTGAAAAGGAATACTGAGACGTCCAGTGCCATTTTGATTGATGGGCTTGATTTTTGGCCTCATTTACGGATTCAAAACAGTCACATGAATTCACTACCAAGTTTGAAAGTGGCGCCCACACTTGTTTTTTCTATTTTTCGTCAGATTTTGCAATGGGGCAGTTCCATCTGCAGAATCGTTCTGAACTGGGCACATTGATGACACTAAAAGTAATATACAAAGATATAGACTGTATCGAAGGCAGGCTTTCTTCTTGTTCATTCATCCATCCATCTGACTTCATTCCCGTCATGCATATATCTACCTCAATGAATCAGGAATAGTTAATCAGTTGGGTAATTTGTTTTTTTTTCTTTTAAACAGCCGTATCAGGGTGTATAGAGACGCTATTTGATGTGTACACGTGTATAGGATTACGGACATGGACAAGTAATGCTAATACTGTCCAGCCACCCTCGGTAGATTGGCCAAACACTTGGCTACTTATGTCCCCATCCATGTAAAAGGACAAGCCTCAGTCTAAAGACTGTCGTGTGTTTATAACTTTTGAGTGACCTTGAGAACCAAAGGGAATGGCAATGCTCATAAAGCAAGGTCACCACAAAGCTGGTCAGTCATCGCAGTATAAAATTTCAGGTTTCCTGGCCTTGAATTGGACTACTTTTTGGAATTGTAGGCACCTCTAGCATCCTCCGACATATTTCATCGTTCTTTTGCATATGTTGTCATTTCTGTAGCCTGCAAATTGTTTGGTGCCTGAGCCTGTGTTCTTCTATAGAAGCATCCATAACCTATGACGTCACCACGAGCTAGGACTGGTACACATCGGGGCACTTTTAATAGAGAAAAGTTAAAATATCGAGTCTCAATAGCGGGCTGACCTTACTGGGCTTCTCGACTTTCTCTTTGGCAAGACTCTCCGGTAGAAATCTCTTCGCCACTATTCCGAGTTTATTAAATGGAAGAGTGTGTTGGCAGACACTGGAGGCTTGCAAAGTAATGGGTTGCCTAATGCCGTATTATCAAGGTCGGTGGATCTCTCTGTGTTGATTTGTTTCCAGTGAGGAAAAATTTTGAAACATTATCAGAACAGCAGTGATTTTTCATAAACGAGAGTGAAAAATAGTAGGAGGATCACCAATAAAGGTCGTTTTGAACCGGAAAATAAAGCACTAAAACGAGTTATTGCAGTCTTTTATTAATCCATGATCAAGGTTATCACAAAAGTTTCTCCCAGAAGAAGCCCTCAATAATTTCGCTGTTGTATGAGATTTTAGTGCCTCCTTAGTTTTTTCTGTAGAGGGCAACAGCTTTGAAGATGTCGAACAAACACAGAAAACAGAGATATGCAGGCGATCTGCCCTTAATCACAATCACCATTTTTCTGGTTATTGGTGAAAAGTTGCAAGCTCTAAAATTAAAATGGCAAGACGTTTGCATGGGGTATTCGTTTTTATTAAGTAGAATTCTGTAATTTATGTAGTTTAAATTAGTAGACGGAAGGTACCATGGAAATTGTTAGTCATAGCTAACAGTTTTAATTGAAATTTGCTTTAGGCAGTAATGCACCTAGAGCGATCCTAGATGAGTCAACAATGATTGCGCGTGTTAAGAAAATGTTGCTAGGTGGTTACTAATTGCAAATGTCGGCCTACTCCTTAGCAAGATACCTTCAGTCCAACTCTAATTGCCTCCAGAGTTGAGTTGCTCTGGTCTCCGACAGCAAACACACCTTGCACATCAACTATCCAAAGACCCGCAGAAGTCCTCGACTTCAGTGACGATGAAGAGGAAGAGGAGGAGGAGGAGGAAGAAGATGATAGATGCTGCAGGGAGACGAGGGGTTTCCCCCTGGCAAAGGAACGCTATGGGACTTATGTCTCCACCCCTCCGCCTCTCCTTCGCGACTCAATATGGCTCTTCTGCGGTGCCGATGGAATGCGCATCTGGTTGCCTCTAGACACCAGCTCGGTACGACGGTCGTCTGGAGGTGCGTCTGAGGTTCCACTCCCCTCAGGCGTGGACAAGAAGTCTCCTGGGGTGTACGTTCCCCTTGGAACTGCTTTGAAAGCCTCCAGACGTGTGATGGTTTCTCTTGGGTTGGATGAACTTTCGTATCCGTTGGGTGAGACATTAAATCAAGTTTTAAGTTATTAAGTATTGGTGCTAATTGACATGCGCTTTGACAAATGCTTACCACTTTTACAATAGCTGCTTTCAACTGTTCACTCAAAATAATAATGAACTTCTTATGAAGTGTTGATGTTTTAAGCGAGCAGAAATGTCTGCGGTTAGATGTGTGTAAACTTTTTTTTCATTTTTTCTACTACCCTCGGGCTTATCTCATCCCTTCTCCCCTTCTTAGTCATTTTCCCCGACAAAGCCGTCTTTGTAACTGTTCAGAGTGATTACTTGCGAGTGGACCGTTCCTACTCAGATTTGCTGGCCGACCTCTGCATTCAAATGCCCTGCTGCTGTATCACTTTTAAGGTATCATCGCTTTAGCACGTGCAATTTCTTAGAAGAAGGGAGGATTGCATCTTTTACTTGAGATATACTTCACTTTTTGAATTTTTTTATACCAAAATGGTCTTGGATTGATTAAACACTGGGTCCCCCTCTAAACGGCAACCAGCTTGCCGTTTTATATATTTTTCTATCATTTTAGCGCTTCTAATAGCCTTTAGTTTTCAGACCAACTTATTCCTGCCACATCTGCTGAAGGACTTGCTGCGTAAAAAGTAAGCTAAATCTTCGTGGAATTTCGCCAAGTTTATTCAGTACTAAATCACTTACTCTTGATTAATCCTTCTTGCAACAATTGCGTGATGCTAAGGATGAGTAAAAATGCGTGTTTTTTGCTACCAGCACTTGCTTTGTGAAATTAATACACCAGCTCTAGTAAACCCTTAGCTTTTGAATGTAGGCCTGGTATATTTTTTGCGGTTTTTTTGCAGATTTTCGTTACTCTATGCAATTTTACTCTTGAGGCGCTTAAAGTAACCGAATCCATCGCAAACTATGCATAAATCGACAGCCAAGTTATGGCTTGACAGCTACTCTTGCATGATTGAAATATTTCCAGAACGGTCTATAAGACAATAGATCGCGTTATAGTGGATGGGTTTTATCTCACGAATCGAGTCTGCTTTTACTGCTATTACTCTATATCATATTTATTGCCAATCCTGGGTAGAATGTTTGGACGGATTTGGAACCGTCGCTCCTGCAAACAAATCTAGCGAAACTGTACACTAAGCCTAAACTTGGAAACTCGCTTGCCATATTTGGCAGATGTTGTGTCAACTAATTGCCATGTCGCTTGGACGTTTAAATATTTCATTTAATACTTAATAAAATATAAAAATTCCATTTATTGCGATGCCTTCAGTTCCATTTTTTTCCCACGCTGCTGTTGAGGTGGTAAGATTCATTCGTTTTTGAATAACTTATTTTTGACTTACTAAAAACAGGCCTTTGAAACCTCGAATCCAGCTTCGCTAAATGTGAAATTTTTTTCCCCGATTTCCTTAGTAGTGTTGATTGTTCTTTTTTATTTCAGCTTGTCAAATGTGGCCTATGACCTTGCCGCCGCTTACCAGTACCTGCCCTACTTCCAGCATATTCTTGAATTGCTCCTTCATCAGGTTCTCGAAGAAGAGGCGACATCCAAATATCCCATCCCAGGTCAGTTTCTCATGAGCTGCTAGTCTACATTAATGCAACTTTTTTTTTCGCAGCTGTTTATTCTAAATGCTTGTGCCACTATTCAAGTCGAATGTCTAATTTTCGCCCTTCATTGACGGGTACTTTCAGCAGGACCTCCCTATTTTACTCTTATTTGTTACTGGATCCCAAACTCAAAGTTATTGGATCCTGTGGTAGTTATTTGTGTTGAAGTGGGTTCATTTTGTTTACTTCCGTTTAGTTTTGCAGAGTGAAAGGAGGTTTCATCTGCTCTTTTTGGGATTTTCATATCGCTCCTTTGGATTTTGCTCTTTTTTATAATCCCTGGTCACCGTACTCGAAGGTCCAATTTTAGTTTGAGCACTTAGTTTTCCTGATTTGATAGATTATCATACCAAATCTAACCTCTGTATTTGGGTAGATTTCTCACCTATCGGTAGAACTGTCCGCATCCTGTCGTAGACGGTGGGTTCTCCAGTTTCTAATCTATCCTTAGCTGTACCCTTAATCTAATTTCCTTTTGAGACGCCAAACCATCGTCTGATTAGCATCATTACCTATTAAACTGATCTTTTTACGATTCTACGATATTGCTGATAAGTTTGCTTTAGTTAATAAAGGGGATTGCTACTTCCCAATTGTCCTTTTAGATCCTCTATTGCCCCAAGTGACAGCCTTTGTCGAGCAGTTTCCACACTTCCTCGACGTGGTTGTGCAGTGCACCCGCAAGACTGAGGTCACATGGTGGCGCTACCTCTTCTGCGCCCTCGGAAGACGACCCAAGGACATCTTTGACCACGCCATCTCCTTGGAGCAGTTGGATACTGCAGCTTCCTGTTTGGTCATTCTACAGAACTCTGAGACGCAGGCCACATGCAAACAAGTACGGATTGGCATTTCCATTATTCTTGATGTTCGGTGAAGAGCTTTTGACGTACGTAAAACAGCCTTGCATTATGCGTCCTAGCTACCACCAAAGAGGTTTTACCATTTCAGCGGCAACGAAGAAGCATGGTGGGTGAAAGGGAATGAAATCATCAGGGTCGTTCTTAACAACTTTCAGGTGCCAATACAGTCAGGTTTTTTAAAAGTTTAGACAACGGGTTTTCAAAATCCTTTCTTGGTTTGTAATTTACGTAGGGCTGTTTGTACTACATTCAAACTTCATCCATTTGCTTGGGGCGTGCTCCTTGCTATCCGTAGCTGGACCAGATCCACCAAAAGCCTTCCATGTGTTGGGTTTCAGATAATTTTTGTTGAGCCTGACGAAAGTTAAAAACTGCCGAGAGGAGTCTCTTATCATCTTTCATATTATTTGTAATCTTAGGTATGATTTTGTTTCCAAAATTCGCTTCAACCACATCTTTGATAAATAATAATAATTTTATGAACATTCTCTAATGTATTGTTCCCAAGTATAGCTCAGATTTGAAGAGGAACATGAGTCATTTGGGTTTATTTAATGACTCCACAATACATCCATGTAAAACTATTAAGCCGAAGGGCTCATAATGTTAAACGAAGTGTTAGAAGTAGCGATACAGCGTCCCTATCATGTGAAAACCAGAAAATACCAAACTAAGGTGTGTTAGAAGACGAGGTCGTAAGTTTACGGATGTTTCATGTTCTGTAATGCCAATTATTGTGTCAAGCACTTGAGACGCCAAGCGACTTCTCAACTCTGTCGCGTCAGCATGCTCGTTTATGCCTGCTTTCAGTGTGCTCTGCTCCTCTTCGAAACGGCAATTAGGCAGTCTCAGTGGCATCATGTGAGGGATCTTATGCGCTTCCTTAAGGCCACAAGTGAGTTCATCTTTGCTTATACAGTCTTGTCCATACGCACACTTCCACCGCGTTTTTTCCTCTAAATAAGAAAATTCTTCTATTCATAAGACGAATTCTTTCGATTGCAATCCTATGTGTTTAACTTTGCCTTAACACAGCGCTTTCCGAGCATTCAAAGGATGTGCTCAACGAAGTTGACGCTTTTGTGGAACACGTTAAATGCCGTTTCCTGCAAGAGGGTTCATGGAAGTCTCTGGAGGAGATCTTTGCCAATCTTTCGCCCCAGTCTTCTCTCCAAGTCTCTGTTCCCACAGTGCAGGACCGTCTGTCGGAACCAACAGAGGCTCTCAACTCCTTTCTGCCTCAGTGGCTCCTAGCCAATCGGTGTGCTCTCCAATCTCGTAAATGCTCCTCCTCACTAAGAGGTTGTGTTACTGGGATAGTTTTTTTTTCTTATTTTAGCGAGCATGTAATGCATGTAGATGACTGGCCACGGTGTTTTCTTCGTCTGCACTCCGATTTTGGTTGGTTCCTGTCCATTGGAATTCAAAAAGAGGATGTTCTTGCCTGTACACAGAAGAGACCAGGCTTTGCACAAGCTGTCAATGGCATGAGGACAGATTCCATTGCCAATTCGGAGACCTATTCGTATATACGGTGAGTTTGTTCCATAAAGTTCATAAATTATTGTTAGTTGTCTTTCAAATGTGTATACAGTATTTGAAGTGGGATGTGCTATTGGTGCAGAAATTCGACATTACTCGATCGGAATTGTGCTGCTTTAGTACCCCACCCAGGTTGGCAATGCTCTCATTCACTATTTTGTAAATGGTCTGAGGAAACGATATTTTTGCACGCAAATGATATTTGCCATTGAGAATTCCGCAACATGTTGAGTGCGATTGTGTGCATACTCAGGGTTCAATTTTGTCCCTCTAGAGTAGTACTTCGCCATCCATCTTCCGCTACTGGTGAATATCAACAGGCCAAAAATGAATAGTTTTTAAGTGACTATTCAAGTGGATTGTGTTTCATGGTAAAATGGGAATATCTGACACCTGTCCACGTGAGATCTGAAAGGCCTCCATTGTTTTTTCCCTCCTGTGTAGCCAGCCCACTTTTGAATTTAAATCCCACATTCCGAGTCAGCCTGTGTATTTATTAATATATCGGTTAGACAATCTGGATTCCAAGTATGACAAACAACGTAGACTTAATTGAATTTGTGCTTTTAATGGTGACGATAACTCCCTATTATACTAAAAAAAGAAATGAAATCACTGAAAAGTGTATGAACTCAAAATCATCTCCTCTTCCACCTCATTGAGTTACCGTAGCTCTTAATGAGCCATGCGAATTTCGTACGCATTGGTATGAAATAACATTAGCAAGAGTTATTTAAATGGAGGTAAGTAAGCTTCGATTCTTGGCCCCAATGCTGTTTGACCAAATCTACCCTTCATTACCACCATCAACATTGCCAATGCTTTATGCATCTTTTTTTATCTGCTTTTATAATAGGCATTATAACTCGACTGAGGAAGCTTCCACTTTCTATGAGGCGTTGCGAGCGCAGCAACAGGTCCTTCTGCTTCTGAATCATCTCCTTATGGTGGTTCGCGAGCTTAAGCCTCCGACTCCCGAGTCGTTTTTTGGCCCTTCAGAAGAGGCCCTCTTTTGTTGGACCCTCATCGTAGCCATTCTTCAGATGGATAAAGAGGCCGTCATCAGCGTCTTCTCTCTTCTGCCCAAAACGGGTGTCTATCCCACCAATGGCATTGATGCCATTCCTTCTTCTCCGGCGTCGTCGTCGTCGTCATCACCACCAACACTCCTCCGTCGCATCTTGAACGGTATTGAAGCATTGGAGCGCTTAATTTCTGCCGACCCACAGGCCACTCCTGAGTACTCCAACTTTTTCACTGAACTAAAACCGATCATCCGGTGTGTTTGGAGTAATTTTCATAATCCATGTCGTCTTATTTCACCTCACGATGTTTTGAAGGAGTTCCATCTCTGCTAGGCTAACAAGAAAAGCGTCCATTTTTATATGAAAGCACATTTGATTATTCATCAAATCGAGGCTTCTGCGTCTGCAGGATAGGCACTACGATTCCTGAAAGCATTACCACGAGGTATTACAACCCTTGTGTGAAATCAGTCGGCGTTTAGCATGAGATTAACAGTTAAGTTCACACAGTGTAAGTATCCCACTTCAAGTGTAATTTTCGATAGGCATTGCACTAGTTTTGAGGATTACATTGCGGAACTTTGCCTAAAGTCTTGACAGCATTTAATCGTAGAGAGCGGATGCATGTCGAATTGATTAACTGGTACAGCGTTTTTTAATTGTTTACTCTCGGACTCGCAGCAAAGTCGTTCAACCCTTTATGGAACGAAATCATGCAGTACCGGTTGAGAAAAGGTCAATTCGCCTGCCCTCCACTTGCTCAGGCTCAAATTTGGTACCGTCCTGTTTCATTTTTTCGACATTTATGTCGTACAGCAAACTGATGCACTGGCATGTAATTTGTGCTACAGGAGAAAAAGGAATGTTTATTGGCAAAGAGAACAGTGGAGAAGCAGACGATGGTGCCGAGTTTGATGTCATCGTCGATGCAGACGCTGAGGGCTCAGGATCGTGTGGCTGCGGACTTCGAGTCTGCAGCTGACGACCATCTAGTTAGTGCTGGATCGGTGGACGACAGACCAAGCTCATCTTGTACAGTCTCTTGATTCTTTTGACTACAGGTCTTCTGTGTTTTTATTATTTTATAATACATTTGATAGATTTGTGAGGCTTGTGTTTGACCCACACATTTTGGGTGGCAGAGTAGTTACTTGGTGCGGACTTCCTTGCATTGTGGAGCAGTGGATACACACTGGTTATGTGTTTGCCAGCCATGGTGGATGAAGGGTGTGGCGTGTTCTGATGCTACCTCACCAAGGAGTCGTGATGTATAGAAATGCAACAGGGATGGGGTGTGGATTGACATTGCGAGGTGGGGTCAGTATCGTGGGAAGCCTTTTTAAGACCGTGGTAGGCTATGCCAGATCTGTCCGTGCAGAGAACGGCTAAGGAGCGTGGGCGTGGTTTCGTGGCCAGGTGCGTGGGTGGGGATACAACCAGGTGCGATCCATCAGCACCATAGTAATTTGCGCAGCCTAACACAATTTTAGGTAGCCGCAATTCATCCAGCCCCATTTATTCTCTATTAAAATGGAAGAAGTACACTAGAAGTGAACAGTTCTTGAAGGGCTGTTGTGATGAGCGCGTTCACCTGTGGCTCCCACAGATTAAAAGGGGAGAGATTAGGGTATGTTTTAAAAAGTTGTCTATCCTTTAGAGCTGAAATAGGGTACTTTTGTAATCAAGTATATACACAAATTCGGTGCCTATAACTGTTGCACCTTTTTTACTAATTATTTTGCTTATCGTTTCTTGGAAAAACATCGTTTAATCTTCAAAGCAAACTAAGATCACTCAATTGTCATTCGACCAGTGTTCGTTTGTGCGGGGTGACGGATGGCTTTGGCGGTCTCAAAGTACGTGGTCCTGTTTTTAGGCCATTCAGAAGTAGAGCTATCGTCAAGGTTGGTGCTGCGGGCGGGGCAGTTTACTACAGTATCTCCAAAGGTGTTTGGAGTTCATCGTCCGAAGGTGCCGAGGTGTATGAAGATTTGAAAACATATGTGGTCCCGCAAGTGTCTGAGGCCGTTCAAAAGGTTTGTCTTCTTCGTCTTTATTCCCTCTTACTTCTTAGCTTCCATATGAGGCCTGCCTTAAGTGGAATGAGTGCGTGAAGTCGTCCTTTTCGCGGTTGGGCTCGATGTCATCGACCGCGGTTTCTGATTATGTAGACGGGGCTTTGAAAAAAGCTGGAATGCGTAGTGACTAAACCACTGTACTTTCCTGTATTATACGTTGCAGAGTGAATAGTTTCTTTTGCTGCAACTGTACTTTAGAGTGTATTGTTTCAAATGTGCAATTGCTTGTAGGATGTCGGGTGTTAGCGTCTTGCGTTTTCTTCTTGCATGTGGTAAGATCAAGGTATGTGAGTATATGTATGCATGTGTAAATGCGTATATATCTGTTCTCCTTGTCTTTGAAGTGGTTTATGACCACGAGGCCGTCTGTAGTGGATTATGTGGCTCGGAATGTTTTACACCGTCTGTGTATGCAGGCGCAATTGACGAAGTACTTTGGTCTTGAGGTAGACTTGATGAAGTTTACGGTGGTTGTAGCGCAATCGGTATGTTTTGTAGGCGAACTGCTGAATTGGGTGATAGATGTACCGCTTCCAGAGCAGCATATTTTACGCGCCAGTTTGTTCAGGCATTGTTTTAAATTCGTACCAACTTGGAGCATGGCGTTTCATCGAGTGCAATCTCCAAGACCAAGTTTTGTTGGGTGTGATGATGGGGTGTTTTTCATGCATATTGTGCAAAGAGGGCAATGCCTTGACTGCGTGTTGGTAGCGTCGGTTTAATTACCTTTGAGGTGGCTGGCGATGTGTTGCCCAAAGACGGTGGAGGCTAGTTTTCATACGTTGTAAATCCCCTAGATGGATGAGCCTGACCCATGTTTTGGGAGGGAGAGGTAAGATGATGCACCTAAGGCGTGTGAATTGGCAGAGGTTGTGGTAATTGCTTGATGGTCACATGGGTTTCGGCGGTGGTTAGCGAGACCGGATAAACGCGTAGTCCCGCATTGTAGCCGGTAGCTGGGAGGGTAAGGTCGAGTAAAATAGGCGTTTGTAGTTAGCCAGAGGATGGAATAAATGTTTGGAAGGTAACTGCCCAGCTGGCCACCAGATGTGTGTGTTTCTTGCCCTTTGTTCCCTCTCTCATGAAAATAAAACTGTCTAGCGTACGGTGCGAGCGGGTTGGACACGCCACGGAGTGAATGAGCCAGAGAATGTGGCGGACCACATGTACCGTATGGCTCTTCTTTCTGCTCTCCTGCCCTCGACGGAGGACTTCAAGCCAGACAAGTAATCCACCACTTGGCTCTTCTGGTGCCTATCTACCTTGCTTTTGTGTCTGTTCTTTGGCACGTTTGGATAATGCTTAGGCTGGCCGAGTGTGTCGTAGCTATTGCGAGCATGAAGTGATGAGACGACTGGTTGGTCGGATTGAATCCACCTCGCTTGCTGCCTGTCAGTGCCTTGGTTGCAATGAGGGGTATTAAAGGCACTGAAAGAAGAAAGCACGATTTAATTGACTAGTATATGCTAGATCAGTGAGCATGAAATCTTCGATGTCTGGAGTTGTGAGTCCTGGCGGCTAACGATGTCCGGCGTGCCATTTTGGAAGTAATCAACTGTATGGCTGATTTAGGGGTTATGAATGAGCATTTGTTTCTTCACTGCTGCTCTCTTGTTGGCTGGTTAGGCATCTGCAACCACAATTTGCTGAATCAGAACGTCGATTCAGCAATTACAGTCGTCTTGTGTGGGGTCACCTTACCTGTTATCTCTCCGTTTTTTTGGTTTGGTTTTATTCCACCTTCTTTGTGGACGTCAGTGCATTGTGTGCCCCGGGGTACATTGTGTTTGTGATGCAAACGCATTTATTTCTGGGTGCTTCAACTTCGCGACTGCTTACAAATGGGCAATTTGGTTCCCGAAGTGAGTATGTCTGGCAGGGCAGACGAAGTTGTGCATTGGGCACCTGCACTCGTGTGTTTCGCAGTCATCCCTACCCCATTTGTGCGATGCATGTCTGTGTGATGTGATGTTTCACGGGCACTTTGTGTTACTGACTCAAATGAACTAATTATTGTTGTCAAACCGTGGTGTTAGTTACTGCGTGATTTTAAATAAAGCAGTCGTCATCATGTTGGTGTGTCACCGAACTACATCAAAACCTATCCAGTGTAAGTGCTTTCAGTTGTCAACACCGTGTTGGAGCTCGTAATTGAAAATAATGTGGCCTTTGATTTATCAGTCTGAGAATAGCGAAAACTACCAAGCATATGGAATACGAAAGGAAAGTGTCAGTTCAATAATGAGAAGAGAAGACTTGAAGTGGAATGCCATTGCTCATCAACTTGTGCTGAGGTAGGCGATCCTGGAAGCGTGGCCAAATTGGATACTTGATTATCCCCCATCGGGTGAGTGAACGCAGCAAAGTTCTCGTTGTTTTCAGCCATGACCTGAGTTGATGGAGATGGTGTTAGTGGAGTAGACGGTGGTTGCATCTACTACATGGTTGCCTTTGTGTGTGATATTTGATTTGATATCCAGGGGTTTTGACTGTTGTTGTTTGCACTAGGGTGATGAAGATGGCTATCATTCACGACCTGGCAGAATGCGTTGTTGGTGACATCACTCCCTTCTGTGGAATCTCTGTGGAGGAGAAACATGCTCGGGAAGAGGTGAGTTCGCTTTTTTCATCAATCTGCATCCACAGATATTTAAAATGCCATTGTGTCAGTGAAGTGATAGATGTGGAGGTCAACACATAATGTTCTTAGCTGCTTCCAGGCAAAAGGTTGTGTGTTCCAGAGTGTAGTTCAATTTGCCTCCATACTAGTCCACATTGGCGCATTGAAGCAACGTGAGGAACGTACGTAGGGCTGACTTTCTGACAAAACTCCATAAAATGCTGGTTTGAGAACTGTGCCTAGCATCTTACTATTTCGTTTGACAGTATTGTAGCGATCGTACTTTGATTGATAAAGAAATCGCCTTAATATGTGGTTGCATTGTGGATTCTCTAGGCTGCCCTCATCTCCCTGTGCAAAGAGCTACCCCCAGAATTGGGCAACGAACTAGTCAGTTTATGGAAGGTGAGTCATTTGCATTTTACATACTGGAACGCAATTGGGAAAGATGGTACAGTGAAAACGGTTTTGCAGATCAAGGTGATTGGAAAAATAGACTAACCTCGAGGTGATTGTAGTCTAAAAGGTATGGGTGGGGATATGAGAGGCTGTTGGTGGGTCGTGTTCGGTATGTTCCGATAAGTGTTATCGTTTTGGTATGCTAAAGCACCTACACCTGCAAAAGTCGGTGAGATGTGGTCTTTCAATGGGGTATCATCAGGTTAATAGGTGTGAAGTAAGCTAATGTTTTTAGTTGTTAAGCGGAAGGATCAATTGGCAGCTCAAAAACGACAAACTAGCACATTTTCGATTTACCCCTCCTAGTTCCGGCTCATCAGGCATTTACTAGTCTCATTATCCCTGATCGGAAGCAGCTTTAACGCTTCGTATGCTGTTTACGTTACATTCAGAGCATCAGTGAAAAGTGGGCCATGGCTAAGAGTGGATCGTTTGTGGTTTTTAGTTGCACATTAATTCCTCAATTTCCTCGCCTTGTGTAGGAGTATGAGGAGAGGAAGACGCCGGAGGCGGTGGTGTGCAAGGATTTGGACAAGTTTGAGATGATCTTGCAGGCATACGAGTACGAATTGGAGGCGCAGAAACCGGGTTGGCTGGAGGAGTTTTTCACGGCTACTGAGGGCGTTTTCACTTACCCTTGTGTGCGCGAGTGGGTTGCTGCGCTGCTGCAACTTCGAAATGCTTCCCTGGGAGAGGGAGGCAGGAAGGAGTGACATCAGAGGCACATGCGCCTATCGGGCAGCATTCCTCCTGAATCCTGTGGTTGATTAGGAAGCATTCTTGACCACTTTTATAGCTGTCACGCCTTGATTGACCAATTTTGTATCAGGTGTTATGAGTACGTTTTGGTTTCTTCCTAGTCCTTTTTCTGCACGGCTTCTTTAGCCATGATTTGTTGATCAGAATCCTATCATCTCATTTGTGCCACGTGCCTGAAAATGAGTTGCATAGTTAGTGGTGATGGTCAGCCGCGGCTGTGCCGGCAAAATCTGATGACATTGGTGAGTTAGGCGTAAGATCCTACCAGTGTTTAGTGGTTCTGGTAAGCGAAACACTAGATTGATTCTGCCACATGCATTGATTGGGGGAGTATGTGAGTAGAGGTTGGTCTATCCAAGGATTGTCTTTTGCTGTCAGCGTGCGGACGAAGCGTATCGGTACATTGGAGCATCACTGGCTGAATGGTTGGACAACGTGGATGAAATGCGGAAGCACTGCTGAATCGAAGGGGCAGTACGGGAGGCTGGGATGGGTTCACCGCTTTTTTATCGCCATTGATTGTACGGTGTGATTGGTAGTGCGAGGCATTGGGTTCCTTCAGGTATTTTGGAGTGAATTGCTGCAAGCGTTGCTGGGCTTTGAGTTAAGGTGGAGGTAGGCTTCGATTACCAGATTCCACTGCTTAGTCGGTGTGTCTCCTGATTAAGGCAATCTGCTTCAGAAGTGCTGCACACAATGCTTTCGACAATTCGCTTTTCACTGTTGGAGTTGAAACAAAAATGATCCATGGGAAGAAAGTGATGAATTGCTAACAAAAGATGAGAGGTGATGATGGTAATCGCCTGCATTTCGCAGAGTACATTGGAGGAACTCAATTGCTGGGTAATGGTGGGAACAAACCCAGCATCTTCTGCAAGAAGCTTCACAGGCCGTAACCTCTCATGCCTAAAGTAGGCAACTAATGTTTCTACAGTGCGAGGAGAAGCTGCACGTTGTCTGCGGGTTAGACATCGCTTTACACCAGTTGTTACACAGCTACATTAGACGTGATAGGAATCACCTAACAAAAAAGAGAGTTCCCACACAGATAAGTTCGACTATTCTCGGTGAGGCGGATACATCTTTGAAGATAGAGGCAGTCGGAATTGGACCACACAGGGAAAACGCGAAGGGGTCACCACCGCTTCCTAGGCACTACGATCACTCACGCCTAATGCGATTACTAATGCTGACTGTGCAGTCTGCGCATGGGGTGTAGTCACGGCACATGATGTCTTGCAGGCATTTCCTAGCCACGGTCGGAATTAGCTACGTTGAAGTGTGATTCCCAAATCGCAGTAGTTGCCAAGGCCTGTGAGGAAGTAAGTGAACTACTTTCAACGATGTTGTATTGCAGACGGATAAAGGCTACAAGGAGACATTACACAACTGGCATCGACAGCTCGTCACCTTTTCCTACTCGATAAAACTTCCCCAAAAAACCACCCACAACACATTTTATAGGACAGAAGTGCATTTTAGTCTGGAGAGATTAAAGATAGTAAGCATAGACTATCTTGTACAGGAAAAGTATAAGAAATAAGCATTTGAAAAATCCGAAGCAGGGATGGAGTGAAGGAGGTGAAATGCGCATCAAAGTTCCGTCAACGGTCGTGCATTGGAATATTCAGCTTGTTCCTTAGATCCTGCACCTAAAACAACATCTTCGATTATACGCCATGACTAGGAGGAATCGTTAGTACACGGTGTGCGAAATGTTGCATTGCCCCACTTTTCAGGTTCGAGAGGGGCTTTTGAGAATGCGACACTGTCACTTCGTAAAGCACATCCTGAGTGTTTTACCGATTATACGCAAGGAAAAAACCACCGATCTCAATGAATGGTTGCATTATGAACATGAATCGCCATGACATTTGGCGCAGCAACTTACTATGCAACCGAAATAACTTACCGTCTTCTGAGCTGGGTTCATGACTTGGTACCGAGGACCCGCCTCTACTCCCTTCTTGGCTTGATCCGACCAGCATCGGTTCATCGAGACAGGCCAGAGGCATATTTTTCAAGAGACGCTGTCTGCAAAGGTAATCTACGATGGATGTTTCATCATGGTGATCGAAGAACCATTCCTCGATCAAACTCTCGTATTCTACGACTAGCTGTTCGCACTAAAAGGATGGTAGGGACGGGCAACAGGAACAAACCTTCTCCTTGAGCATGGATATTTCTACAGAAGGCGAGTCCCACAGAGACAGCGGAATATCCAACTTAACATCAACGCCACGCTCTCTGTGGTGGATAAAAGTAAACCATACACTTACACCAACTGACGCAAGGTTTCAAAAGTTTGTGGCCGAGACTTCTGGAATCGAGTACTGTCCTTTCTTTCATTGTGCAGTCTGTATTGAAGCATGCTGGTGCACAGGTCTGGGTCCTGCATTATTTCTGTCAGCCGCAACTCCCTACGAACATTCAATTGACTACACAATGGCATACGATGTGGAATAAGGCACTTTCTTATTGGAAGCGCCGTGAAAGTCGAGCATTGCCGAGCTGTCAGTTGCGTTGTAGCGTAGCATAAACTCATGACAGAACAATTTGCACACTTCACACGTCGTTGGTGCTTCGGCACCAAGAAGGTCAGCGAACAAGTTGTTTGGTAAAAACAAGAAAGACAGTAGAATGAGTAACATCAGGCGGAGTCAAATAAACAGGTATGTGATGTGTGCACTTCCAGGTCACACACAGTAAGGTTAGCTAGTGCCGTGAGGTTGTTAAAATAGCAGAATCAGTGCTTGCAGCTGCTAACATTCGGAACCATGCCTGTATGTAATGAAAACTAAGTATACTATCAACGAAAACTTACATTTGCGCACTGTTAGCAAATTGAATTGTAATTATTTTGCCTTGGTATCGGAGCCAAGGTCGAGATTGATACTTGAAGGTTAGTGTGTGACTGAGCGTGGTGTTTTCGGGCGGTCAGGTGATGTATGCATGGGTGAGGTACATGATTTTGCTTCCATTTGGTGGAATGGTTTATTTCCAACTCAGTGTCATGTTTCTCACTGTTATACATTTGCTTCTTGCCAACGATTTGCATCGTGATTTCTAGTGATGCGTTGAACAGTTCTTTTAGTATGTTGAATGAATTTGATGTTGTAATTGTTTCTTCTAAACCATTAGTTTTAACATCTTTCCAACGCAAGAATCACAGTTCATCTTTTGCAAGGCATTTTATTCTTTAGTTGTGATGTGCTTTGCTTCTGACATCGTTGCTGCCAATCTTATGTTGGCCGACTTTGTGTGCAATGTTGGCTGCTCAATCGGCTATGCTCAGAAAGTTGTGTGTTATCAAATTTTGGTGCTCATATGGATGAAGCACTTTTTTGTTGTCCGTAAGGGTGCAAATAGTCATGGCCGGCTTGCCATTGGCTCCACCGAAGACACGGCGACACCGACGCGTGTTCCGATCTCCTTGCTGGAGGTGGAATATTTTCCGTTTTCGTCGAAAGTGAGTGACTTCAGTCTGTCATTCTTCTTGCTTGCTTAGATTCTGCGATTTGGGCGGCCGGTCAGCTGCAGCCGAGAGAGGAATTGCACCAGCAGACCACATTCCGGATGGTGGGCAAAGTGGATGAGGGCATCAAGGCTCTTTCTTGTGGTTGGGAATTCTTTATCGTTCTTTCGAATAGTGGGAAACTCTACTTTCGGGGCTGCAATAGGCCTGGTTTTGCTTTTGATAACTCAACACCTTCCTGGGTGGGTGCACTATTGCCGATTGTGTTTGATATTGTCGAAACAAAGCATATTGCGGCGGGACTGCACCACGTAGTTGCTGTTTCGAGTAGGTATTAAGGCCTCAATTTGTCTAGTTGCTGGTATTGTAGGCACGGATAAAGTGTACGAATGGAAGGGTGGTAAGGTTCGAGAGGTTGTTGCGGGGAACTCGGGCAAAATTGTGGGCTGTGTGGCTGGCGCACAGCATTCTGTCTTATGGACAGGTGAGTACATGGTACAAGTTCCCACTGCCGCCATGTAGACGATGGATGTGTTGGTGTGTGGGGAGATATGCGATTTGGACAGGGTGGTCCTGTGGCTGATGAGGCAGAGGGACTTAACAGAAAGACTGATCGCGTGCAGTGATCTCCAGCAGTTTTTTCTCAACGAAGGCATTGTCGACGTGCAGTCTGGTTGGAGCCATATTCTTGTGCTCACAGGTGAGCAAACCTTGCTTGTCTGTTTATCGCGCTACTTCTAACTGCTTGCAACATAGGCGTTGACTCCTGTGACTTTGCAGATGTGCACTATGAATACTAGAATTGGTGCTGCATGGTAAAAGGTTTCGATGCAATGGTCTCTAGTATTTGTCAGCATATAGTAAATAGGAAGGAATTGAAGGTGATAGGCATTGATGTGGTTGTGTGGTTCAGTCATTGTGTTTTGGTGCATTCCTATTGTGCAGAAACTGGAGAGGTTTTTTCTTGGGGTCGTTGTGACTTTGGTCAGCTCGGACGTACGGTCAATGCAGTTGCGACAGCAAGCATCGCATGGCCACAAAGTGGTCGCATTTTCGACCCCACACCCCATCCGGTGGCCCTGCCCACCTCTTCCGTTCGATTGATATCAGCAGGGGCAGAGCACTGCCTCGCTGTGGTGGGCGCGAATGAGGTGTGGGTGTGGGGCTGGAACGAGCACGGAAATTGTGGTACTGCATTAACGGTGGAGGCGGCACCGGTGGTGGTAGAAGGTGACGCGCCTTCATCGGTGTTCTCGGAACGGGAGGACTGGTGTGTGGCGCTGCCGCGGCTCGTATCATTTGTGGGGAAGGGCAACGTGCTCTTAGCGGCTGCAAGCTATGGATATTCCATGGCGCTCAAGGACGCGTAGCGTTTCTGGTGAATTTGTGCTTTTTATTCTTTTGCAAATGCTTGCCTTTCTAATGCCCTTCATTCATCTGTCTTTCCCACTGTCGGGGTCTAAAATGTATGCGACTCAGGTGAAGCAATGTAGTTATCTTAAA